>CM038678.1:560787019-561387019 GCA_021605205.1 Aegilops longissima
GGCGAACCACGATGAACAAAGCTCATATGAGCTACGTGCGTGACATAGCCCAATACTGAGGCGCCCGCACACCCACTATGCTTCACGAGATGAAGTAGTGGATCATCAAATCCTGAGGGCTTCAAACCCGTAAACATAAAATCATACGGTGGTACCACAGATCCTGCGGTGCGGATCGAGGACTATCTCCTCCACATCCACATGGCCCGCGGTGATGATCTACATGCCATCAAATACCTCCCACTCAAGCTTAAAGGACCAGCTCGGCATTGGCTCAACAGCTTGCGGCCAGAATCAATTGGTTGTTGGGAGGACTGGAAGCCGCATTCCTTGATAACTTCCGGGGCACATGTGTGCGACCACCCAGCGCCGATGACCTTAGCCACATAATTCAGCAGCTGAAGAATCGACTGCACAATTACGGACACGGTTCCTAACAAAGAAAAATCAAATCGTTGTATGCGGATCACGAGAGGCCCTTGCAGCCTTCAAACATAACATCCGCGATGAGTGGCTTGCCCGGCACCTAGGACAGGAAAAGCCGAAATCCATGGCAGCCCTTATAACCTCATGACCGCTTTTGTGCGGGAGAGGACAACTGGCTAGCTCGTAGTAACAACAACAAAAAACCACGGTAGTTCGGATACCAAGGACAGCAATGGCAGGTCGCGTCACAACAAGAAAGCGCCGCATAAGCGGCGACAATGATGAAGATCTGGCGTCAATGCCGGATTCAGAGGCTCTAAACCGGTCGTGGAAGAAGCCATTCAAAAGAAATACCCAGGGCCGGCCCAACTTGGACCGAATACTCGATCGCCAGCGGATACATGGCACCCCAGCTCAGCCAATCACACCAACAGGGATTGTTGGGTGTTCAAGCAAGCAGGCAAGTTAAGTGTCGAACTCAATGACAAGGGGCTGCATAGCGATGACGAGGAAGAGCCCCGACCGCCGAACAATAGAGGACAGAAGGGCTTTCCCACACAAGTGCGGACGGTGAACATGATATACGCAACCCACATACCCAAAAGGGAGCGGAAGCGTGCACTAAGGGACGTATATGCGATGGAGCCAGTCGCCCCAAAGTTCAACCCATGGTCTTCCTGCCCGATCACCTTCGATCGGAGGGACCACCCACTAGCATTCGTCATGGCGGTTTCGCCGCATTGGTTCTTGACCCAATTATTGACGGATTTCACCTCACCGAGTCCTCGATGGACGGCGGTAGCAAGCCTGAACCTGCTTTATCGGATCTGATCATAAAATGGGCATAGACCCCTCACGGATTAAACCTACAAAGACGACCTTTAAAGGCGTCATACCGGGTGTAGAGGCCAAATGTACGGGCTCAGTTACACTCGAAGTGGTCTTCGGATCCCCGGATAACTTCCAAAGCGAAGAGTTGATCTTCGACATAGTCCCGTTCCGCAGCGGCTATCATGCCTTCGCCGGACGAACCGTGACGGCAAAGTTCAATGTGGTGCCGCACTATGCATACCTCAAGCTCAAGATGCCAGGCCCTCGAGGAGTAATCACGGTCAATGGAAACACCGAACGCTCTCTCCGAACGGAGGAGCACACGGCGGCCCTCGCGGCGGAGGTGCAAAGCAGCTCTCACAGCAATTCTCGAGTCCGGCCATTAAGCGTCCGGACACCGCAGCCGCGGAGTAACCTACAACAAGACCGCCTGGCACGATCCAAGCACGCGTAGCAATCCGGCCCCAACCCCAGCCCTCGCGAAATTGCGAAGCCAGTATTACGCGTACATAACTACGCTCTGGAGATACCATGGGCATAAGGGGAGAGGCAAGACCACGGCATGCCCAGAATGCGGCTCGACCGCACCAGGGGCTCCCGATTGTGTCATTCTTTTTCTATTTTCTTTTTTTCTTACTTTCAGGACTCCGTTCTCCAGAAGTCCTATCCGGCACTAGAATTGCCGAACTAAAGATGCAACAGCCAGGGAAGCAGAAAGCTACATCGAGTGTTCAGGTGGTCTCTACTACGAGCATTATACCTGTTTCACATACCATCCCGCAGCTTACCCCTGGAGGGGGACATGTTAAATAGTCCCATCCCTTGCTTATCGCACAATTTGTATCGTTCTGCTTTTATTTGCAGTTTTCTTTTTAATAACCAATACATAGCTCTTGCCTATTATTGCTTCTTTTTATCTATATATATGTTCATTTCATGACATGTTGCACCCGTACACTTTGGTACAGCCAATACACCAGGGGCTTAAGTACCCCAAAATTATGGTGTGATAAGTCCGAACACTTTCACAAGTGCGGCACCCCGAACTTATAACATTATATGAATCGGCTCCGAATCATGTCTTGGGTCAATAGTTGGGTTTGCCCGGCTCCCGTGTTTTGGTACCTTACGTTCCGTTATATCGGCTAAGGTAGCACCGGAGAACCACTTTGCAATTGTGCCCCGGTTGAGCTGGGTTGAGCACCTCGATGGAAAGCTAAACTGACCGTCATGATAGAGGCGAGAGCCGGTCGCTGTTCGAGAGGTTTTTCGGGTCCCTAAAGACTTATGCCGCTTAGAGCGAGGAACCGAATTGTCCGCCAAGGCGTGGATAGCGCCCCGAACTCGGTCTTCCGAATACTAGGGGCTTTGCCGAAATTTAAAATTATAGAATTCTATGGCTAAGTGAGAGTGTTCAAGCATTATAAGTCCGGTTGCCTTGTTCGTTGCGTTGAGCGCCTCCCTAGATGGACCCAAGAATGGGAACAAGAGTGCTCAAGTTTATCCCGAACACCCCAGCACTCGTGGCATGGGGGCTGAAGCCAACGACTTGCCATCTCTCAAATTTGATAAACGGCCGCACAGAAGGTAATATTTTAAATTAACAAGGTTGCTTAAGCGCATATGAACAAGTTTTCAGTACATGGGATAACAAATCTGAGTCTATTAAAAATTACATCTTTGGATCACTCATCCGCTATTCGCGAGCACCCTTGAGGAGGCCCTCATAGTACATTTGGGCGTGCGATGCTCCTTGCCCTTTGGTGGCCCGTCCGTCACAAGCTTCTCGCATCCAGCTTGCCCCAGTGCACTTTAGCACGGGCAAGGGCCATTTAACACCTTCAATGCACACGGCGCGATGACTTCAATCCATGGACAAAGCGCCCACCACCGCTGCACTAAGTCAAGTAGCTCCGTGCATGGCTTCCAATGGCCACAGCCGAACTATAAGGCCCTTCATGGCTTGTTCGGCGACCTTGTGGAGCTCGACCAGTTGCTTCACTGGTCGCTCAAGGCACCGGACGTTCGGCCTCGATATCTGAGACGAGAACACCTTCTCCGTCGAGCTCCCCTCCTTGGCGCGGTAGAAGCGCGGCATCAAATACACTCTGAGGCAGATCTGTGAACGCAGCTCTGAGAGC
Source organism: Aegilops longissima (assembly GCA_021605205.1). Taxonomy (NCBI): domain Eukaryota; kingdom Viridiplantae; phylum Streptophyta; class Magnoliopsida; order Poales; family Poaceae; genus Aegilops; species Aegilops longissima. The sequence continues at coordinate 560,790,418 of CM038678.1, forward strand.
TCGAATCCGGGTAAGTAATAGGTAATTCACTTTCACATGGTTGCTTTGCATAAAGAATGCCTTACCCGCCGCTATCTTCTTTAATGATTCAATTTCTTGGAGGCTTTTGGGCTTCGCCTTAGCGGCTTTGGCACTCTCAAGAGCCAGCTGAGCTCGGACTCTCGAGTCTTGAGTCACCTCCAAACTCTCGTGTTTTCCACGAGCACGGAGCTCTTCGCATTTTTCGCCATTGATTGTGCCTCCCCTTCTCTCGCTCGGTGCGCTCCATGGCCGCTTTGTTTTCGCCACGGACACCGCTTCCTTGAGTCGCCACCTCGTTCGTGGCCCCTGTAGTACCCATGTTATTCCTGTTATTTTTTGCAACGAAACCTTTCTATAAGGTATTTCTTTAATTAGGTATTACTTACCTTCCTTCTCCTCGAGCTGCTTCTTGGCAAGGCCGAGCTCGCTCTCGGACCGCTTGAGGCTTTGCTTCAATGCATCGACCTCCGCAGTCAGTGCGGCAGAGGTCAGTAGCGTAGCCTGCATTCCCATATTGACATACTTATGTTAGACTCCTGCATTATATCTTTCAGATCCTTAGTCCGCTTTTCTTTCCGAACACCGAACTAAGCATCGAGAACTCTTGTCTATGCGGTAATATTTTCCATATTCTAAACTTACCTTAAAGCTGTTAGAAGGCTGGTACAGAGCTTCGGTCAGCCCGCTCTTGGCGGACTGAACTGTCCGGATCACCGCACTCATAACAATGCGGTGCTCCTCCTCAATGGGCTGAGGCGCCTCCGTAGCCCAAATATCCGGTGCCTCGGTTGGGCGGAGGACACGGCGTCTTCCCTTCTTCTGAAGGGCGCTTGCCGGACTACGGAGCCTTGAAGGTTCGGCATGGGGTCGGGGCGAGGTCGGGCTTAGAGCCCCGGGGTCTCGCCCCACGCGCTGGAGTCCGGGAGGTTGCCTTGCGGCGCCTCTGCGCCACCTCCTCTTGACCAGGCCCCTTGGGGCCCCACCTCGGCGTCGTCTGCATGAGCGTGAGGTGAGGAGGCGGAAGTGAAGTACTCTCCATTTCCGACGAACTCAGGGACCCGCTCGTTGAAGCGGCGAGCTCGCCCTTGGGCGGGCTGCATGATTGTTCGGCATTAGAGAACACTATGCAATGATAAAAAGCCATGGGAATCCGGACACTTACGATCTCGCCAGGGGCTTGGCCCTTGTTGGCCACTCCTCCTCGTCGTCGTCGACGTTGGTGGAGAAGTCCGGAGGAAGGGTCCTTCCCTTCTTAGACCCTCCGGCCTCCCCAGTTGGGGCGGCCTTCCTTTTCCTCTCCTCCCTCGCCGGGGGAGAGGCTTCTTTTTCCTCCTCTTCGCTCTCAGGAGAAGATTCTGCTTCAGAATCTGACAGCACCTGGCGTCGGGAGCTCCTTCGAGTTCCCGTGGCCTCCTTCTTAGCCTTCTTCTCGGCACCACATGGGGTGCGGAGCGATGAGCCCCGTCAATCGAGGCGTCCGCTGGGTCTTCCGGCAAAGGCGGACAATTAATCTGTCCGGACATCTTCAGCGATCTGTCAAAGATTAGGGAGTTTTAGATCCCACATAGAGTCAATCTATGAAAAAAGAGTCCCGTAAAGGTTAAAATAACTTACCTCGCCGGCTTGACGCTGCGAGCTGTATCCGCGATCTTTGTTAGCGGATGCGGGGCTTCGGCGCCCTTGAACAGCACCTTCCGAGGCATCTTCGTGCGTAGTGTCGAAGAGCGGCTCAAGGTCGGTGCTTGCGGATCAAACTCCACAAATTAAAGCCCATTCTGGCATGGGAAAATCCGGCGGATGAGCATGACTGGACTACGTGGACAAGCTTGAGCTTCTTGTCCACCAGGTTTGGACACAGGTTTGGAGTCGGTCGGCTCTTTGAATCACCCCACTTCAGGCCGTCTCTTTCCATGATGTGAGCCGTGTGGGGAGCAGATCTGAATTCGGGGCGCCCGCCCGGTTGAGTCGCGGCGGCTCGGTGATGTAGAACCACCCCGATTGCCACCCCTTTATTGTCTCCACGAAGAGCCCTCGAGCCAAGGACATTGGGCATCCTGCCCACCATAGCGCCTCGCACTCCGCTGTCGGCCGCCCACTATCTTGCTTGCGCTAAAGGTCTTCAACCATAAACCGAAGTGGGGTTGGATGCAGGAAGGCCTCGCACCTGACGATAAACGTCGAGATATTGAGGATGAAGTTTGGGGCGAGATCGTGGAAATCAGGCCATAGTAGAACATGAGCCCCGGACAAATGGGTGAAGTGGAAAACCTAGTCCTTGGAGGAAATGGGTGAGGAACACCACCTCTCATGGGGCACGGGAGTGGGGATGAGCTGCCCCTCGTCGGGTAGCCGACACGCGATGTCGCCGGACAAGTATCGGCCTCCCTGATCTTGTGATGTGCCCTCCGTGGAGGAGGCCATCCACCGCCTCCCGCTCCGGACATAGTTGGAGAAGGTTGAGGTGGGGTGTGCGGACTTAGTATTGGAGCTCGAGTCTTGTGAAATGGATGAGCAAAGGAGGAAGAAGGCATAGGTGAAAAAGGTGGATCCTTATCCCCTTATATGGACGGACGAAGCTATGCGTCCCCCGCCAGCCTGGTAAAACTCGCTTATCTCCCAAGCGCCGTAATCAATGGCGCGGATGGGTTACCCACGTACGTATTGATGGGAACCCCGGAATAAGGGGGCACGATCTATGCTTTGATAAGACGTGCCAGGGAAACCGCCTCGCTAAACGCGCTGAGGTGGAACAGTAAAAAATGATTTATATAAAGGCCTGGCCATGGTGTGATGTCACGCCACGGAATACGTCAGCAGATCTATGCAAAAGTTATTCTCTCTACGGTGGTATGTGGAACTTGTTTTGCAGAGCCGGACACTATCCTTGTGTTCAAAACCTTCTATGAAGTATTCGGAGGAGGAACCCGCCTTGCAATGTCGAAGACAATATCGCGCCGGACTAAATCGTCATTGAAGCCTGGTTCGAGGGCTCTTGAGGAGTCCTGGACTAGGGGTGTCCGGATAGCCAAACTATCATCGGCGGACTCCAAGACTATGAAGATACAAGATTGAAGACTTCGTCCGTGTTGGATGGGACTTTCCTTGGCGTGGAAGGCAAGCTTGGCGATACGGATATGTAGATCTCCTACCTTTATGGCCGACTCTGTAACCCTAACCTATCCGGTGTCTATATAAACCGGAGGGTTTTAGTCCGTGGGGACGAACAACAATCATACCATAGGCTAGCTTCTAGGTTTAGCCTCCTTGATCTCGTGGTAGATCTACTCTTGTACTACCCATATCATCAATATTAATCAAGCGGGAGTAGGGTATTACGTCCATCGAGAGGCCCGAACCTGGGTAAAACATCGTGTCCCTTGTCTCCTGTTACCATCCGCCTAGACGACAGTTCGGGACCCCTACCGAGATCTGCGGTTTGACACCAACAGGGGAGAGAAGAAAGGAAGGCCGCCTAACCGGGAGGCCGGAGGAATCAAGAAGGAAGGACCCTTCCTCCGGACTTCTCCACCAACATCGACAACGACGAGGAGGAGTGGCCAACAAGGGCCAAGCCCCTGGCGAGATCGTAAGTGTCCGGACAGCCATGGCTTTTTTTTTCATTGCATAGTGTTCTCTAATGCCGAACAATCATGCAGCCCGCCCAAGGGCGAGCTCGCCGCTTCGTCGAGCGGGTCCCTGAATTCGTCGGAAGTGGAGAGTACTTCACTTCCGGCCGCCTCCTCACCTCATGCTGCGGACGACGCCGAGGTGGGGCCCCAAGGGGGGGCCTGGTCAAGAGGAGGTGGCGCAGGAGGCGCCGCAAGGCAGCCTCCCGGACTCAGCGCGAGGAGCGAGACCCCAGGGGCTCTAAGCCCAACCCTTGTCGGACTCCATACCGAACCTTCAGCGGTTCGAAGTCCAAGAAGCGGTCCCTTCGTAGGAAGGGTAAGATGCAGTGTCCTCCGTCCAACCGGAGTCTTGGATAGCTTCTTCGAGGCGCTTAACAGCGCCTCCATCGAGGAGGAGCACCGCATGTTATGAGTGTGGTGATCGAGAAAGTTCAGATCCGCCAAGAGCGGGCTGACTGAAGCCTATACCAGCCTTCTAACAGGCTTTGAGGTAAGTTTAGAATATGTAAAAATACTATCGCATAGACGGTAGCCCTCGATGCTTAGTTGGTGTTCGGAAAGAAAAGCGGACTAAGGATCTAAAAGATATACACAGGAGTCTAACATAAGTATGTCAATATGCGAATGCAGGCTGCATGCTTGACCTCGCCGCATTGATTGCGGAGGTCAATGTATTGAAGAAGAGCCTTGAGCGGTCCGAGAACGAGCTCGGCCTTGCCAAGAAGCAGCTCGAGGATGGAAGGTAAGCAATACCTTATTAAAGAAATACCTTATAGAAAGGATTCGGTTGCAAAAATGACAGAATAACGTGGGTATTGTAGGGGCCACGAGCGAGGTGGCGACCACAAGGAAGCGGTGTCCGCGGCGAAGCAAAGCGGCATGAGCGCACTGAGCGAGAGAAGCAGGAGGAGCGGGTGGTGGAGGTGCGGCAAGAGCTCCGGGCTCGTGAAAAACACGAGTTTGGGCGTGACTCAAGACTCGAGTCCGAGCTCGCCTCGGCTCTTGAGAGTGCCAAAGCCACTAAGGCCGAAGCCCAAAAAGCCCTCCAAGAAATTGAATTATTAAAGAAGATAGCGGCGGGTAAGGCATTCTTTATGCAAAGCAAGCATGTGAAAGTGAATTACCTATTACTTACCCGGATTCGGAGCTCTCCAGGAGCATTAGCAAATCTGCGCTATAGTGTGTCTGATGCTGCCGTGTTCTACCGCGCCAAGGAGGGGAGCTCGATGGAGAAGGTGTTCTGGTCTCAATATGCTGAGGCCGAACGTCTGGTGTCCCTGAGCGACCAGCTGAAGCAGCTGGTCGAGCTCCACAAGGTCACCGAACAGGCCATAAAGGGCCTCATAGTTCGGCTGTGCCCATTGGAAGCCATGCCTGGGAGCTACTTCGGGTTAGTGCAGCGCTGGTGGGCCTTTGTCCATGGATTGAAGTCATCAAGCGCTCCTTCTGCATTGAAGGTGCCCGTCAGGCCCTTGCCCGTGCTAAAGTGCACTGCGGCAAGCTGGATGCGGAGAAGCTTGTGACGGACGGGCCACCGAAGGGCAAGGATCATCGCAAGCCCGAAATGTACTATGAGGGCGTCCTGAAGGGTGCCCGCCGTATAGCGGATGAGTGCTCCAAAGATGTAATTTTAGAATAGACTCGCGTTTGTTATCCTGTACGCTGAAAACTTGTTCATATGCGCTAAGCAACGCTTGTTAATTTAAAATATTACCTTCTGTGCGGCCGTTTATCAAATTTGAGAGATGGCAAGTCGTTGGCTTCAGCCCCCATGCCACGAGTGTTGGGGTGTTCGGGATAAACTTGAGCGCTCTTGTTCCCATTCTTGGGTCCGTCGAGGGAGGCGCTCAACGCAACAAACAAGGCAACCGGACTTATAGTGCTTGAACACTCTCACTTAGCCATAGAATTCTATAATTTTAAATTTCGGCGAAGCCCCTAGTGTTCGAAGATCGAGTTGAGGCGCTATCACGCCTTGGCGGACAATGCCGGTTCCTCACTCTAAGCGGCATAAGTCTTTAGGGACTCAAGAAACCTCTCGAACAGCGACCGGCTCTTGCCTTATCATGACGGTCAGTTTTAGCTTTCACCGAGGTGCTCAACCCAGCTCAACGGGGCACAATCGCAGTGGTTCTCCCGTGCTACCTTAGCCAATATAACGGAACGAAGGTACCAAAACACGGAGCAGGCAAACCCAACTATTGACCCAAGACATGATTGAGCCGATGCATATAATGCTATAAGTTCGGGTGCCGACTTGTGAAAGTGTTCGGACTTATCACACCATAATTTTGGGGTACTTAAGCCCCTGGTGTATTGGCCGTACCAAAGTGTACGGGTGCAACATGTCATGAAATAAACATATATATAGATAAAGAAAGGAATGCAATAATAGGCAAAATCTATGCATTGTTTATTCAAAAAGGTACTGCAATGAAAGCAGAATGATACAAATAGTGTGATAAGCAAGGGATGGGACTATTTAACATGTCCCCCTCCAGGGATAAGCTGCGGGATGGTATGTAAAACAGGTATAATGCTCGTAGTAGAGACCACCTGAACACTCGACGTAGCTTTCTGCTTCCCTGGCTGTTGCATCATGAGTTCAGCAATTCTAGTGCCGGACAGGACTTCTGGAAACGGGGTCCTGAAAGTAAGAAAAAAGAAGAAAGAAAAAGAATGACACAATTGGAAGCCCCTGGTGCGGTTGAGCCGCATTCTGGGCGTGCCGTGGTCGTGCCCCTCCCCTTATGCCCATGGTATCTCCAGAGCGTAGTTATGTATGTGTAGTACTGGCTTCGCAGTTTCGCGAGGGCTGGGGTTGGGGCCGGATTGCTACGCGTGCTTGGATCGTGCCAGGCGGTCTTGTTGTAGGTTACTCCGGGCGCGCTTGACGGTGGCCGGACGTTTAATGGCCGGACTCGAGAATTGTTGTGAGAGGCTGCTTTGCACCTCCCCCGCGAGGGCCGCCGTGTTCTCCTCCGTTCGGAGAGAGCGTTCGGTGTTTCCATTAACCGTGATTACTCCTCGAGGGCCTGGCATCTTGAGCTTGAGGTATGCGTAGTGCGGCACCACATTGAACTTTGCAAATGCGGTTCGTCCGAGCAGTGTGTGATAGCCGCTGCGGAACGGGACTATGTCGAAGATTAACTCCTCGCCGGAAATTATCCGGGATCGAAGACCACCTCAAGTGTAACCGAGCCTGCATATTGGCCTCTACACCTGGTATGACGCCTTTAAAGGTCGTCTTTGTGGGTTTAATCCTTGAGGGATCTATGCCCATTTTTCGTGTATCTGATCCCGATAAAGCAGGTTCTGCTGTCGCCGTCCATAAGGACTCTAGTGAGGTGAAATCCGTCAATGATTGGGTCTAGAACCAATGCGGCGAATCCGCCATGACGGATGCTAGTGGGGTGGTCCCTTCGATCAAAAGTGATCGGGCAGGAGGACCATGGGTTGAACTTTGGGGCGACTGGCTCCAACGCATATACGTCCCTGAGTCCATGCTTCCGCTCCCTTTTGGGTATGTGGGTTGCGTATATCATGTTCACCGTCCGCACTTGTGAGGGGAAGCCCTTCTGTCCCCTTTTGTTCGGCAGCTGGGGCTACTCCTCGTCATCGCTATGCAGCCCCTTGTCATTGTTTTCGGCATTTAATTTGCTGCTGCTTGAACACCCAACAATCCCTGTTGGTGTGGTTGGCTGGTTTTAAAGTGGTGCCGTATCCGCACGAGCGATCGAGTATTCGGTCCAAACTGGGACGGACCCGAGTATTTCTTTTAAATGGCTTTTTCCGCTGACCGGGTTTAGAGCCTCTGAATCCGGCATTAACTGTCGTATCCTCAGCATTATCGCCGTTAGTGCAGCGCTTGTGCTTGTTGCGACGCGACCTGCCATTGTTGTCCTTGGTATCCGAATTACCAGGACTCTTGGTCATGTTATTACTACGATCTAGCCAGCTGTCTTCTCCCGCGCAAAAGCGGGTCATGAGTGTTGTGAGGGCTGTCATGGATTTGGCTTTTCCTGTCCTAGGTGCCGGGCAAGCCATTAAATCACGGATGTTATGTTTGAAGGCTGCGAGGGCCTCGTGTCCGGATAGTCGACTATTTGATTTTTCTTAATTACGAACCGTGTCGTAATTGTCCGCCGATTCCTCCGCTGCTGAATTATGTGGCTTAGGTCATCGGCGTCGGTGGTCGCACATAGGTGCCACAGAAATTGTCGAGGAATGCGGCTTCGTGTCCTCCCAACAACCAATTGACTCTGCTGGCAAGCTGTTAAGCCAATGCCGAGCTGGTCCTTTAAGCTTGAGTGGGAGGTATTTGATGGCGTGTAGATCATCGCCGTGGGCCATGTGGATATGAAGGAGATAATCCTCGATCCATACTGCAGGATCTGTTGTTCCATCGTATGATTCGATGTTTATGGGTTTGAAACCCTCGGGGATTTGATGATCCGTTACTTCATATGTGAAGCATAGTGGGTGTACGGCACCTCTGTATTGGGCTATATCACGACGTAGCTCAAATGAGCTTTGTCTACTGTGTTCGGACCGGACGGATTTGCTATATCCAGCATAGCGGTTATAAATCACGTGTCGTAGTAGGCGCCACGCCGATCTGTAGATCGATCTTGTTTGCCTTGCCTTGTCCTCCAATATATCTCGCAGGTTTGGCGCATTTCCCCGTGCCTTGGTATTTTTGGAGCGACGCCGGGGTGCGGCTTGAGTGGAGGGCCGAGAGGCCTCTATATCGCGGCCACGAGGTGGCCGGTCGGCCGCATCATACGTTGGTGATGCAGGTTTAGGTGATTCCTCCTCTAATCGGGGTAGCAGCCTACGCTTTGGGTAGCTCTTGGAGGGGCGTTCGAGTTCGTACTCTTCGGTCGCAAGGACTTCAGTCCATCTGTCGGCTAGCAAGTCTTGGTCAGCTCTAAGCTGTTGCTATTTTTTCTTGAGGCTGCTCGCCGTGGCCATAAGCCTGCGTTTGAAATGCTCTTGTTCGACGGGATCCTCGGGAACGACAAATTCGTCATCGTCGAGGCTTGCCTCGTCTTCGGAGGGAGGCATGTAATTATCGTCCTCTACCTCTCTGTCTGCCGCTCTCTCATGAGGGCTGGCTTCTCCATCCTCTGTGTTGAGTCCTGCTTTGGAGGGTTGTCTTCGCACTGTCAGGGGTGTTATTATCTCCGTGCGGAATCGCCGTTTTGCTTTGGCGGGATTTAGGCGGCCGCCTGGACGCCGCTCTTAGGCTGCTTCTTGGAGGGTCATCCTCCGTTGTTCCATCGCCTTTCCCTTCTTTTGGGGTGTCCACCATGTATATGTCGATGATGAGGTGGCCTTCCGGCCGAAGGCGCTGGTTCTTGGTCGTCTCCTGCATCGGCGTCCATACCGTCAATGTCTTCGGAGTCGAAGTCGAGCATGTCGGTTAAATCATCGATAGTGGCTACGAAGTGGGTGGTGGGTGGGCTTTGAATTTCTTCGTCGTCCGCATCCCAACCTTGCTGACCATAGTCCGGCCAGGGCTCTCCTGATAAAGAGAGAGACTTTAGCGAATTCAGGATGTCGCCGAAGGGCGAGTGCTGAAAGATGTCCGCAGCGGCAAACTCCATGATCGGCGCCCAATCGGATTCGATTGGCAGGGGCGCGGAAGGTTAGGAGTCCGGAGAGGAGTCCGGCACCTTGGAGTCACGAGCTTCGCAAAGGACAAGGCTGGTGTTCGGCTCGATCGCCGTAAAGATTGCAGCCCCCGAGGCGATGTTCAGCCACCCGTCCTCGATTGGCGCAGTCGGCTCCGAGCTAAGGGTCGGGCGGACATCGCTGCGACCTCGAGGCACTTTGACCGGCAGAGCTAGATCATGCCCATCGTGACAAATCTTGGGCGCTTGGCTGTGGCTCGAACCCGTCGAAGATAAAGTCTCCGCGGACGTCAGTCGTGTAGTTCAAACTTCCAAATCTGACCTGATGGCCAGGGGCGTAGCTTTCGATCTGCTCCAGATGGCCAAGCGAATTGGCCCATAGTGTAAAGCCGCCGAATACGAAGATCTGTCCGGGGAGGAATGTCTCACCCTGGACCGCATCGTTGTTGATGATCGGAGGAGCCATCGGGCCTAAAGATGACGGCACAAAGGAACTCTCAATGAAAGCACCAATGTCGGTGTCAAAACCGGCGGATCTCGGGTAGGGGGTCCCGAACTGTGCGTCTAGGCGGATGGTAACAGGAGACAAGGGACACGATGTTTTTACCCAGGTTCGGGCCCTCTCGATGGAGGTAAAACCCTACTCATACTTGATTAATATTGATGATATGGGTAGTACAAGAGTAGATCTACCACGAGATCAGAGAGGCTAAACCCTAGAAGCTAGCCTATGGTATGATTGTTGTTCGTCCTACGGACTAAAACCCTCCGGTTTATATAGACACCGGAGAGGGCTAGGGTTACACAAAGTCGGTTACAATGGGAGGAGATCTACATATCCGTATCGCCAAGCTTGCCTTCCACTCCAAGGAAAGTCCCATCCGGACACGGGACGAAGTCTTCAATCTTGTATCTTCATAGTCCAGGAGTCCGGCCATCCGGACACCCCCTAATCCAGGACTCCCTCAATCTCAACACAATGTTCTCCCCCTCTCTCCTGGAGATCTATTCGGTGTAATCTTCTTTTTGCGGTGTGTTTGTTGAGACCGATGAATTGTGGGTTTATGATCTAGATTATCTATGAATAATATTTGAATCTCCTCTGAATTCTTTTATGTATGATTGGTTATCTTTGCAAGTCTCTTTGAATTATCCGTTTGGTTTGGCCAACTAGATTGGTAGTTCTTGCAATGGGAGAAGTGCTTAGCTTTGGGTTCGATCTTGCGGTGTCCCCAAAGGATGTGAAGGGGCAGCAAAGGCACGTATTGTATTGTTGCCATCGAGGATAACAAGATGGGGTTTTTATCATATTGCGTGAATTTATCCCTCTACATCATTTCATCTTGCTTAAGGCGTTACTCTGTTTTTAACTTAATACTCTAGATGCATGCTGGATAGCGGTCGATGAGTGGAGTAATAGTAGTAGATGCAGGCAGGAGTCGGTCTACTTGTCTCGGACATGATGCCTATATACATGATCATACCTAGATATACTCATAACTATGCTCAATTCTGTCAATTGCTCAATAGTAATTTGTTCACCCACCGTAGAATACTTATGCTCTTGAGAGAAGCCACTAGTGAAACCTATGGCCCCCAGGTCCATTCTCATCATATCAATCTCCATCGCTTTAATACTTGCTTTGTTTTTACTTTGCCTTTTACTTTTTACTTTGCATCTCTATATAAAAAATACCAAAAATATTACCAAAAATATTATTTATCATCGATATCAGATCTCACTCTCGTAAGTGACCATGAAGGGATTGACAACCCCTAATCGCGTTGGTTGCGAGGAGCTATCGTTTGTGCAGTACGAGGGACTTGTCGTGGCCTCCTCTTTGGATTGATACCTTGGTTCTCAAAACTAAGGAAATACTTACGCTACTTTGCTGCATCATCCTCTCCTCTTCGGGGAAATCCAACGCAGTGCTCAAGAGGTAGCAGGGGCCCATGAGACAGGGGGGCGCACCCTACAGGGGGGCGCGACCTCCTATCTCGTGGGGTCCTCGGAAGCTTCTTGACTTGCACTCCAAGCTCTCCGGATCACGTTCGTTCCAAAAATCACGCTCCCGAAGGTTTCATTCCGTTTGGACTCCGTTTGATATTCCTTTTCTTCGAAATACTGAAATAGGCAAAAAGACAGCAATACGGGTTGGGCCTCCGGTTAGTAGGTTAGTCCCAAAAATGATATAAATGTGTAAAATAAAGCCCAACATCCAAAAGGGATAATATAATAGCATGGAACAATCAAAAATTATAGATACGTTGGAGACGTATCAAGCATCCCCAAGCTTAATTCCTGCTCGTCCTCGAATAGGTAAATGATAAAAAAGAAATTTTTGATGTGGAATGCTACCTAGCATAATTCTCAATGTAATTTTCTTTACTGTGGCATGAATGTTCAGATTCAAATGATTCAAAATAAAAGCTTATAAAACATAAAAATAATAATGCTTCAAAGCATACTAACAAATAATCATGTCCTATCAAAATAACATAGCCAAAGAAAGCTTATCCCTACAAAATCATATGGTTAGGACATGCTTCATTTTCATTACACAAAAATACTCCCATCATGCACAACCCCGACGACGAGCCGAACAATTGTTTCATACTTTTTAACGCGCTTCAGCTTTTTCAACTCTTACGCAATACATGAGCGTAAGCCATGGACATAACACTATGGTGGTATATGGTGGTGGTTGTGAGGACAAAAAGGGAGAATATAGTCTCACATCAACTAGGCATATCAACGGGCTATATAGAGATGCCCATCAATATATATCAATGTGAGTGAGTAGGGATTGCCATGCAACGGATGCACTAGAGCTATAAATATATGAAAGCTCAACAACAGAAACTAAGTGGGTGTGCATCCAACTTGCTTGCTCACGAAGACCTCGAGCATTTTGAGGAAGCCCATCATTGGAATATACAAGCCAAGTTCTATAATGAAAAATGCCCACTTAGTATATGAAAGTGACAACATAGGAGACTCTCTATCATGAAGATCATGGTGCTATTTTGAAGCACAAGTGTGGAAAAAGAGATAGTAGCATTGTCCCTTCTCTCTTTTTCTCTCATTTTTATTTTTTTCTTCTTTTTTTCTTTTTTTTTCTTTGGCCTTCCTCTTTTTTTTCTTTTTTTTCTTTTTGTAAAGTCCGAAGTCTCATCCCGACTTGTGGGGGAACCATAGGCTTCATCATCCTTTCCTCACTAGGACAATGCTCTAATAATGAAGATCATCACACTTTAATGGATTTACAACTCAAGAATTACAACTCAAAGCTAGAACAAGATATGACTCTATATGAATGCCTACGGCGGTGTACCGGGGATATGCAATGAATCAAGAGCGACATGTATGAAAGTTATGAAAGTGGCCTTGTGAAAGTGCAACTATCCCTAGGTGGTTTCGGTAATTCATAACAACATATAGCTCGTTGAGCTAATGCTATTCCAAGACTATTATTTCAGGAAAGCTCAATGAATGGCATGGCATGGATGATGAAAGTGGATCCCTCAAAATACTAAGGACAAAGGATTGGCTCAAGCTCAAAAGCTCAAGACTCTTCATTTTACATTTTAGTGATCCAAGATCACATTGAGTCTATAGGAAAAGCCAATACTATCAAGAAGGGATGAGGTGTTGTAATGAGCCTCTTGCTTCATGTGCTTAGTGATATGCTCCAAAACCCTCAACTACTTTCCCACATCCACAAATGACCTAAACCTAAAGCCAAAATCGGTCACACCGATTCTTTCTATCCGCGCCACCGATTCCAAAAGTCATAGCCACCGCCACAAACCCTAAGCAAATCGGTCTTACCGACGGGGATCTCGGTCTCACCGAGATGGGGTTACAATCTCTGTTTCCCTTCGTAGCGTTTGGTCTAACGAAGTGAGCGATCGGTCCCACCGAGATTGCAATGTAAACTCTCTGTTTCCTTTTGTAACATTTCGGTCTCACCGAAAAAGCAAATCGGTCCCACCGAGTTTACGACCAACTCTCGGTTAGCTAATTACCAAAATCGGTCCCACCGAGTTTGTGTAATCAGTCTCACCGAGATTACATTATGCCCTAACCCTAACCGAATCGGTCTCACCGAGATGCATGTCGATCCATGAAAATCACTAACGGTCACTAGGTTTACTAAATCGGTCGACCGAGTTTGATGATTCGGTCCCACCGAGTTTGGTAAATTGTGTGTAACGGTTAGATTTTGTGTGGAGGCTATATATACCCCTCCACCTCCTCTTCATTCGTGGAGAGAGCCATCAGAACGAACCTACACTTCCAACTTACCATTTCTGAGAAAGAACCACCTACTCATGTGTTGAGGCCAAGATTGTAACATCCCAAATTTTCAATTTGGCATGTTATACATAGGCCATCCATGCATATCATATTTTATTGCATTTTCGTTTGCCATCCTCGAAAATCCTAAGCAACTCAAGGACCCTCGGAGAGAGTTGGGGATTTTCCTATTTTCATATTTGAATTTTATCAAATGATGAAGACAAGGATTTTGGATTTTATTATTTTTCTCTCCGGAAAAATATTTCATGATTAATAATAAATGAGAGGAGATAATATGACTTCTCCAAAAAAAATTGAAATATCGGAGGGAAATTGTTAAAATCATTATTTGGATTTTATTTTATTTATTTGGAATTTTATTTGCCCTAGAGAAAAATTTGCATGATTTAAAAAAATTGCATTTTAGGGGCCAAGAAAAGTTCATCTTGTTCTAAATATTTTATTTAGGCAAAGAAAACTTGTTTTGGCATTTTTGATTTTTATTTATTTTCTAGGATTTTTATAAGTTTCATGAACGTTTTAAAAAATGACCAGCTACTGGTGGGCCAAAGGCCCTGGCCAAAGCCGCCCACCCGCCCGCCGCCCTTTGTCTTGTGTGCCACACACGCCATGGCTCGGACGGAGTCCGAGCCGAACTCCTCCTCCCCCGCCTTGCCCTCCTCCAAGCCACCGCCCGCCCCTTTAAATAGCCGCCACCCCCTCTAGCCACCACCGCCGCTGCCACCCCGGACCGGAGCCCGAGCCCGAGCCCAAGCCGCCCGGCGCCAAGTCGCCGTCGCCGCCTCCCGCGCCGCCCGCCCCTCGCTGAGCCCAGTGAGCCTCCGCCCCGCCGGACGACCTTGCCGAAGGTAGCCCCTCGTCGCCGGATTTTTTTAGACCACTTCAGTTTTTTTTAAGAAAAAAACCTAGCCGTTTTTTTATGTAGAACGGTTTTATTTCTCCGGTTTATTTATTTTGCGAGCGTTCGCTCGTTCGCGTTTTAACGAACGTGTTCGTCGTTTAGTTTCTGCTAACGAACGTTCGTTCGTTTAGCCGTTCGTCGTTTTCCTTTTATCGGATTTATTCCGCGATTATTCCGATCGCGATTTCTGATCCGATGTTTGAATTAGTATAACTTTTCGCTCGTTTATCGGAATCAGGTGATTCAAGCGCCTGGAGTTTCATCTCGAAACCCTCTTTCCGAATAGCCAACTTAAACCAGTTTTTTTGTCTCTGTAAAATTTGACCCTAGTTCAGATTAGTAAACGGATCTTGTTTCTTTCGCCGTTTGAGTTTCGTTGCTCCGTTTGGTTTGATTTTTCTCGTGAACCGAAGTTCTTAAGTTGAACTCTCGGTCAACCTCTTTCAGTTGAAGTTTCATTTGTGCAACTTTGCTTGTTGCTTATGTATGTATTGTTTGCTTGCGATAGAATTCCCGGAGTGCGAAGCGTGTTACTACGAGTCTCTAGGATTCACGGATCGTCAGCAAGGCAAGTAACACTTGATCATATTCCTTTCCTACCCAGTTTTTATGCATTAGTTCAACCCCAAACATTGCATGGTTAGGATGTCATTAATTTGTGGGTTGGGAAGTAGATGATGAGGTAGGAACCTATTGCCCTGTTACTATCAAACCCTTGGGAGTTACTTCTATGTGTTGCTTATATTGCTATGCTATGCTCGTAGACGTGGTATGGGTTTGAGAGATATTCATGACAGATGTGAGATTGTTAATTAATGGTTTACTTTAAGGTGGCAACTTAAATACACATCTGGGTGGATTGAGGCACCTGGGGAACCCAGTGTTTCCTGTATTTTTTTTTTTGGAAATCCCGGGGTACCCGTGTGATCTTCCTATGGACCGCCACCCAGGCTCAAAGGGAACTGAGATTATTCATGCTATAAACTTCCGTGTGCAGCCACAAGCTATTATGGGCTCTAGCATAGTTGATTAAGTTACGTGAAGCTCTTGAAGAGGTAGATCAGCAGGTAGTGGGTTTTGTAGGTTTGGTATGATCTATCCAGGAGTAGAGAGTTAATGTTTAGAAAGAGCGTGTCTCGGTCATCCGTTTCTCAAACACCATGTAGCGAGAAATCAATGGAAGCGATCGAGTCTTGTGGGGAAAAGTCATAAACCTCTGCAGAGTGTACAATCTAATCATGGTTAGCCGTGTCCCCGGTTATGGACAATTCTGAGTATCTAGTACTTGAGTAGTTACATGTATCTCATCACTCTAAATTAATATTGTTGGGTTGTAAATTACTTTAATTGGGATTGAGTTGGGGTTATACCTTCTCAATGATGTTTCAACCACCATGATAGTTAAAATTAAAATTTATTCCTTTGATGTAGGGAAAAATTGGCTTTTCGCAAAACCGTAACCGTAGAGCTTTCCACCAGCTAAATATGCATGTAGTGTTAGCATTATTCTGTTATTGCTCTATTGTGTTACATTGCCAGCATATTCCATGTGCTGACCCGTTCTCGGGCTGCAACATATTATGTTGCAGACTTTTCAAACGAGGAGTAAGGTTCGATAGGTCGTTGCCGTGCAGCTCAGCTATGCGTTGGAGTTGATGGACTCACTTTATCTTCCAAGCCTTCGCATTGTTATCGCATTAGATGGCCTTAAGCCATATTATTGTAATAAGTTCTCTTTTGGAGACATTTGATGTAATAAGTGTGTGATTGCTACTCTGTTATAAATCCTTCGAGTACTGTGTTTGTCAGCATTACCGGTCCAGGGATGACACGGAAGCACGGAGACTTGACCATCTGAGGTCGGGTCGCTACAAGATGGTATCAGAGCACACGTTGAGTGTAGGACACGACCACTAAGATAAAACCATAGGTCACTCCTCTCTACTCATTTCTGACTCCTCTCCATTTTTCCACTCTTTAGGATGACGGAGATGAAGTACAAGTTTGCACAACCGGATGAAGACACACCTTTTGGACGCCACTTGAAGGAAGTCACTAGGTACCTGAATATTGGAATACCAAGCTTCACCGGGACGTACAACGCCACCTTATCAGAAGAAGAATGCTGCAAGATTCAAGCTCTAGTTCTCGGAAGGACGTTTGCGCCAAGCACGGAGCCCATAGTGTGTGTTTTCAATGCACCAACATGGAGTTTGGGAAAGAGTATGGCAGCTCACATTACCATGGGACGCATTGGAGAAGTCTACAATAGGGAGCTTAAAGACACCATATATCAAATATGTGGGCGCCGAGACGAGCAATGGGAAGTAATCAGCACCAAGAAGGATAGATCCATTGCAGCTTACATCCAGGAGCTAAACCAGCACATTCGACGTCCAGGAGAACCAGATGCTTGCAGACATGATGGATTTGAAGAAGGCGAAAACTAGGATCATCGAGCTGGAGGAAGAACTCAAGTTTACACGCGATGGATATGAGGAAGAAATCAAGACCCTACTGGAGAAGAATGACGACCTAGTCAAGAAGATCGGAGTCTTCATGGGAGGACCAGCACCGAAAGAAGAGGAAGAAGATTCCACTTGCCCGGACAACTACATCATCATCGACGACACCGACTCTGATCCAAGTGATGATGACTATGAAGACGAAGCTGGAGCAGACATCATGGAGTCTTCCACCGACCAAAGTTTCTAGATGACCACCATATAATAGTAGTATTCCCCCATGTAACTAGTAGTAGTTGAGCACTTATGCGATAGTCCTAGACCGTTTTGTATGCCCTTGCTTGATTGAATGAATGTGTGTGTTTGCCTCATGTGCATATGGGTAGTGTTTTCTCGCTAGACCTCTTTCTATTCTGACCTCTTCCATCTAAACCCTCAGATGCCTCCGAGACGTGACCCAGATTTTGTTTTCCCACCGGAGCTCACCTAGTTGATCCAGCAGCAGAATGCCTTGATGCAGTTGCTAGTTCAGAATCAGGGTAACAACAACAACAACAACAACCCGCCGCCAGTGGACAATTTAGCCCGTTTTCTGAGGTTACAACCGCCGGTGTTTTCCAGTAGCACCGAGCCAATAGTTGCTGATGATTTGCTACGCCGTATTGGAAGGGAGTTAACCACCGCAGGATGCACGGATGCTGAGAAGGTGCGCTTTGCCGCACATCAATTGGATGGACCAGCAGCCGCATGGTGGGAGAATTATACGACTACTTTTCCTATAGCCAATGTCACTTGGGAGCAGTTCCAACAAGCTTTTCGCACGGCCCATGTTTCAAGCTGGAGCCATGTAGATAAAAAGCGTGAGTTTCGCAACTTACGCCCGGGGAACCGTCTTGTGGCCCGAAGACGTGGATGAGTTTAGCAAGTTATCACGCTATGCCCCTGACGATGTGGCCACAGATGCCGCGAAGAAAGAGAAGTTTATGGAAGGGCTGAATCATGAGATGAGTATGCAGTTGATGGTGGAAACTTTCAACAACTACCAGGAGTTGGTAGATAAGGCTCTAATGATTGAAGGGAAGCAACAGTAGATTGAGAACCGTAAAAGGAAGTATGGACAAGGGAAGTATAACTCAGGAACTGACCAGAAGCCTCGCTTAAACCTGAACTCGGGAGGACTTGTTCATAACCATGGAGGTCATAACCATACTGGAGGAGGATCGCATAATCAGAATGGTGCGAAGAACGGGAATGGGAATGGAGTCAACAATAATCAGAATCGCTCTAACCCAGCTACACCCGCCAAGAGGGACTTAAGCCAAGTTATTTGCTTCAAGTGCGGGAAGGCAGGGCACTATGCCAATGACTGCCCTGAAGGAAAGAATGGAAATGGAAATGGAAGCGCTGGGAAGAAGCCCAATCCATTCAACAAAGGACAAGTGAACCACGTTAACGTGGAGGAAGTTGAAGAGCAGCCGGACGCGGTTATAGGTAAGTTTTTGGTTCAGTCATTTACCGCTATTGTTCTTTTCGATACTGGTGCATCGCATTCATACATATCAAGGGGATTTGTGGAAAAGTTTAAGTTACCAACCCAAACCCTTAGGACCCCTCTTCTAGTGAGCTACTTTGGAGCAGAGTACATGGCTAGCAGATGGTGCCCCCGGATACCCCTAATCATTGGCACGCATGTTTTTCCGTCTGACCTAATTATCTTGGAGTCGCAAGGATTGGATGTGATATTAGGTATGGACTGGATGTCAAAGTATGGAGGAAGTATTGACTGTGCTAGCAAGTCAATTTATCTTACCACCCCAGAGGGAAAAAGGATTAAGTATGTATCTAGGCATGTGCCTAGGAGGAGCCAAGTGAATGCCCTCACGGGAGTTATGCAGGAGGAAGTACACAGAGCAAAGGATTATCTGGATGTTTTCGGAGGAGTTACCGGGCATGCCACCGGATGGAGACATCGAGTTTCGATAGAACTATTGCAGTGCAGGCGAATATCAAAGAGACCCTACGGATGCCCGCAAATGATCTGGAGGAAATTAAGAAGCAGATCAAGGAGCTATTGGAGAAAGGTTACATTCGTAGAAGTTCATCACCTTGGGGAGCCCTAATACTTCTGGTGGAGAAGAAGGATAAATCCCTAAGGATGGTTGTTGATTACCGAGCTCTAAATGAAGTAACGATAAAGAACAAGTATATGTTACCAATGATTAATGATCTGTTTGATCAGTTGCAAGGAGCTAAGGTGTTTTGAAGATTGATCTCGATCGAGGATACCATCGATTGAAGATCCGAGAGAAGGATATACCAAAGACAGCATTTACCACGCGATATGGATTATATGAGTATACGGTCATGTCATTTGGACTGACTAACGCCCCTGCCTATTTCATGAGTATGATGAACAAAGTATTCATGGAGTATTTGGACAAGTTTGTTGTGGTGTTTATTGATGATATTATGGTCTACTCGAAGAAGCGAAGAGGAGCACGCGGAACACTTGCGTTTGGTTCTCGAGAAACTCGAGGAACACCGGTTATCGCCAAATTCAGCAAGTGCGAGTTTTGGTTGAAGGAAGTTGGATTTCTTGGGCATGTTATATCGGGAGAGGGTATAGCGATAGATCGAGAAGGTTCGATCGATCCTTTGAATGGTTGGCACCCACTTGATCGGTGAGATTCGCATTTCCTTGGTGGCAGGATATTATCGAGGTTCATTGAGAATTTTTCCAAGATTGCTAAGCCAATGACTGAATTGCTAAAGAAGGATACTAAGTTCAAATGGACGGAGGATTGCGAGACAAACTTTCAAGAGTTGAAGAAAGCGGTTGACTACAGCCCAGTCTTGACATTGTCGATATACATAAGGAGTTTCAAGTGTATTGTGGCGCCTCGCTTGGGACTTGGATGTGTTCTTATGCAGGACGGAAAAGTTGTTTCGTATGCCTCACGACAGCTAAAGCCACATGAGTTGAACTATGCCACGCATGATTTGGAGTTAGCAGCTGTAGTACATGCGCTGAAGACCTGGAGACATTATCTTATTGGAAACCGTTGTGATGTGTACACGGATCATAAGAGTTTGAAGTATATTTTCACACAGAAGGAGTTAAACCTCAGACAGAGGAGATGGCTGGAACTCATAAAGGATTACGACATGAAGCTACACTATCATCCAGGAAAGGCCAACGTCGTAGCAGACACTTTGAGTCGGAAGAGTTATGCCAATATCCTTGAAAGTAGAGGACTGCCAAAGGAGTTAGCTGAGGATATTATGGAACTTCAGTTGGAGATTGTTCCAAGAGGTTTTCTTGCAACCATGGAGGTTCAGTCGATGTTATTGAACAAGATTCGAGAAGCTCAGAAGGAGGACAAAGAGATTGCTGAGATAAGAGAGAAGATGGGCGAAGGAAAAGCCAAAGGTTTTCGCGAGGATGAGCACGATACCTTGTGGTTTGAGGACCGGATTTATGTGCCCAACAATTCGGAGATCAGGAAGTTAATACTTCAAGAGGCCCATGACTCACCATACTCGATTCACCCCGGAAACACCAAGATGTATTTGTACTTGAAGGAACGTTTCTGGTGGGCTGGTATGAAGAAGGATATTGCCGAGTATGTAGCCGTTTGTGATGTATGTCGAGAGTGAAGGCGAGCATCAAAAGCCAGCAGGATCTGTTGAAGCCTATGCCAATACCCGAATGGAAGTGGGACAAACTTGGCATGGACTTTATTACCGGATTACCCAGAACCAAGGCAGGTTATGATTCAATATGGGTAGTTGTGGATCGTTTGACCAAAGTAGCTCACTTCATCCCAGTGAAAACAACTTATACAAGTGCCAAGTTGGCCAAAATATATATGACCAGGATCGTATGTTTGCACGGAGTTCCGAGGAGCATCGTATCAGATAGAGGAACATAGTTTACTTCAAAGTTTTGGCATCGGCTACACGGACTTTGGGTACCAGTTGGAGTTTAGTACGCGTTCCACCCATGAGCGGATGGGATGGACAGAAAGAGTCAACCAGATTACGGAGGACATGTTGAGAGCCTGTGCGCTAGACTATGGATCTAGTTGGGATGACAATTTGTCGACGCAGAGTTCTCGTACAACAACAGCTACCGAGCCGGTTTGAAGATGGCACCGTTCAAGCTCAGTATGGGACGCAGATGTAGAACGCCATTGATGTGGGATGAGGTTGGAGGCTGTCGGTTGTTTGGACCAGATTTGATCAAGGACTCGAGAGGAGAAGGTTAAACTGATCGAGAGCGGACTAAAGATCGCTCGGTCTAGATGAGAAGAGTTCGCAGATTCAAAACGCAAGGAAGTAACCTATGAAATTGGAGCGAGCCTATCTGCAGTATCACCCTTGAGGGGAGTGAAACGTTTTGGAGTAAAGGAAAGTTAGCCCCAAGATTTGTAGGACCGTATCGTGTTTTGGAGCGGATGGGAGAAGTTGCCTACAAGCTGGAGTTACGAAGGATTGTCGGGAGTTCACGATGTGTTTCACGTATCACGGTGAAGAAGTGCCACGCTGAGATGGCCGATATACCGTTAAATGATATAGTGCCCCTAGAGGCGTCTGAGTTGGATAGTAATTTGACTTATGAGGAGAAGCCGGTAAAGATTCTTGATTTGACGGCGAGTCACTTTCATGACAAGGTTATCAAGTTTTGCAAAGTTCGATTGGAGCCACCATACCGAGGAGGAAGCCACACGGGGGCGAGAAGATGATATTCGCAAGGACCATCCGCACCTATTTTCTAGCCAACCCGAATCTCGAGGGCGAGATTCATCTTAAGGGGGGTAGGTTTGTAACACCCCAAATTTTCAATTTGGCATGTTATACATAGGTCATCCATGCATATCATATTTTATTGCATTTTTGTTTGCCATCCTCGAAAATCCTAAGCAACTCAAGGACCCTCGGAGAGAGTTGGGGATTTTCCGATTTTCATATTTGAATTTTATCAAATGATGAAGACAAGGATTTTGGATTTTATTATTTTTCTCTCCGGAAAAATATTTCATGATTAATAATAAATGAGAGGAGATAATATAACTTCTCCAAAAAAATAATTGAAATATCGGAGGAAAATGTTAAAATCATTATTTGGATTTTATTTTATTTATTTGGAATTTTATTTTCCCTAGAGAAAAATTTGCATGATTTAAAAATTACATTTTAGGGGCTAAGAAAAGTTCATCTTGTCCTAAATATTTTATTTAGGCAAAGAAAACTTGTTTTGGCATTTTAGATTTTTATTTATTTTTCTAGGATTTTATAAGTTTCGTGGAGCGTTTAAAAAAATGACCATACCGACCGGGCCAAAGGCCCAGAGCAGAGCAGGCTTGGCCCAGCCACCCGCCGCCACTGTCTTGTAGCGCCCGCCCTTGGCCTTCGGACCGAGTCGAGCGGACTCCTCCTCCCGCCGCCTTGCCCCTCTTCCAAGCCACCGCCCGCCCCTTTAAATAGCCGCCACCCCCCCTCTAGCCACCATCGCCGCCCACCCCGGACCCGGGCCCGAGCCCGAGCCCGAGCCGCCGCCAAGCCGCCCCCGCCGCCAAATCGCCGCTGCCGCCTCCCGCCGCCCGCCCCTCGCCGAGCCGCCGCCGCCTCTAGCCGCCCTTACCGCCCCTCGCCGAGCCCGCCGGAGCCGCCCGCCCCGCCGGACAACCTCGTCGGAGGTAGCCCCTTGTCGCCGGTTTTTTTAGACCACTTCGGTTTTTTTTAAGAAAAAAACCTAGCCGTTTTTTATATAGATCGGTTTTATTTCTCCGGTTTATTTATTTTGCGAGCGTTCGCTCGTTCGTTCATTTTAACGAACGTGTTCGTCGTTTAGTTTCTGCTAACGAACGTTCGTTCGTTTAGCCGTTCGTCGTTTTCCTTTTATCGGATTTATTCCGCGATTATTCCGATCGCGATTTCTGATCCGATGTTCGAATTAGTATAACTTTTCGCTCGTTTATCGGAATCAGGCGATTCAAGCGCCTGGAGTTTCATCTCGAAACCCTCTTTCCGAATAGCCAACTTAAACCAGTTTTTTTGTCTCTGTAAAATTTGACCCTAGTTCAGATTAGTAAACGGATCTTGTTTCTTTCGCCGTTTGAGTTTCGTTGCTCCGTTTGGTTTGATTTTTCTCGTGAACTGGATTTCTTAAGTTGAACTCTCCGGTCAACCTCTTTCAGTTGAAGTTTCGTTTGTGCAACTTTGCTTGTTGCTTATGTATGTATTGTTTGCTTGCGATAGAATTCCCGGAGTGCGAAGCGTGTTACTACGAGTCTCTAGGATTCACGGATCGTCAGCAAGGCAAGTAACACTTGATCATATTCCTTTCCTACCCAGTTTTTATGCATTAGTTCAACCCCAAACATTGCATGGTTAGGATGTCATTAATTTGTGGGTTGGGAAGTAGATGATGAGGTAGGAACCTATTGCCCTGTTACTATCAAACCCTTGGGAGTTACTTCTACGTGTTGCTTATATTGCTATGCTATGCTCGTAGACATGGTATGGGTTTGAGAGATATTCATGACAGATGTGAGATTGTTAATTAATGGTTTACTTTAAGGTGGCAACTTAAATACACATCTTGGTGGATTGAGGCACCTGGGGAACCCAGTGTTGACTGTATTTTTTTTGAAATCCGGGTACCGTGTGATCTTCCTATGGACCGCCACCAGTGCTCAAAGGAACTGAGATTATTCATGCTATAAACTTCCGTGTGCAGCCACAAGCTATTATGGGCTCTAGCATAGTTGAGTAAGTTACGTGAAGCTCTTGAAGAGGTAGATCAGCGGGTAGTGGGTTTTGTAGGTTTGGTATGATCTATCCGGAGTAGAGAGTTAATGTTTCCGAAAGACTGTGTCTCGGTCATCCGTTTCTCAAACACCATGTAGCGCGAGAAATCAACGGAGGCGATCGAGTCTTGTGGGGAAAAGTGCGCAAACCTCTGCAGAGTGTACAATCTAATCATGGTTAGCCGTGTCCCCGGTTATGGACAATTCTGAGTATCTAGTACTTGAGTAGTTACATGTATCTCATCACTCTAAATTAATATTGTTGGGTTGTAAATTACTTTAATTGGGATTGAGTTGGGGTTATACCTTCTCAATGATGTTTCAACCACCATGATAGTTAAATTAAAATTTATTCCTTTGATGTAGGGAAAAATTGGCTTTTCGCAAAACTGTAACCGTAGAGCTTTCCACCAGCTAAATATGCATGTAGTGTTAGCATTATTCTGTTATTGCTCTATTGTGTTACATTGCCAGCATATTCCATGTGCTGACCCGTTCTCGGGCTGCAACGTATTATGTTGCAGACTTTTCAGACGAGGAGTAAGGTTCGATAAGTCGTTGTCGTGCAGCTCAGCTATGCCGTTGGAGTTGATGGACTCACTTTATCTTCCAAGCCTTCCGCTGTTATCGCATTAGATGGCCTTAAGCCATATTATTGTAATAAGTTCTCTTTTGGAGACATTCGATGTAATAAGTGTGTGATTGCTACTCTGTTATAAATCCTTCGAGTACTGTGTGTGTCAGCATTACCGATCCAGGGATGACACGGAAGCACAGAGACTTGACCATCTGAGGTCGGGTCGCTACAAAGATATTCCATTCCTACCATATGAATCTTGATCTCTAGCCTTCCCCAAGTTGCTTTCCACTCGAACCCTCTTTCCACCAGATCCAAATCCTACGAGAGAGAGTTGAGTGTTGGGGAGACTATCATTTGAAGCACAAGAGCAAGGAGTTCATCATCAACACACCATTTGTTACTTCTTGGAGAGTGGTGTCTCCTAGATTGGCTAGGTGTCACTTGGGAGCCTCCGACAAGATTGTGGAGTTGAACCAAGGAGTTTGTAAGGGCAAGGAGATCGCCTACTTCGTGAAGATCTACCGCTGGTGAGGCAAGTCCTTCGTGGGCGACGGCCATGGTGGGATAGACAAGGTTGCTTCTTCGTGGACCCTTCGTGGGTGGATCCCTCCGTGGACTCGCGCAACCGTTACCCTTCGTGGGTTGAAGTCTCCATCAACGTGGATGTACGATAGCACCACCTATCGGAACCACGACAAAAACATCCGTGTCTCCAATTGCGTTTGAATCCTCCAAACCCTTCCCCTTACTTTCTTGCAATTTGCATGCTTTAATTTCCGCTGCCTATATACTCTTTGCATGCTTGCTTGAATTGTGTGATGATTGCTTGACTTGTCCTAAAATAGCTAAAATCTGCCAAACTATAAAATTGGGAAAAGGTTAAGTTTTTAATTGGTCAAGTTGTCTAATCACCCCCCCCCCTCTAGACATACTTCAAGGTCCTACAAGTGGTATCAGAGCCTTGGTCTCCATTTGCTTTGATTTCCATAGCTTTTGGTGGTCATAGCCTTGGTTTCACAACCTAGGAGAGTATGGCGTCTAGCGAGGGAAATTATCACCGTAGAGGTCCTTACTTTGATGGTACTAATTTTGCTAGTTGGAAGCATAAGATGAAAATGCATATTCTTGGACATAACCCCGCCGTTTGGGCAATTATTTGTATTGGCTTGCAAGGTGAATTCTTCGATGGGAGAGAACCGAACCGGGAAGCTAATGCGGAAGAATTGAAGATACTACAATTCAACGCTCAAGCATGTGACATCATCTTCAACGGATTGTGCCCCGAAGAATTCAACAAAATCAGCCGTCTTGAGAATGCAAAGGAAATTTGGGATACTTTGATTGATATGCATGAAGGTACCGAGTCCGTCAAGGAATCCAAGTTGGATGTGCTCCAAAGTCAGCTTGACAAGTTCAAAATGAAGGATGGTGAAGGTGTCGCTGAAATCTACTCTAGGCTTGCTCTTATCACAAATGAGATTGCCGGCTTAGGGAGTGAAGAGATGACCGACAAATTCATCATCAAGAAAATCCTAAGAGCATTGGATGGAAAGTATGATACCGTGTGCACATTGATCCAAATGATGCCGAACTACAAAGATCTCAAGCCAACGGAAGTCATTGGAAGGATTGTTGCTCATGAGATGTCACTCAAGGATAAGGAGGAACTTCACAACAAGTCAAGTGGTGCTTACAAAGCCTCAAGTGAAGCCCCCACATCATCAAGTGAGAAACCAACCTTCAATTAAGAATTGAGCTTAATGGTGAAGAACTTCAACAAATTCTACAAAAGTAGAAGCAAAGAAAGAAGCTCCAAGTCAAGGTCTTACAATGACAAGAGATCTTCTAGTCGAGAGCGCAATTGCTACAATTGTGGGAGACCCAGACACTACTCCAATGAGTGTACGACACCCTACAAAAGAAGAGAAGATTCTCCAAAAAGAAGAAGCAAAAGAGAAGAATCACCACCAAGAGAGAGGAGGAGTAGAGATGATCGTTATGAACGAAGACCCTCACGGAGAAGTAAGGATTCGGAAAGAAAGGACAAGTCATCAAGGAGCTACACAAAACGAAGACATCAAGCTCATGTTGGTGAATGGGTTTCCGGCTCCGACTCCGACAATCACTCCGACTCTGAACATACTCAAGATGAAGGTGTTGCTGGTCTAGCACTTGTGTCAACCAACTCCTACGACATATTTGACTCACCAAATGAAGGAATTGGAAGATGCTTCATGGCCAAAGGTCCAAAGGTAACACATCCCGAGTATGTTGATTTTAATAGTGATGAAGATGACTTGCTAGGTGATGATGATTTACTTGTTGACAACTCTAGTGATGAATACTATGATGAAACGTCAATTAATCATGCTAATCAAACGAATTACAATGATAAGGAGAAAATTGAGCTTCTAACTAAAGAACTAAACACTCTTAAGTTGGCTCATGAAACTATCTTCGAAGATCATAGAGAACTTTTAAGGGCTCATGAGAAGTTACGCTTTGAAAAGCTCAATCTTGAGCAAGAGCATGAGTTCTTAAAGGCAATCAATGATGATCTCCGCAAGAAAAGTTCTTCTTACATTGCCAAGCGTTTACTCTTATCTACTTACATGCCTCAAGTCAAGTCTAGTAAAAAGTACAAGAAAGATACTCCCTCTAGTAGTAACAATAATAATGTCAAATCCAATGTTGTTGCTTCTAGTAGTTCTCTTGATTCTAATGATTCTCTTAGCCAAGTTACACTTGAGCAAGAAAATAGTTTATTGAAGGGAATTATAGAAAGGTTTTACAAGAGCCTTGCGGGAGTAAGCAATTCGAGGAAATTATGCATAAGCAAGGAAGGCACGGAAGAATCAAGGTGTTGGTTTTGAGCGAAAATTCAACGCCAATGGAGTTGAGTGGGAAGAAGATCAATACCCCAAGACAAAGTTTGTTCCTCAACAAGAGAAGTATGATCCTACTTCCTTCAAGGGGACACAAGCTCAAGATGATCTTCCACCACAAGACCACAAGAACAAAGGCAAGGACAAGCTTCAAGACGAGATTGATGCATTTGAAGAAGCACCTAAAGCCTCGTTCGAGTGGGTCCCCAAGACTACGTCAAGTTCTACTTCATCAAGTACAACTACAACTCCAAGGATTCCCATCAAGATGATGTGGATCCCGAAGAAGAAGAACTAGAGAGTTCTTGAGGTTGACTTCACCAACATTCTTCACTCATATCATTTTGGCAAGAACAAGTGCAATCAACTTTCACATCTTGCACTAGTTCAAAGAGTCACAAACCCTCATGTTGGTAAAGCAAGGGACAAGGTAACCTAATGTTTTCATGGACATCATCTTGTGTGTGCATCACTCTATGTCTATGGATATTCTTGTTTGTTCCTTGTGGGACTAACCCATGTAGGCAAGTTGAAAGTGCAACTCACTCCAAAGGATTGCTCCAAAAGATCTACATCAACATTGAGCATCTACATCTTCAACACCTACATGAAGTCATCATCGACAAAACCCAAGGTTAGTTCATCCCTCTAAGGGGGGATCTCACATCTAGGGGAGCTTAACTCTAAGAATTGAGTCAAAGCAACTCTAATGGTGTGAATACATTAATGCATTATGTAAAAGTGGTAACCCCACTTGAGCTTAAACGATGAGTATGACCTATGATCAAATGTTCTCATTTGACTCCTAAGTCAATATACTCATATATAGATGACCTAGTCATTGCCAATTGTTTGATAGATGCTAGAATTGGTTGTGCATGCTTTGCCACATATTTCAATTGCCATCTTATTGTGTGAGCATGTTGGTGCATATTTTACTCATTCAAGGACATCCACTTGTTGTTGTGTTTGTTTGGATTCTTTTCCTTGTGCCAAGTGGATGGGCAAGAATGCCTAAGAACCTTCTTTAGCTATCTGTGCTTTTCTCGTCTCAAACTCTATTCATGCTACATCACAAAATTTGATCAAGTCAGATTCGAACCACTCTGTGTGAGGAGCACTCGGAGTCCCCGATTCATCATAGACTTAAACTTCCAAAACCTCTTAGTGAATCTCGGTCTGACCGATCCTTCCATTTCGGTCCTACCGAGATCATCAAGTTGATCTGAGTTTTCAATCTCGGTGCAACCGATTAGAACTTTTCGGTCTCACCATTTTGCAGTAACTGAACACAGTTATGCATCTCGGTGCCACCGAGTTGTTCCACTCGGTCACACCGACAGGGTCGAGCTATATATATAGACACGGGCAAAATTTTGGAAATTTCTCCGAAACCCTTCGCCCGCGCAACAGCTCGCTCTGCCATCGTGGTCTCCGGATCGTCTCCTAAATCGCCAGACAGCCTCCGTCGTCGCTGGTCTTCGCCGCCGTCAGCGGATTTCGTCCCCGCCGTTGCCGCCGTAGCAAGTCCACCGCCAAGTTAGGGTATGGACTTGATCTTTGTGCTATCCACGTCTGATTCCTGGCATATTGTTTTCATATTGAATCTTGCCACGATTGAAACCCATCTATCCAGCCAAAGTAGTTCATAGATTAGATGTGATTCAAATTTTTAGGGTTAGGTTTCCGCCGAAACCATCTCGGACCCACCGAGTTGAAAAACTCGGTCTCACCGATTTGGCATATGCCATTGCACTAGTGACTCTCGGTCTGACCGAGAATTACTAATCGGTGCAACCGATTTGAGGATTCTGTGAAACCCTAGCAGTCTCGGTACCAGCGAACTGAAACTCAGTCCAACCGAGATAAACAATTTAGGTTCCAAAACTGCTTAGGTAGTTTGAAAATCGGTGGATCCAAAATGTTTCTGTGGAAAACTAAGACTGAACTTTTGAGTCATTCTTTTTCAAAAACCTCTGCATTTTGTGATGCTCATCTTTTTTATCTCATCTATAACTCTTCACAGGGTCAGCAGTCAGCTTTTGCAGTATGTCTGATCAAAGTGACAGCCAGAACAGGTCAGAAGAGCAGATGAACTTGAGTGAGGGCACTAGTCCCTCAACTTCAGATGAAGGGAGCAGAAGTACTCCTAGCAATTTGCCTAAGGCTGCAACTAGGCAAAGGAGGAAAAGAACTTCAGATTTAGAGGATGAAGATTACAAAGCTGAGGAAGATGAGGCAACTTCCAAGAAAGAGGTGCTCAAGAAAGAAAGGGTCATGAAGACCAAAAGGCCTGCAAGAAGGCAACCTATGCCCAAGGCCAGAGCATCAACTCAACTGCCTGAAAGGCCTGATCCCAAAGAGCCAGCAGATGAAAGCAAGAAAAGGAAGGAAAGGGTCAAGATGACCATGGCCAGAGTTATTGGGAAGCCTTCCATGATGGAAGAGGAAGAGCCTGCTGCACCAGCACCAAAGGCACCAAAGCTTATGGGTGATGCTATTAGATCAGGGGCTGCCACATCTAAGCCCAAGGAAGCACCCAAAGCTGCCCCCAAGGCCAAGTCTGCACCAAAGAGGAATACCAGGAGTATTCCAGCTGCTGAGAAGAACAAGGCCCCAGTGCCTGAGGATGCTGATAAGGAAGATGAAGAAGGACATGTTCTGAGGAAGCTCAAGCCAAAGATACCAGACCACAATGATGCCCATCCTGTGGCTGAGGACATGAGAATCAGGAAGGACTCAGGATTGAGGATATGGAGGATGGCAGATCCATATGCTTCAAGGAGAAGAACTGCTGTTGATTACAGGTTCCACACCAAGGAACAGCAGGACTTTTATGAGACCATTTTGCTGGACAAGAAGCCCATAGTTTGTGATATGAAGTGGGTCGACTGGACCTACATGAAGGAGAATGAAGAGCACTATCCTGGAGTGCAAGACAGCTTTATTGCTTGTGGAGTTGCAGATTTTGTTGGGAAAAAGCTCACAAATTGGAATGATGAACTTATCATGCAGTTCTACTCCACAGCACATTTTTACCCAGATGGAAGAATTGTTTGGATGTCTGAAGGTACAAGGTACCGGTCAACTGTTGAGGAGTGGGCAAAGATGATAAATGCCCCAGAGGAAAATGATGATGATCTGGACATTTATGCAAAGAAGAAAATGGATCACAATTCAATGGCTCACATGTACAAGGAAATTCCAGACAAGGCATTAGGAACTCACAAGTTTGGATCAGTTCACTTTCTGCTGTCAGGGTTGCCAACCATAAATTGGATTCTGAGGCACACTTTATTGCCCAAGTCTGGTGACCATAACATGATCAGAGGGCATGCCATCAACATGTTGCATGTGTTTGATGTGCCACAGAAGTTCAAAGTCATGAGCCTGATCATTGAAACAATCAAGAGGACTGCAGCAGATCAGAAGAGGAGCTGTGGATATGCACCTCAGATTCAAGAATTGATAAACTCAAATATGGGCACAGGAAAATATCAGTTGGATAAGGAACACTTTCCACTTTATCCAGACTTTGAGGACAATGAGGTTGTCATGAATGAGAATGATCCATCGTCAGTTCAAGCTCAGGAGAAGAAGGAGAAGGCAAAGAGGGAGAAGGCTGCCAAATGCCAACTCAAGAGGAGGCATCTGAGTATTTCTTGAAGAACAAGCAGGAGCATCTCGGATACTTGATAACATCAACCCTGAGGATTGAGAAGGGATTGGCCACCCTAACTCAAAACCAGGAGAGCCTGGAGAGAATCATAGAACAAAAGTTCTATAACTTAGATGTGAAAGTAATTGAGATTCAGACTGCAGTGGAGGAACTACAAGATGACATGCAGGAGAGGAAGGGCAAGACTACCACCAATGTGTTTGCCAGAGTGCCTAGAGCCCAGAGGTCATCTGTTGTGCCAGTTTCTGACACAAGAGCAACTTCATCTGCACCAGCTACAGCCTCAGTGCCACCAGCTCCAGCACCTACATCAGCTCCAGCTCCATCAACTTCAACTGAAGCCTTCATCCAAGGAGCCATCTCTACACCACCACCAGAAGATCAAGCCTGAGAGTCGATCTAGCACTATGCATTTTCTATGAACTTTTTGGTAACTTGTTGCCAAAGGGGGAGAAAAATGTATAGATCATAGGCTTCGAGAGAGAGAGTGTTGCTTTTGTTCTCTCTTGCTTTATTTGGTGGTTTTTCAATCTTTGTTTGCTTTTGGTTGAGATACTATGCTTGTGAGACATTGATGATCATGTGTTTGATCATAAGCTACACTTATGCATGCTTGATATTATCCTATCTATCTTATGTGATCACTCACTATGCTTGGTGATGAGTGCATGTATTCATTGTTTATTATTTTGAGCGCTCCACCAAGATGTATGTGACATGGAAGAGTAACCCATGAGCCTAATTCATTGTGCATTTGCAGTCCAAAGCAAATCTAAAACTATGCACAAATTTAGGGGGAGCTCTTGCTTATCACATACTTCTTAAAGCGATGATGTTATTTAAATCTTATTATCATTTGTCGAAGCTTTGATCTATATGTTGTCATCAATTACCAAAAAGGGGGAGATTGAAAGTGCAACTATCCCTAGGTGGTTTTGGTAATTCATAACAACATATAGCTCATTGAGCTAATGCTATTCCAAGACTATTATTTCAGGAAAGCTCAATGAATGGCATGGCATGGATGATGAAAGTGGATCCCTCAAAATACTAAGGACAAAGGATTGGCTCAAGCTCAAAAGCTCAAGACTCTTCATTTTACATTTTAGTGATCCAAGATCACATTGAGTCTATAGGAAAAGCCAATACTATCAAGAAGGGACGAGGTGTTGCTTAATGAGCCTCTTGCTTCATGTGCTTATTGATATGCTCCAAAACCCTCAACTACTTTCCCACATCCACAAATGACCTAAACCTAAAGCCAAAATCGGTGACACCGATTCTTTCTATCCGGCGCCACCGATTCCAAAAGTCATAGCCACTGCCACAAACCCTAAGCAAATCGGTCTTACCGATAGGGATCTCGGTCTCACCAAGATGAGGTTGCAATCTCTCTATTTCCCTTCGTAACATTTCGATCTAACCGAAGTGAGCGATCGGTCCCACTGAGATTGCAATGTAAACTCTCTGTTTCCTTTTTGTAACATTTCGGTCTCACCGAAAAGAGCAAATCGGTCCCACCGAGTTTACCTGACCAACTCTCTGGTTAGCTAATTACCAAAATTGGTCCCACCGAGTTTGTGTAATCGGTCTCACTGAGATTACGTTATGCCCTAACCCTAACCGAATCGGTCTCACCGAGATGCATGTCAGTCCCACCGAAAATCACTAATGGTCACTAGGTTTACTAAATCGGTCTGACCGAGTTTGATGATTCGGTCCCACCGAGTTTGGTAAATTGTGTGTAACGGTTAGATTTTGTGTGGAGGCTATATATACCCCTCCACCTCCTCTTCATTCGTGGAGAGAGCCATCAGAACGAACCTACACTTCCAACTTACCATTTCTGAGAAAGAACCACCTACTCATGTGTTGAGGCCAAGATATTCCATTCCTACCATATGAATCTTGATCTCTAGCCTTCCCCAAGTTGCTTTCAACTCAAACCCTCTTTCCACCAGATCCAAATCCTATGAGAGAGAGTTGAGTGTTGGGGAGACTATCATTTGAAGCACAAGAGCAAGGAGTTCATCATCAACACACCATTTGTTACTTCTTGGAGAGTGGTGTCTCCTAGATTGGCTAGGTGTCACTTGGGAGCCTCCGACAAGATTGTGGAGTTGAACCAAGGAGTTTGTAAGGGCAAGGAGATCGCCTACTTCGTGAAGATCTACCGCTAGTGAGGCAAGTCCTTCGTGGGCAACGGCCATGGTGGGATAGACCAGGTTGCTTCTTCGTGGACCCTTCGTGGGTGGAGCCCTCCGTGGACTCGCGCAACCGTTACCCTTCGTGGGTTGAAGTCTCCATCAACGTGGATGTACGATAGCACCACCTATCGGAACCATGCCAAAAACATCCGTGTCTCCAATTGCGTTTGAATCCTCCAAACCCTTCCCCTTACTTTCTTGCAAGTTGCATGCTTTAATTTCCGCTGCCTATATACTCTTTGCATGCTTGCTTGAATTCTGTGATGATTGCTTGACTTGTCCTAAAATAGCTAAAATCTGCCAAACTATAAAATTTGGAAAAGGTTAATTTTTAATTGGTCAAGTTGTCTAATCACCCCCCCCCTCTAGACATACTTCAAGGTCCTACACCTTGCCAAAAATATGATGTCAACTACATGATCATGCAAAGAGCAATATGACAATGATGGAACGTGTCATAATAAACGGAACGGTGGAAAGTTGCATGGCAATATATCTCGGAATGGCTATGGAAATGCCATAATAGGTAGGTATGGTGGCTGTTTTGAGGAAGTTAAATAAGGGGTTTATGATACCGGCGAAAGTTGCGCGGTAATAATAAAGGCTAGCAACGTAAAAAGGATGAGTGTGCCTATGTCCATGGACTCACATTAGTCAAAAGAGAACTCATATACTTGTTGCAAAAGCCTACTTAGCCCTCGAAGCAAAGTACTACTACGCATGCCCCAAGAGGGATAGATTGGTAGGAAAAGACCATCGCTCGTCCCCGACTGCCACTCATAAGGAAGACACTCAAAAGAGCACCTCGTGCAACAAATTTGTCACACAACTTTTACCATACATGCATGCTACGGGACTTGCCAACTTCAACAAAAGTATTTCTCAATTTCATAATTACCCACTAGCATGACCCTAACATTACTACCTTTATATCTCAAAACAATTATCAAGCATCAATTTGATCATAGCATCCAACTCTTTTTTCTATGATAGTTTTTATTATACCCAACTTGGATGCTCATCATTCTAGGACCAACTTTATGACCATAGCAAATACCATGCTGTTCTAAAAGACTCTCAAAAAGATATAAGTGAAGCATGAGAGACTAACAATTTCTTCAAAATTAAGACACCACCGTGCTCTAAAAGATATAAGTGAAGCACTAGAGCAAAAACTATCAAGCTCAAAAGATATAAGTGAAGCACATAGAGTATTCTAGCAAATTCTAATCAAATAGGCTTCTCCCAAAAGGTGTGTACATCAAGGATGATTGTAGTAAACTAAAAATCAAAGACTAATATAATACACGATGCTCCAAGCAAAACACATATCATGTGGCTAATAAACATATAGCCCCAAGTAAAGTTATCAATGAACGAAGACCAAAGAGGGGATGCCTTCGCGGGGCATCCCCAAGCTTTGGCTTTTGGCTATTCTTGAATATCTTGGGGTGCCTTGGGCATCCCAAAGATTAGTCTCTTGCCACTCCTTATTCCATAGTCCATAAAAGCTTTACCCAAATCTTGAAAACTTCACAACACAAAACTCAACCGAAATCTCGTAAGCTCCGTTAGTGAAAGAAAACAAAACCACCACATAAGATAATGAAATGAACTCATTATTTATTTATTTTGGTGTTAAACCTACTGTATTCCAACTTCTCTATGGATTATAAACTATTTTATTGGCCATAGATTCATCAAAATAAGCAAACAACACACGAAAAACAGAATCTGTCACAAACAGAACAGTCTGTAGTAATCTGTAACTAAAGCAAACTTCTGGAACTCAAAATATTCAGCAAAAATAGGACAACCTAGGAAATTTATTTATTGATCATCACCAATTGGAATCACTATTTTATCATATTCTGGTGATTTTTAAAAAAAAAATCGTGAACCAAAAGTTTCTGGAAATTACAGCAAGATCAAATAACTATCATCCAAGAAGATCCTATAGGTTTAACTTGACACAAACACTAATTAAAAGATAAAAACACATCTAAACAGAAGGTAGATGGATTATTTATTAAATAACAGCAAGAAAAAATAATGGGTTGCGTCCCAACAAGCGCTATCGTTTAACACCCCTAGCTAGGCATTGATAATTTTAATGATGCTCACATGAAAGACAGGAATTGAAGCACAAAGAGAGCATCAAGAAACACGTGACAAACACATCTAAGTCTAACATACTTCCTATGCATAGGCATATTATAATCAAACAAATTTTCAAGGCAAGCAAAAACTAGCATATGCAAGGAAGAAGAAAGAGACGATAGCAATCTCAACATGACGAGAGGTAATTTAATAAGATAAAAATTTCTACAACCATATTTTCCTCTCTCATAATAATTACATGTAGGATCATAGGCAAATTCAACAAAATATCTATCACCAAACATATTCTCAACATGATCCACATGCATGAAAAGTTGACACTCTTCCAAGATAGTGGAATTAACATTAGCTAAAGTCATGACCTTTCCGAACCCACTTTTATCAAAAATATCATAAGATTGAACATACTCCAAATATGTGGGATCTAAAGTTGACACTCTTCCAAGCCCACTTTCAATATTATTGCAACAATTATTATCAATCGCATATTCATCATGGGCTTTTCAAGGTTATAAGAAGAATCACCCCAATCATGATCATTGAAACAAGTAGTAGACATAGCAAAACTAGCATCCCCAAGCTTAGGGTTTTGCAAATTATTAGCACAATTGAAATCAAGAGAATTTATAGGAAAATCATTGCAATCATGCTTTTTATTCAAAGATCTATCGTGAATCACTTCATAAATTTCTTCATCACAATTTTCAGATTCACGAATTTCAAGCAAAACTTCACAAAGATAATCTAGTGCACAAAACTCACTAGCAATTGGTTCATCATAATTGGATCTCTTAAAAAGATTAGCAAGCGGACGAGGATCCATAGATCGTAGGTTCTCTATTTAGCAATAAATAAGCATCTAGTCCAACCAAATGAGCAAACAAAAAGGGCAAGCAAAAGAGAGGAGGAGATTGGGGAAGAGAGGGCGAATAAAACGGCAAGGGTGAAGTGGGGGAGAGGAAACGAGAGGCAAATAGCAAATAATGTAAATGCGAGGGAGATGTGTTTGTGATGGGTACTTGGTATGTCTTGACTTGAGCGAAGACCTCCCCGGTAACGGCGCCAGAAATCCTTCTTGCTACGTCTTGAGCTTGCGTTGGTTTTCCTCGAAGAGGAGAGGGTGATGCAGCAAGTGTAGCGTAAGTATTTCCCTCATTTTTGAGAACCAAGGTATCAATCCAGTAGGAGGCTTCTCAAAAGTCCCACGCACCTACACAAACAAACTGAGAACTCGCAACCAACGCAATAAAGGGGTTGTCAACCCCTTCACGGGCACTTGCGAAAGTGAGATCTAATAAAGATAGTAAGATAAGATAAATATATTTTTGGTATTTTATAATGTAGATGCAAAAAGTAAAGATGCAAATAAAAGTAGATTGGAAGCAAATATGATAGGAGATAGACCCGGAGGCCATAGGCTTCACTAGAGGCTTCTCTCGAGATAGCATAAGTATTACGGTGGGTGAACAAATTACTGTCAAGCAATTGATAGAAAAGCGCATAGTTATGAGATTATCTAGGCATGATCATGTATATAGGCATCACGTCCATAACAAGTAGACCGACTCCTGCTTGCATCTACTACTATTACTCCACACATCGACCGACTCCTGCCTGCATCTAGAGTATTAAGTTCATAAGAACAGAGTAACGCATTAAGCAAGATGACATGATGTAGAGGGATAAACTCATGCAATATGATATAAACCCCATCTTGTTATCCTCGATGGCAACAATACAATATGTGCCTTGCAACCCTTTCTGTCACTGGTAAGGACACTGCAAGATTGAACCCAAAGCTAAGCACTTCTCCCATGGCAAGAAAGATCAATCTAGTAGGCCAAACCAAACTGATAATTCGAAGAGACTTGCAAAGTTAACTCAATCATACATAAAAGAATTCAGAGAAGATTCAAATATTATTCATAGATAAACTTGATCATAAACCCACAATTCATCGGATCTCAACAAACACACCGCAAAAAGAGTTTACATCGAATAGATCTCCACAAGAGAGGGAGAAAACATTGTATTGATCTAAAAAGAGAGAAGAAGCCATCTAGCTAATAACTATGGACCCATAGGTCTGTGGCAAACTACTCACAACTCATCGGAGGGGCAAGGATGTTGATGTAGAAGCCCTCCATGGTCGATTCCCCCTCCGGCAGAGTGCCGGCAAAGGCTCCAAGATGGGATCTCGCGGATACAGAAGGTTACGGTGGTGGAAATTGTGTTTCGTGGTGCCCCTGGATGTTTTCAGGGTACGTGTGTATATATATAGGAGGAAGAAGTACGTCGGTGGCCTCCCGAGGTGCCCACGAGACAGGGGGCGTGCCCTACAGGGGGGGGGGGCGGCCTCCTATCTCGTGGGGTCCTCGGAAGCTTCTTGACTTGCACTCCAAGCTCTCCGGATCACGTTCGTTCCAAAAATCACGCTCCCGAAGGTTTCATTCCGTTTGGACTCCGCTTGATGTTCCTTTTCTTCGAAATACTGAAATAGGCAAAAAGACAGCAATACGGGTCAGGCCTCCGGTTAGTAGGTTAGTCCCAAAAATGATATAAATGTGTAAAATAAAGCCTATAAACATCCAAAAGGGGTAATATAATAGCATGGAACAATTAAAAATTATAGATACGTTGGAGATGTATCAGGCGGCCGGAGGAGGAGGAGGGAGGAGGCGGCCGGAGGAGGAGGAGGAAGAGGGGCGGTGGGAGGAGGGCGGTCGGAGGAGGAGGAGGAGGAGGAGTACCTCGGCGAGGAGCAAGGCGGCAGACGACGACATACGGGTTTGGCGCGGGTGAGAGCGAGTGAGAGGGAGTGAGTGTGAGAGGGTGAACCGCTCCAGGATAAGGTAAGTAAGTAGTAGCGCGTTTCATAGAAACGTGCTACTGCTACGGGCCGTAAAAGAGATAATCGTTAGTGGTGCGCTCATCGCTAAGTGGGGCTAGCCATCTGCGCCATACAAATATAGCAGCAGCGGTTTCGCAGAACACGCTCTTGCTAAAGTAGTAGCGATAGCATGGTCTATTTAAAAATGCTACTACTAAGTAGCGATGGCGCCTGTTTTGTCCAGCGCTACTGCTAAGATGTTGTGTATAAGGTTTTCCCTAGTAGTGTTGGGCGAGAGGGAGGAGCATCCATGTCACTGCCTAACTGAGCTCTACACCTCAAGGGCAAGGGGACAACTCCAGAAAAGGTACTGGGAGGTTTCAAGATTGCGGACGCAAAGTTGGCAGAAGTAGCTATTGTCCCTTCTACGTCGTTGCAGCTTGTCATTGCACTGAAGCCGGTTTTGAAGCATTAGCCAAGAGAACATCTTGATCTTGCCGACAGTCCAAGTTTTCCAAATGACTTGGTCAAAGTTTGAGCGCCCCCCTCCCTCCCTGAAACTGCATGTTGTACGCCGATTTTGCTGAATACAAGCCTGACTCCTCTGTATCCCAGTGGATTGTGTCCTGGACGCCTTCAGTTGTTGTGACAATGTTTGCAACAGTAATTCTCGTACGCATGGCTGGGAACCCGATAAGCAGGTCTTGCATGCGCCCATGGGCAAGGTGCTTGATCCAACTGCCATCAATCAGCGCCTCCATGACCATCATGTTCTTCCATCTTGAGCGCTTGAACAACGTGGGGAAGCTTTGGGCAAGCGTTCTTGAACCCAGCCAGGAGGAGTACCAGAATGATGCCGTTGCCCCATTGCCGGTCATCACCGTTGTTGCTGCCACAGATAAAGCCATGTCGTCCCTATCGTAGGGTGCCTCATCCCCACCCATGGGCGCTGGCTGCCGCCAAGCAATCTATAGCCAGCTTAGGCACAGCGCGCGACTGAAGCGTTGTAGGTCATGGATGCCCAGCCCATCGTGGGTTGTCGGTGAACAGACTGCCGGTCAGTTGACCTTGTACTTCCACCAGAGATCTCCTCGTCTTGCTTTCAGGGAAAACATTGTTTGTTTTTGTCTATTTCCTTGAACAGGTTCCTCGGTGCCCATAGTACGGTGGGTGTGAAAGTTGGAATTGCACTCACCATGCATCAGACTAGCACCCACCGGCCGGCGATCGGCATCGACCTGCCTTTCCACCTGCCAACCTAGCTCTAATTCCGTCGATGATGGACTGAAGATGCACTAGCCGTAGTCTAGATGTTGTGACTGGAAGCCCTAGGTATTCGACTGGGAAGGTAGCTATTGATCCCCTAAAACTTTGCAGGACCTCCTCAAGGTTGATCTCCTCGCAGCGTATAGGGGCGGTTGAGGATTTCTCGG
Source organism: Aegilops longissima (assembly GCA_021605205.1). Classification (NCBI taxonomy): domain Eukaryota; kingdom Viridiplantae; phylum Streptophyta; class Magnoliopsida; order Poales; family Poaceae; genus Aegilops; species Aegilops longissima. Next base: position 560,829,941 of record CM038678.1, read on the forward strand.
GGCTTATGCATAGGCCGTCGTGATAACCCACAAGTATAGGGGATCAATTGTAGCCTCTTTCGATAAGTAAGAGTGTCGAACCCGACGAGGAGCTAAAGGTAGAACAAATATTCCCTCAAGTTCTATCGACCACCGATACAACTCTACGCACGCTTGATGTTCGCTTTACCTAGAACAAGTATGAAACTAGAAGTACTTTGTAGGTGTTTTTGGATAGGTTTGCAAGAAAATAAAGAGCGCATAAATAAAAGCTAGGGGCTGTTGTAAGTAAAGACACAAAAAAGTAAATATAGCGAGTGTGGAAAAGTGGTGGTAGGAGTTGCGAAATTGTCCCAAAGCAATTGACTATGTTACTAGACCGGTAATCACTATTGCAATTCTATTTGAGGGAGAGGCATACGCTAACATACTTTCTCTACTTGGATCATATGCACTTATGATTGGAACTCTAGAAAGCATCCGCAACTACTAAAGATTCATTAAGGTAAAACCCAACCATAGCATTAAAGTATCAAGTCCCTTTATCCCATATGCAAATAACCTACTTACTCGGTCTGTGCTTTCACACCACGCCACCCACCATAAGAAAATCATAAACATATTGCAAACCCTACAGCGGGAATCCCTCACGCTTGCGCGACACGGAGGGCACAATAGGACAGCACCAATTAAAACATGCAACTCAAACCAATCATAGCAATTCATCAATCACCGGTAGGACAACGAAAATCTACTCACACTTCATAGGATGGCAACACATCATTGGATAATAATATGAAGCATAAAGCACCATGTTCAAGTAGAGGGTATAGCGGGTTGCGGGAGAGTGGACTGCTGTAGAAATAGGGGGGAAGGTGATGGAGATATTGGTGAAGATGACGGCGGTGTTGGTGAAGATCGCGGTGATGATGATGGCCCCCGGCAGCGCTCCGGCACCACCGGAAGCAAGGGGGAGAGAGGCCCCCTTCTTCTTCTTCTTCCTTGACCTCCTCCCTAGACGGGAGAAGGGTTCCCCTCTGGTCCTTGGCTCCCATGGCTTGGGAGGGGCGAGAGCCCCTCCGAGATTGGATCTATCTCTCTATTTTTGCGTTCTGTTTCTGCTGCCTTTTCACCGTTTCTTTTATATCCGGAGATCCGTAACTCCGATTGGACTGAAACCTTCGTCGTGATTTTTTCCAAAAATTAGCTTTCTTGCGGCCGAAGAAGGCGTCAACCGCCTTACGGGTGGCCCACGAGGTGGGCGCGCCCTCTGGTACGCAGGCGTGGGCCCCTGCCTCGTGGCCACCTCGGACACCGTTTCGCGTTGATCTTTCTCCCAGATTTTCCAAATATTCCAAAAATAAGCTCCGCCCGTTTTTATCCCGTTTGGACTCCGTTTGATATGGATATTCTGCGAAACCAAAAACATGCAATGCATGTGAGGCGCACTGGGCCTTTGGATCAATATGTTAGTCCCAAAAATAGTATAAAAAGTTGCCAAAAAGTATATGGAAGTTGTAGAATATTGACATGGAGCAATAAAAAATTATAGATACGACGGAGATGTATTAGCATCCCCAAGCTTAATTCCTGCTTGTCCTCGAGTAGGTAAATGATAAAAAAGATAATTTTTGATGTGGAATGCTACCTAGCATAATCTTTATCATATGTCTAATCATGGCGTGAATATTAAGACACGAGTGATTCAAAGCAATAGTCTATCCTTTGACATAAAGACAATAATACTTCAAGCATACCAACCAAGCAATTATGTCTTATTGAAATAACATAGCCAAAGAAAGCTCATCCCTACAAAATCATATAGTCTGGCTATGCTCCATCTTCACCACACAAAATATTCACATCATGCACAACCCCGATGACAAGCAAAGCAATTGTTTCATACTTTTGACATTTCTCAAACCTTTTCAACTTTCACACAATACATGAGCGTGAGCCATGGACATAGCACTATAGGTGGAATAGAATATGATGATGGGGGTTATGTGGAGAAGACAAAAAAGGAGAAAGTCTCACATCAACGCGGCTAATCAATGGGCTATGGAGATGCCCATCAATTGATGGCAATGCGAGGAGTAGGGATTGCCATGCAACAGATGCACTAGAGCTATAAGTATATGAAAGCTCAAACTGAAACTAAGTGGGTGTGCATCCAACTTGCTTGCTCATGAAGACCTAGGGCATTTGAGGAAGCCCATCGTTGGAATATACAAGCCAAGTTCTATAATGAAAATTCCCACTAGTATATTGAAGTGATAACTCAAGAGACTCTCTATATGAAGAACATGGTGCTACTTTGAAGCACAAGTGTGGTAAAAGGATAGTAACATTGCCCCTTCTCTCTTTTTCTCTCATTTTTTTTTCTTTTTTTTTCTTTTTTTGGGCCTTCTCTTTTTTTTGGCCTTTCTCTTCTTCTTTTTTTCGTCCGGAGTCTCATCCCGACTTGTGGGGGAATCATAGTCTCCATCATCATTTCCTCACTGGGGCAATGCTCTAATAATGATGATCATCACACTTTTATTTACTTACAACTCAATATTACAACTCGATACTAGAACAAAGATATGACTCTATATGAATGCCTCCGTGATGTCTAGGATGTGCAATGATCTAGCGTAGCAATGACATAAAAAAATGGACAAGCCATGAAAACATCATGCTAGCTATCTTACGATCATGCAAAGAAATATGACAATAGATGCTCAAGTCATGTATATGATGATGATGGAAGTTGCATGGCAATATATCTCGGAATGGCTATGGAAATGCCATAATAGGTAGGTATGGTGGCTGTTTTGAGGAAGATATAAGGAGGTTTATGTGTGACAGAGCGTATCATATCACGGGGTTTGGATGCACCGGCGAAGTTTGCACCAACTCTCGAGGTGAGAAAGGGCTATGCACGGTACCGAAGAGGCTAGCAATGATGGAAGGGTGAGAGTGCGTATAATCCATGGACTCAACATTAGTCACAAAGAACTCACATACTTATTGCAAAAATCTATTAGTCATCGAAACAAAGTACTACACGCTTGCTCCTAGGGGGATAGATTGGTAGGAAAAGACCATCGCTCGTCCCCGACCGCCACTCATAAGGAAGACAATCAATAAACACCTCATGCTCCGACTTCGCTACATAACGGTTCACCATACGTGCATGCTACGGGACTTGCAAACCTCAACACAAGTATTTCTCAATTTCACAATTACTCAACTAGCACGACTCTAATATCACCACCTTTATATCGCAAAACTATTGCAAGGAATCAAACACATCATATTCAGCGATCTACAAGTTTATGTAGGATTTTATGACTAACCATGTGAATGACCAGTTCCTATCATCTCTCTAAATAGATATAAATGAAGCAAGAGAGTTTAATTCTTTGTACAAAATATATTCCCAATCTCTAACAAATATAAGTGAAGCAAAAGGTCATTCTACAAATGGCGGTTGTCTAAGTGAAGAGAAACAGGCAATCCAACTTCAAATGATATAAGTGAAGCACATGAAGCATTCTATAAAGCCGTACTCAAAAGATATAAGTGAAGTGCAAAGAGCATTCTATAAATCAACCAAGGACCATCTCATACCAGCATGGTGCATAAAAGAAAAATGAAAACTAAATGCAAAAGACGCTCCAAGATTTGCACATATCGCATGAACGAAAAGAATCTGAAAACATACCGATATTTGTTGAAGAAAGAGGGGATGCCTTCTGGGGCATCCCCAAGCTTAGACGCTTGAGTATCCTTGAATATTTACTTGGGGTGCCTCGGGCATCCCCAAGCTTGAGCTCTTGCCTCTCTTCCTTCTTCTCACATCGAGACCTTCTCGATCATCGAACACTTCATCCACACAAAACTTCAACAGAAAACTCGGTAAGATCCGTTAGTATAATAAAGCAAATAACTACTCTAAGTACTGTTGCAAACCAATTCATATTTTGTTTTGGCATTGTGTCTACTGTAATATAACTTTTCCATGGATTAATCCACTGATATAAATTGATAGTTTCATCAAAACAAGCAAACTATGCATCAAAAACAGAATCTGTCTAAAACAGAACAGTCTGTAATAATCTGAACATTCACCATACTTATGATACTTGAAAAATTCTTCCAAAATTAGGAAAAATAAAAAAATTGTACAGAAAGACAGTGCAAAAATAATCAGAACCATTTGACGTTCCAGTAAAAAATTAAAATTCGCTCACTACAGCCAAAGTTTCTGTCCTGCACCGTACAAACCAACAAGCATTGTAAACATCCTAAAGGCAAACCTTGGCACATTATTTTTATAATACAATGGAATTTTACAAGGGGATAATTATTTTTATTGAAAAGTTTCTGTAATTAAGACTCATAAAGTTCCCATGGGCATGAACAAAGTTCAAGGACGTCCCCCACTTTCACAATGCTCGTCTTTCTCACTTTCACTTTCCTTTTTGAAAAGTTTTGGGTTCCCCTCTTTATTTTTGTTGTTTTTAAACTATATGAAAGCACTCAACAGAAATAAATGACTCTCTAAAACTTCCGGGTTGCCTCCCTGGTAGCGCTTTCTTTAAAGCCATTAAGCTAGGCATATAGTGCTCAAGTAGTGGATCCACCCGGATCCCAAGGTATATCAAAGCCAATTTTAATTAGCAATTATTTGTAATTTAGTAGTGAGCACAAAGTAACATATGTCATGTAATGACGAAGTCTAACTCTCTTCCTATGCATCGCCATGTCATAAAAGAACAATTCATGCACACATAGTAAAGGCCAATGCATAGTATAGACAGTTTCTTGCAATTTTATTATATTGGAAACATAGAGAGGTGGAGATATAGTTCCCTCTCATAATAATTGCAAGTAGGAGCAGCAAGCACATGCATATTATATCTATCAAAATCATCATGTGCAACGGTAAAAGGCAACCCATCAATATAATCCTTAATAAGTGCAAACTTCTCCGATATAGTATATTCGGGAGAATTCAAAAAGACAATAGGACTATCATGCGTGGGTGCAATAGCAACAATTTCATGTTTAACATAAGGAACTATAGCAAGTTCATCTCCATAAGCATAATTCATATTGGCATCTTGGCCATAAACATAGCAAGCATCATCAAAAAGGGATATTTCAAGAGAATTAATGGGATCATAATAGTCATCATAGCAATCATCCTTCGGTAAGCACGAAGGGGAATTAAACAATGTATAAGTTGAAGGGTTACTCTCATTAGAAGGTGGGCACGGGTGATCAATCCGCTCTTCCTCCGTTTGTTCTTCACTCTCCTCCTCATCTTTTTCATCCAATGAGCTCACAGTTTCATCAATTTCTTCTTCCATAGATTCCTGCAAAATATTAGTCTCTTCTTGGACAGCAGAGACTTTCTCAATAAGTGCATTAATATCGGAATTGTATTCATAATTCTCATAACAATATTTGAGGATAGCTAAATTTTCAGATCTATAAACAACATCATCAAAATCTTCAAACACTTTACACATAGATTCAATTTCATAAGCTGTAGCGACCCGACCCGAATGTGTCAAGTCTCTGTGCTTAAGTGTCATCCCTGGATCGGTATGCTGACACACACAGTACTCGAGGATTTATAACAGAGGTAAATCACATGTATAAAGTAGCGTAAATACTATTACCTCAATCTATATAGCGGAAGCAACAAGGTTGTGGATTCCCATCAACACCAACGGCAAAGTTGAGTGTAGAAATCATAACCCTAACGTATCACTTACTGTCGTTCGAAAAGTGCGCAACATGAAAAGTTGCAGCCCGAAACGGTCACACATGGAATATTTGGCAAAGTAACACATAGAGAGTAATGAAGGAATAAACCTATACTACATGCATATATGGCTGGTGGAAAAGCTCTGTGGTTATAAGGTTTTGCGAAAAGCCAATTTTTCCCTACTGCAAAGGAATAAATTATTAACTATCATGGTGGTTGTTAAACATTGAGAATGGTTGACAGCATCCTCAATCCCAATTAAAAGTACTCATTAAACCCAACAAAATTAATTAAAGTAACATGATGAGATCAACAGGATAATCCAAGAACTAGATACTCAAGATGTCCATAACCGGGGACATGGCTAACCATGATTAGTTTATACACTCTGCAGAGGTTTGCGCACTTTTCCCCACAAGACTCGATCGCCTCCGTTTGGTTTCTCGCACTACATGGTGTTTGAGAAACGGATGACCGAGACATAGTCCTTCAGAAGCGCTAGCACCTTACATGTGGGTGGACCGTACCAACCTACAACCCCTACATCTGCTAGTCTACCCGTAAGAGTTCGCACAACTTAATCAACTATGCCAGAGCCCATAATGGCTTGTGGCTGCACACGAAAGTTTCTAGTTTGAATAATCTCATGATCCCTTTGAGCACGGGTGGCGGTCCAAGAAATACAGCAAGTCTGATAAAACCAGGTGCCTCAATCCACCCGGATGTGTGTTTAAGTTGCCACCTTAAATAAACCATTAAATAACAATCTCACATCTGTCATGGATACACTCACCCAATCCACGTCTACTAGCATAGCATAGCATAATAAGCAAACGTAGAAGTAACTCCCAAGGGTTTGATAATAAAACAGGTAATAGGTACTACCTCAAACTACTTCCCATGACCCACAATTTAATTAGATCCTAATCATGCAAGTGTTTGAGGATAGATCTAATGCATAAAAACTGGGTATGAGAAAAGTATGATCAAAGTGTTACTTGCCTGCAATGTTGATGAAGATGATTCGCACTCATAACTCTTGATAGTTCTACTCGTCACACTCCGGTCAATCTATCGTAAGCAAGCAATAATAACCACACATAAGCAATCACTCAAAAGATCGGAAAGAACGAAGAGAACAATTCGGAAAACATCAAAACCAAGCAAATAACTCTTGCAACATAAAACAATTTCTAACAGTACCAAAATTATGTGAATTTGGCCTTATCAGAAAGTTTAGGTCAAGAGCTTCGATTTGCAAAAAGAATCAACTAAATCGGAGTTACGAAACTCAAGTTATGATCAAACGAAGTTCAAATTCAAATATGATCTAATTCAAATTTTAAACTTTCAAAAACATGTTTGAGTTGGATTACTGGATAGAGGGGATCATAACGAAGAAGTGGGCATTGGTTTCGTTGGATTTGGACTAACGAGCAAAAAGTTATAGTCGTTTGAAAACTAGGGGCTAATTTGTAGAAAAAAATATTCACAGATGGGTCCCTGGCCGAAAATTAAACAGAAAAAGAAAAGTCTAAATAGTGAACGTTCGCTACCGAACGCTAACGAACGAAAACGTTCGCTAGATCTACCTAAACAGAAAACGTTGATTACATAGCAAAACTAAATAAAAAAAGGGTTTTTTTAACAAAACCGAACCTCTAAAATAAAACCGGTTCGGACAGGCGGTTTCTGGGCGAAAAACCGGCGGTTGGATCGGGATCAGGCGGTTCAGCGACGGCGGTCTCCGGCGAAAGGCGGCGGCTCCGCGAACTCAGGCGGTGGCTCCGTGATCGCAGAGGACGGCGGAGACGTCGGGAGGGGCGGCTTGACGGCGGACGTGGTGGTGGTGTCGGCGAGGTCGACGGAGAGGCGGGCGGCGGTGGAGTTCGGCGGCGGCGGCAAGATCCGCGATCTGAGGCGGTGAAGTCTGTGAAGTGAGGAGAGGGGCGGGGGGGGGCTGAGGGTTTTATAGGAGGGCGACGATGGCGTGGAGGAGGGCCAAGGCGGCGGGGTGGCCGGGTCGGTCCGCAGCATGGGTGGCGGCAAAGGCGGACTCAGCTGGAGCTCGGGATGGCGCGGTGGTGGGCTGGGCCAGAGAAGTGGTCGGACCTTGGGCAGAGCCAGTCGGTGGGGGAAAGAGAGGAGAGAGAGAGCGATCTTGGGCTTCGCCCGCCTTTGCTCAAGAGTTTTTTTAAATAAACAGACAGTCAAAGAAAAAGAAAAGAAATAAAACAGAAATATAATATAGGCATATTATATATCAAATTTTTTAGAAAAAGATTTCCTACAACATGAACATTATTCTAGTTTCAAATAAAATACTCAATAATTTAGATAAATCAAAGAGTGCTACTGGTCCAATAAAATCCAATAAAATCATTTTAAAAATACCAAAATGAATTCAAATTTATTTCTCTCAATTTTCTGATGTAAGGAATCATGTTACCCTATTTTCCATATATTTTATTTTGGAGAAAAATAATTTGAATAAAACTCAAATAACTCCAAATTGAAAATAAATTCAAAAGAACTTTGAATTTAATTCTTTGAAACTCCCAACTCATATTTCATATGTTTTGAAGAAGTCATTTTATCTTCGCTCGTGAAAATCATTGAGTTGCATAAAGTTCCAGAATTGGAAATATTTTCCAAATGAAATTCAAATATTTTCAACACCCCTTGTCATTTAAATAAATGGAAGAAGTCATGTCATCTTCTCTCCAGGGTTTTGTGGTGAAAAGAATTTGAATTCACGAAGATCATAAAATGCAAAATGAAGGTTTGGGGAAGTCCTTTTATTCCCTCTCATTTAACTTTCAAAATTTTTGAATTCACTCACTTCCAGTCAATCAATCAAACAACAATCAAAACTATCTATTTGTTTATAACATTCCAAAATTTAGAATTTTGGGATGTTACATAAGCACCCATAAAAGCAACAAATTCTTCTATTTGTTCCCCATCATAGTAATCATATATACCATTAGCATAAGAAGCTAAGGTTTTATTATCATTAAATTTGCATGAAAAGGGAAGGTGTGGAGCCTTCATCCTAGAGCAACAAGTATAATCATAACTCACGCATAGTTGCCAAGCATACCACTTCAATATATGAATTTGATCCCATAATAGTTTCCCTTTTTGTGTTAAGCGATAATCCCTAAAGTATTCACATTGATCCAACGTTACTCCCATTACATAATTGAATGGGGTTTTCTCAGGATTATTAAAGTAGTACATAATATCTTTCACATAACCAGCATCGAGGGTTTTAGGAGGTTCCCCATCTCCATGAGTAGCAAGTGCACCTAATTTTTTTGGTATTTCGTGTTCCATATCCATAACTAAAGATAGAGAACAACTAAGAACAGCAAATAAAAATTACTTAGTGATAAAGCAAACAAGCACACACGAGAATATTCACCCCACGCTATGACTCCCCGGCAACGGCGCCAGAAAAATGTCTTGATAACCCACAAGTATAGGGGATCAATTGTAGCCTCTTTCAATAAGTAAGAGTGTCGAACCCAACGAGGAGCTAAAGGTAGAACAAATATTCCCTCAAGTTCTATCGACCACAGATACAACTCTACGCACGCTTGACGTTCGCTTTACCTAGAACAAGTATGAAACTAGAAGTACTTTGTAGGTGTTTTTGGATAGGTTTGCAAGAATATAAAGAGCGCGTAAATACAAGCTAGGGGCTGTTGTAAGTAAAGACACAAAAAAGTAAATATAGAGAGTGTGGAAAAGTGGTGGTAGGAGTTGCGAAATTGTCCCTAAGCAATTGACTATGTTACTAGACCGGTAATCACTATTGCAATTCTATTTGAGGGAGAGGCATAAGCTAACATAATTTCTCTACTTGGATCATATGCACTTATGATTGGAACTCTAGCAAGCATCCGCAACTACTAAAGTTTCATTAAGGTAAAACCCAACCGTAGCATTAAAGTATCAAGTCCCCTTTATCCCATACGCAAATAACCTACTTACTCGGGTATGTGCTTCCGTCACTCACGCCACCCACCATAAGCAAATCATAAACATATTGCAAACCCTACAGCGGGAATCCCTCACGCTTGCGCGACATGGAGGGCACAATAGGACAACACCAATTAAAACATGCAACTCAACCCAATCATAGCAATTCATCAATCACCGGCAGGACAATGAAAATCTACTCAGACATCATGGGATGGCAACACATCATTGGATAATAATATGAAGCATAAAGCACCATGTTCAAGTAGAGGGTACAGCGGGTTGCGGGAGAGTGGAGCGCTATAGAAAGAGGGGGGAAGGTGATGGAGATGTTGGTGAAGATGGCGGCGGTGTTGGTGAAGATCGCGGTGATGATGATGGCCCCCGGCAGCGCTCCGGCGCCACCAGAAGCAAGGAGGAGAGAGGCCCCATTCTTTTTCTTCTTCCTTGACCTCCTCCCTAGATGGGAGAAGGGTTTCCCCTCTGGTCCTTGGCTCCCATGGCTTGGGAGGGGCGAGAGCCCCTCCGTGATTGGATCTATCTCTCTGTTTCTGCGTTCTGTTTCTGCTGCCTTTTCACCGTTTCTTTTATATCCGTAGATCCATAACTCTGATTGGACTGAAACCTTCGCCGTGATTTTTTTCCAAAATTTAGCTTTCTTGTGGCCGAAGAAGGGCATCAACCGCCTTACGGGTGGCCCACGAGTGTGGGGGCGCGCCCTCCTGGTATGGGCATGGGCCCCTGCCTCGTGGCCACCTCGGACACTGTTTCACGTTGATCTTTCTCCCAGATTTTCCAAATATTACAAAAATAAGCTCCGTCCGTTTTTATCCCGTTTGGACTCCGTTTGATATGGGTATTCTGCGAAACCAAAAACATGCAACAGACAGGAACTGGCACTGGGCACTCGATCAATATGTTAGTCCCAAAAATAGTATAAAAAGTTGCCAAAAAGTATATGGAAGTTGTATAATATTGGCATGGAACAACCAAAAATTATAGATACGACGGAGACGTATCACGTCGGTGTCCCCAAAGTCTCACAGATGCCCATTAGGGTCATCATCTCCTAGCGCATTGGGTTTGCAAAGATCACCGCGTCGTCGGCATAGAGGCTGACGCGGAGTTTAAGCTCTCTCCCTAGAAGAGGAGCGATGATCTGTTGTTCAGTTGCTACGACAAGTACATGGTGAAGTGGGTCGATGTCTAGGATGAAAAGAAACAGTGACAAGGGGTCTCCTTGTCGCAAGCCTCTGCGATGAGGGACGCCCACTCCTGGGAAGTCGTTGAGCAAGAAAGATGAGGATGTGGTCGATAGGAGCCGCGCCACCCAATCCCTCTAGCGTGCATTAAACCCTTCCCATTGCAAAAGCTCGAGTAAATACTCCCAGGAAACATTATCGAATGCTTTTTCTATGTCTAGTTTCATGAGTAGAGCCGGAGTTTTTAGTCGATGCAGGGCTTGTATGTAGTTTTGCATATAGAGATAGCTATCATGTATGCACTTTGCCTTGAGAAAATCTATTGGGGTCGGGGAGATGATGGAGTGGATAACTGCCGCTATTCTAATCGAGAGCACCTTGGAGATCAACTTGGTGATGGAGTGAATTAGGCTAATGAGCCTAAAATCCCTAATACTAATGGCACCATCTTTTTTAGGCTAACATGACCATTGCAGTGTTTAGCGAGAAGAAACCACCCCCTGCTAAGAGATATAACTGGTTGAACATGGCCATGATGTCATCCTTGATGATTGACCAACAAGTCCTCAAGACCGTGTCGCTGAAGTCGTCCAGACCTGGTAATTTTTTCGCCGGTGATTTGTTGATCGCACGCCACACTTCCTCTTCCATGAAGGGGTTGTCTAAGCCACCTCCATATGCAACAGGGAAAAAATCAATGGATTCCCAGTTTATGGTGATGACCTTACTGGTCGCCGTCCCTATGGAAGAGTTGAAGTGCTCCTGGATCGTGTTGGCCTTGTCCGTGTGTGACATGGCACCTGGAATCTTAGAAGAATTCATAATGAGCGAGGTCTCAAATTCTCAACCCTGCATCAAAGTGTAAAACTCCTTGAGAAATTTTAAACTTCAATGCACGGTAAGAACTTGAGACCTCACTCATTACGAATTCTTCTAAGATTCCAGGCGCAACCTAGTCAATGATTTGTGTAGGTCTTCAAAAATATACAACTTGTGTTGGTAATTTCACATCGGTGCATCGCCCAGGTATTTTTGTTACAAGATATTGGAGTCCATTTAACACTATCTTATCGAGGATTTGAGATGGTGTTGCTATGTTATCTCTTAGATACTCTCTCCGTTCCAAATATAAGGTGTATTATTTTTTTCGAAAGTCAAACATGGGCATGTTTGACCAATTTTTTTTTAAAATATGTACCAATATCTACAGAACCAAATTTGTACCATTAGATCCATCACAAAAGGTATTTTCATATGTTATTTATTTTGTATTGTAGATATCTATTATTTATTCTAATCGTGGTCAAACATACACAAGTTTGACTCTCACAAAAATCGATACATCTAATTATATTCTAGAACGGAGGGAGTGGTGTTCATTTTCAGTTTGACCTTATGTATGAAGCTGATGAATTTTATTGGTTTCAAAAGTCCCACAACACATGTTTCAAAAAAAATAACACATGGCTTTTCCCTGCCAAAAAAACATGGCTTTTAGAAGGAGATTCTAACACTTCATGCTTCCATCAAATTGCTAATAGGAAAGCTTAACATAATGGAAGAACTAGGAAGAATATCATTGTTTGTTTTTTGCAAAACAGATCATTCACCATTTAGAGCCCTTAAGACTATGTACAATGCCAGATCTTTAGATATGTTTATAAACACCCACACTCTACAAATAAGCATATGTGCTTAAACAAAACTCGGTTTATTTTTCCTTTGTAAGACGGGCATGCACCATTTACGGGGTCCTAACCTAATTGTCGGTGCTACCACCTTGCATGAGATTATTTTCGGCCTAGTGGATGGAAACTCATTTCCATGTCTCCTGATGGTTGGTGAGGATATTGTTGTTCTTACCAAGTCATTCGCTCTCAAGGAAATTCAAGAAATATTCCCTTTTTATGGAGATTAATAGGACTCTTGTCCTCATGATACCTATTTGATTTCTACCATCACCATTGAAATTAGGAATGAAAGTGAAGTTGAGACTCTCCGCCCATTTAAAAAAAATGAGATAGATCGAAATATGGAAACGGAAACTTATCCGAAATTACAGTCCTCCTCGTCATTTGTTCTTCCAAACATTGAACCTTATTAATTATGTTCCCAAAATGAGTGTTTTGTGAAGAATAGTATATCTTATTGTGTATCCATGATATATCATAATATCTGTACTCATATTAGTATTTGGATTTGTGCATGCCATTTGTATTTTTCTTTATCATTCAAGAGGTTTTGAGTTCTAGCGAGCTTTTGCTATGTATCATGTGTCCGCATTATATTCACTTTGTTTGCTTCTGGCATCATTTGTTTTTGTGTTTATTTATGAGGGTTTTTTACTTATTTCGGCTTCCACTAAAAATACAGAATAAATGTGCCAGCGGTCATCTCTATTTGTTTCCGCTCAGTTTTCATCCTCCGTTGCTACAAGATAAATGATGATGTCTGAGAAGCTTTTAGGTGTTCTATGAGGAGATTGTTGATGTGCATAGACAAAAATATGACATCATCATTCTTCTTCTTAAAGTGGTTGGTGTTGGTATGATTCAACAATTCAGACATGCATGCATGTTTCCTTGACTGTATATACACCTAGATATCCAAGACTATGACTATCATGCTTGAGTCTTTTGCTAACAAGCTTATCCGCATGTAGAAGAATGTCTATATTTAAGTCTAGAAATATCATTAATATAATGTTTTTTCACGTGAGGTGATGCATCACACTCATAGAAATAATCAAGTAGGTTTTATCCTCAAATTAGACTTTAAGAAAGCATGTGGCAACACAAACTGGAATTTTTATTTCCTTTTGAATTGCCAAAATGATAGGGGTATTCAATGACTAGTAGTGCAACTTTAGTTGATAAATTACATTAAACGGCACTGCTTATGTAAAACTTAACAATGAAAAGTGTGCATGTTTCTAAAATAATAAAGTTGTGAGATAGGGTGACCCATGCCACCATCCTATTTTAATTTGGTTATGAAATGCTTGTATAAGGTTGTGTTAGAGGAACAAAATCATGGCCTTCTTGAAGGGCTAGATCACCATCTTTATTGATAGTGGGTAGACATACTCATGTATGCCGACGAATCCATTATTTGTGTGTCTCGACATTGTTGCTCTATATTGAATAGATGTGTGGCCTCAGGAATAATTTCCTTAAGAGTGAACTTTTCCTTCAAAGGGTTGATAACTATATTGTAGAAATGCCAAAATAGTACTTGGAGATTCCTCATGGCCGGCCAGACTTATGAAAAAAGATAACTGAAAAGGCAATCACTGGTACAAAAATGGGCATTAGAGACGTCCCTAATAAGCGGTTTTGGTTCAGAGCATTTAAGCCGCCTGCGATACCCCATTGAAGGCGGTTATATTTTTATCAAAATTTCCACAGGCAGTTAATATTATGAAATTTCCTATAGGGAATTGTGAGGCGGTTGATATTCTGAAATCGCCTGTAATTTCTTACGAGCGAATGCGGTTTCTCGTACTAAACCACCTCATGTTTGTTATTACATTGGGTCAAAGTAATTACCCTTCTCTTTCTTCTAAATTCTCCTTCATTCCACTTATTTTCCTTGCCCTCCCTTCCTTTCCACGATCCATGACCAAACCATAGCACCCTCCACTACCATGCTCACCGCAGAGAAGCCCCCTCAGATAGTCATCGCAGGGGTGAGTCACCGGGGAAGCAGAAGTAACACCCGCTTGCAACGAGGTGGGCATATCCCTCCAACCAACCACATGTATATCGGTTGGCAATGTCTTCATATAACAAAACATGAGAAATGAGTGTTTTTTCTGTTGGGAATCATTGCATGGAAAATAAAAAAATTCTACGCACACGCAATGACCTATCCATGGACATGCATAGCAACGAGGGGGAGAGTGTATCTACGTACCCTCGTAGATCGTAATCGGAAGCGTTCACAACGCGATTGATATAGTAGAACTTCTTTGCACTTCAACCGATCAAGTACGGAACGCACGACACCTCCGCGTTCTGCACACGTTCAGCTCGGTGACGTCCCTCGCCTTCTTGATCCAGCAAGACGTCGAGGTAGTAGATGAGTTTCGTCAACACGACGGCGTGGTGATGGTGATGGTGAAGTGATCTCCGCAGGGCTTCGCCTAAGCACTACGAAAATATGACCGGGGTGTAAACGGTGGAGGGGGGCACCGCACACGGCTAGGCAATTGTCTGGTGCGTACTAGGGCGCCCCCCCCCCCCCCACATATATATAGGTGGGAGGGAGAGGGGAGAGGCCTAGGGGCGCCCCAAGTAGGATCAGATCCTACTTGGGCTCCTGCCCTTGGCCGTGCCCCCCTGCCATATATGTCGGAGGGGGAAGGAAAGACGGGGAGAGAGAGAAGGAAGTGGTAATCCTAATCCACAGTTACCTTTCCTCCTTCCCCTTTACTTATCCACCTTGGCCGGCCCATATGGGGGGCACACCAGCCCCTTGTGGCTGGTGTGTTTCCCCTCTTGGCCCATAAGGCCCATATCTTTTCCCGGGGGTGCCAGGAACCGCTTCCAGTGACCCGATATGTACCCGGTACCCTCCGGAACACTTCCGGTGTCTGAATACCATCGTCCTATATATCAATCTTTACCTCTTTACCATTTCGAGACTCCTCGTCATGTCCGTGATCTCATCCGGGACTTCGGTCACCAAATTACATAACTCATATAACACTATATCGTCATCGAACTTTAAGCGTGCGGACCCTACGTGTTTGAGAACTATGTAGACATGACCGAGACACCTCTCCGGTCAATAACCAATAGCGGAACATGGATGCTCATATTGGCTCCTACATATTCTACGAAGATCTTTATCGGTCAAACCGTTATGACAACATACGTAATTCCCTTTGTCCATCGGTATGTTACTTGCCCGAGATTCAATCATCGGTATCTTCATACCTAGTTCAATCTCGTTACCGGCAAGTCTCTTTACTCGTTTCGTAATACATCACCTCGTGACTAACTCCTTAGTCGTTTGCTTGCAAACTTATAATATGTATTACCGAGAGGGCCCAGAGATACCTCTCCGATACTCGGAGTGACAAATCCTAATCTCGATCTATGCCAACTCAACAAACACCTTTAGGGATACCTCTAGAGCATCTTTATAGTCACCCAGTTACGTTGTGATGTTTGATAGCACATAAGGCATTCCTCCGGTATCCGGGAGTTGCATAATATCATAGTCGAAGGAATATGTATTTGACATGAAGAAAGCAATAGCAATAAAACTAAACGATCATTATGCTAAGCTAACGGATGGGTCTTGTTCATCACATCACTCTCCTAATGATGTGAAACCGTTATCAAATGACAACTCATGTCCATGGTTAGGAAACCTTAACCATCTTTGATCAACGAGCTAGTCAAGTAGAGGCTCACTAGGGACACGGTGTTTGTTTATGTATTCACACATGTATTTAGGTTTCCGATCAATACAATTCTAGCATTAATAATAAACCTTTATCATCAATAAGGAAATATAAAATAACAACTTTATTATTGCCTCTAGGGTATATTTCCTTCATTTTCTACATGAATCTAAATGCAATTGGGAAGGGTTGATTCCTCAACGGTGCACACATACCCTTGCCCTTGCCCATGGGCCAACACATGCATCAAGTTTTTCTGTTGTTCTCATACGTTTTTTAACTTTGTATTGTTTATTTTCCTTTTCCTTTTATTTTTCATTTTTCTTCTCCATTTTATGTTTGTTTCTAAATTCATGTATATTTTACATTTTTCAAATCCCATGAAGATTTTATAATTCTTGAACATTTTAAAATTTTACATTTTCAAGTTCATAATTTTTCAAAACCATCAATACCTTTTAATTCATGGACACTTTTAAAATATGTGAAGTTTTCTTATGGTCCGTGAACATTTTTAAATTTATAAACTTTTAGAATTCATATTTTTTTCTAATTTCATAATTTAAAAAAATCATGATTTTTTTAATACGCAATTTTATTAGCTTCAAAAGCATTCTGTAAAATCATGAACTAATTTTAAATTGATGAACAACCTTTTCAAATCTATTAGAAACTGGCAACTGTTATTTAGCTGGGAGCTAACATTTTTCTCTACCGAATTTTTCTCAGAAGTATCCGCAGCAAAGAGGAAAAAAATCAGCAGCAAACGAGCGAGTTAACTCCTTAACCGACAACACCCTTGCACATCTTTTTTAGGGGCACCGTCGCACATCCTTTTTTTTTCTTGAGGGAACACCCTCGCACATCTTGTAGGTGTAGTTCCCATATGTGCCAGCCCATGTTGGGATTTCCCCACCGGTTATCCTCTAGTTTTTTCCAGGTCGGATTTGGTATGATTTTTCTTTTTATTTTACTTTAATTTTATTTTATTTTTCTTCCTTTTTATTTTTTTCAAGTTCGTGAACATTTTTTGAATGCATAAACTATTTTAAAATCCATATTTTTTTGAAATCCATGAACTTGTTCCAAAATCGTGAACAATTGTTTTTCAATTTTGTTTTTTTTTATTTTGACCTTTTTAGTAAGTCAAGGATCAACAAGCATGGCGAATGCTCAAGGCGACTGACCAAACGAGCAACCATGTTGTTGGCCGACCCAGCAGAGCTGGCGCGTAGGCAAGCACTAGTTTGCGAATCGGCACCATAAACACTGAGGAGGCACAAATCATGTGCATTGCAAATTGCGAGCATTAAGACTTTGATCTCCCACTACATTAGGAAGGTTCGCTAACCCATTAGAACCAAAGCAAAACGAGTATGAAGACGTGTTTTTGGAATATTCTAGAAGGTTCTTGAACCTTTTTTACTTCCCTAGTTTTCAGCTTTGTTTTTAGTTTTTCCTTTTCTTTCCTTTTTTCATGTTAAGGTTTTCTTTTCTTCTTTTTCCTTTTAATTTTTGATTTTTTCCTGTTTCTCTCTCTCTTTTTTTCCTAGTTTGTGTTCAAAAAAATCACAAAATCTCAAAATTGTTCTTGTTTTCGAACTTTGTTCACATATTAAAAAAAATCCATGTTTTAAAAATGTGTGTAGAATTTCAAAATTGTGTTTTTCTTTCAAAAAATGTTCCCATTTTGAATTTGTTCACCTATTAAAAAATCACATTCTCAAAAATTGTTTGGAGTTTAAAAATATTTTGTTTTGAAAAATTGTTCACACATTAAGAAAAGCTGAGTTCTCAAAATTTTGTTCGGAAATTTAAAAATGTTCTTCTCTTCAAATTTTGTTCACATATTCAAAAAGTGTTTGCATTTTCAAAATTTGTTCAAAAATTAATAAAATCATCAGGAAATTGAAAAATATCATGTTTTTGAACATTACAAGAATTAATGATTTTTTATAATTTTTGGACAATATCAAAATATAAAAAACAAATTTGTAAACTATTTTTGAATTTATGAACAATTTTTTTGAATTCAAGAATTTTTTCATATTCATGAACTTTTTAAAATTCTTGGATTTTCGTATTCATGATTTTTTGCCAAATTAATGAACTTTTTTAATTTGCTAGTTTTTTTACAAATTCATAGACAATTTTCAATTTCATGGAAAAAATATAAGGGAAAACCCTAGAAAAAAATTTAACCAGAAATGAGCATGCTTTTTTAGAATCATGAAATGAGCGGTTCTTTTGGGGTATCAGCATTTTTTATTAAATCGAAACAAAAGTTAGGATACATGCAATATTAGGGGGATCTAGCAGCAACATATGGTGCAAACGCTAGTGATAGGTCAGCTTTCGCTAAATTATGAGCTTCGATATTTGCTTCTCTGATCTCATGCTCCATGAGCCAAGACTTTAGGTTCGACCATGCCCTGCATAACGAGCATCGATGCCCCAACATATATGTCATCATGGTCTCGGTAGAATGTTACTAAAGACCCCTTTGTATCATTCCCGAAGATCGGTTCATCAGCATGGATTTTCTGGAAAAAATTCCTCCATAGAAATCACCTCCTTCTCCTAGGATGTCAAGTAATAGTGCAATCTGTTTTCCTTTCCATAATAAGAGCAAGGTCTCCAAGATAGTTTTGAATGAAACTTAGGGTAGCTAGAGGAGACCGGAACATCTACTTGTGGATAGACGGACGTTTAACACACCAAATAGACCATAGAGTCACCAGGACATTAAGAAATTCCACCTCTTTCATGGAGTCCTTCATCTGCATCAACAAGATCCTTCCATCAAGCGAAGAGCAAGAAATCAAAACTTCTACCGGGTCCTCGTCCAACAATGACCCAACACACTCTAACATACACTACTAGGGAAATGCTTATACACAGGAGCTCACCACTAGCGCTTTTTAGAAGCAAGCGCTGCTGCTATTTAGCAGCAGTGCTTTTTGACAACAAGCGCTGCTACTAGTCACTTAGCAGTAGTGCTACGGATGCAAAACATGCTACTATTATAATTGCCAGACCGTTGCAGGCAGGCTAGGTATACTAGTAGCGCTTATACTTAAAAAGTGCTACTGCTATTGAACTTAGCAGTAGCGCTTTCCTCTAACGAGCGTTACTACTAGAAATGCTACTGCTAATGATCATAGCAGTAGTGCTTTCTCTAGGGAAGCACTACTGCTATGTACCTTAGCAGTGGCGTTGTTTGCCTTCCAACGCTACTACTACGTGTACCTTATCCACCCGCGCACGTCCCTGCCTCTCCACTCGCATTCTCACTCGCGCAAACCGCCACGCGTCGTCGCCGCCGTCGCCCACCAGCGCCCCCTATGTAACTCCCTCCCTCTTCGCCCTCCTCCTCCTCCCTCCGGCGCCCCCTCCTCCTCCCTTTTCCTCCTCCCTCCTCCTCCATCCCCCTCCTTCCCGCCTCCTCCCTCCTTCCTCCCCCTCCTCCCTTCCTCCTTCCTACCCCTCCTTCCTCCCTCCCTTGTCTCTGTTCTTGTAGAATGTAGGTAATTTAAATGTAGATTTTAGAATGTAGGTTTTTTAATAAAATAATTGTTTAGACTATTTTAGGTGTTTTGAATAGAATAGGAAATTTTAGGTCTTTTGATTAGAAATTTTAGTAATGGAAATTTTTAGTTGGTAGGATTTGAAATGGATGGATGGTTATATTGATGGATATATAGATAGATGGATGGATGGATAGATGTTAGGTCTAGAACTACGGTATAGATAGGTAGAATGTAGGTGCTTATTATAATTAGTTTATTTATACTAAGTGATTAATATAACTAGTTTATTTATAGTAAGTGCTTAATAGAACTAGGTTATTTATAGTAAGTGCTTAATAGAACTAGTTTATTTATAGCAAGTGCTAAATAGAACTAGTTTATTTATAGTAAGTGCTAAATATAATTAGTTTATTTATAGTAACTACTTAATAGAATTAGTTTATTTATAGTAAGTGGTTAATAAATTTTGTTTATATTTTGTTTATGCAGAAATCAAGTTTGCCCCTGCCTCATCCCGCAGTCGTCCTCATCGTCGACCCCTTAAGACATGTAGGTGAGAATAGCCAAATGATAATGTGTTGTAAATGTCGATGATGAAAATGCTAGTGCCATATAATTGCCATGTCATTGATGTCAATGATGATGCATTCTGAATATAGAGGATGTCTTGGTGTTCTTGTTTGCAATGTGCCTTGGAGTGGACTATGTTTTGCGGGAATGTTGATTTGTTTCCGTCCCGGCAAATTTCAGGCGCTCGATATGTCCTGTCTTTAGCAAAGGTCATGCCGAAATTTTTCATGAATTTTAGCATGACATGTGCTACAATGTAGGGCATATCGAGTGCTTGTGATTTGCTAGAACGGGAATTCATTGATATTTTGGCAAAACATAGGGCATTTTTCCTATGTCATTGCTCGATACATGGAACAGGTTGACTTTAGGTCTGTTTCGGCTCCTTGTGTGCCTTTCAGTAAGGGAGACTGTCCACCATATATATATATATATATATATATATATATATATATATATATATATATATATATATATATATATATATATATATATATATATATATATATATATATATATATATATATATATATATATTTGAGAGAGGAAGAATGTTGACTGTTGTCGTGGGGTCGCTTCTCCTTCTTCTCTTTGTGCTAGACCTTTGTTATGCACGAGGGTAGAAGGAGTAGCGACCATCATCGACGGTTGAAAAATTGGTGAGGGAGTGTCCACCATATATGAGAGAAGAAGAATGCTGACTGTTGTCGTGGGGGTCGCTTCTCTTTCTTTTCCTTGTGCTAGATATTTGTAATGCACTAGGGAAAGGAGGAGTAGTGACCATCACCGACGGTCGCAATATCAGAGAGGGAGTGCCCACCATATACGTGAGATGAGAGTTTAGGAAGGAAGACTCGACATACCTAAAGTCAATCCGTTGCATATTGTGTAATAGTGATCTGTGTGTTGAGTTTCCTGGTAGTTGCCTTTGATCGATTTTCAATTAATGTTTCAACTATGAACATAGGAAATGTCTGACGACGAAAAGGATTTCGGTATGTGCGAATACTGCAAAGACGAGCGCGGCCTGTGCAACAGACATTTCCTAGTTGATGGTAGGCGCTTCAGCATCAAGCTGGATGAGACATTCGAAGTGGATACAGTAAGTCACAACGACAAGTCTTTTTTCGTAATTAAGCATGACTTATGCTTCTTTTGCTTCAACTTATAATTTTAACTTTTTACTATTCTACTAGCGTATCCCCTGCCATGCAAGAATTTTTGTCTTCGATAAGATTGGTTTCAGTCCTATGGAAGCTATGGAGGTAAAGAGAGTTCATTGAGGACCGAGCATGGTTATACTTTTGCCGCAAAATTATACAATGCAGACACCTACACCTATTTTGAATGCAAAAATTGGAGAGCACTATGCAAGGCTTATGCATTTGAGCCTGATATGCTTATCACCTTTGATATTCATCCGGAAGATGATATTGAAGATAATATCGACATCTGGGTTGATGTGCAGACGCCTCCAGTTCTACCATTATGTGAGTTTATCAACCATATTTATGTCTTGGATATTGTTTATTCAAAAATAGCTGACAACTAATTTCTATTGACAGCTTATTTCCATTCAAGCAAACATGTCCGACGCTTGGTAGACATGACTTACCACTGTCCCGCGGCTGAACTAAACTGCGAGGAGATAAGTCATTATGTTTCATGGCTTGAGGATCTTGATACTGTCAAGACAAATTATTTTCCCGGACTTGAAAACCTTGGTACTCAAAACGTGCGACCAATAGTGTTTGTATTGAACTACGGTCACATCTATTTAGGAAAGATGGTAAGATTTCTACTAGTTATCCTCAGTGCATCTTTTGCATACATTATTTTTTAAGCTAAACTTCATTGCTAAGTATGTTACTACGATGTTCTTCGACAGGGACTCCCGATGATAGTTGTGCCTCATTGGATCGATCCTAAAGATCGCATGGCAATGGTTAGCTTACGACCAAGACATCCTACATTGCACATGAGTGCATTCAGGATTTCTCAAAGCGAGCAAGTCTTAATAGTCAAAGACTGGAGCAAAATTGTGAAGGATTGCAGAGAAGTACTAGGGGGCAGCAATCAGAAGTGCAGCCCACAATTAGGAGACAGGTTCATCTGCATGCTCCAATATGATGAAGCAGGAGTGCTACACATGTTCTATGCTATTTTACCTGAGAGAGAGCAGCAGGAGTGATTAGCTAGGTAGAATGAGTTTGAAGATAATGATGTGCTTCACTATGACTGATGATTAAATAGCTAGTGTTGGTGGTAATGACTATGATGATTATTATTAGTTAGTGTTGGTGGTGATTAGATGACTACCGTAGGTAGTGTTGGTGGCGATTAGCTAGCTAGAATGAGTTTGAAGATGATGATGTGCTACACTATGACTATGATGATTAAATAGCTAGTGTTTGTCGATGACTATGATGATGATTAAATAGCTTGTGTAGGCAGATTATATTCAAGTGGAGGCAACATGTGGTGCACCACGTGTTGCCTCCACTTGAACCTAATCCAGACCACATGTTGCCTTCACTTGAACCTAATCCACCTTCATTTCACACACTGTTGTATATACTAACTAATCATGGTCATAAAATCATATAATGAAAGTACTATATATAAAACTGTTGGGGAATGTAGTAATTTCAAAAAAATTCCTCCGCACACGCAAGATCATGGTGATGCATAGCAACAAGAGGGGAAAGTGTTGTCCACGTACCCTCGTAGACCGAAAGCGGGAGCGTTATGACTACGTGGTTGATGTAGTCGTACGTCTTCACGATCGACCGATCCTAGTACCGAACGTACGGCGCCTCCGCGATCTGCACACGTTCAGCTTGGTGACGTCCCGCGAACTCACGATCCAGCAGAGCTTCGAGGGAGAACTTCGTCAGCACGACGGCGTGATGATGGTGATGATGAAGCTGCCGGCGCAGGGCTTCGCCTAAGCACTACGACGATATGACCGAGGTGGAATATGGTGGAGGGGGGCACCGCACACGGCTTGGAACAATCAACTTGTGTGTTCTAGGGTGCCCCTGCCCCCGTATATAAAGGAGCAAAGGGGGAGGCTGGCCGGCCCATGGTGGGCCCAAGGAGAGGAGGAATCCTCCTCCTAGTAGGAGTAGGATTCATCCTTTCCTAGTCCTACTAGGAAGGGGGAAGGGGGGAGGAAGGAGAGGGAGAGAGGGAGGAAAGAGGGGGCGCCACCCCCCCTCCTTGTCCAATTTGGACTCCCAGGGGGGGCGGCCAGCCCTAGGCCCTCTCCTCTCTCTCCCACAAGGCCCATGTTGGCCCATTATATCCCCCGGGGGTTCCGATAACCCCTTGGCACTCCGATAAATATCCGGTGACCCTCGGAACTCATCTGGTGTCCGAATATAGTCGTCCAATATATCAATCTTTATGTCTCGACCATTTCGAGACTCCTCGTCATGTCCGTGATCACATCTGGGACTCCGAACTATCTTCGGTACATCAAAACACATAAACTCATAATACCGATCGTCACCGAACGTTAAGCGTCCGGACCCTACGGGTTCGAGAACTATGTAGACATGACCGAGACTAATCTCCAGTCAATAACCAATAGCAGAACCTGGATGCTCATATTGGTTCCTACATATTCTACGAAGATCTTTATCGGTCAAACCGCATAACAACATACGTTGTTCCATTTGTCATCGGTATGTTACCTGCCCGAGATTCGATCGTCGTTATCTCAATACCTAGTTCAATCTCGTTACCGGCAAGTCTCTTTACTCGTTCCGTAATGCATCATCCCGCAACTAACTCATTAGTTACATTGCTTGCAAGGCTTATAGTGATGTGCATTACCGAGAGGGCCCAGAGATACCTCTCCGATACTCGGAGTGACAAATCCTAATCTCGATCTATGCCAACCCAACAAACACCTTCGGAGACACATGTAGAGCATCTTTATAATCACCCAGTTACGTTGTGATGTTTGATAGCACACAAGGTGTTCCTCCGGTATGCGGGAGTTGCATAATCTCATAGTCATGGGAACATGTATAAGTCATGAAGAAAGCAATAGCAACATACTAAACGATCAAGTGCTAAGCTAACGGAATGGGTTAAGTCAAGCACATCATTCTCTAATGATGTGATCCCGTTAATCAAATGACAACTCATGTCTATGGCTAGAAAACTTAACCATCTTTGATTCAACGAGCTAGTCAAGTAGAGGCATACTAGTGACACTCTGTTTGTCTATGTATTCACACATGTACTAAGTTTCCGGTTAATACAATT
Source organism: Aegilops longissima (assembly GCA_021605205.1). Classification (NCBI taxonomy): domain Eukaryota; kingdom Viridiplantae; phylum Streptophyta; class Magnoliopsida; order Poales; family Poaceae; genus Aegilops; species Aegilops longissima. Next base: position 560,854,664 of record CM038678.1, read on the forward strand.
CTAGCATGAATAATAAACATTTATCATGATATAAGAAAATAACAACTTTATTATTGCCTCTAGGGCATATTTCCTTCAAAAACATATACAAATACAATGAAAATAAGCTGCAATTAAAAAAATAGGAAAACTAAGCAGTAGCGCTTTTCAGAAGAAACGCTACTGCTACTTACCTTTATCAGCAGCGCTTTTCCAACAAGAGCGCTACTGCTACGAAAAGCGCATGGCTAACCAGCGCTACTGCTACCAGTTATCTGTAGCGCCTTACTGGTAGCGCTTCTATAAGCGCTACTAGTAGCTCTAAAACCAGCGCTACTACTAGGGTTTTCCCTAATAGTGATATTACAATCAATCAAAGTGTGTTGTCGATTATCTTATACTCCTTTTCAAATGGGACAAATATCCATATCTGCCATATCCCTACGAAAACACACATCTTCTGTTGGAATAAGATTTTGGGAAAGTCTCCAAGCAAAGTTTTTGATCTTTTTCTGGAACATTCAATTTCCAAAGACCGGTCTAATCCCTCCGAGTAGCATTACTGTGTGACTGAGTAGTTCTATTTTTCAACCAATCCTCCCTTCTCCTCTTGGTTTCAACAAGAAGATGGTATACTAACCTAAACGAACACACACCAATTCTCTCGCAATGTCAGGCCCATGTATCAATCGGGATTACACATCCTCAATGGGATGTTAAGGATCACATCCGGATTAGGCCTCCCCGTGTGTTTATAAACGAGTGGGGTTTCCATGTTCCAGCACTCGTATCTATTAATTATGCTACCATCACTGGAGGTGTCATCAGAACGAAGATGGAGAGCCCTCGACATATTGTCACGTGTAAGCCAATTATCATCCCAAATTCTCGTCGAGAGCCGATTCCCTATGCGCCCGATCAAGCCCTGCTTCAACACTGAGATCCCTTCAATTAAAGTCTACCTTACGTGAGATGGGTGAGATCCCACCTTGAGACTTAGCACATCTCCCATAGGATAGTATAATACCTTGAGTATTCTTGCACTTAATGAAGTTTCATCTTGGACTAATCTCCATGCCTGCTTAGTTATCATAGCTAGATTAAAGAGCTGAGTGTCCCTGAAGCTAAGACCGCCCAAATATTTCGGCATAGTTAGATCATCCCATTAAACCCATGCCACCTTCCTCTTTCCATCTTTGCTTCCCCTAAAAACTTGTGAATCATAGTATCTTTCTGTTGACATAGCCCCGTCGGAACAAAGAGCAATTCAGAGCATATGCAAGCACCGCTTGTGCCACATATTTCATCAACACCTCCTTCCCCGCACTTGCCATGCATCTCTCTATCCAACCCTTCACCTTACACCAAAGCCTATCCTTGATGTATTTAAGCGTTCTTGGACTTTCCAACATTAGTGGGTAAGCCTAAATATCTTTTGCATAGCGACTCATTTGGAACATACAATAAAATTTTAATTTTATTCCTTCGATCATTGGGACACCCTTTTCCAAAGAAGATAGTACACTTAGCCAAATTAACGCGTTGTTCAGAAGCGCCAAAGAATCCCTGGATAGTATCTCTTGTAACATTGACAACCTCAATATTTGCTTAAATGGGTCGGTGAACGAGCGAGGCACCCTAATGAGCCGGCTCACCATGCTAACAATCGCGGGGGTTGTGGGGAACGCGAGCCATATTACTCGCAGGGTGAATCCTATTTGACACCTGCATGTGACAAATAGTCGCCATGGTGCCCACTAGGGCACGCCAGGTGGATTGGCCCAGTTCGGGTTCTTTATTTGCATTATTTGTTCCGTTCTTCTGTGTAGATTTTCTATTTTGGTTTTTTGTTCTGTGTTTTTCATTCCTTTTGTTTTTTGTAGAAATTGTTCATGCTTCCAAAAATGCTCCTGTTTTTATGAATCATAAATAATTATTTTCCTGATTTTTTCAAAAAAAATTGTAAATTTCAAATATTTTTTTGGAAATTCCTAAATTTGTTTGATTTTCGAAAATTTGGGAAAATTCCAATGTTTTTCAGAATTTTCAAAAGATGTTCGCTGTGTATCATAAAACTGTTCATTGTTTATTGTAAAAGTGTTCAATATTTATTTATAAAGTTTTTGTAATATATTAAAATATGTTCAATACGTATTTGAAAAAATTCACCTATATCAAAACTTCTAGAAAATGTCAGAATTTTCTAAAACATTTCAAAAAAAAATAAGAAATCTTCTCACAGGTCAGAATAGTCTACACTTTAATATTTTAGACTAAAAACCTAGAAAACAACAGATACAGTAATAAATTGTTGTTGGTCCGGCCAACTTAGTGATGCCTTGTGATTTCATGTGCGAAAGCACGACTATTGGACAACATAGGCATCCAATAAGGGCACTCTGCTTGCAGCAAGCAATTAGTAGATCGTCAAGACCTCCTATTCGGCGCTCGAGGCACCGAAAGGGGTGGGGGCACTCGCTAGGCTAGATCCTGGGCCACGGCCCAGTTCCCTCTCCACTCTCTGGCTCGCTCGTCGGTTTTTTAATTTTCTATTCTTACAGCAACCCCTTAAGAAAATGCTATTCTTACTGCACTGACAAAATTCATGCAATAAAATAAATTTAGAAAACCAAGAATTCAAAAAACCAAGAAATTTTGAAAAAAAGACAAAAACTGGTTGACCGTTCACCATCAGAAAATAAAAATATCATAAACTTGGGGAAAAAGTTAAATTATTTGAAAAAGCTTATAAAATTTGAAATGTTCAAAACAAGGTCAGAAATTTAAAATAGCTCGTATTTTTGTATGTTTTGCTACGAATTCTATAAAATTTTAACAAAATCTAAAATGAACATAGTATATATAAAACGAAAATTGAAAATAAATTCACTACATTTCAAAAAAGGTTCACAAATTTGAAAAAGTTCTTAAATCTGAATAAAATTTGAAAAATTCAATAGCTTCGCCAATTTGGAAAATGTTGGTGAATTTGAAAAGTTGCACCCATTTAAATAGTAAAACAAGAAGTGAAAAAAAAACGGCCAGATGCTTGCTCTAGGAAAACCGGAAATAAAAACAAAAATGACACGATCTGTCTTGGTGCATAAAGATGGGCTGCCCACTATACGATTGACTAATTCGGGCGTGGGCGCCAGTTTACAAAATAGCATTAACTGGCGCCTTAAGCGCCCAATGGGAAATGGGTAGTTGGGCCAATCATTTTTTTTTTTTTTTTTTTGCATCAAGCGAAAGATGAGCCTTTCTATTTACTTTTTACACCGGCGATGCTAGACTTTAGCGGTGCAGGACAGACGGCCACATTCCATGTAGAAATAAGGCTCACCGTGACAACGAGCCCGCCCACGGGGCCTTGGTGTAGACCGAAGCGAGTGGCAAGTCGTATGAGGACTCCCTATGTTGTCCTTTGATGTTCATGTTGGTTTTGTTATATTTTATGAGGCTCGTCCAAGTAATAAAGTTATGAAAATCTTGAAGATCTATTTAACTTGCATGACATGTGTATTAAATTTATTTCCACACATGACCAGTGGAAAGAGAATAAATACCAACATGAGGGTGTAGTGTGAGACGAGAAGCTTGCTTCGATGCACCCCCACAAAAAACCGTATAAGGGCATTATGACCATTTAACCATAGTATACCCACCTTTGTATGTGACACGTACCAACTGTATGTAGACATACACCGGGCACAACAGATTCTTCTTGTTGTGCAACTTCTCAGTCTGGTTTTCCTTTCTTTTGGCCTATTTTTTCTTCAACTGTATTCTTTTTTATTTTATTTTATTTCGTCTTCTTTTTTCTCTTTTCTGTTTCATACGCTTAAATTCGCGAATATTTTCTTAGGGCCTGTTAGGATCACTACCAACGTTGGCCGTATCCAAAAAATTGGCTAGCTCGCCTTGCCCGGCGCCTCTCCGTGTTACCCGCGGGCGAAACAAAGTCGCCCATAAGCTTCGACAAATATTTGGCCTTTCTTTTCTTGTTGGGATATATTTGGCGTTGTTGCTTCTCTATTTCTTTATGGGTCCTGGGTTGATGCATGCGCGTGTATTGCTGCACGGGATTAGCAGCTCATTAACATATGCGTGCACCGGATTAGTGATTCAGAGGGTGCTGCACATGATTAGCTCCGCCAACTACAACAACCGCAAAGCTGCATATCAGCGATGAGACCGTGCCGAGCTTGGATGAGAAGGTGATCCGTTATCCTTTTCTTCAATGGCTATTGTGATGGTGCCGGAGGCAGGTGACGGGCGTTGGTGTCAAGCTCAGAGATGTTCTACTATCTTTTCAGTTTTGTTATGTCGGTTCTTACGTGACTTATACTTTATTCTTTATGATATGAATGAGACACATATTACCATGCAAAAAAACCAACTACAACAACCCTTTGTCCTTATTTTTGCAAAAAAAATTCAAGTTGACTACATCTAACCCTTTTTTTGCCAAGACCATAGATTCTAGTATATGCAACCGATACATTTTCTACGAGTATACAACCGATGTGTTTAAATATTTTCTACAATTGGTATATAAATAATCATATCACTTGGTCACAAACCAAACAAAATTTTATTTTGGCAAAAATATTGGAGGATACAATGGCTACGATCCAAACAATAACAACTTGCCAAAATTTTGGTGCCCTTGCTTTGGTCATGCCAAAAAATTGGTGGGCCTACATGGGCTCAAACCAAGCATACCCTTAAATTCATGAACTTTTTTCAATTCCGTGAACTTATTTTTTGAATCTGTGATTTGTTTTTCAAATGAATGAGTGTTTTTCCATTTTGCAGACTTTTATAAAATTCATTAACTTTTTTTGTCAAATTTGTGAACTTTTTTAAAATTAATGAACCTTTTCAAATTCGTGAATTTTTTGGCAAATTTATGAACTTTTTTTTAAATCGATGAACTTTTTCCAATTTCTTGAACTTTTTAGTCACATTCGTCTACTTTTTTGAAATCGATATACTTTTCTAAAACTGTGGGTCGTCAGATATTGGGAGCGGCGCGGGCACCCAGCAGCCGGCGGATGAGATTAAACGCTTCGGTGCGGCAATGTCGAGCGAAACGGCGAGATTGGACGCACTAAACTTGGGACTCAAGGCCTTTTTATAAGTCCAGAACAGGCAATGGAGTCCGTGTCAGAGACGCCTGCGGCGGTGTTTATGAGACCAGGTCGGCCACGGCGGCTGGTGCGTAGGGGAGCGATCGAGCGGGGAGGAGACAGCCGTTTACTTTTCACCAGGCCTAGCTCGGTTTCGTTGGGCCATGTGGTGCACTAAGGCCCATCTAGTAGAAAGGACGTACTTGTAGAAGAAAGGCTTGGAACTCCAGCGAACGTAAGAAACATGGAAAGAACGGATAGTACCATCTCGGATGTAGAAAATAATATAGGTGAAAAAATTGAAAGCGTAAATTCACGGAAAAAAGCGTATCGTGCCGGTGAACCCACGGAGTCAATCCGTGCTTTATTATTACTAGCAAAAGAGCCCGTGCGTTGCAACGGGAGAAAAAAAATCATATTCTTCAATGGTTATGACCACATTTTTTTCACATCTCATCTCATGATTTTTAAAATTTATTTACAAATGCAAGAAAATGTACCCTTTTTCAAATTTATTCCCAAACTAAAGCAATGTTCACATTTTTGAAAAAATATCTTGGTTGTCAAAAAAATTGATAATTCAAGGAATTATTCTGAATTTCTGAGCTCCCTATATAATTTGACAATAGAAAATGACCACACAAAGATTATACCAACAATCTTATCCAACATATAAACAAAGATCTTGATTCTACTTCCTATAACATAGAGAGCGCAGAAATTGTAATTTTGATCCCAGTTTTACGTTTAAATTTAGGGGTTTAGACATCCAAGCTCTAGATCAGTACATATCCAAGCTCTAGAGTAAATCATACAATTAAGTTTTGCACGGGAATTTTGGGCTGTGTACAGCATAACCCAAACAGACACAATATATGATGGCAGTTAAACCTATCAATGAATTTCAGTTGCATATCTTTGAGTCGCTGAATAATAGTGTGCCATTATTCTTAGATAAATTACCATTTTGCCTCCATGAACGGAAACATCGTCAAGCAAAACACAAGACACAATGAAAATTTCTATTTATGAAAGAACAAAGAATGGCACAAAGCTAAAACAACAAATTTGGTCTCATACTATGGATATTACAAAAAGAACTGTTTCAATTATTAAATACCAAGACACAAATTAGAATTAGATGACTTTGGAAACCTGGATACATCTAGAGAGGATAACTAAAATTTACAAACGCTATAGTCGATCTGAATAACATACATGTGCCCAATGGTCTCCCATCAAAATTAGCTAATTCGGTCGGCGTTTGCTGAATTTCTTGGGGCGCCATCCAAATCACCCTCTTTTCCATTACTTTAGTTTGTACCACCAACTCGAAATTCCCCTTCTGCTATAATTACCACGTATTCTTACAACAAATGTGTTGATGGGATGCCCGAGAGTCAGGTCCAATGAAAGAGATAGTGTATGTACCTTGAGTGAGTAAGTCCCTGTTGAAGGTCATCAATCTCTGCTTTCAACATGCTTAAATCTTAAATGTTGTTTATCTTATCTCTCCCCACTCAGCTCCTGCATGAGTGAAGCAACCTTTGCACAAAATTCTTTCCTGGCAGCAAGGAGCTTCTTAATTTCACCACAGAGATGCACAACCTCATCTCAAATGTTTTCAATCACTGAAACCTATCTACCCAAATATGAATCTTTCAGACTTGAATCAAACAGGGAGAAAAGGGAACTTGTTGATGAGCTTATTTGTTCATGGAGATGAATTAAACAAGAAGCAAACATGGAGAATAAAGGCATGCCCTGTGTATTTCCTTTGTCAGTCTACTCCACGCCTCCACATTGGTCAGATCTTGTACTCTATATGGAGTACTACAATATTTCTGAAACTTAAGAGTGCACAGATTAGGCCCTTCACGGCTCCCACTTAAACTGAACATCTTTACATCACGATGCATCATTCTTGAATAGTAAGAAGTTCCAATTGGATCAAACTAACAACACATAAAAATAAATCACATAATTACTAACTATCATAAATCCAGCCAGATTGTCAAGCAATAGTACAATAGCAAAAGTACACGCTGAGAATTATAACAGCAAGGGAGCGTGCTACTTCCAGGTTATTCATGATCTGATTATACAAAATCTACTACTCATGTTGTAGGATGGGGTACCTCTCAGATGGACGACTCGCAGATGGCGTTCAAATCCAACTTTCCTTTCTGAAAAAATAGTAACATCTTCTCTGATCTAGAGAGAAGAGATAACAAATAGTCAGTTCAATTTGCAAGAATTTGGAACACACAAATCATCTTCTATGTACTGTATTAGGAAGTATTCCCTCTGTAAACTAATATAAGAGCGTTTAGATTATTAAAGTAGTGATCTAAACGCTCTTATATTAGTTTACGGAGGGAGTACTAAGTAGCAGCAAAACTTCCATCAGCACACACGCAACACATAGACACACGCACGCGAGCCAAGTACGCACGCAGCGGCAGGCAAACACACAGGGCAAGCACACAGCAACACGCACTCACATCACGCGGTCACCTCGGGCATCCGGCCTGCGTAGGTCATGGAGGGGGTGAGGGTCGAGGCGGCTGGAGCAGATCCGCCGTCCCGCCGGCTGCCGGCATGTGAACCGTCCGTCGGAGTTCCCATGGGTAGAGGCAGCGACTTATAGAGAGAAAAACCTCAGCGACTTAGTTGTCAGCAAGCCCTAGTGTGCTCCAATTACCTTCTCTGTTAAGAAATATTTAATGGCATGAACATTAAACTATGATAGTAACGAGAAACAACAGCAAGTAAATATAATCGGTGCTCATTCAGTATTCTTTTTTTTTACAATTGATAGTACACATAGCAACATTCAACAGCTTCCGATAAGTGTAACCATTAAAAAAAAGCAAATAGACCAAAAACCCTTACCTAGAGAGCTCTCTTTCTCATAGCAGAGGTGCAACAAAATCCCCGAGACAGCTCCCTTATCTACAGCAACGCTGCTAATGATCAACCCACCACAGCCAGCCCAATGGTAGTGACGCTAGTTATTCAGCATGAGGTTGTGTGCTCGATTCTTTGCGCCAGCAATATTTTTGCTTCGATGTGTCTTAAATGGACCAGGATAGGTGGGTGGCGCACGAGCTCGGCCCAGGTGGCGCATTGGGCCAGGATAAGTGCGCGACGCACGAGCTCGGCCCAGGCGGTGCAAACTCCAGCCATATGGAAAACGAATTAGGTCGGACGAATCTCTACTCCTAATGTCTCATTTGGTAGGTCGCGTTCCGGGTTTATTTTCGTCCCACCTAATTTGATCCTTTTTGGTACTTCTTTGGTACTTCCTCCGGTCAATTTTCGTCCCACCAGAGAGGGTTTTTTTCGTCCTCATTTCCACCCCACCTCGCAGTTCCCCGCAAGTAACGATCCAAAAAAACCATGAGCGATGCCTCCCGTGGAGGTAGCGATGCCTCCAGCTAGCGAGCGAGGCCTTCACGTAAAAAAACCTACAAAAATAAACCTACGAAACAAAACCAACGAAAAAAACCCACGAGCGAGGCCTGCGGGGTGCCCTCGAGCGAGAACCACGGCAGCCGCCCTCGCACTCCATCCCTTCGCCGCCGCGCTCGCACTCGCATCAAGGATCGAGCCCTTCAGAGTGCCCTCGATCCGTGCGCTATCTCCGTTGGCCGCCGCCGCCTCTGATCCCCTTCAGGAGCCGCCGCCGCCACCGGCGATCCCCTTCAGGAGCCGCCGCCGATCCCCTTCAGGACACCCCTTCGCCGCCGCCGAGATCCGAGAGGAGTCTCCCTTCGCCAGCCGACGCCGAGATCCCGCGCCTCCTCCTCGTCGGCCTCCACCACAGGTGAATGTGGTTCCTCCCGCTGCCCAGTGATGTTCCGGTGGGCTGTAGTTAGTTGAGTTTGATCCGCTTGGTCTCACCGTCGATTTCGCATCTACGCGTACCTCCGCTGAATTTTGTGTAACTCACGGGCGGTCCAGGCGAATTTTCTCCTTCTCATGCCACACCAATGGAGATTTATGTTTTTTTTTGCTTCCTCTGCAGAGAACTCGCGCTTCGACTCAGGTCGGCAAGGTCCCGCTGGAGGGGCTGGAGCTGGGCGGCAGCCTGGCGGATGACGCGGGCCTGGACGGCGGCTATGGCGGCGGCAGGTTCAGTGTGCACGGCGATGGGGCTTACCAGCTGTCTCCTGTGGGGGAAGAGGTGCGGCTCTTGCCGACTTTGTATCCGGCTTCCCTGCAGTTGCTATAGATTGTGTGCTGCTGCACTGCTGCATGCTTCGGAAAGTCTTGATTGTGTGCTGGTGCTTGCTACTGTTTGAAAGCTGTGAAATTATGTGCATTGCATGTTTCACACAGTCCTGACTGTGTTTGTTGCTGCTTGCCACTGTTGGATGAGTCATGACTCATGAGTGGCTACTCTTTTCTGCTGTAGGATGATAGCTCCGTCCTTTTTAGGTACATTTGATTTTTGCCTTCTGTTTTTGTTTTTGCAAGGAGGGATCGCGGGCTTTGGATGCAATAGATCAAAGAGCGATGGGGATGCAAGGAGAAGCTGTTGTGGGTTCAAGGGGCCGCGAGGATGCCCACCATGAAGGTGCTCAACATCAGGGCACGCCATGTCCGGGATGATGTAGGTGATTTCGGCCAAGTCCCTGTTGCCGTCGACATCTTTTATGGTGGGCCCCATAGGGGCTGACTGCCGTCTGCTCATCATAGTGGCGGCGGCCCTGGTGTCCTCTTCCATGGCGTCGGCGGGGCCTTCCCCTGCCAAGCGCAACAGCTCCTTGGCTGGATCACGAGGATACACATCGACCGGCCTCCCAACCGGTGTGACCAACTTCTCTTCACGCACCCCGGTGATGCTTCCTCACAGCTTAACACTGGCGCCCCCACAATCCGCCGGCCTCTCCTCTCCTTCACGCGTCAATCGCCCATGCCGCGCAGCCGCTGTACCATGTGCTTCCCCGTGCGAACCAGCGCCAATAACCACGGGCATCGAGGATAGTAGATTCGTCGTCTTTTGGGACGGCCACCACCACCAAGGACCGGCGTGACCACTTCCAGACAGGGGGTCGGGTTTCTCACACTTCCTCTATCAAGGTGCTTGCCCTGTCTACAATGACCCTATTCCGAGTGCCTCAATCTTGTGGCGACCTCCTGGTATGGTTTCTGCTCTGATCCATGGTCTTCTCATCCTCTTTGGTTTCTAATTAGCATGATTATCTTTTAGTCTGTTAGAATTATTGGAAGAAAAATATCGAAGATAACCACCAGGTATAGCATTTGGTTGGATTGATGTTTCGTCCACACCGCCACTTCATTATTTCCTATACAGTCCACCTTCACACTCTTGTAAGTTCATGCAAAGATTTCTGACTAAGTTCTCATGATTTATCAATATAAAAAATATTAAATTTTGCAGTGTAAATAACTCTGTTTCTTTTGTATGGGTTACCAGGAATAGGAAACTGAAAGTCACCAGTGGTGAACAACGAGTGCAGATTTCAAGTCCTTCAGGTGATTGATCGTTGCGGTACTTCATTCTTTTGTCAGAATTTGATTGCAAGGAGGGAAGCAACAAATTCCTATCCTGTAATAGGCATTTTTGGTGTGTGCCTTGATAGTTGTTCAGGTCGATACAAAATTTCATCCATGTAGTTTTTAAGGCATTTAATTTAACAATGTTTTTATGTTTGTCTAAGAGTTGGATTGCTTTTAAGATTTGACACAGATATTTATAGGGGCCTACAAGATCCAATTCATGTTAGTTACCTACTCGGTGCTCACCTATGACCCTGTACCTCAATGCATCTTTCATAAAATGTTATTTCTATAATTTATAGAAGCAAACAAATTCCTTAAAGGTTTTACAGCTCATCAAAATAAACAGGTAGTATCGATGGGTAAAGGTGGGTACTGATTTAGTATGAAAAAGATGCATGTTTTAGAACGTATGTATTTTTCCGAGTTTTCTTTCCTTCATGGATTTTCCTCGATAAGTTAGATATGGTGGTTTGTCATTTTAGATGAATGAATCATCAGACTTTCAATTGGTTTGTTAGTTATAGCTGGCTGATGATTACTTCAATGCAGAGTTTGCGATGGAACAACAGACCTCTCGGCCGACATCCTCCACAGATCCTACGCTGCCATGGAGGAGGTGTTTCTGAATCACGTGAGGAAGCAATGGATCGTCAAACCGCAGATCTCCTCGGTTGGGTCATGTTGTTTGGTTGGCATTATCAATGAAGGGGTCCTCTGCATAGCAAACACGGGTGATTCCTGTGTTGTCCCTGGGAGGGTCAAAAGGGGCGTCAAAGACATTAAGGCAGTTCAGCTGTCATCTGAGCATAACGCGAGCTTTCCGGCTGCAAGGGATGAGCTAAGACAGGTACACCCAAATGACCCCCGGATCATGGCCCTGAAGCACAAAGTTTGGCGCATGAAGGGCATTATTCAGGTATTTCATTTTGTCGGCCTCTGTAAAATTGATGATGTCTATAAATACTCCTCTGTGTAAACCTGGGCCAGGAGTTTATTTGATAAAGGTTTCAATTTGCGCCCCATTTCATGGATTAATCATGCCAAGAGCATACCATTTGTACAAAGTCCCAAGATCAATGTCTTCTGACATATCTCACATAATAATTACTCGTGCTCTGTTTTTTTCTTTGTATTCAGGTTTCCAGAATGATTGGCCACACCTACCTAAAAAGTTCGGAATTTAAACATGAGCCCCTTCTGGCCTGGTTCCATATTCGAAGGCCCTTCCATAATCTAATTCTTTGTCCCGAACCATCCATTGAAGAACATAGACTGTGCAGAATATCAGTTTGTTATATTTGCATCAGATGGACTATAGGAGCACTTGAACAATCAGAAAGCTGTGGATATAGTTCATTGTTCACCTCGGAATGTAAGATGATTTGCCATACTTCCTCTTATATTACTCTTTCCCAGTGCACTAAAATATGCTTCCCAGTTTATTCTTGCCTTATATTGTTGATATGTAACCCAAATAGGTTAAACCGAATGTTGTATTGAAAACGTAGTATTTACTTGTAAGAGAGCAACTGAGAGCCTGGTGGGACGGGATGAAGGAAGAATACCCCTGAGAGCCCAAACTCGAGTTCAAAAATATATGAAGAATATATGTTTGCCTCTGCTATATACATATGCAATTTTTTAGTCTGTGTTTTCTGCTCCTCTTTGGCGCAATGTGGAAGATGTTGGTTTTAAAGGCTAGCAGGGGCAGCCAGTGGTGGAGTAATCAATGGTTTATTAGGTCATGGAGCCCAAGACCGGATGCAGCAGAAGAAGCAGCGTCGTTGTCGTGCACTAAGCAGGTCAATAGAGTCTGTGAGGCGGAAGATCCATGGCATACAGGTGACTCAGTAGGTGCTCATTTATCTTTCTGCTTATGTTCCAGTTTTATTGTTCTTTTCCGCATTAGAGTAGAATGAATATTTGTATTAACATCTCTTCTTGTAGTTGTAAATCATGTGCATCAGTTGGGGTAAGCTTCTCAAATGCCTAGCACCAATTAGGCTTCTAAAACTGAAGCATAGACAAAATTCAGTTAAGCATCCAAGTTTCTTTTTAAGCGGTACACTATATTGCTAACCGAGGGAACTTCTATTTGTGTTGCTTGTTTTCTCTAGCACTTGAGTGTGTTTACAGTTTCTCAACCATCCATCGTTGAAGCTACAGGAGCCTGGTACCAATCATACTACTTGGAGAACCTAAGAAAGTTGTTTATTCTGTCTCCACTAGAAACCGGAAATGAGAACACCATCTCTACATAACTGAACCAAGTGACTGAAAATTTATGTTATATGGTACAACCTCACGAGAGATTATTTCTGTACACGTAGAACACAGTTACATGTATGTCTTCAAAGTTATTAGTTATTTTAAAAGAGAGTTTTGAAATGTATAAATGAGCTTGGCTTTCAACCTGGCAAGGTCTAGAATTTCTCAGTTTTGTTAAGTCATACACCATTTTAGTTATCATATGTATAATTGTGGATACCTGATACTCTAAATGCCCGTTCGGCCAGGTTGATTTGCAAGGGCTATGTGGAGCGAACCCTGTTCCTCTAAACCAAGGGGTCCTTATGGCCCTTTTCCTGCAACTGGCACGCAACATAGCCGATGAGATATCCCTGAAGCTTCAAGGGATACAAAGGTTTATAAAATGTTTACACATAGTATTTGGTTCATATCTCCATTGTTTCATGTTCGATTGACTGCTGCGGTTCTCTTAAATAGTTTGAATCATTTAGCATTTCGGGAAAGTAGTTGTATATCTGACATCATTTTGATAATTGATATCAAGGTGAAGGATAGATGTCGGGCTCTAGATTATGTACATACATATCAAGATCACTTGTTTTTAAAGTTGGAGAAATATGGCTTTCCTATTTTATTGTCCATTAATCAACATTTCTAAATGCTTCTATTAATGCAACAAAGGTTGGATTCAGTTTAGTAGTTTCTCATCTCCTGATGTGTATAATAGCTGTTTTGCAAACAAATATTTTATGGTATAATTTTTGTCTACATATCCAGGATGTTATTACTCAACCCACATGATTGGGAGTTATAGAGGGACTTTATGCCGCACATTCCTCAGGTACTACAGGCTTACCGGGCTAAGAATGAACACTGCTATATTGAGCAAATCTTCATGGATATATTATGTTGTTCTATCCTTTAGCCAGCGCTTGTTCTCTCTGCTTGCTCCAGAATTGTTACATATAACTTCAATTTTCATGAACTAATTTATATCTTACAGAGCTTTCAACTCCATATCATTCATGCAAGCTAAGCAGGTGTATCCTGGTCTTATAGGGTTTCCACCCACGATCATTAGCTGAGATACATTCTGCTATGCAGTACAATTTTGGGTATAAGCTAAATAACCTTAATTTGATGCATGTAACTGAAAGATGTGCTACATGCATGCTCATAATCGATTAATGGTATAATTAATCTTTCTTGAACTCATCAGTTTCGTTTAGGTAGTAAGCAACCTACACCTCTGTAGCCTGGAGTTCAGAAGTTGGCATGGTTTTAGTTGAGAATAATGTAGCATTATATTATTAGTTTAGACTTTGAGCAACTTGACAGCAAGATGTGAATAGCAGATCAATAGCGTACACCTTTGTGGTTATTGCCCTATCTCATGACAGAGAGAGAAGTAAATAAATCAAAGTTGTGAACAACGGATGAGGTTTAATTATGTCCACTCCATGCTTATTAGCATATCTCATCATGACAAACTGAATATAACAAGTACCTACGAATTAGAGAGCAAAAATAGTAGAAGCACGTAAAATGTTATTCACTATTTATGTTCATATAGGCTATGCCATACATTTTAGATATTGGTTTACTTAATTATTTACTAACTCGCAAAATTTGTAGTACATGGAGTAAAATGCAGGAACAATGGGAAAATAAAATATTAACAGAGGTTGCAGTTGGAGAACCTTAGAATCATGCTCTTCTCTGAAATCCAGTTAGCTGGAGTAATCCCCCTTTGGAAACATAGGCTCTCTCTGTCCCCTCAAGTAAGCAGGTCATACATTAGGATGCTCAAGTTACAGTGACTTGATGTAGGCAAGTAATTTTCACACATTTTCTCGTCCAACCATCCCAACCCCGCCGAGCTCTTGATGTTAGGCCCGGGCGTGGGTGCCGGGAGAACCTGACCCTGCCTCACGCGAAAGACTTCCCCGCATTCGCGTGCCGCGACCAGAGAAGCAAGGTGCACAAAGGATGGGCGACATCGGGCTTGCGCCGTGCACAAGGTGTGCAGGAGAGGAGGCGTGGTTCAAGGTCGTCTCTTCTGCCACGTGTATATGTATATTACCAGCTTGCGCCTCACTGACCAGCTTGTGCCTCACTGGCCTCGGAGAGCGATTTCTGTTTTATTTTCTTCTATTGATCATGCTTACCATGCGTACACTTATTTTTATATTGATCATGTTTACTATCCGTACAACTGTTTTTTCAGTGCTTTTATTGGAGGGAGTTGGTATTATCCAGATCATAGTTTTCCTGGATTGTCTGAGACCAGTGCCTCAAAGCAAGGTCGCAGCTAACAAGGTTATTTGTATACTATTCTGCTACCAGTGTTGGATCATTCACAGTCACGCACCCCAACCACATGACCGATGTTATCTTTGTTGTGCGGTCGAGGCCCTTCAATGCAGGGAGGAGGCGGTGTTCCTTAGCAGCACTCCATCTTATTACCTCGTCATTCATTTCTTAATTTTTTTCATCAAGTTTGGATTGCTTGATGAAAAAAATAAGAAATGAATGACGAGGTAAGTATGGTACAAGTGCCTTTTGTTTTTCCACGGTGGAGTAAGGAGTTACAAAGTCTATATGCGAAACCATAGAAGTAATTTCTTATTGATATCTCTTCTTTGTTCATGTATTCATTTACTCATAGTTTTGTTTTCAGTTTCTTGTAACAAGGTCGGAGATGATGGAGAGGAATGGTCCTGAAGGCGAAAGTTGTGCTTGTCGATTATGTGTTGTCCAGACCTTGTGCCGGCAGTGAGAACTGCAGTGATGTGCCTCCACATCTGTCATCCATCTATTAATTTCTTGGTAGTCAGTAATGTTGTGACACTATCTTTTTTGCACCCTTGTGATTTCTGTGATGTGATGTGCTGCTACTTCACAACTTTGCAAAGGAATGAATTATATCACTGACATTTATTTGTTACCATCAGTTCCTTGATTATTGAATGTCCTTATGCTTAAACACCAGCATGTTGATTTTTGGGGCAGAAAAAAAATTACCTGATGTAATGCCATTGGACAATATTACAGTCTAAAGAAGTAGTTCTAGAAACTCATACTTGCATTGTAGTCATAGCAACGCACGGGCATCTAACTAATAGCACTTTGTTTTGGTACTTATTCTGTCGGATCTCCACACACTTCATGGATGAGGGCATGCTTTTGTGTAGGTGAGCTTAATTGGTTCATTTGAATTTTGTTCAACGGCATGCCCTCATGGGATTTAACTAAGAACACTTCGTGGTTGCCACGGGCTTATTTTTGAATTGTTGAGTTGGTAGGCTGGCGTCCATAGTTTATTTCCGCCTCACCTCCTACCATCATTCCTCCCCGCTGGTTTTTCTCCCTCCCAGTAAAACTGAATTGATAACCTCGACCCTGTACACATCCATCGATCAAAAGACCTCGTCATCCATGCCCAAGAGGAACATCGAGCTGGACGAATGCCTTGACAAGGATAAGCTCAAGAAGTTCTGGATGGAGACAATTGGCCACATCTTTGATTCGTAGTATTTTTTGCGGGAATCTTTAACTCCACATTGTTGGGCGAAGTTATGTTTGCATCACCATTTTGGACTAAATCAATCGAATCTACTAAAAATAAATTCGTTTGGGTGTGTGACATTAACAGGCGTGACAAGAGCAATGATGATGGGATGCTCATGGGAGATGAGGTCAAGAAGGTGGATAAGCCAATGATGCATAGATACATGTATGAATTGTACGTGCACAAACATACTATGACAAGTACCTCATTCCAAGCTTGATATGCCAGTTCAGTCTCTCGAAGGTGCTCATAGGGGTAGGATGTGCGTGTGTGCGTTCATAGGAGTGCATGTATGTGCATATATATGAGCGCTCGCTACCGCCTACCGAGGTGGGGAGAGGAGGGGTCGGTCAACACCGTCGCGGGAAGAGGAGGGGCCAGACGACTTGGGGGGAAGGGAGGCGCCATGGAGAGGAGTGGCTGAGAGCCTGAGAGTGAGAGAGAGGAGCGGCTGCGAGGGGAGAAAATGAGAGCAGTAGCTGTGGTGGACTGAGATCAGGTGACTTGCCTTGTGTACTATGCACCTATACATCCAACGTCCATTCCAGATCCAAGGGACAACAACGATTCAACGTCAAAACTGCCTAAGACTTAGGCCAACTCTACCACGCACGACAACAAACAGACGGGATTTTGTTTATTTGGGTCGTGAAAACAGACCGGTTAATAGCCGGAATGTGGTTTTCTGCATCAACGTAGCCGGCGCATCTCCAAATTTGTGACCAAAAGAAAGTTAAAATCGAAAATAAAATTAAAGTAGATAAAGTTAATAACTTAAATGTCCCCAAAGTCCACTTACGTTAATAATAAAGAACAAAAAAAGACGGTGGTCGGCGGATCTAGGGTGATAGAATAAAACGCGACTATAACAAGTTCGGTTGTTGCGATGAGATCGGGTGGTTCTTATCTCTGGCTAAGAGCATCTTCAATAGATGGTCTAAATTTTGGTGATCCAAATCGGTGATGGTGCAAATTTGGACCACCAAAAAGTGTTTTTACATCTCCAAAAAAGGCTCAACTCCAACAGATGGTCCAAAACGGGGATGTAAAATAAAGAGCAACTCTTACAGATGGTCCAAAACGAAGATTAAAACGGCCAGCTTCATCTCAACATAGTTCAAACATGAAATTCAACATAGTTTCATACACAAATTCAACTACTACTTATTCAAACTACTAGATGAAACTACTACTCGTCGTTGGAGCTGCGGAATTGCTCCTAGAACTTGTCCTTGGTCGGGTCATCGCACCTCTCGTCCTCCTCCTCGGTGTCACCCCAGTCCTCATCCGACGACTCGATAGGGATCCCAGTCGAGGGGCCGGCCTCGTCCTCCTTCTTCACTCCCTTCTTTTTCGCCTCGACGTCGCGCTTTCAGTAGTGCTCCAGCTCGGCCAGGACGTACTGCGAATGCTCTCGCGCAAACCAAGCCATCGCCGCCTCGTCGCCCTCGCCCGGAGCGACAACAACCGTTGGTCTCTTCTTTGCCTTATTAGCCTGCATCTCCTCCATCCGGATGCCCTGCGGCACGAGCCACTCCGCCACCGCCTGGGACTCGACCTCCGGGAAGTTTAGGTTCGTCTTCGGCCATCCGGCACGCCACACCGCCACGTCGTAGGCATGCGCGGCCTCATCGGCGGTGGGATACGTGCCGAGCCACCAACGCTGCCCGGCGTCGGAGAACTTCAGTCCGAAGTTCCCGGAGGGCTTCGCCCTCATGCCGAAGAAACCGGACTTGCCCTTCGGCGTCTTCTTGGCGCCATCGGGAGCGGGCGACGACCGAAAGCGAGGAAGCGGCGGCGTCGGCGGCGCGGGCGAAAGCGGACGGAGCGGGCGGTGAGGTGCGGCGGCGCAGGAGAGGCGGACGGAACGGGCGGCGGACGGACCGGAGAGGAGGCGGGAGGAGAGGCGGAGAGAGGCGAGACAGAGCGGGCCGAGTGGAGGATGGACCGAGGCGGAGACGGCCGGAGAGGAGGCGGGCGGGTCGGGCGGGCGGAGGCGGTCGGAGCGAGGCAACGCGATGGGGCGGCGCGGCGGCAGGCGGCGGCCTAGGCGGCGTGGAATCAGTGGCGGGGGTCTGGATCTACGGCGGAGGGAGGCCTTAGAAAGTTAACATGTAACTCTTGCAAACTATTTCAAGAGCCCGTGGCAACGCACGGGCACTCTACTAGTATGCTATTAGTAATCGTCTATACAAATCGTAAAAGCGTATTACGACTGGACGGAAGCGTATTGTGACGGTGAACCCACGGAGTCAATCCGTGCTTTATTATTAGGGATAGATAAGGAAAGATTTTGGTTTCCATTTTTTGTGTATTGGACCTTTTCTTCGGTTTCTTTGGTTTTCCTTCAGTTTCCTTTTTATTTTTATTTTGTTTCTTTGTTTTTT
Organism: Aegilops longissima; assembly: GCA_021605205.1. NCBI lineage: Eukaryota > Viridiplantae > Streptophyta > Magnoliopsida > Poales > Poaceae > Aegilops > Aegilops longissima. Next base: position 560,873,515 of record CM038678.1, read on the forward strand.
CAACAGTTTGTATGTTTTTCTATTTTTAACACGTGATTGATTTTTTTTTTGTTTTTAATACGTGATTGATTTTTCTCAGACACACTATACATTTTGTAGATCAAAACATTATTGTGCTTTGATGTCTATCTTTTTCTAAACACATAGTTCATTTTTGTTTACATAAAGAACAACTTTTATACATGTTTAACATTTTGGAATACATGATTAACAATTTTGATGTCTTCTTTTCGCATATACATTGTACATCTTTTGTATGCATCATGATATTTTTATAAACGTTTAATATATATTTTCAAAAAATGAAACATATATTTTAATATCTATTTTTTCATACACATTCCACATTTTTTGTAGGTCAGGAACATTTTTAATACATGTTTTCTAAATAAAGAATTAACATTGTTTTAAAATATATGTGTTTGATGTCCAGTCTTTCATACATGTTGTATATTTGTATACACCAGAAATAATTCTTTATACATGTTTAACATTATTCTTACACTTGTACAACATTTTAAAGATATAATGAACACTTAAAAATAGAAAGAAAAAAACTAAAAATAATAAGCGCCAAGAGAAAAATAACTTGAGAAGAAAAAAATGCGAGAAAAACCAATTGAAAAAAAAATTAAAACTCTGCATTCATTTATAGGTTTACTAAAACTCTGCACAAGTGTTGAATACATGTGTGTCCTCGCGTCCTGATCTTGACCTAGCCCATTTTACGTTTGCTCTACACGCGATGCCACCTTCGAAGTCGCTGTAACCAAACATAGATGCGCCCCGCCACAGCTATATCTCGGTTTAAGTGCGATGGAAGCTACTTTCGCCAGAAGATCCTCTCGCGCGTCAGATTATGTTGGCATGTTTTTTTTTTGTTACACAAACACTTTGCTTGTTCGTTCGAACGTGCCGGTCGTGCCTTCGCTGATTTTTTACTGTGGATGTTTCTTTTTTTTGGTTTCTTTTCTTTTGTCGAAAGATTCCAATGCGCTACCAAAACGAGCTCACAAGACTAAAATTTATTTTTTGGGCGCCCAACAACTCCAAAGCAGATCTTTAGCGCTTAAAAACTTTTAGGCGCTAAAAACGCTATATGCAAGACTGCATATTTTGGGCTTCGGATTGGGCGAGCTTCACAATTTGTACGGCAGATGCTGTAGCGCTAATAAACTTCTTTAAGTTTGAACTATGTCCATAGAAAAATACATCAACATATACAATATTATCTTCACTCAGTTTCATGCTTGGTTGATGATTCAAGCCAAATGCCTAACTTTTGATAATTTGGCCAATGCCAAAGGTTCCATGACATCCCTACTCGCAAACTCTGCCATATTGCTCCAGAAACGATGCCACTTTTGGTGGCTTCGTGCAACTTTGAGAGGGGGGTTTGGCGTCAACTTAAGTAAACGGGCGATGTTGATATTTGGTGGCTTGGCTCGCATCATGATTCCAGGAGGACATCAAGCGAAACTTGGAATGCTCTTGTTATGTACACCTGGTGGATGATATGAAAGAAGGGCAATGCTTGCCTCTTTCAAAAGAAGGAAATCGATGAAGATCAACCAACTACTAAAATCCTCGATGACTTCAAAGCTTGAACCAAGTGGGGATTAAGGGTGTGCTTGGAGCTTTTGGTTAGTGAGGAATGACTTAATTTTCTGGAGTGAGGAATGACTTATTTTTCAGACTAGGGTCGAGCGCGGCCGGACGGGCGGGTAGGAGGGCTTCAGCTCATCCTCCTCCTGCTCGACCTCATCCTACCCGCCCGTCCAGCCGGCGCTCGACACCATCGTGGTGGACATTTCCGACGACGAAGAGTAGGTAGGGTAGTACGTAGGATTCCTTTTGCATGCTTTGTATGGATTTAGGGGATGAAAAATGAGATAGGCAAATGCAAAGTGAGTAATTCGAGGCGTGCCCGATAAGTGCCCGCGGACGCGTCCGCGGGCGTTTGAGGGGCCGGATTTGCAAAGTCCGGCTATAGATGCTCTAACAATGCTCTTGACCGGGAAAACAAGATCATCAATCAATATATAAGCTAGACTTAGAGGTTAGACTAGGGATCACTTGGTGTTTATATTTTCACACATGTATTTGAGTTTTGCTGATATGCATAAACTTAATAATGAAATGAAAATATAATCATAGAAACATAAACTTAATAACAAAATGAAAATATAATCATACATTTAATATTGCCTCTAGGGTATATTTCTAACAAGCCGGACAAACCTTATTGTACTAGATAGTCGGGAAGTCGTCATGCTCGGGCTCTACGGACCAACACATCAGAACAACAACCGTCGTCGATGAAGAGAAGCGTTGATCGGAAGGATCCAACTTATAGACACATGAACGCGAACACAATCGAACGAAGACCAGATCCACTTGGACCCACCAAAGACAAACGCGGACCAAATCCCATGAGATCCGCTAGAGATAAAGCTCCACACGCCCTCCGACGATGCTAGAAGCACCACCGTGAGGAGAATCTTATTTCATCTCCAAAGAGCCGCCACCGCTTCACCTATCTGAGCAGGACACAAACCCTGACAAAACTTACAAATATATCAAAATCAGAGCCCTCTCGCTGGCAAGGGTCGAGATCCACCGTGCCTCCACGGCCCCAGGCCACGGGAGACGTGATGATCGGCGCCGCGGGGCACATGAACAACCCCCTCCCTACTACTATAATCTACTAGTATGTACTCCCTCTATAAAAAAATATAAGAGCGTTTAGACTAAACGCTCTAACATTTCTTTACTGATGGAGTATAAATGAAGATACACTTTCTTCCTCCCATAATATAAAACGTTTTCATAAGTTATGCTAGCTTGAAAAACGTATTAGGCTAGCCATAGTGGGGTAACTTAGAGTAGTAACTTAACACATCCCGAGACAATTTTGCTTATGTGGCAAGTATTTAATGAGGAAAGTGGTGCTTGTGGTAACATAAGACTACCCACAGTGAGAGTAACATATGTAGTAATATCACACATATCTAGGTTAAATAGATGATGTGGCATGCAATAAATGAAGAAAGAGATGAAAGTGGTAACATAGCTACTTAGGCTGTCCGTAATGGGAGTATCATAGGTAGTATCATGCATGCCAACTAAGCAATTTAGATGAGGTGGCATAGAACTAAATGAAGAAAGAGATGGTTGAGTATCATATCATGATACTGTATCATATTAAATGATGTGCTACTTTGTGTCATGCATGACAATAAATATAATCCTCTATGATACCAACATATGATACTATGCATTACGGATGTAGTATCACACACTAGTATCATGTGCATGATACTAGTATATGATACTCTCCATTACAACCAGCCTTACTAATAGTATGAGTAACATCACACATATCAAGGCAAGATGTGTCTATAGCCTAATAAATGAAGTGTTGCATGCTACTCTCCACTATAGACACATCTTGCCTTGATATGTTACTACCCATGGACATGTTACTAGTCTATGTTACTACCCATTGTGGCTAGTCTAATATGTTACTGTAACATAGCGCTTCCCGAGGCAAAATAAGTCTATGAGCTAATAAATGAAGCAATCTATGACACTACTATGTTACTTTACACTATGAAGATAGTAACTTAAACTAGTATCATATGCATGACACTAGGTATAAGTTACTCCCCACTATGACCAGCCTATTACGATGAGATGGAGGGAGTACGTAGTTGCTCTTTCATTCCACATTAAATAGGGTGTCACGTTAACATTTTAGCTATGAACCGATGCAATTCTTTTACCTTTTTCCATCAAAAATTTTATTTTTTACATGAACATATATTTAGGAACGGAGTAAGTACTTAAGAAAACCGATGCAAACTTAACATGCGCATAGCACTGCCCTCAAGTCTCAGCTCAACTGCTCAGCCGTCCACGTCAAACCCTGAACGAAAATACGGCGAGACCGGCACGCACGCCAGGCCGCGTTCACGCTTACCGCTTACTACGCGGCAGCAGCGGGTGGGGAGACCAAGTGGGGAGCGGGGCGCACGACTTGGACTCGGCAGCGCGCGACGTCCCGTCGGCCTTGTCCCGATCCCCCGGCTCCACTCCGCGCCGCGCGCTCCGCACCGCACCGCCCGCCGTCTACCACAGCAGCACCCACCAGCATCCCAAAAGCGAGAAAAGAAAAGGCAGGCAAGCAGACAGGCAGACAGACGGATACGTGCCGGCGTCGCCGAGCAATCCCCGTCCACGCCTCCCGCCTCCACCTGGCGCGGCGCCGCTCGCGTGCGAGGGGACCGCGCGCCACCCGACGACCGATTCGGAGAGGCGGCACGTAGAAGACGCGCCCGGTCCCCGTCGGCCCTCCTTTTCTTTTTCGGCGGGTCGCCGTCGCGGGCTCTTTTTTTCTCCCACTGCCGCCTCTCCTCCAGCGGCGCCTTCTTTTTCCACGGCGTCGACGCACGTTCCGACGCGTCGGCCGGCTGTGCCGCTGAGCGGCGGGCCTGCCTCAGGACTCAGGTGCGTTAATTTATGGGCGCGGCGCCGTATGTGGGCGGGCCTAGTGCGTCGGGACTCGAGGGGAGGGGAGGCGCGGCCCACCACCGGTCCGGCTCCACCTCGGCGCCATGAATTCCTTCTTCAATAATTGCGTCTCCAAAGTGGGGCGCATCCTGGCTGCAGTGCCCGCACCAATTTGCTCCACGAACGCAGCGTCGTACCATGCCGTGCGCTCGTGCGGCAACGTAGGCTGCAAGTGTTTTTTCCTTTCTTTATAAAATTCGGTAGGCTGCAAGTGGACTGACGAATTCGGCGACTGAATTTTCTGACAGAGACGACTTGGATGCTGTGTCATCTCGCTGTGTTAAGGCTAGTCATAGTGCATAGTAACTTCGACTAGTAACATGTATATGTACTAGTCTATGTTACTACCATCATAGTGGGTAGTAATATAAGTGTAGTGTCATGCAAGCCTTCATTTATTATGTTGTAGACTCATTTTGCATTAGGGTGCGTTATGTTACGGTAACATATTATGTTACCACAAGCACCTCTCTCCTCATTAACTCCATGCCACATAAGCATATATGTCTTGGGATGGGCTATGTTACTACCTAAGTTACTCCCACCATGGCTAGCCTAAGGCAACTCCACCGCGCGACCCCAAACAGGCGTCCCTTTTGTCCGGATTCTGTCCGTTTGGGTAGAGATTTGGGGTCGTGTCCGGACCTGTCTTGAATGCGGTGGCCGTGCATGCACATGCCGCAGATCCATTTGCCCCATCCCGTCTGCAGACAATTTAAAAACTAAAGTAACATTTTAAAGTCAAGCCCTAGTTCAAAGCCGGTGGCGGCCCCGGTTCATCACGCCAAGCAAAGAGCCAGCCGCCTACACGCCCATCACCGGCAGCAGAGCTGCCGCCGCAACACAACCGACCTCCAAAATGAATAGTTGTCCTCGCCGGCAACCTGACCGTGACAAGAACAACAATGCCGCCCAAAATGAATGTTTTTCGCCAAGACACTACTACCGCCCGACGGCGCAAGGGCGGCACCCATGCCGACCTTAAAAAGAACGGCCACGCTGATCGGACGACCTAGTTCAGCCTTCGCGCCGAGCATCTCCTTCGCTCGCCTCGAACGGGCATTCGTCTTGTCGCTCATCTTCGACAAGTCCACGCCATGATCGCAAGGGCCACCTCCTTCGCTTTGGTGTCGGCATTGGTGGCCTCGATGTCGAGCTGCCTTTGCTCGGCCTTGACGTTGTCGGCCTCGATGTCGAGCTGCCTTTTGCCGGGCCGCCTCCTCCATGTCGAGCTGCTTTGCCGGATGCCTCCTTCATGTCGATCTTCCTCCTCTTGGCCGCCTCCTCCATCTCAAGCTTCTGTCTTTGAAGGTCTAGGTATTGCTTCATTTGCTTGTCCTTGCTTTGCCGCTTCTTCTCGTCCCTCACATCTTTTTGAGACATCATTCCATGCAAAGTCTCATGCAAGGCCATGGATGAGGCGTCACGTATGTCGTCCACCTTGGAGTTGGTCTTGCCCCTCGGCCTCTTCAACGCCTCGCCATCTCCACCTCCGGCGAACTTGGCCGTCTTCTTGCCTCTCTTCCTTTGTAGTTCACGGTATTGGTCCTTGAACTTAGGGCACATGTTGATGAGCGTCCAACAATGCGTAAGAGTGAATGGCTTGTTATTGTGCCGGGCCTTGAATGCCTCCAAAGATTGGAATGCCTACACAACATGATCAACAACAAGTGAACATGCAAACATATACACGGCCGAAGTCTCATGGCCGTAGCAAGGAAAGGGCTAGAAAGAGGAGATCATACCATGTCCCCAATGCCGAGACCACTTACGGGCCGTGCTTGAACGCTCTCAAATGCGGCGGAATACTTGTTGCACTCTTGTTGGATGAACAACCATCTTTTTTGAATCGAGCCGATGCCACGATTGCTTGTAATTTGGAAGGGCTCAAACATCTTCCTTTCGTGGAATGCTTTATGGACTCTCATCCAAAAAACAATGCCCTTTTGTTGCGCTCCGGTCCTCGGATCTTGGCTACTCTCCATCCAAGCTTGGCAAATCAACTTGTCCTCATCTTGTGTATATGAACCCGTGCGAATGCTCTTCCCCTTCTTTTGTGCCTCCGCTCTTTGGGTGAGCTCGTCGATGAACAATGGCGCACCACTAATATCAAAGTCATTGCCTTCTTCTTCTTCATCACCTTCGACATAGATGTCATCGTCTTCATGCCACGAGTCACCATGGTCGTAGTCAGCACGGTCGTCGCCCCCTTCATCGGGGACGTACTCGGGGAGGCCATCCTGACATTGGGTCTCATCGGGGTCGTAGGCACGGCCATGCCCACCGTCGAAGATCATGTCCTCCATGTAGCGGTTATAGAAGGGGTCGTCGACCGGTGGCGTTGGGGTTGGCATTTCGTCAAACAAGACGCGGGGGGCCGGCATGGTGCCCGTGAACGGTGCCCGTGCCTGCTTTCTTAGCATCTCGACGGACGGCCGCCGCCATTGCTGGACCCGGCATGACGTTGAGGTCGGCGACGGCCGCGGGCGTGGTGTGGACGGCGAACAAGCCCACGTCCGCGACCCGAGAACGGGTTCGCCGTCGTGCCTTGGCGGAGGGAAGCATGGCGACACGGCGCGTGCGCGACGTCGGCGATCGGCAAAGTCGCGAGGCGGGCGACCGACGAGCTGTGCTTTCGCCGGACCGACGGCCGCTGCAGGAACCGGCAAGACGGCCCATGCCAAGCATGAGGATGGCGTGCGCTTTGTTGACGAGTCCTCCTTCTCGTCGGTGCCTTGCGCCGCTGGCCTCCAGCCTCTCGCACTGGCGGCGAACTTTATTGGCGGCGGCATTGACCTTGATGACCGCTCTCCGCTTCCTCCTCTTCGTCGACTCCGCGTCCAACTTGGCGATCTCCTCCGGCGTGCACTCCGACCGCGTCTTCCTTGGCGCCTTATTCTTCACCTTTGCGGGCGGGTCGACGGCCGGGCCGCCGGAACCCAGCGGGGCGTCGGCCATGGACGAGGGAGAGAGGGGGCGACGGGAGGGACGTGGGAGGGTTTGGGGCAAATGGCGCCAAATGGGCGTGGGTGGGGGTTTTGGTTTCTCCCACCGACAGGCGGGCCAGGGGGAGGACAAGCGCGCGCGTCCCGCCCGTCCGCGCGCGTCCGTTTCACTCCAAACCGAGCGCAAGTTTGGGCCGCGGATGGGTCGAAAGCGGACACAAAGCGGACATTTGTCCGTTTGAGGCCGCGCGCTGGCCCGCCTCTTTTGTCCCTTTTACCCCAAACGGACGGGGGCGGACAGGATAGGGTCGCGCGGTGGAGTTGGCCTAACAACCATTTTCAACTCCTCCTGCTTTTCGAACAAAGTATGAAAAAAGAAAATTGAAATGGATAGATAGACTGGTATATCATGATATATTTGCATCATCCGTAGAACTAGTCTAAACAGCTTTGTGATAGTATATGGTTTTTGGTAGACTACCTTCGTACCGTTGGGAGCAGGGGTGGAGCCAGGCTAGCACTAGGCCCAGGGCCTGCTACGGTGATCTAGCCCTGCCACTGCTTGTAATCTTCATGGTCCTGGGCTTCTAATGGGCCTCCCTGGTGGGCATTCCCTTGTCATTCTTAAACTCATTGCAGATATTTGGATTATTTGGGCCCTTTACATCCAACCCATTTATGGGGAGAAATAAGGTTTGTTTGGACTATGTGTTAGGCCAGTTCCGACACGAAGGTTCTAGTTCAAACCCCACAAAATGCTCTCTTCCATTTTACATTTCCCACCATGCCTACACCCACCCTAACGCCGACCGTTCACTCCTTGTCTTCGCCGTTTGGACACGCATTTGTGCCTCAATGTCATTGTTGATGTGCCTTGGCGGGTTGTCCTTCTATGTCTGCTCCCACTTAGTCCCCACTCCAAGCAGTTGCTCCCCATTGAGCCTCCCGCATCGCGCGCTCGTGCTACATCGCCCGGTGCCTTAGTTTCTAATATCTAGTGTTCATTTTTCGGTTCCTCTTTAGTTCTCATATTCATTGTCCATTGTTGTACCTCATTGTGGAAACATCGTCGTGTGTGCATCTGTACAGGATTGGGTGGGCATAAGCTTGTTGATGCAGGGATATCTCATTGATCCTGTTGAACTGTCCCATCAATAAATTGCTTGGCTGACTAATACCCATGGGCTAACCATGTGCACAGTCGTTGTGGAACAAGCGGAGATGTCGATGAAGTAGGTTGTGATATAGTCAGTGTGGTATGCGTTCTAAATATGATACTTCTAAGGAGTTTGAAACTAGGGAGGTTGGTTCTTGATCACGAGATGCATCGGCTGATGCACATCATGTTGCTCAAAATCATCATGACTTGCATTTTTAGAAGATACAACATCAGAGTTGTTAAGTGCTGGGTTGTTTACTATTTTATAGGAGGTGGGGCGTGAATAGACTACTAACGATAGCATTTTCCCAAATATTAACGTTCTTGCAGTTTTAAGCTTTTCTACTCGTAGGTCAAGTTGAAACTCTAGCACTTAATATGATAATCTATGATATTTTGCTTGGTGGCATGCATCAATACATGTTTTTCCTTTATTCAAAGTAATATGTTTAAGAGATGCTTGGAAGTTGAAAAGCAATAAACGTTGAATTGAAGAGGGGGAAAAGGCCACCCTTACACGGTCCTTGGTGCCGGTTGTTTTGTGGCTTGGTCCTTAACAAATAAACCATGCATGTGAAACTCAAGAACATCATTATCAATACCTAGTTTGCAAATTAAAATAATAAATTTGTGAAGAATTAAAATGTGGAGAATGTTTTATTTTTCACAGGTCTAGATGAACCAGAAATAGACATACAACCAATGAACAAGATACACACACATCTTCCATTATGAACTTAAACTTTCTTGTTGCCCTTGTAGTGGTCTTTGGTCGCGAGCCTATCAAGTTTTCTCCTGAGACTATTGATGACTTAGTAGTTGGGTATGGTACAAACTCACACTCATATATATTCTACAACAAATCCAACATATCCATTGTGGAGTCTAGCAATGTGAAGTTTGATGCATCTAATGGCTCCTAGCTAGAGCAAGTTCATCTAAATGATCTAATTGACAATAATCATTCTCAGGGCATCAAGGGAGAGTCACTTGGTGGTATCCTTATATCAAGTAATCCTATGGGGGAGAAAGTATATGCATCAAGTTCAAGGCAAGTGAAGTCATGCACTCCACCGCGCCCCAATATCAAGAGAAGTTCATAATCAATATCAACGACAAGCTTAGTGTGGATCTCAAGTATGAAGTAATGAGGATTGTCAATCTCCTAATCAGTTTATGTGCAAAAACAAGGAATGTCACCTTAAAAACACCATTGGAAGCTTATAAAATGGAGTATGTACTCACTCAAGACTAGTAAATTTTTGGGAGCATCATGCTTTGTTTCTTTTGTTGAACCTCTTAAGGCATACCAGGCTTTGGAAGATGCCTAATGGGTTGATGTAATGCACACAGAGTTCAACAAGTTCACCCACACCAAGGTGTTGGTCACCTGTAGAGAGACATGATGGTATGCACTATAATGTCATTGGTACAAAGTCGAATTTCAGGATCAATCGAGACGAGCATGGACAAGTCACTATAATTAAGGCAATGTTGGTAGCACAAGACTTCGCGACCAGTTGAATGAATGGAGTTTAGTGAAAGCTGTAACATCCAAAAATTCTAAATTTTGGAATGTTATAATAAATAGATAGATTTGATTGATTGTTTGATTGATTGTGTGAAATTGAGTGAAATTCGAAACTTTTTGAAAGTTAAATGAGAGGGAATAAAAGGACTTTTCCAAACTTTCATTTTGCTTTTATGATCTCCGTGAATTCAAATTCTTTTCACCACAAAACCCTGGAGAGATGATGACATGACTTCTTCCATTTATTTAAATGACAAGGGGTGTTGAAAATATTTGAATTTCATTTGGAAACTATTTCCAACCCAGGAACTTTATGCAACTCAATGATTTTCACGAGCGAAGATAAAATGACTTCTTCAAAACATATGAAATATGAGTTGGGAGTTTCAAAGAATTAAATTCAAAGTTCTTTTGAATTTATTTTCAATTTGGAGTTATTTGAGTTTTATTCAAATTATTTTATTCAAAAATAAAATATAAGGAAAATAGGGTAACATGATTCCTACAATAGAAAATTGAGAGAAATAAATTTGAATTCATTTTGGTATTTTTAAAATGATTTTTGTTGGATTTTATTAGAGCAGTAGCACACTTTGCTTTATTTGATTTTTTGTATTTTATTTGACTCTAGAAAATGTTCAGCTTGTAGGAAATAATTTTCTGAAAATTTTGATATATTATATGCCCATAGTATGTTTTTATTTTGTATATTTTTTTATTTGTTTTGCTGTCTGCAAAATGTTAAAAAAAAACTTTCTCTCCGCCCATCGGGCGGCCCAGTTAAGCCAAAGCCAAGGCCCAGCTCCGCGCCGCCTCGCCCGTCGTCCCCGACCGAGACTCCTCCCGAGTCCGCCGCCGCGCCGCCATGGACACCGTGCCGCCTCCGGCCTCCTTCTTGCCCCTCCTCCACGCCACCTCCTCCCCCCCCTATTAATCCGGAGCCCCGGGCCCCGTTCCCTCTCTAATCGCGTCGCCGCCTCCTCCCGCATCTCGCGGGAGCCCGTAGCCGCCGCCGCCGTTGTCAACCGCCGCCACCACCGCTGCCCTGCACCACAGCCCCCTCCGACGCCACCACCGCAACCGCCGCTCCACGCCGCCCCTCCCCGACCTCTCCGTTGCCTTCCTGGATGACCGGAGCCGCCACCCCGGCCGGACCCGAGCCACCGCTGCCTTCCCGCCATTGCCGGAGTTCGACCTCGCCGCCGCCGGTTTTCTTGCGAAAACCGCCAAACCACCTCGAACCGGTATGACTGCCGCCCGATCCGGTTTTCGTCGGTTTTTCTTTTTAAACACAGTTTTCTTTTAGTTAGTTTTAATTAGTGAATGCTCGTCAGATTAGATCTGGAGCGAATGATTTTTCGTTCGTTAACGTTCGTTAGCGAATGTTCGTAAAATAGCCTTTTCGTTTTTATTTATTTATTTTAGTCAGGGACCTGTTAGTAGTTATTTCTGTTACAGATTAGTCCCTAATCTTAAAACAATCACAACTTTTTACTCGTTAGTCCAAATCCAACGAAACCAACGCCCACTTCTTCGTTATGATACCCTCTATCCAGTAATCCAACTCAAACATATTTTTGAAAGTTAAAATTTGAATTAGACCAGATTTGGATTTGAACTTCGTTTGATCGTAACTTGAGTTTTATAACTCCGTTTGAGTTGATTCTTTTTGCAAATCGAAGCTCTTGACCTAAACTTTTTGATAAGGCCAAATTAACATAATTTTGGTACTGTTAGAAATTGTTTTATGTTGCAAGAATTATTTGCTTGGTTTTGATATTTTCCGAATCGTATTCTTCGTTCTTTGTGATCCTTTGAGTGATTGCTTATGTGTGGTTACTATTGCTTGCTTACGATACATTGACCGGAGTGGGACGAGTAGATCTATCAAGTGTGTTGAGTGCGAATCATCTTCATCAACATTGCAGGCAAGTTCACACTTTGATCATACATCTTTACTACCAAGTTTTATTGCATTAGATCAATCCTCAAACATTGCATGATTAGGATCTAATTAAATTGTGGGATGGGAAGTAGATTGAGGTAGTACCTATTACCTGTTTTATTATCAAACTCTTGGGAGTTACTTCTACGTTTGCTTATTTTTGCCATGCTATGCAAGTAGACGTGGATTGGGTGAGTGATTTTCCATGACAGATGTGAGATTGTTAATTAATGGTTTATTTAAGGTGGCAACATTAATACACATCTGGGTGGATTGAGGTACTGATTATTCCAGATTGCCTGTTTTTTTGGACCGCCACCAGTGCTCAAAGGGATCATAAGATTTTCATACTAGAAACTTCCGTGTGCAGCCACATGCTATTATGGGCTCTAGCATAGCTGATTAAGTCGTGCGAACTCTTACAGTGGTAGACTAGCGATGTAGGGAAAGTAGGTGTACCGTCTACCCATCGTAAGGTGCTAGCGCTTCGAAAGACTATGTCTCGGTCATTCGCTTCTCAAACACCTTGTAGTGCGAGAAAACCAACGGAGGAGATCGAGTCATGTGGGGAAAAGTCTTAACCTCTCGCAGAGTGTATAAACTAATCATGATTAGCCGTGTCCCCGGTTATGGACATCTTGAGTATCTAGTACTTGGATTTTCGTGTGAATATCATCATGTTACTTTAATTAACTTTGTTGGGTTAATGATGATATTTTTAATTGGGATTGAGAATGCTGTCAACCATTCTCAATGTTTAACAACCAGCATGATAGTTAAATAAAATTTATTCCTTTGAAGTAGGGAAAAATTGGCTTTTCGCAAAAACATTATAACCATAGAGATTTTCCACCAGCCAAATATGCATGTAGTGATAGCCTTATTCATCATTATCCTATGGTGTGAATTTGCCAGTACATTCAATGTACTGACCCTTTGTGGCTGCAAAGTCTCATGTTGCAGGATCTTACGACGAGTAAGTGATACGTTAGGGTTACAATTTCTACACTCAACTTTGCCGTTGGTGTTGATGGGAATCCACAACCTTGTTACTTCCGCTATTTGGATTGAGGTAATAGTATTTACGTTACTTTATACATGTGATTTACCTCTGTTATAAATCCTCGAGTATTGTGTGTGTCAGCATACCGATCCAGGGATGACACTTAAGCACAGAGACTTGATCCATTCGGGTCGGGTCGCTACAAGATGGTATCAGAGCACATGTTGACTGTAGGACGTGACCCTAGAAACTGACAAGCCCATAGGAAGGATTTTCTCAAAACTTTCTTTTTCAAAAGATCTTTTATCTCTCTTCTCTTCTGAGCTTATTCAAATATTTCCTTTTAGTGAGACTATATCCCTTTCCCCTTTTGACCACTCGAAGATTCGACTGATGAGACCACTCCAAGAAGTACAAAATATCGGACAACTAAGACTACTTTGGAATAAAGAGGAATTTTACCGTGCCTTACAATGATGGAAACTACAATGGTTGAAGACTTCGAAGACTAGGAGAATTTGAAGGCTCTAAAGAATTTCCAGATTGGTATGACCTAGTAAAGCTACCCTTATGGAACTTGGCAGACTATGGAAGCTGTCTATACCCGAGATCAAGGTGTATTGGAGAAAGACCGGAACATGGAGAGTTAAAAATTCAAAGATTTTTCAAGAAAACCCTAAGGCAGGGGATATCAACTATGGAGAAATAGCTCATGGAAATGACAAGAGCTGAAATACGGCTATCCATGATGTTATCGCCCGTTTATGCTATTGTCACCGTGCTGAGTTAAGCATGCATATGCATGGAAGGATTGGATGGAAGAAGGCTGATGGAGCATCTATCGACAAAGAAGGAAATTTTAACCTTAGCTGGTGTACCACCAGTATCTGGAGTATTACATCAAGAATTTTAAGATGGACCTTTAGGAAGCTATATTTGACAAGGAGCATTTCGTGAAGAATTCAGGATCCAGAAACTGAAAGTAGCCAAGTGGAGGAGCAAAACCTCGAGATACCGGAGATTCGTCAGGAACTGAAAGACAGTAGGACCACGGTTCATGCCAATGATGTTGAAACCGAAGTTTGGAACGCAACTCCGTAAATATTAAAGGACGCCATGATAGACTTTGCGACAACAGAGATGATCCGCAAAAGAACTTGAGTAGGACAAGCATGATCGGAAGAAGCCATCGGAGACATGAACAAGAATCAAGAGTTTGATGACTTTGAAGATTTATTGACCATTAGAAGCCCAAACCCTATTATATACCTGCGTTAGATGCGACGATTGTGAGCTGTCATTTGTTTGATGTTTTTCGATGACCACAAATAAAACCTGTCTTTTCAAAACTTTTGTTTGTATTGTGTGTATCCTCTCTATCTCTCTTATCCCACCCCAAAACCCATGGACCCCATAGAGGATGAATGGAGATGAGCTTGTATTGTGCGGACCAATGAGTCAATTGGAGATGAATCGATGGATTTAGAACATGGAGGATCACATGGAGAATAACCCTATAGCCGAGAAGGATATGGCCCAAAGATGCTCTTCAATGCTTTGAAAGAGGTGCTGCTACTTGGTGGAGGATGTACCAAACCATAAATGGATGGCAAGGAGTAACCACTTGGAAAGAATTTAAGTTGACTTTGTCAAAGTCTAGGTTTGTGTCCCAGAAATTGGAGCCTTATGGAAATGATACGGAGAAAGTGCATACAAGCTTTGTGGAGAAATAGGACACAACCATAAAGAAAATAAGGACAAATACCCTCATAAACAGAGGATTACCAAAGGAGTTAGCCGAGGATCTCAGGGAACTTCGGTTGGAGATTGTTCCCAAAGGTTTTGTTGCAGCAATGGAAGTTCAGTCTACATTGTTGGGAAAGCTCTGTGAAGCTCAGAAGGATGACAAAGAGATTGCTGAGGTAAAAGAGAGGATGAGCAAAGGAAAGGCCAAAGGTTTTCGTAAGGATGAGCACGACACCTTATGGTTCGAGGACCGTGTATATGTGCCCAATAATGCAAAGATCATGAAATTAATACTTCAGGAGGCTCATGACTCACCATACTCGATTCGCCCTGGAAACACCAAGATGTATTTGGATTTGGAGGAGCGTTTCTGGTGGACTGGTATGAAGAAGGATATTGCGGAGTATGTAGTCATAGGTGATGTATGCCAGAGAGAGTAAAGGCAGAGCATCAGAAGCCAGCAGGATTACTACAGCCTATGCCGATACCCGAATGGAAGTGGGATAAGCTTGGCATGGATTTCATTACCGGATTTCCCAGAACCTGAACGGGACATGATTCTATTTGGGTAGTAGTTGATTCGCTTGACCAAAGTGGCTCACTTTATCCCAGTGAAAACCACCTATACAAGTGAGAAGTTGGCCAAGATATATTTGACCAGGATCGTATGTCCGCATGGAGTTCCGAGGACCATCGACGAGATAGGAACACAGTTTACCTCAAAGTTTTGGAATCAGCTGCACTGCACTTTGGGTACTAGGCTAGAGTTCAGTACAACCTTTCATCCGCAGACAGAGGGATAAATCGAGAGATTCAATCAGATTCTGGAGGACATGTTGAGAGCGTGTGCGCTAGATTATGGATCTAGTAGGGATGATAATCTACCTTACGTGGAGTTCTCATTCAACAACAGCTACCAAGTCAGTTTGAAGATGGCCCCTTTTTAAGCTTTGTATGGGAGAAGGAGCCAGACACCGTTGATGTGGGATGAAGTTGGAGACCGTCAGTTGTTTGGACCAACTGTGATCAAGGAGTCAGAAGAGAATGTTAAGTGGATTCGAGATAGACTGAAGGTAGCTCAGTCCAAGCAGAAGAGTTTTGCAGACTCAAAAACGCAAGGAGGTAGTCTATGAAATTGGAGACAAAGCATGTCTTCATGTGTCCCCTCTACGAGGAGTTAAACGATTTGGAGTTAAGGGAAAGTTAGCCCCGATATTTGTAGGACCATACCGAGTTTTGGAGCGTATGGGAGAAGTGGCCAACAAATTGGAGTCACCCGAAGGACTGTTAGGAGTTCATGATGTGTTTCACGTATTCCAGTTGAAGAAGTGCCATGCAGAAATGGCCAATATTCCCCTGTAAGGATGCTTGACCCTGGAAAGGATAATGATGTTCCACGAAGTGGAGTATGGACTTCATAAGTATAAGTTTTTATCTCGGTAGGTGGGATATCCCACGAGGATGAAGAGATGAATTACTATTGGATACAAGGAGGTAGAATGTTGGTAATAAGGAGCAATTCCAATTCCATGATGAGTCTGAGTAATCATGTCCTAGTTTGGTGCCAATAGAAGGAAGGAAGACAGTACAATTGGATGGATTTAAGAATACTAGGAAGTTGGAAGTTGGAATAATGATCAGAAGCCCGAGGATAAGTTCAAGGACTACAAGTGATGAGATGGGCCATAACCCACAGGCTTCAGGACCTGCCAAGAAGCAAGCACATTCTTGCTGAAGGAAAAACCCTGGAAGAAGTTACGAATTTATCAACCGACGATTCTATAGGAGTTTACGCAAAACCTGAGAGTTGTTAAGGAACGATAGATGTTTGTTTGGCTTGCAGAATCAATGGATTTATCCGAACTTGGTTCGTCGACAAGAGAAATTCTGCAATGCTTGTGAGGATGACCGAGTGTTAGAATGCGAGATTCGCTAAACCATGTACAAGGTAATGATTTAAAAGGGATTGATTGATCACCATACCGTCTTACTCTTATTATTCGCCTTGCTATATGGGATGGTAAATCTGAGTGACTTACCTATAGTAGAGAGACGACGGTCAAAACCTTGTTTGAACCTTAGAACGGTATAAGTATTTTCCCTTGTACACGGCAGCTGTTGCCAACCGTAGGATATACGGTGAGGATCAACCAGACCCATTTCCTGCAGGAGAAACCATAAATTCTTGACCACCATGAGATATCGATAGCTGATTAGTATTGGCGCCAGACCCGTCAGCTAAGAAGACCCAGTCTCGGAATAACCGTACCAAGATGAAAGGATAGAAGAATTGAGGAAAAGCTTATGCCACTACCGGAAGAGCCCAGAGAAGGAATTTTCCGAAAATCTGAGAAGACCGACACTGTCAACAATAAGGATGGAGTATATGAGTTTTGATGGAACCGTAACCGTGCTTCTAAGGGTGGTAGCACCCGAGACCCTCGAGACGATCGATTGATTTTTGAGAAGACCCCAAGCCTAACCTATTTCTTGCTAGCCTCTCCGAATCTCGAGGACGAGATTCCTTTTAAGGGTGGTAGGTTTGTAACATCCCAAAATTCTAAATTTTGGAATGTTATAATAAATAGATAGATTTGATTGATTGTTTGATTGATTGTGTGAAATTGAGTGAAATTCGAAACTTTTTGAAAGTTAAATGAGAGGGAATAAAATGACTTTCCCAAACTTTCATTTTGCTTTTATGATCTCCGTGAATTCAAATTCTTTTCACCACAAAACCCTGGAGAGAAGATGACATGACTTCTTCCATTTATTTAAATGACAAGGGGTGTTGAAAATATTTGAATTTCATTTGGAAACTATTTCCAACCTGTGAACTTTATGCAACTCAATGATTTTCACGGCGAAGATAAAATGACTTCTTCAAAACATATGAAATATGAGTTGGGAGTTTCAAAGAATTAAATTCAAAGTTCTTTTAAATTTATTTTCAATTTGGAGTTATTTGAGTTTTATTCAAATCATTTTTCTCCAAAAATAAAATATAAGGAAAATAGGGTAACATGATTCCTACAATAGAAAACTGAGAGAAATAAATTTGAATTCATTTTGGTATTTTTAAAATGATTTTGTTGGATTTTATTAGAGCAGAAGCACTCTTTGCTTTATTTGAATTTGTTTGTATTTTACTTGACTCTAGAAAAATGTTCAGCTTGTAGGAAATAATTTTCTGAAAATTTTGATATATTATATGCCCATAGTATGTTTTTATTTTGTATAGTTTTTTATTTGTTTTGCTGTCTGCAAAATGTTAAAAAAGAACTTTCTCTCCGCCCACTGGGCCGGCCCAGCCGAAGCCAGGCCAAGGCCCAGCTCCGCGCCGCCTCGCCAGTCGTCCTCGACCGAGACTCCTCCCGAGTCCGCCGCCGCGCCGCCACGGATACCGTGCCGCCTCCGGCCTCCTTCTTGCACCTCCTCCACGCCACCTCCTCCCCTCCCCTATAAATCCGGAGCCCCGGGCCCCGTTTCCCTCTCTAATCGCGTCGCCGCCTCCTCCCGCATCTTGCCGGAGCCCGCAGCCGCCACCGCCGTTGTCAACCGCCGCCGACGCCGCTGCTTCGCACTACAGCCCCCGACGCCGCCACCGCAACCGCCCGCTCCACGCCGCCTCCCGACCTCTCGTTGTTTTCCTAGACGATCGAGCCGCCCAGCAGACCCGAGCCGCCGCCGCCTTCCCGCCGTTGCGGAGTTCGACTCGCCGCCGGTTTTCTTCTTGAAACCGCCAAACCACCTCGAACCGGTATGACCGCCGCCCGATCCGGTTTTCGTCGGTTTTTCTTTTTAAACACAGTTTTCTTTTAGTTAGTTTTAATTAGTGAACGCTCGTCAGATTAGATCTGGAGCGAACGGTTTTTCGTTCATTAACGTTCGTTAGCGAATGTTTGAAAAATAGCCTTTTCGTTTTTATTTATTTATTTTAGTCAGGGACCTGTTAGTAGTTATTTCTGTTACAGATTAGTCCATAATCTTAAAACAATCACAACTTTTTACTCGTTAGTCCAAATCCAACGAAACCAACGCCCACTTCTTCGTTATCATCCCCTCTATCCAGTAATCCAAATCAAACATATTTTTGAAAGTTTGAAATTTGAATTAGACAAGATTTGAATTTGAACTTCGTTTGATCGTAACTTGAGTTTTATAACTCCGTTTGAGTTGATTCTTTTTGAAAATCGAAGCTCTTGACCTAAACTTTCTGATAAGGCCAAATTCACATAATTTTGGTACTGTTAGAAATTGTTTTATGTTGCAAGAATTATTTGCTTGGTTTTGATATTTTCCGAATCGTATTCTTCGTTCTTTGTGATCCTTTGAGTGATTGCTTATGTGTGGTTACTATTGCTTGCTTATGATAGATTGACCGGAGTGGGACGAGTAGATCTATCAAGTGTGTTGAGTGCGAATCATCTTCATCAACATTGCAGGCAAGTTCACACTTTGATCATACCTCTTTACTACCAAGTTTTATTGCATTAGGTCAATCCTCAAACATTGCATGATTAGGATCTAATTAAATTGTGGGATGGGAAGTAGATTGAGGTAGTACCTATTACCTATTTTATTATCAAACCCTTGGGAGTTACTTCTACGTTTGCTTATTTTTGCCATGCTATGCAAGTAGACGTGGATTGGGTGAGTGATTTTCCATGACAGATGTGAGATTGTTAATTAATGGTTTATTTAAGGTGGCAACATTAATACACATCTGGGTGGATTGAGGTACCTGATTATTCCAGGATTGCATGTTTCTTTTTGGACCGCCACCCAGGCTCAAAGGGATCATAAGATTTTTCATACTAGAAACTTCCGTGTGCAGCCACATGCTATTATGGGCTCTAGCATAGCTGATTAAGTTGTGCGAACTCTTACAGTGGTAGACTAGCAGATGTAGGGGAAAGTAGGTGTACCGGTCTACCCATCGTAAGGTGCTAGCGCTTCGAAAGACTATGTCTCGGTCATTCGTTTCTCATACACCATGTAGTGCGAGAAAACCAACGGAGGAGATCGAGTCATGTGGGGAAAAGTGCGCAACCTCTGCAGAGTGTATAAACTAATCATGATTAGCCGTGTCCCGGTTATGGACATCTTGAGTATCTAGTACTTGGATTTTCGTGTGAATCTCATCATGTTACTTTAAATAACTTTGTTGGGTTAATGGTGATATTTTTAATTGGGATTGAGAATGTTGTCAACCATTCTCAATGTTCAACAACCACCATGATAGTTAAATAAAATTTATTCCTTTGCAGTAGGGAAAAATTGGCTTTTCGCAAAAACATTATAACCATAGAGCTTTTCCACCAGCCAAATATGCATGTAGTGATAGCCTTATTCATCATTATCCTATGGTGTGAATTTGCCAGTACATTCAATGTACTGACCCTTTGTGGCTGCAACGTCTCATGTTGCAGGATCTTACAATGAGTAAGTGATACTTAGGGTTACGATTTCTACACTCAACTTTGTCGTTGGTGTTGATGGGAATCCACAACCTTGTTACTTCCACTATTTGGATTGAGGTAATAGTATTTACGTTACTTTATACATGTGATTTACCTCTGTTATAAATCCTCGAGTACTGTGTGTGTCAGCATACCGATCCAGGGATGACACTTAAGCACAGAGACTTGATCCAGTCGGGTCGGGTCGCTACAAAGCTAAATTTCCATTACTCGTCGAGAGGCCATTCACATGTTGTTGCATTTGCTAATCATCGTGGATTGAAATTATATGAAATGGATGTGGAAGTGCACTTCCTAATGGACCAGCTACTAAATTGACATACATTGTAGATTGCACAAGTACTGTTGGGTTTTAGGATTCTAAATACCTTCATCATGTCTATAAAACCAATAAGGCACTATATGGATTTAAACAAGCACAGAGAGCATGTTTGAGTGCCTTAGAGATTTTCTAGTTACAAATGCGTTTGTGGTTGGGAAAGTCGATATCATTGTTTTCATCAAAAGGGTTTAAGGTGATTTGCTTGTATGCCAAACCTATGTTGATGATATCACATTTAGTACTACTAGAAAACTTTTAGCAAAAAATTTAATGATCGACCGAGTAGCAAGTTTGAGATGTTAATGATTTGGATCAAGACTCCCATGCCTACCAATGGGCACTTCAACCTTGACAGGGAAGGTAAAGCCATCGATACCACTCTATGATTGGATCTTTGGTTCATCTTTGTGCCTCTAGGTACCATATCATGCTAGGTGTGTATATTTGTGTAAGATTTCTAGCCACTCTTAAAAGAGTTTCACTTAGTGGCGGTCAAGAGAATCCTTTGCACAACTTTAGGGATTTGCTATCCTAAGTGGTAGGGATGAAAATAGAGCAAAAAAAAAATCCATTTGTTCCCAAACAAGTGTAGATAGGGTAAAATTATGGAAACATATGTCAAAATTGAACGAATGAAAAGCAGAAACACAAATTTTCTTGTGAAAACTTAGTAGAACTCGTACACCTTGGGAATAACTGTTGGAATGTCATATATTTTACCTCCGTTTCCTTATATATGCACACACACACACACACACACACACACACACACACACACACACACACACCATGGCTTGGCCTCCAAGTCAGGGCCAAGGAAAATAATGGCCTTGGCCCATAGATTAAGGTCTCCATTGCGGTGGGTTCCAAATCTGCTCAGCCATTCATGGCTTGTATTCCTATAGATATGGCCTCCTCGAACATCTTCTGGCCATGAACACACATACGTCGTTTGTATGTCTTCATGTCTTATACTTACGTCATACTTCTTTAAGTACACATGCATATTTATTTACAAGTTGTCCAATAGTATGTGAGATAGTGTTGTTAATGGGATTTCAACTAAGTCGAAACACCTTCCTGACCTAACCCTACTCATCATATTCTCAACCAGGCCTTTGGTGAGGCTGGTCTCTATAAGTTTTTGGGTTACCTTCTCGCGAATAGGGTCGCTGCACTGGCATTTGTCTTAATTTTTGTTGGGAAATTTCTCATTTCCAACATGTGCATGATGCCCCTGTGAGCTCGTGAGCGTACTATCAACCGTCGGCTTTGGCCACACATGGAGTACGTCCTGGGTGGCTTGGCGACGACGAGCATGGTAAAGCGGCATGTATGCTCATATGGTTGCTATAAGTTTTCACATCCATATTTAGGGTCTTTTGTATTAATTCTATGTGTATTTGTTATTTATTTATTTTCTGTTATGTTGTTCTCATGACATATCTCACATGTTATGTTATGATCCATGGTGTATATAAAGGCTAGCTTAAGATAAGCGGAGCGGAGGCCCGTCGCCGGGAGGCTTGTGCCGAAGGTTACATGTCGTGGTTCTAAACCTAACAATAGAATAGGGGGTATGTATGGCGAGGCAAGATCCTAGCTACGATGAGGTTGTGCATGCAGGATTTACGAGTTCAGGCCCTTCTCAGAAGAAGTAACAGCCCTACGTCTCGGTGCCCGGAGGCTTGGTCGATTGGAATATGTGTGAAGTTACAGGGGGTGTGAACCCTTGTGCCTGAGGAGGGGGTGGCTTATATAGAGTTTGCCAGACCCCTCCGGCCCTCAGTTACACATGGTTCAATGTACATAAAGATAGGACGTTACTGGTAACACCAGCATTAAAGTCATATAAATGATCATTAAGACTACAGAGTGAACGTTTGACTGTTGTCATTCAGAGTGACCTTAGATCTTTTATACTTTGAGTGGTTTCTGATATGGTCGAGTGAGTATATTCTTGTCGAGTGGAATTGGGTTGTCCGAGTGGAACTCACAGTCGAGTGGGTTGTATCATGTGGTGATTTCAGTCGGTAGAATCTGCTGTCCGTTGGAAGTCCTTGACTGTAGGGCAGTGTCCTTGGGTAGGGTACTTAGATCAGGTCTATTGCCCTACCCTAGGTACATGTCATCGTCATTAGGCCCCGAATGGTATTGGGTCCGAGTGGAGTTGAAGTTGAAGGTGGTTCCGACCCAACTTTCATGCTTCAGAAGCACTTTACTTGGATTGGTGAACCACGCAAAAGCTTCGACTTCATTTTCAGTCGCCTTGAGCCATTCAGAAGTTGTCAAGTGAACTTTGTTGATAAGCTTCGAGTGTTTGATATGGTACAAAATCTCTGGCGTGATTGACTGCTCTGTCGTCCCCGGATCTCGCGGGATTCGAAATTTGGGGAAGCACGCGGGGCGGAGAGGGCCGTGGTAATCGGAGTGGATTAGACAGGGATGCCTTGATCCCCGCGCCACCTTTTTTGCCACGACATTGCGGCGCGATCGCTATGGATTTGACAGATTGCCGGACCCACAAGTCACCACTGGGAACAAGCCTATATATATGCTCGGGCAAGGTTTTGCATCAGGCGCCCCATTTCCTTCTCCTGGCGGCTTGATTCCTCACGGCTCCTGGCGGCTTCCGGAGGACGAGACCGAGCCACGGCCGCAAGAGGTGAGTGCGTGCTCCTCGCCACTCATGTTGACCGCAGTTTCTCTTTGCCCCCACATCCTTTTTTCGGGGTTTTCTGAATTTCTTTGGAGCCCAACTTCATCACTTTTCTCCCAACACAATCACATACCTTGCTGCATTCGTGTCCATGTGCGAGAACTTCCTAGGGTGTCGACCGCACTGGGGTCTCTTCAAGCACATTTTCACTTGTCGTTCTCAGTCTGTAAAAAAGGCTAATCCGAGTGATGAGAGGACACATGTGATCCAAATGTGTGGAGGTTTAGGAATCTAGATGAGGGGTAAGAGCACTTTCCCAGCTATGATTCTTCCCGAGTCAGTCAGGGGTTGGCAGTCGACCTGGTTCTACTGCGAGGACCAGCCGACTCCTGGACAATCGACTGGCCTCCCCCCATTTTCCATGGGTCGAGTTGAGAAACCTTCCTCTTTGAAAGTGACTCCAGCTGAAAAAGTGGAGGTGAATATGCTGGTGGATCGAGTAGTCCAACTTGTCCGCGATGGTGTGAATGGCATGGACTTGCTAGAGGTATTCCTTGGTCACCGTATCCAGCCACTCCAGGCCCGCGATCATCCAATGTGGATGTACTCGGGTATTGAAGACAACACCCGAATCCACCCGGAAGAAGTCGATGAGGAGACGGTGGCGCAGTGGTTGTAGGGCATCACGGGCAACAAGGACAACCCCAGGGGGTCTAGGAGGGTCCCTCCATTCGACCACATCAACGAACCTGACAAGGTCTGAATGTTTCCTTCCGAGTGTCTTTTTGCTCTGACATTTAATTACTTTTGAAACCGACTGATATCCGGTCAACTCTGTGTCTTGCAGATTTATACCGAGATGTATTCGATGCCCAACGGGGAGCAGGAGTAGGAGCCATAGGGAGAGGCGAGTGGGGGTGACAGCGGTGAATGGCATTCTGATGGAGGGGAGGACGATGAGAGTGACGACTCAAGCGGTGGTGAGGAAGTCGACTCCCCCCTCGCACCGAAAGGCGATCAAAGCATACCCATGACCCAGCAAGTATCCGTGGCAAAGCGACTGCACAGACCGGACAGACCTTGAAGCGCACTTGGATGTCTTATCCTGTGTTGAATGAGAAGGCTTCGAAGCAGCCCAAAGTCGCGCCGTCAAAACCTCGGAAGGCCTTGCCCAAGATCAAAGTGGCTGTCCCTATCGCTTCTGGGTAATCTTTGAATTCGTCTTCTTAGTTTAGCATGACTTGATCTTTTGTTGACTCACTTCTCTGTTCTGACCGAGTAAATTTTGAAATTTGCAGTGCTGCTACCTCCGGGAGTTCTGTTTATAAAGATGATGATGATTAGGAGATGGAAGATGCAGTCACCTCCAACGCAGGTATAACTCTTGTCATTTTGTTTTTACTTCATCAACCATTTTGATGATCGACTGAACTCTTGCGATTGATTCCTTTGTAGCTCCACCCAATGTTATTGAACTTCCAGACGACGAGGAGGACGTGCTACAGAGACCTACAGGAAGGAGAGGCAGGACTTTGGGCAGGAAGACATCTAGCCAGACGCCTCAGTCGACGTAGGCGACGGAACCAGAGATTCGGCAGTCTGGAGACATTAACCGGGCTTCTGTTACTTTTGCCATTCCATTGTCGAGTGCACAACCTTCAGCGTCGACTGCGCAAGCTCCTTCTGCTGCAGTTGATCCGCCGTCATCACTTTTCACTGTCCATTACGTCCCAGAGGACCAATTGAGTGCTACCAAGGAAGCCATACGCCAGGCAGGCATTATGATGGGTCAGATGAAAGTGGTTCGCGAGGCCAGTCAGGCTGCTTACGATGCCATCTCAGCACTCCAAGCCAATGTCCAGGTTAGCTGATCTCCGATTGGTCTTCTGGCTTGTCGCTTGTTCTGTTAGGATATGCTACATGAAAACTTTTGTTGAGCTTCTACTTGTCATTTTGCACTTTGCATCTGTACAACCACTGGGTGTTTCTACTTCTGCTGAATAGTTTTTCCACTTGAGTCGACTAGGTTGTGTCGATTGAATCTTGAAATCAGTGGGGGCATGCAGACCGCACCCACTGGGTGTAGTCCCCGAGACCCTGTCAAATGTTTGATTCGGCGGGGGTCTTTTGCACGGAATTTATCCACTCGGTCTAAGAAAATCATGTCGAGTGGAACCTGAACCAGCGGGGGCTCGCTGAGTGCACCCACTGGGTGTAGTCCCCGAGACCGTAGTCGACTGCGAGCGGTCGGCTATGGTCTGAGAACGAGCAATATCTTTTTTTTTGACTGGACGGACCAAATCAATTGAAAAGTCGAACCAGTGGGGGCACGCTGAGTGCACCCACTGGGTGTAGTCCCTGAGACTACTGTTGAATGTTTGATTCGGCAGTAGTCTTAGAACTCTTTGAACTTGTTACTTTATTACTCGGAAGCAATCAAACTTTGCGCCTGTCGATTGACTATCCTCTGACTACAGAAATCTTGTGAACTTGGAGCTCAGTTTCCTGAACTGGAGCAGAAGCAGATCCAGCTCAATCTTGATCTGGAGTTGGCCAAGATGAATTTGCAGAAGGCTAAGGATGATGCTGCTGGTATGGAAACCTTGTTGACTGACTTTTTTCTGAATCTGAGCATTATTTCCTTCCTCTGAACCAAGCATTATTTCTTTCAGAGATAATGAACCAGGCTTTGGCGAAGAAGGATCTTGACCTTGCAGCGGCACAGAAAATATCAGAAGAGAAAACGGCACTCGCCGACCAGAAGTTGGCATCAGCCGGAAAGCTGGAGGAAGAGAACACCAAATTGAAGGCTGCCCTTGATGAAGCCAACAAAGAGGCAACCCGGCTGAAGAAGGACAAAAGGAACCTGACTGACAAAGTGGAAGACATCGCCCGAAAGAGATGAGCTGGAGAATTATCTGGGAGGACTTGCCAAGAAGTTATTCCTTATGCTTGAAGGTGCTTTTTCTTGTCCGACTGACTGCTGCAGTCGACTCGTTATATAGCTGTTGACTCGTCGTTTTATTGTGTGTGTAGAATTCTGCCAGAACTTCGAGGAAGAGACTGAGCGGATTGAGACGAGCTTGGACCCCATCCTCTCCCCTGTAAAGGATGAAGCTGCCATGAACGTGCTCCGACTGGAATCCCGTCTTGCTGGCGTCGTCGACTACCTCGCTCGGTTGAAGGTCGCGGCGTCGCGAATCGACACAGCGCTCTGGCCAAGGGCGACGCTCCAGAATGACCTCAAGTCTCTGATGACTCGACTCAATGAGATCCCTGGTCGAGTGCAAGAATGGAAGAAGTCTTCTGCCCGGTGTGGTGCTGATGTGGCTCTGTCTCTGGTTCGTGTCCACTGTAAGGAAGCCAAAGAAGAGAAGCTAGCGGCGATCAAGGTTGCCAATACCAAGAGGCTTGACTTCCAGTCCTTCATGGAGACTTTTATTGCTGCTGCCACTCAAATTGCAGATGGAATCGACTTGGATGAGTTCTTCGAGCCTGCTAGTCCTCCTCTTGCAGAGTGAACAAACTTTTATGATCCAATTAAATTTGCCTCGGTATGCCGAGTGGCTTTGTAACCATTAAACTCCTTCGGGCCTGGTGCCCAAGTACTTTAATCTGCGTTCCGGAACCTCGTGGGGTTTATCTTAAACTTAGCCTTTCTTTGAATATGCTCGTGTTTGCCTTCGAGTGGAACTTGTTTCTTCACTCGAAACAGTCTTTTGTGTTTGTGATGCGGTTCTTAGGAGAGGGTCACGGATGACCTGCACCTCGTCGTCCTTGCGGATCAGGATGGAGCGCACGTTATGCATATGGCGCAGCTCTGAGGAGAAGGTCGCAGTCGACCTGCACCTCGTCATCCTTGCGGATTAGAATGGAGCGTGTGGCCAAGTCTCCAAGAGAGAAGATCGTTCTTCACTCGGAACGTGTTTCAAACTTAGGAGAGCACGAGACTGCAGCTAAGCCTCCGTGTGGGAGGTTTGCTCGTCACTCAGTAGGATTTTTTAAACTTAGGTGAGTACGTGACTACAGCTAAGCCCCCGAGTGAGAGGGTTGCTCATCACTCGGTAGGATTTTCAAACTTAGGCGAGTACGAGACTACAGCTAAGCCCCCGAGTTAGAGGGTTGCTCATCACTCGGTAGGATATTTCAAACTTAGGCGAGTACAAGACTGCAGCTAAGCCCCCAAGTGAGAGGGTTGCTCATCACTCGGTAGGATTTTTCAAACTTAGGCGAGTACGGAACTGCGGCTAAGCCCCCGAGTGAGAGGCTTGCTCTTCACTCGGTGGGATTTTTTCAAACTTAGGCGAGTACAGAACTGCAGCTAAGCTCCCGAGTGAGAGACTTGGTCTTCATTCGGTGGGATTTTTTCAAACTTAGGCGAGTACGGAACTGCAGCTAAGCCCCCGAGTGAGAGACTTGCTCTTCACTCGGTGGGATTTTTTCAAACTTAGGCGAGTACGGAACTGCAGATAAGCCCCCGTGTGAGAGACTTGCTCTTCACTCGGTAGGATTTTTTAAAAACTTAGGCAAGTACGGAACTGCATCTAAGCCCCCGAGTGAGAGACTTGCTCTTCACTCGGTAGGATTTTTTAAACTTAGGCGAAAACGGATTCGCAGCTAAGCCCCCGAGTGAGAGACTTGCTCTTCACTCGGTAGGATTTTTTTAAACTTAGGCAAGTACGGAACTGCAGCTAAGCCCCCGAGTGAGAGACTTGCTCTTCACTCGGTAGGATTTTTTGAACTTAGGCGAAAACGGATTCGCAACTAAGCCCCGAGTGAGTGACTTGCTCTTCACTCGGTAGGATTTTTTAAACTTAGGCGAAACGGATTCGCAGCTAAGCCTTAGAGTTAGAGGCTTCCTCTTCACTCGGTAAGATTTTCTGTTTTGAAAGTTAGGTGAAGCGGATTCGCAGCTAAGCCACCCACTGGAGGATTTTGAATACATATATAAGAAACAACAGTCATTTTAGGAAACTGTAAAACTGTGTCTTTGATAAACAAACTAAAAGGTATTTATTATTACATCTCAACAGTTTGAATGCTTAAGTGTAAAAATGGAGGAGCAACTCCGCATTCCAAGCGCGTGGCTCGTCTTTATTGTGCTCCACATTGTAGAGGTGATATGCTCCGTTGTGGTGCACCTTAGTGATGATGAAGGGACCTTCCCAAGCGGGAGCAAGCTTGTGCGGCCATTGCTGATCCACTTGGAGAACGAGGTCCCCCTCTTGAAATGCTCGAC
This sequence comes from Aegilops longissima, assembly GCA_021605205.1. Classification (NCBI taxonomy): domain Eukaryota; kingdom Viridiplantae; phylum Streptophyta; class Magnoliopsida; order Poales; family Poaceae; genus Aegilops; species Aegilops longissima. The sequence continues at coordinate 560,902,119 of CM038678.1, forward strand.
CTCTTACATTTTTAGCGTGGAATCGGCGAAGGTCTTGCTGATAGATAGTCGATCGGATCAAGGCCATCTCTCTCTCCTCCTCCAGAAGATCAACGGTGTCCTGTCGAGCTTGTTCTCTTTCAATTTCTGAGAAAAGTTCTACTCAGGGTGCATTGTGAAGCAAATCACTCGGAAGCACAGCTTCATCTCCATACACCAAGAAGAAGGGAGTACGACCAGTCGACCGATTTGGAGTTGTTCTCAATCCCCAAAGTACCGAGGGTAGCTCATCGACCCAAGCGCCTGCTGCATGCTTGAGGTCACACATCAATCAAGGTTTCAGCCCTTTGAGTATCAAACCATTTGCTCTTTCAGCTTGCCCATTCGACTGTGGGTGGGCGACTGATGCGTAGTCGACTCGAGTGCCTTGGGAAGCGCAGAAAGCTCTGAACTCTTCTGAATCAAAGTTTGACCCATTATCTGTGATGATGCTGTGCGGAACTCCATATCTGAATGTTAACTCTCCGATGAAGCTGACATCAGTACTTTCTTCAAGGTTTTTGATAGGTTTAGCTTCAATCCATTTAGTGAACTTGTCAACTGCTACAAGCACATGGGTGAAGCCACTCCCGCCAGTCCTTAGAGGTCCGACCATATCTAATCCCCAAACAGCGAATGGCTAGATGAGTGGAATGGTTTTCAAAGCTGAAGCAGGTTTATGGGACATGTTGGAGTAGAACTGACAGTCCTCGCATTTGTCACCTATTTCCTTTGCCATTTCATTCGCCCGTGGCCAGTAAAACCCCGCTCGATATGCTTTGGCCACGATGGTCCGAGAGGACGCATGGTGACCACAGGTCCCCGAGTGGATATCATTGAGGATAATTCGGCCTTCTTCTGGTGTGATGCATTTCTGAGCGACTCCAGTAACACTCTCCCTGAACAACTGTCCGCCTATCACAGTGAAGGCTTTGGATCGACGGACGATCTGACGGGCCTCTTCTTCATCCTCTGGGAGCTCTTTCCTGAGAATATATGCAATATACGGCACTGTCCAATCAGGGGTGACGACTAAAATTTCCATGATCAAGTCGACCATGGCTGGGATTTCAACTTCAGTCGGATCAGTAGGACTCTTAGGCTGTGGGGGCTCTTCAGTGAAGGGATCCTCTTGAACTGATAGTGTGTGAAGATGCTCCAAGAACACATTACTGGGAATATTCTCCTGCTTGGAACCTATCTTTGCCAAGTCATCAGCTGCTTGATTTTTCAGTCGGGGTATATGGTGGAGCTCTAGCCCTTCGAACTTCTTTCCTAACTTCCTCACTGCATTGCAATAGCCAGTCATAGCTGGACTCCTTATGTCCCACTCCTTCATCACTTGATTGACCACCAAATATGAGTCGCCGTAGACCATTGGGCTATGGACGCCGAGTGAAATGGCCATACGCAACCCATACATAAGTGCTTCGTATTCAGCTTCATTGTTGGAGGAATCAAAGTGAATCTGGAGAACATAACTGAGCTTGTCTCCTCGGGGGGATACCAGTACTACCCCAACACCAGAACCATTCAACATCTTGGATCCATCACAAAACATAGTCCAATGCTCTGAGTGAATCTGAGTCTGTTGTTGCTGCTCAACCCACTCGGCGAGGAAATCTGCTACGGCTTGGGGCTTGATAGTTTCTTTGCCTCAAACTTGATATCCAATGGAAGGAGTTCAATCACCCATTTTGCCACTCGACCAGTTGCATCTCTGTTGTTCAGAATTTCTGACAATGGAGCGTCGCTGACGACTGTAATCGAATGATCTTCTTCTTCCCGCTCGACCATGAGTACTGTACTGACAACTTGTCCAGTGGCTGCAATATAAAGCAGTAAAGGCTCTTTGCTGATTGGAGCAGCAAGCACCGGATGGGTGGAAAGCAGGGCTTTGAGCTCTGCAAACGCTGCGCCAGCTTCAGGAGTCCACTCGAACTTATCATATTTCTTCATCAGTCAGTAAAGAGGCAATGCCTTTTCACCGAGATGAGAGATGAATCGACTCAAAGCGGCCAAACAACCAGTAAGCTTCTGAACATCGTGTACACGCATTGTATGCTTCATTCGGAGGATTGCACCAACCTTCTCTGGATTTGCATCGATCCCACGTTCGGAAAAGAGGAAACCGAGTAACTTGCCACCTGGAACTCCAAATGTGCACTTTGACGGATTAAGCTTGATATCATATCTCCTCAGATTGGCAAAGGTTTCAGCGAGGTCAGTCAGCAGGTCAGAACCTTTAGGTGACTTAACCATGATGTCATCCATGTATGCCTCCACATTCCGACTGATTTGAGTGAGCAAACATTTCTGTATCATGCGCATGAATGTGGCACAAGCATTCTTGAGACCAAAGGGCATGGTGACATAGCAAAAGCACCCGAATGGGGTGATAAAAGCTGTTTTTATTTCATCCGGTCCATACAGTCGGATCTGATGATACCCGGAACATGCATCCAGAAAAGACAAACGCTCACACCCCGCAGTTGAGTCGACAATCTGGTCGATGCGGGGGAGAGGGAAATGATCTTTCAGGAAGGCCCGATTGATATGCTTAAAATCAATGCACATACAAAGCGAATTGTCCTTCTTGGGGACCATAACAACATTAGCGAGCCACTCAGAGTGGTAATTTTCGTGGATGAACTCAGCTGCCAGAAGCCGAGCCACCTCCTCGCCGATTGCCTTTCTCTTCTCCATGGCAGACCGACGGAGATGCTCTTTAACGGATTTTGCTTTCGGGTCGACTCGCAAACGGTGCCTTTCTCTTCTCCATGTCAGAAGGTTTCCATGCAAAGATGTCCTAGTTCTCACGGAGGAACTGGATGAGCACTACTTCCTATTTGCTGTCGAGTGTTGTTGAGATGTGAGTCGTAGCAGCATTGGGATCGGTCAGGTGAATATGAACTACCTTTGTTTCACCGGACGACTGGAATGCAGTATCTGAGGCAGGCTTCTTGGCTCGCAACAAATCACTCGGATCTGCATTCTTCTGGTATTCTTGCATTTCAACTGCTGCCATTTGTTCATCGGCAATTTTTGAGCCCTTCTGGAGGCACTCTTCTGCTTTCTGCCGATTACCATTAAATGTGATCACACCTCTAGGGCCATGCATCTTCAGCTTTAGATACACATAGCATGGTCGAGCCATAAAACGAGCATATGCGGGCCTGCCCAGAATAGCATGATAAGCACTTTGAAAATCCACCACTTCAAATGTCAACTTTTACTTACGATAATTCTTCGAATCACCAAAAACCACGTCAAGAGTGATCTGGCCGAGTGATTCAGCTTTCTTTCTAGGGATAACGCCGTGGAAACTCATGCTGCTATCACTAAGCTTGGACATCAGAATGCCCATCCCCTTCAGGGTTTCAGCGTAGAGAATATTCAGACCACTGCCTCCATCCATCAACACTTTGGTCAGTCGAATGCCTCCAACAACTGGGTCGACTACCAACGCTTGCCGCCCTGGAGTGGCAACACGTGCTGGGTGATCGGACTGGTCAAATGTGATTGCTGTTTGTGACCACTTCAAATATGTCATCGTTGCTGGGGCAACCATGTTTAGTTCTTTGTTTATGACTTTCAGTCGACTTTTGCTCTCAATGTCAGCAAAAATCATCAAGGTGGAATTGACATTGGGGAAACCATCATCCTCCTCTTTATCCTCATCCATATCAGATTCCTTCTCTTTCTCACTGGGTTGTTTCTCTCGGAACTGCTGGATAAGGAGTCGACACTGTCGAGTGGTATGTTTGGGATAAATCAGATTTCCATCTTCGTCTTTATTGGTGTGAATGTGACATGGAAAATCCAATACATCATTCCCTGCTTGATCTTTCACCTTCTTGGGGGTCCAGGGACCCTTAGGTTTTCCCTTAAATTTTCCTTGGATCACAACTGCAGTTCCACCAGGTCCTGCAGGCTCGGCTTTGCGTTTCTGCTTCCGATTGGAATTACCTCCACCAGTGTCCTGTCCGACTGGTTTGCCCTTTCCACTGTGGACTCGGTCTTCTTTTTATACATTAGCATACCGAGTGGCTATTTCCATCATCCGAGTCAGAGTCATATCTCCTGTCCGACCGAATTTCAGGTTAAGCTCTCGATACCAGACGCCCTCCTTGAAGGCGCAAACTGCTTGATGTTGAGATACATTCTCCACTATGTGATGCAAAGAGGTCCACCTCTGAATGTAATCTCTTAAAGTATCATTCGTCTTTTGTACACAATGTTGCAATTCTGCCAACCCTGCTGGTCATTTGCAAGTACCCTCAAAAGTTCTGACAAACACTCGGGCTAGCTCTTCCCAACTGAATATACTGCCTGGGTCCAACTGATTCAGCCATGATCTGGCCGAACCTTCTAACATCAGAGGAAGATGCTCCATTGCCACCTCATCATTACCACCACCAATCTGCACAGCCACTCGGTAGTCCTCCAGCCAAGTGTCAGGCTTCGACTCACCGGTAGACTTACTAACTCCAGTTGCCAACCTGAAGTTGGGTGGGATCTCAGCAACTCTGATGGCTCTGCTGAAACATTCTGGACCGGAAACATGAACTCTACTGCCAGTCGGACGGTCTCTCTCAAGTCCTTCTCTGTGCGCTCTATTCCTGTCGACCAGCCCTTGAATGAGGATCGACCTTGCATCAAAACCCGGATCTCTTGGGTTGACTGGTACCCTCCGTTCACCACCGTGCGGGTGCCTGTCATCATATTGCCGGGGCACATACGATCCACTCCTTGGGGGAGGTGTAGGTACCCGACGGTGGTCATCGCGGCCGAGTTGGTGATCATACTGCTCGTGGTTCCGACCCACGTACTGCTCTTGGCGATTCCCACGTCCCTCATGCCGCCGAGGCGATCTTGGGCTGTGAGCCGACTGCACTGTGTCAGCCATCACAAATCTGCTGTGTATTCTATTACGCGACTGAGATACTGTTGTGTTCTGCTCTCCTGCCGCCCGTAGCAATGCTCTGATTTGCATCAAACCTCTTCTAGCCTCCGACTGAGATGGCTGAATAGACTCTGTGATACGGGCAGCGGCTGTAAGATTCTGAATCGGAGTGCGATATACCTGAGGTTCTGGATGGAATAATTGTCGCAGCCGTCGACTGGACTCGGGGATCTGCTGCCGAGCGCGCTCGTCGAGTGCATGCTGAAGGTTCTCCAGCCGAGTGCGCTCAGCCAGAGTGTCCAAGCGTGCCGCCTCCAAGGCCCGAGCCTCAGAGGTTTCTCTGACGATGGGCGTGTGGAGCGCCTCCATGTTACGACGGTGAAGTTCCTTCCTCTGATGAGAGGTGAGGGCTTCAGGATGATACTCCTCATGGACACAGGACGAATCATCGCCACCGTCGCCGCTGTCGCGATGAAAACCAGGCGGACTGTGCGGCACATTGACCACCAAGACTTCCACCGCAGGATCGCTGCTGTCCCACTTAGAAAGGGTCTCGACGAAGCCAGTCGACAGATCAAGCAGGCCGTAGAGAGGTTCGCCGGGCTCGATTGCCGCAACTTGAGGGGTGGCCGACTAACGCACCACCGCATGTTTCACCCACCGCTGAAGTCGCGACCGACCGGATCGCTTGCGCCGGTGAATAGTGGGGAGCAAAGACATCACGGGAGCCGACCGATACTGGGTCGACGGCTGCCGAAGAAGGACGCCACGAACGCATGTGCGAAACTGCGTTGCCCCGCGGACGGGGAGCGTCTCGACGTCGAGGGGGCCTCCTGGAGCCAGGCAGAGTGGTCGGCGACGAAAACGAGCGCGTCGAGACGGATCTCGCGGCCCTCAGCCAATCCACCGCCGAAAACCATGATGATGGGAATCGGAAAAAATCGCAACCTCACCGAAAAATCGCTAAGACACCTGCCCCATGGTGGGCGCCGTCTGTCGTGGTTCTAAACCTGACAATAGAATAGGAGGTATGTATGGAGAGGCAAGATCCTAGCTACGATGAGGTTGTGCATGCAGGATTTACGAGTTCAGGCCCTTCTCAGAAGAAGTAACAACCCTACATCTCACTGCCCGGAGGCTTGGTCGATTGGAATATGCGTGAAGTTACAGGGGGTGCGAACCCTTGTGCCTGAGGAGGGGGGTGGCTTATATAGAGTTCGCCAGACCCCTCCGGCCGTTAGTTACACAGGGTTCAATGTACATAAAGATAGGACTTTACTAGTAACGCCAGCATTAAAGTCATATAAATGATCATTAAGACTACGGAGCGAACGCCTGACCATTGTCATTCAGAGTGACCTTAGATCTTCTATACTCCGAGTGGTTTCTGATATGGTCGAGTGAGTATATTCTTCTCAAGTGGAATTGGGTTGTCCGAGTGGAACTCACAGTCGAGTGGGTTGTATCATGTGGTGATTTTAGTCGGTAGAATATGCTGTCCTTTGGAAGTCCTTGATTGTAGGGCAGTGTCCTTGGGTAGGGTACTTAGATCAGGTCTATTGCCCTACCCTAGGTACATGTCCTTGGGTAGGTATATAAAGGCTAGCTTAAGAAAAGCTGAGGCCCGTCGCCGGGAGGCTTGGGCCGGAGGTTACACGCTAGGGATTCCCATGGGGGCCGTCCCCATCAGGGACGCCTGCGGGGTGTGGTGGAGCGAAGCCCTCCCCCCACCCCCGGTACGGATCGGTATTAACCGAGGTCACCTATACTATATATATCCTTTGTAAGTAGCCGCACGAGATAAGTTGATCAATTCTAAATCCCCAGCGTGTAACCTCTCCCAACATAGTGAAGATTTGCTGGCTGGCGCCCGTGGTTTTTACCACTTCGTATTAGAGGGGTTTTCCATGTTAAATCCTTGTGTCCTTTGTGTTGATTTTTGTTCTTTGTCATTTCGTTTGACTTTCATATCTCTAACATCACGAGGCCCACTCCGATGTGGCATATTTAGTCACATTTTTTGTGTCGACCAGTGTCACACCAGCAATCCTGGTCTCGAAACATAGTTTTGGTTCGGAACATAATTTCGACGTTTAATGACCATAATCAATGAGTTGAAAATTTTGATTTCAAGAATTAAGAGCTTATGGTTACTATATCATATTGTATAGAAAGAGGGGGTGGGTATGGAACCCAATCCACCATTGGTGTTACAGAGTGTCAAAACACTACAACATCACTTACAAACCACAACTCCACCCGAAGTGTACACAATGGATTATTCGCGACTCATCCACCCCAACAACAACTCAAACAGGCTATCTAATTCACCCTTTAGCAAGTTCGCCTGTTGCCAAGCTCTGCCCTGAACGGCAACTCTCATGATCACCACCTCCAGGGATGGAGAGGCACCATCAAAGACTATCATGTTTCTAAAGTTCCCAAAGCACGAGCGTGAAAATGACCCTCAGTTCCTTTGGTTTGTACATTCGTGCCATTCTCATGGTGCATCAACCCTTGAGGGTATCTTGGGCCGTTGGTAACCACTCCTGCTTGCCCATGACTGAGCACAACGTTCTCCACATTGTGCTTGCGAACACACATGTCAACAGAATATGGTCGATGGTTTCTGAAGGAAATATGCCCTAGAGGCAATAATAAAGTTGTTACTTATATTTCCTTATATCATGATAAATGTTTATTATTCATGCTAGAATTGTATTAACCGGAAACTTGATACATGTGTGGATACATAGACAAAACACAGTGTCCCTAGTAAGCCTCTACTAGACTAGCTCGTTAATCAAAGATGTTAAGTTTCCTAGCCATAGACATGTGTTGTCATTTGATGAACGGGATCACATCATTAGGAGAATGATGTGATGGACAAGACCCATCCGTTAGATTAGCATGTTGATCGTTAAGTTTAATTGCTATTGCTTTCTTCATGTCAAATATATATTCCTTCGACTATGAGATTATGCAACCCCCGAATACCGGAGGAATACCTTGTGTGCTATCAAACATCACAATGTAACTGGGTGATTATAAATATGCTCTACAGGTATCTCCAAAGGTGTTTGTTGGGTTGGCATAGATCGAGATTAGGATTTGTCACTCCGAGTATCGGAGATGTATCTCTGGGCCCTCTCGGTAATGCACATCAAATAAGCCTTGCAAGCAATGTGACTAATGAGTTAGTTATGGGATGATGCATTACGGAATGAGTAAAGAGACTTCCCGGTAATGAGAGTGAACTAGGTATGAAGATACCGACGATCAAATCTCGGGCAAGTGACATATTGATGACAAAGGGAACAACGTATGTTGTCATTATGGTTTGACCGATAAAGATCTTCGTAGAATATGTAGGAACCAATATGAGCATCCCGGTTCTTCTGTTGGTTATTGACCGGAGAGGTGTCTTGGTCATGTCTACATAGTTCTCGAACCCGTAGGTCCGCACGCTTAACATTCGATGACGATTTGTATTATATGAGTTATGTGATTTGGTGACCGAATGTTGTTCGGAGTCCCGAATGAGATCACAGAAATGACGAGGAGTCTCAAAATGGTCAAGACGTAAAGATTCATATATAGGACGATAGTATTTGGACACCAGAAGTGTTCCGGGGGTACCAGATACATATCGGGTCACCGGAAGGGGTTCCGGGCAAACCCCGACAAGCTATATGGGCTTAATGGGCCTAGGGAGGGCCAGACCAGCCCACAGGGGGCTAGTGCGCCCCTCCACTAGGCCGGCCAGCCCTAGGGAAGGCAAGGGAGGAGGGCTAGCCCCTCTTTCCTTCCCCTTCTGAAGGGAGAAAGGAAAGGGGGGCGCTACCTCCTCCTTCCTTCTCCTAGTGCCAAAACAAGGAGGGGGGGATTGGGGTGGGAGCTCAAGTAGGATTCGACCTACTTGGGCGCCCCCCTGGCCGCCTCTTCTCCCCTCTAGCCTATATATATATGTGGGGAGGGCGGCGCCTAGAGGACACACAAAAACATATGTTAGCCGTGTGCGGCGCCCCCCTCCACAGTTTACGCCTCCGGTCATATTGTCGTAGTGCTTAGGCGAAGCCCTGCACGGATCACTTCACCATCACTATCACCGAGCCGTCGTGCTGACGAAACTCTCCCTCAACACTTTGCTGGATCAAGAGTTCGAGGGACGTCATCGAGCTGAACGTGTGCAGAACTCGGAGGTGTCGTACGTTCGGTGCTTGATCGGTCGGAACGAGAAGAAGTTCGAGTACATCAACCGCATTGTCAAACGCTTCCCCTTTCGGTCTACGAGGGTACGTGGACACACTCACCCCCTATCGTTGACATGCATCTCCTAGATAGATCTTGCGTGAGTGTAGGAATATTTTTGAAATTGCATGCTATGTTTCCCTACAGTGGCATCCGAGCCAGGTCTATACATAGATGATATGCACGAGTAGAACACAAAGAGTTGTGGGCGGTGATCGTCATACTGCTTACCACTAATGTCCTATTTCGATTCGGCGGTATTGTTTGATGAAGCGGCCCGGACCAACCTTACATGACCAGGTTCATGAGGCCGGTTCAACCGACAGACATGCAACTAGCTTTGCATAATTAAAGGTGGTTGGCGGGTGTCTGTTTATCCAACTTTAGTCGAAACGAATTTGAATGGGGCCGGTCCTTGTTGAAGGTTAAAACATCAAACTTGATAAATCACCGTTGTGGTTTTGATGCGTAGGTAAGAACGGTTCTTACTAGAAGCCCGTAGTAGCCACGTAAAACTTGCAACAACAAAGTAGAGGATGTCTAACTTGTTTTTGCAGGGCATGTTGTGATGTGATATGGTCAAGACATGATGTGATATACGTTATTGTATGAGATGATCATGTTTTGCAAAATTTATCGGCAACTTCCAGGAGCCTTATGGTTGTTGCTTTATTGTATGAAATGCAAACACCATGCTAATGCTTTACTTTATCACTATGCGTTAGTGATAGTTGTAGAAGCAATAGTTGGTGAGACGACAACGACGCTACGATGGAGATCAAGGTGTCAAGCCGGTGACGATGGAAATCATGACGGTGCTTTGGAGATGGAGATCAAAGGCACAAGATGATGATGGCCATATCATGTCACATATTTTTGATTGCATGTGATGTTTATCTTTTATGCATCTTTTTTTGCTTAGTACGGCGGTATCATTATAAGATGATCCCTCACTAATATTCCAAGGTATAAGTGTTCTCCCTGAGTATGCACCATTGCGAAAGTTCGTCGTGCCGAGACACCACGTGATGATCGGGTGTGATAAGCTCTACGTCCACATACAACGGGTGCAAGACAGTTTTGCACATGCGGAATACTCGGGTTAAACTTGATGAGTCTAGCATGTATAGACATGGCCTTGGAACACTGGAGACCGAAAGGTCGAGCGTGAATCATATGGCAGATATGATCAACACAGAGATGTTCACCATTTAAAACTACTCCATTCACGTGATGATCGGACATGGTTTAGTTTATATGGATCACATGATCATTTAGATGACTCGAGGGATGTCTATCTAAGTGGGAGTTCTTAAGTAATATGATTAATTGAACTTAATTTATCATGAACTTAGTGATACGTCCATTTTGCATCATGTTTTCCTACTGTTATTTATGATGTTTTTATCCATAATAATGCTTTTTGGAGTAATTCTAATGCCTTTTCCCTCATAATGTGCAAGGTATACACAAAGAGGGAGAATTCCGGCAGCTGGAAATCTGGACCTGGAAAACCTACGTCAGGCTACCTATTCTGCACAACTCCAAACAAGCTGAAGCTTCACCGAGATTTTTTATGGAATATTTGAGGAATATTGGAGAAAATAACTACCAGAGGGGGCCCACCATGTGGGCACAACCCACCTGGGCGCGCCAGGGAGCCAGGCGCGCTCTGGTGGGTTATGCTCACCCAGGCCCACCTCCGGTGCCATCTTCTGGTATATAAGTCGTTTTAACCTAGAAAAAATAAGGAGAGGACTTTCGGGACGGCGCCACTGCCTTGAGGCGGAACTTGGGCAGGGCACTTTTGCCCTCCCATGAGCGATTCACGGGGAACTTCCTCTGGAGGGGGAAATCATCATAATCATCATCACCAACAACTCTCGCATCTTGGGGAGGGCAATCTCCATCAACATCTTCAACAACACCATCTCATCTCAAACCCTAGTTCATCTCTTGTGTTCAATCTTGTTATGGGAACTATAGATTGGTGCTTGTGGGTGACTAGTAGTGTTGATTACATCTTGTAGTTGATTACTATATGGTTTATTTGGTGAAAGATTATATGTTCAGATCCAATATGATATTTAATACCCCTCTGATCTTGAGCATGATTATCATTTGGAAGTAGTTAATTTTGTTCTTGAGGTCACGGGAGAAATCATGTTGCAAGTAATCATGTGAACTTGATATGTGTTCGATATTTTGATAGTATGTATGTTGTGATTCCCTTAGTGGTGTCATGTGAACATCGACTACATGACACTTCACCATATTTGGGCCTAAGGGAATGCATTGTGGAGTAGCAATTAGATGATGGGATGCGAGAGTGCCAGAAGCTTAAACCCCAGTTTATGCGCTATTCTGTAAGGGGCCGATTGAATCCAAAAGTTTAATGCTATGGTTAGAATTTATTCTTAATACTTTTCTCATAGTTACGGATGCTTGCGGGAGGGTTAATCATAAGTAAGAGGTTTGTTCAAGTAAGAACAACACCTAAGCACCGGTCCACCCACATATCAAATTATCAAACTACCGAACACGGATTAAACCAACTTGATGAAAGTGACTAGATAAAAATCCCGTGTACCCTCAAGAACGCTTTGCTTTTCATAAGCGACCGTTTTGGCCTGTCCTTTGCCTCAAAAGGATTGGGCTACCTTGCTGCACTTTTGCTACTATTATCTTTACTTGCTCGTTACAAATTATCTTGCTATCAAACTACTCTGCTACTTACAATTTCAGCACTTGCAGACATTACCTTGCTGAAAACCACTTGTCATTTCCTACTGCTCCTCGTTGGGTTCGACACTCTTAGTTATCGAAAAGAGCTACAATTGATCCCCTATACTTGTGGGTCACCACTTAGTCCTGATAGTTTTTGCATATCTATGTTGTAGATCAATGGCCCGTGCTACCGTTCCCTTGAATTTTAATGCGTTCCTAGAGAAAGCTAAGATGAAAGATGATGGTAGCCACTAAACGGACTGGGTCCATAACTTGAGGATTATCCTCATTGCTGCACAAAAGAATTATGTCCTAGATGCACCGCTAGGTGACAAGTCCCCTCCCGCTAATGTAGACGCTTTGAACGTCTAGCAGAGACAGTGTGATGACTACTCTATAATTCAGTGTGCCATGATCTATGGCTTAGAATCAGGACTTCAAAGACGTTTTGAACGTCATGGACCATATGAGATGTTCCAGGAGTTGAAACTAATATTTCAAGCAAATGCCCGAGTTGAGAGATATGAAGTCTCCAACAAGTTCTATAGCTGCAAGATGGAGGAGAATAGTTTTGTCAGTGAACACATACTCAGAATGTCTGGGTACCATAACCACTTGACTCATCTCGGAGTTAATTTTCCGGATGATAGTGTTATGGACAGAGTTCTTCAGTCACTACCACCAAGCTACAAAGGTTTTGTGATGAACTATAATATGCAAGGGATGGATAAGACAATTCCTGAGCTCTTCGCTATGCTCAAAGCTGCGGAGGTGGAAATCAAGAAAGGGCATCAAGTGTTGATGGTTAAGAAGACCACTAGTTTCAAGAAAAAGGGTAAATGAAAGAAGGGGAACTTCAAGAAGAATGGCAAGCAAGTTGTCACTCCCGGGAAGAAGCCCAAGCTTGGACCCAAGCCTAAAACTGAGTGCTTCTACTGCAAAGGGACTGGTCACTGGAAGCGGAACTGCCCCAAGTATTTGGCGGATAAGAAGGATGGCAAAGTAAGCAAAGGTATATTTGATATACATGTTATTGATGTGTACCTTACTAATGCTCGTAGTACTGCCTGGGTATTTTACTGGTTCTATTGCTCATATTTGCAACTTGAAACAGGGGCTACGGATTAAACGAAGATTGGCTAAGGACGAGGTGACAATGTGCGTCGGAAATGGTTCCAAGGTCGATGTGATCACCATCGGCACGCTACCTCTACATCTACCTTCATGATTAGTTTTAGACCTGAATAATTGTTATTTGGTGCCAGCGTTGAGCATGAACATTATATCTGGATCTTGTTTGATGCGAGATGGTTATTCATTTAAATCAAAGAATAATGGTTGTTCTATTTATATGAGTAATATCTTTTATGGTCATGTGAGGGAGTCCTGGATTATGGGGTCCTCAGGTGTCCGGGCTGTATAGCATGGGCTGGACTGATGGGCCATGAAGATACAAGATAGAAGGCCTTCCCCCGTGTCCGGATGTGACTCTCCTTTGCGTGGATGGCAAGCTCAACGTTCGGAGGTGTAGTTTCCTTTCTCTGTAAACCAACTCTGTATAACCATAGGCCCCTCCAGTGTCTATATAAATCGGAGGGTTTAGTCCGTAGAGATCATGACAAATCGTATAGGCTAGACATCTAGGGTTTAGCCATTACGATCTTGAGGTAGATCGACTCTTGTAACCCCTATAGTCATCAAAGTTAATCAAGCAGGAAGTAGGGTATTACCTCCATTAAGAGGGCCCGAACCTGGGTAAACATTGTGTCCCCTTGTCTCTTGTTACCTTCGATCCTCAGACGCACAGTTTGAGACCCGTACCCAAGATTGGCCGGTTTTGACACCGACATTGGTGATTTCATTGAGAGTTCCGCTGTGTCGTCGACGGCGAGATGGATGGCTCACCTTGTCATTAACGACAACATTACCTCTGGAAGGGCCCTAGCTCCGGGACAGGTCCTCTAGCTCGGCGGATTTACCATGGGCACCCGCACGTCCGTTATGCCGAAGGTAGCCCCCGAAATCGCCAAACTTCGTCTTCGCATAGGCCTTGAACACCCCAAAAAGAAGGATCCAGCAGATGTCTCGTCCCTAAATGAGCTACTAGATTGCATCACCACCCTAGGAGTCGCAATAGACTATGATTGGATTGGGCTTAAACCCGATCAAAGGGAAATCAAGTCTCCACTGATCACCCATCTGGTAGCGGTCATGGAGGAACAAGCTGAGTCATGGAGGAACAAGCTGAGAATACTTCTCCCCCTAAATTAAGAACAAGCTATGTTCGGATTTCCAAGCCCTGCAAGTCGGATACCAATCTTCGGGAAGAGACCTGATACATCTCCGTTGTATCTATAATTTTTGCTTGTTCCATGCCAATATTCTACAACTTTCATATACTTTTGGCAACTTTTTATACTATGTTTGGGACTGACATATTGATCCTGTGCCCAGTGCCAGTTCCTATCTGTTGCATGTTTTTTGTTTCGCAGAAAACCCATATCAAACGGAGTCCAAACGGGATAAAAACCGACAGAGATTTCTTTTTAAAGATTTATGATTTTTGGGAAGAAGAATCAACGCGATACGATGCCCGAGGGGGCCACGAGGCAGGGGGCGCGCCCCAGGGGGTCAGACGCGCCCTGGACCCATGTGGCCACCCCGTAAGGCGGTTGAAGCCCTTCTTTCACCGCAAGAAAGCTAATTTCCGGATAGAGATCGTGTCCAAAATTCATCCCAATCAGAGTTACGGATCTCCGGTTATAAAAGAAAAGGTGAAAGGCCAGATATGAGAACGCAGAAACAGAGAGAGACAGAGAGACGAATCCAATCTCGGAGGGGCTCTCGCCCCTCCCATGCCATGTAGACCAAGGACCAGATGGGAAACCCTTCTCCCATCTAGGGAGGAGGTCAAGGAAGTAGAAGAAGGAGGGGGGCTCTCTCCCCCTCGCTTTCGGTGGCGCCGGATTGCCACCGGGGGCCATCATCATCACCGCAATCTTCACCAACAACTTCACCGCCATCATCACCAACTCTTCCCCCTCTATGCAGCGGTGTAACCCCTCCTTTACCCGATGTAATCTCTACTTAAACATGGTGCTCAATGCTATATATTATTTCCCAATGATGTATGGCTATCCTATGATGTTTGAGTAGATCCGTTTTGTCCTATGGTTAATTGATGATCGTGATTGGTTTGGAATATGGTGTTGTCCTATGGTGCTCTCCGTGTCGCGCAAGCATGAGGGATCCCCGCTGTAGGGTTTGGAATATGTTCATGATTTGCTTATGGTGGGTGGCGTGAGTGACAGAAGCACATACCCGAGTAAGTAGGTTGTTTGCGTATGGGAATAAAGAGGACTTGATACTTTAATGCTAAGGTTGGGTTTTACCTTAATGATCTTTAGTAGTTGCGGACGCTTGCTAGAGTTCCAATCATAAGTGCATATGATCCAAGTAGAGAAAGTATGTTAGCTTATGCCTCTCCCTCATATAAAATTGCAATAGTGATTACCGGTCTAGTTATCGATTGCCTAGGGACAAATAACTTTCTCGTGACAAAATCTCTTTACTAAAACTCATTTAGTTGTGTCTTTATCTAAACAGCCCCTACTTTACGTGTTCTTTATATTCTTGCAAACCTATCCAACAACTTCTACAAAGTACTTCTTGTTTCATACTTGTTCTAGGTAAAGCGAACGTTAAGCGTGGGTAGAGTTGTATCGGTGGTCGATAGAACTTGAGGGAATATTTGTTCTACCTTTAGCTCCTCGTTGGGTTCGACACTCTTACTTATCGAAAGAGGCTATAATTGATCCCCTATACTTGCGGTTATCAAGACCTTTTTCTGGCGCCGTTGCCGGGGAGCAATAGCGTGGGGTGAATATTCTCGTGTGTGCTTGTTTGCTTTATCACTAAGTAGATTTTATTTGCTGTTCTAAGTTGTTCTCTATCTTTAGTTATGGATATGGAACACGAAATACCAAAAAAATTAGGTGTACTTGCTGCTCATGGAGATGGGGAACCTCCTAAAACCCTTGATGCTCATTATGTAATAGATATTACATACTACTTTGATAATCCTGAGAAAACCCCATTCAATTTGGTAATGGGAGACACGTTGGATCAACGTGAATACTTTAGGGATTATCGCTTGACTCAAAAAGGGAAACTATTATGGGATCAAATTTATATGTTGAAGTGGTATGCTAGGCAACTATGCTTGAGATATGATTATACTTGTTGCTCTAGGATGAAGGCTCCACACCTTCCCTTTTCATGCAAATTTAATGATAATGAAACCTTGGCTTCTTATGAAAGAGGTATATATGATTACTATGATGTGGAACAAATAGAAGAATTTGTTGCTTTTATGGGTGCTTATGAAATTGAATCTTTGTTCAAAGAGTGTGAAAAACTTTATGATGCTGTTTATAGACCTGAAAAATTAGCTATCCTTAAATATTGCTATGAGAAGTATGATTACAATGCCGATATTGATGCATTTATTGAGAGAGTCTCCGCTGTCCAAGAAGAGACTAATATTTTGCAGGAGTCTATGGACGAAGAAATTGATGAAACTGTGAGATCATTGGATGAAAAAGATGAGGAGGAGAGCGAAGGGCAAAAGGAGGAAGAGCGGATTGATCACCCGTGCCCACCTTCTAATGAGAGTAACTCTTCAACTCATACATTGTTTAATTTCCCTTCGTGCTTACCGAAGGATGATTGCTATGATGACTGTTATGATCTCGTTGATTCTCTTGAAATGTCCCTTTTTGATGATGCTTGCTATGCTTGTGGCCAAGATGCCAATATGAATTATGCTTATGGAGATGAACTTGCTATTGTTCCTTATGTTAAACATGAAATTGTTGCTATTGTACCCACGCATGATAGTCCTATTATCTTTTTGAATTCTCCCGACTACACTATATCGGAGAAGTTTGTGCTTATTAAGGATTATATTGATGGGTAGCCTTTTACCGTTGCACATGATAATTTTGATAGATATAATATGCATGTGCTTGCTGCTCCAACTTGCAATTATTATGAGAGAGGAACTATATCTCCACCTCTCTATGTTTCCAATATGATAGAATTGCAAGAAACTGCTTATACTATGCATTGGCCTTTACTTGGCGTGCATGAATTGTTATTTTATGACATGCCGATGCATAGGAAGAGAGTTAGACTTCGTTTTTGCATGATATATGTTACTTTGTGCTCACTACTAAATTACAAACCATTGTTAATTAAATTGGCTTTGATATACCTTGGGATCCGGGTGGATCCATTACTTGAGCACTATATGCCTAGCTTAATGGCTTTAAAGAAAGCGCTGCCAGGGAGACAACCGGGAAGTTTTAGAGAGTCATTTATTTATTTTTAGTTCTTTTATAAAGTTTAAAAACAAAATAAAAATAAAGAGGGGAACCCAAAACTTTTCAAAAAGGAAAGTGAAAGTGAGAGAGACAAGCATTGTTGAAGTGGGAGAGCTCCTTGAACTTTGTTCATGCTCACTGAAACTTTGTGAATCTTGATTACAGAAAATTTTCAAAAAAAATAATTATCCCCTTGTACAATTACATTGTATTATGAAAATAATGTGCCAAGGTTTGCCTTTAGGATGTTTACAATGCTTGTTGGTTTGTGCGGTGCAGGACAGAAACTTTGGCTGTAGTGCGTGATTTTTCATTTTTTACTGGAACCTCAAACGGTTCTGAAACTTTTTTCACTGTCTTTTTATACAAATTGTTTATTTTTCCTAATTTTGGCAGAATGTTTGGAGTACCAGAGGTATGGTGAATGTTCAGATTATTATAGACTGTCCTGTTTAAGACAGATTCTGTCTTTGATGCATAACTTGCTTGTTTTGATGAAACTATCAATTCCTATCAGTGGATTAAGCCATGGAAAAGTTATATTACAGTAGCTATAATGCAAAAAAAAAATATGAATTGGTTTGCAACAGTACTTATAGTAGTGATTTGCTTTATTATACTAACGGATCTTACCGAGTTTTCTGTTGAAGTTTTGTCTGGATGAAGTGTTCGATGATCGAGAAGGTCTCGATATGAGGAAAAGGAGGAGAGGCAAGAGCTCAAGCTTGGGGATGCCCAAGGCACCCCAAGTAAATATTCAAGGAGACTCAAGCGTCTAAGCTTGGGGATGCCCCGAAAGGCATCCCCTCTTTCTTCAACAAGTATCGGTATGTTTTAGGATTTGTTTCGTTCATGCGATATGTGCAAATCTTGGAGCGTCTTTTGCATTTAGTTTTCATTTTTCTTTTATGCAACATGATGGTATGAGATATTACATGGTTGATTTATGGAATGATCTTTGCACTTCACTTATATCTTTTGAGTATGGCTTTATAGAATGCTTCGTGTGCTTCACTTATATCATTTGAAGTTTGGATTGCCTGTTTCTCTTCACATAGAAAACCGCCATTTGTAGAATGCACTTTTGCTTCACTTATATTTGTTAGAGCGTGGGCATATCTTCTGTAGAAAGAATTAAACTCTCTTGCTTCACTTATATCTATTTAGAGAGATGACAGGAATTGGTCATTCACATGGTTAGTCATAAAATCCTACATAAAACTTGTAGATCACTGAATATGATATGTTTGATTCCTTGCAATAGTTTTGCGATATAAAGGTGGTGACATTAGAGTCGTGCTAGTTGAGTAATTGTGAAATTGAGAAATACTTATGTTGAGGTTTGCAAGTCCCGTAGCATGCACATATGGTGAACCGTTATGTAACGAAGTTGGAGCATGAGGTATTTATTGATTGTCTTCCTTATGAGTGGCGGTCGGGGATGAGCGACGGTCTTTTCCTACCAATCTATCCCCCTAGGGGCATGCGTAGTAGTACTTTGCTTCGAAGGCTAATAAACTTTTGCAATAAGTATATGAGTTCTTTATGATTAATGCGAGTCCATGGATTATACGCACTCTCACCCTTCCATCATTGCTAGCCTCTTCGGTACCGTGCATTGCCCTTTCTCACCTCGAGAGTTGGCGCAAACTTCGCCGGTGCATCCAAACCCCGTGATACAATATGCTCTATAACACATAAACCTCTTTATATCTTCCTCAAAACAGCCACCATACCTACCTATCATGGCATTTCCATAGCCATTCCAAGATATATTGCCATGCAACTTCCATCATCATCATATACATGACTTGAGCATTTATCGTCATATTGCTTTGCATGATCGTAAGATAGCTAGCATGATGTTTTCATGGCTTGTCCATTTTTTGAAATCATTGCTACGCTAGATCATTGCACATCCATTACACATCACGGAGGCATTCATATAGAGTCATATCTTTGTTCTAGTATCGAGTTGTAATATTGAGTTGTAAGTAAATAAAAGTGTGATGATCATCATTATTAGAGCATTGCCCCAGAGAGGAAAGGATGATGGAGACTATGATTCCCCCACAAGTCGGGATGAGACTCCGGGCGAAAAAAAAGAGAGAAAGGCAAAAAAAAAGAGAAGGCCCAAAAAAATAAAAAAAAGAGAAAAACATTCAGTTAGGTTGTGCATGATTTGAATGCTTTGTGTGGTGAAGATGGAGCATAGCCAGACTATATGATTTTGTAGGGATGAGCTTTCTTTGGCTATGCTATTTTGATAAGACATAATTGCTTGGTTAGTATGCTTGAAGTATTATTGTCTTAATGTCAAATGATAGACTATTGCTTTGAATCACTCGTGTCTTAATATTCATGCCATGATTAGATTATGTGATCAAGATTATGCTAGGTAGCATTCCACATCAAAAATTATCTTTTTTATCGTTTACCTACTCGAGGACGAGCAGGAATTAAGCTTCGGGATGCTGATACGTCTCCGTCATATCTATAATTTTTTATTGTTCCATGCCAATATTCTACAACTTTTATATACTTTTGGCAACTTTTTATACTATTCTTGGGACTAACATATTGATCCAGTGCCCAGTGCCAGTTCCAGTCTATTGCATGTTTTTTTGTTTCGCATAAAACCCATATCAAACGGAGTCCAAACGGGATAAAAACTGATGGAGATTTTTTTGGAATATTTATGATTTTGGGAAGAAGAATCAACGCGATACGATGCCCGAGGGGGCCACAAGGCAGGGAGGCACGCCCCAGGGGGTCAGTTGCTCCCTGGACCCTCATGGCCACCCTGTAAGGCGGTTGGAGCCCTTCTTTCGCCACAAGGAAGTTAATTTCCGGATAGAGTCGTGTCCAAAATTCAGCCCAATCGGAGTTACGGATCTCTGGTTATAAAAGAAACGGTGAAAGGCCAGATCTGATAACGCAGAAATAGAGAGAGACAGAGAGACAGATCCAATCCCGGAGGGGCTCTCGCCCCTCCCATGACATGGAGACCAAGGACCAGAGGGGAAACTCTTCTCCTATCTAGGGAGGAGGTCAAGGAAGAAGAAGAAGGAGAGGGGTTCTCTCCCCCTCGCTTCCGATGGCGCCGGAGTGCCACCGGGGGCCATCATCATCAGCGCAATCTTCACCAACAACTTCACCGCCATCGTCACCAACTCTTCCCCCCTCTATGCAGCGGTGTAACCCCTCTTTTACCCGTTGTAATCTCTACTTAAACATGGTGCTCAAAGCTATATATTATTTCCCAATGATGTATGGCTATCCTATGATGTTTGAGTAGATCCGTTTTGTCCTATGGGTTAATTGATGATCGTGATTGGTTTTAGTTGCATGTTTTATTATTGGTAATGTCCTATGGTGCTCTCCGTGTCGCGCAAGCATGAGGGATCCCCGCTGTAGGGTTTGCAATATGTTCATGATTTTCTTATGGTGGGTGGCGTGAGTGACAGAAGCACATACCCGAGTAAGTAGGTTGTTTGCGTATGGGACTAAAGAGGACTTGATACTTTAATGCTATGGTTGGGTTTTACCTTAATGATCTTTAGTAGTTGCAGACGCTTGCTAGAGTTCCAATCATAAGTGCATATGATCCAAGTAGAGAAAGTATGTTAGCTTATGCCTCTCCCTCATATAAAATTAAAATGGTGATTACCGGTCTAGTTATCGATTGCCTAGGGATAAATAACTTTCTCGTGACAAAAAGCTCTTTACTAAAACTAATTTAGTTGTCTCTTTATCTAAACAGCCCCTACTTTTTATTTACGTGTTCTTTATATTCTTGCAAACCTATCGAACAACTTCTACAAAGTACTTCTAGTTTCATACTTGTTCTAGGTAAAGCAAACGTTAAGCGTGCGTAGAGTTGTATCGGTGGTCGATAGAACTTGAGGGAATAATTGTTCTACCTTTAGCTCATCGTTGGGTTCGACACTCTTACTTATCAAAAGAGGCTACAATTGATCCCCTATACTTGTGGGTTATCAAGACCTCATGTCCTCCGAACATAGAACCAAGCGTTGTGCCCAAAAGCCGCTAGGACACTCCGAATGCTGGGTCGGTGACCTCGCAAATTCTTCAAACTCCGGATGCAATAGTGGGTCAGGGTTCGGATTTCAAATTGCTCACCCACGACAATCAATATTCCCCAAGAAATTCAGGCCCTCCAGACAAATGTGACCTAATGTATGTGCGGCAGCAACCTGAGGAAACATTCCATCACTTCTGGGATCGATTCCTCCTTGTTAGAAACAAGATCAAAGATTGTTGTGACGCCGACGCGGTTTCAGTATTTTGTTGCAACTGTACGGACGAGGGAATCCTCAACGCCCTCAACTTCCACCGCATACTGCACTCTGCAGATTTGGCACATATCGTGTAGAAGTACTGCGCAATGGAAAGCGCCTGGAAAGCCCAGACAACCCATTGGGAACGCCTGCCTTTAAGCAGCCCATCGGACGGACAAAAAGGATGCACCCTTATGGGGCACCCGATCATCATCTCATGGACAAAAAGATCAAGCCCTTCCCAGGATAGAGAATTGTCCTTCACGATTTGCTCAACAAACCCTGTCAGATACATACGACACCGAATACCGAACCAACACACAACCTTCGGGCATGTTGGGTACTCCGGCAGGTGGCTAAGAGCGGCGAGGCCATCCTCACCAAAACCACTCCAGAGAGGCACTCTCCGGAGGACGCTGATCTCAACGTATTTACGATCTTCGAGACCTTTTCTTTCAATAACCGGTGCAAAAGGGCATTACGCGACCTTGCCGAAGTCAATCACGTAGCCACAATAAATCCTTGGAATGACATGGCAATATCTTTCACCGCCGATGATGAGCCAAGGGCCAGATTAGTCCGAACAGTAGCCACCTTGGTCTTAAACCCAATAGTGGATGGCTTTTGGCTCACCAAAGTGCTCATGGACGGCGGCAGCGGACTGAACCTCATCTACGAAGATACGCTCCAAAAAATGCAGATGGACAAAAGTCGCATTGAGCAAAGCGACACCACTTTCTGAGGAATCATCCCCAGTCAAGAAGCACGAAGCTCGGGGAAGATCACACTCGATGTAGTATTCGGCACGCCGGAGAACTACAAGTCCGAAGAGCTGCTCTTCCACGTGGCACCTTTCAACAACGGATATCACGCCCTGTTAGGACGAGACGCATTCACACGCTTTCAAGCCATACCCCATTACGGGTATATGCAGCTCAAAATGCGAGGGCCCAACGGAGTTATCACTATCACTAGTGATCCGGATATAGCACTCCATGCCGAAAACAAAACTGCATCCCTGTCCCTGAAGGCGCTATCCGAGGCCCTCGCACCGAGGAACTAACCACTCTGCGCTCTATAGTGGACAAGGACGATGTAATCCTCGACAAGAGGCCCAAATCCACCTCCTTCAAGCCAGCAGACGAAATAGTCCAATTTCAAGTACACCCAACGGATCCTAATAAAACAGCAACCATTGGAGTACAGCTGTATCCAACGATCGACGCCGCTCTAAGAGCGTTCCTGCGCGAGAATTGGGACATATTTTCCTGGCATCCTTAGGATATGCCAGGAATCCCATGCAGACTGGCCGAACATAGCCTCAATATAATAAAGGGGTTCAAACCAGTCAAGCAAACGCTGCGGCGATTTTTCGAACCAAAGCGACAAGCTATGGGGGAGGAGCTAGCCAAACTACTTGAAGCTGGGTTCATCAGAGAGATCAAACACTAGGACTGGCTAGCAAACCTGGTCATGGTGCCAATGAAGGACAAATCCTAGCGCCTTTGTGTCGATTTCAAAGACCTCAACAAGGCCTGCCCTAAGTACCCCTTCCCGCTGCCCTACATTGACCAAATCATTGATGCAACTGCAGGACACGATTCACTGTGCTTCCTCGACGCATACTCCGGATACCATCAAATTAAGATGAAGGAATCCGATCAGGCCGCAACGGCATTCATTACCCCGTATGGGCCTTTCTGCTTCAACACTATGCCTTTCGGACTCAAAAATGCCGGCTCCACTTACCAACGCATGATTCAAACATGCCTGAAAAAACAAATTGGCAAGAGGGTGGAGGCATATGTAGATGATGTAGTCATCAAAACTAAGCTTGCTGAATCATTGGTGGATGACTTGTGCCTTACATTCGACAACCTCCGAACATTCGATATACGGCTCAATCCAGAAAAATGCGTTTTCGGCGTCCCGGCCGGAAAGCTGCTCGGGTTCATTGTTTCCAATAGAGGAATTCGAAGCAAATCTAGCCAAAATCCGAGCCTTGTCACAATTGGCAACGCCAACAGACCTAAAGCAGGTCCAAAAGCTGGCTGGGTGTGTGGCAGCTTTGAGCCGCTTTATCTCCAGATTGGGAGAAAAGGCATTGCCACTTTATCGCCTGCTCCGACGTACCGATCACTTTGAGTGGACAGATGCAGCGACAACCGGGTTGGAAGAAATAAAAACTCTGTTAGCAAACAACCCAATCCTTGCCGCACCAAACGTTGGCGAACCTATGCTACTGTACATATTAACAACTCACCAGGTAGTGAGGGTTGTGCTCGTTGTCGAACGAGAGTAAGAGGGACACAAATTCCCACTCCAAAAACCAGTATACTATGTATCGATGGTCCTTACACCATGTAAATCTCGATACCCACACTATCAAAAGATAGCGTATGCGGTCTTCATGGCATCTTGAAAGCTGTGACACTACTTTCAAGAGTGCTCGATCACGGTGGTTACCGAAGTGCCACCCAACGACATCATAAACAATCGAGACGCCACCGGTCGCATTGCCAAATGGGCAATCAAGCTCTTACCATTTGAAATAACATACAAGCCACGCCGAGCTATTAAATCTCAGGTGTTGGCTGACTTTGTCGCCGAATGGACAGAAGCCGAACCCCCTAAAGAGTACAACACATACTCCAACTAGGTGATGTACTTTGATAGCTCCAAAATGTTAGCCGGATTGGGGCCTGGTGTCATTCTAACATCCCCTACGGGGGACACAGTCTGTATGTATTACAAATCATGTATACAGACTCCAATAACGCGTCCGAATATGAGGCACTATTGCATGGACTCCGGATGGCCGTTTCCATGGGCATACAGTGCCTTGAGGTGCGTGGGGATTCGAACCTCGCGATATCTCAAATAAATGGAGAATTCGATGCAAATGATCCAAAGATGGTGGCCTACCGCAACGTCGTACTCAAAATATCAGCTCAGTTCAAGGGGCTCGAGTTTCATCACGTGGCTCGAGACAGTAATCAAGCGGCAGACATCCTTGCTTGAATGGGCGCTAAGCGCGACCCGTCCCGCCTAACACCTTTTTGGAAAGGCTTTTCAAGCCATCCGTGGTATGGCAGGACGAGAGCGGAAATACAAGTCCGGTGCCGATCACGCCCCCGGACGCCGAACACGATTCGGATATCATCCGGGGCTCGGGCACTGAACCAACGTCTTCTGCCCATGTAATCATGGAGGTTATTGCTCCATGGACCGAACCCTTCTTAGCCTACCTTAATAGGCAGGAGCTCCCTGATGACCAGAACGAGGCACGTCGCGTAGTTCGACGCTCTAAAGCCTACAAAGTTCACGACGGAGAACTCTACAATAAAAGCACTACCGGAGTTCTTCAAAGATGTATCTCCGAAGATTAGGGGCGGCAGCTCTTGGACGAAGTACATGTTGTCCTCGGCGGCCATCATGCTGCAGCTCGGGCCCTCGTAAGAAAGGCCTTCCGTACAGGTTTCTTCTGGCCCACGGCCCAAGCAGATGCACATGCCCTTGTACAGCGCTGTGTCAGATGCCAGCTCTTTGGCAATCAAAGCCATATGCCACCCACTGCCCTAAGAATAATCCCCATCACCTGGCCTTTCACGGTCTGGGGGCTAGACATGGTCGGACTCCTTAAAGGGGAAGCCATAAGAAGAAATATTTACTGGTCATGGTGGATAAATTCACTAAGTGGATAGAGGCCAAACCAGTAAAAACAGCTGAAGCCTGACCAGTGATAGATTTTATATCCGGTGTTGTACACCGTTATGGTGTCCCGCACAACATTATTACTGACAACGACTCTAACTTCACACCCTATGAGGTAAAAAATTGGTGTGCTAACCTAGGCATCAAGCTCGATTATGCCTCTGTATATCATGCTCAAACAAACGGTCAAGTCGAACGGGCTAATGGTCTAATAATGAGCGGCATCAAACCCAGACTAGTGTGATCCCTAAAGGAGTCAGATAAACACTGGGTCGAGGAACTCGACTCCGTACTCTAGGAGCTGCGGACCACGCCCAACCGCATGACCGGATGCACACCATTCTTCATGGTGTACGGCCAAGAGGCTCTCTTGCCCTGCGACATTATTCATGATTCACCTCGAGTGCGCATGTATGAAGAGAGAGAGGCCGAGCTTGATCGGCAGGACGACTTAGATGGTCTGGAGGATGAGCGCGATGTCGCAAAAGCCCGTTCTGCATTCTATCAACAACAAGCTAGAAGATACCAAAGCAGAGAAGTGCAGGCAAAGACTTACAACGTTGGTGAGCTCATTTTACGCCTCCCTGAGAAGAAAAAGGGCAAACTCAAACCAAAATTGGAAGGTCCCTTCATTATAGCTGAAGTTCTCACTGGAGGAGCCTACTGCCTTCGTGATGCATCGGATTATCGCTTAGAGCCGAACCCTTGGAAAGCTGCTCGGCTCCGAAGATTCTGTGAATAAGTAGGGCCATGCTTCTTATTCGTTCTTTTGTCTCCTTTTCAAAAAAAAATCTCTTTCCCATGGTGTGTTCAGATAAGCCTAACACTTGAGGGGTACACATCCTTAAATGTACACACCCCGCCACGAATGGGGGCTTCTATAAGTAGAAGATTATTATTATACCAAGCCTAGAGCTTACAATATATGCGTCATTTGCGGATATACATCCTTTTTGCCATTATATACACCTCTATGACTTAATTTTTGCCAAGCTGGGTTGCCTCGCTCCTGTGCATATGCCCTACGTTCCCGATTGTTTAGCTAGGGCATAAAGGGAGCACCTCTGTGATTGTTAAAACCGGGTTATCCGGACATGTACCTCGGATGGCTGAAGCCGAAAGCTAGCGTTCTTACGAGAATAATTGGTCGGCACTAAAATGACAGATTGTTGCCGCATTGCAACCATTTTAAAGCACTTCGAGACAGTTTTTCCGTATTACGGACTACACGCCCCGACACGTGTAATCATAATATGCCGACCCAAGGAAAGGAACCTTTAACGGAACTATTTTCCTTGGAAGAGTTTCTTACATACATAATATAACATACATCCCGAACTTGAATTTTTTTGTCTGTTCGAGCACAATGACTGGGTTGCCTGGTTTCCGGAAAGATACTTCCTTTTGTCCTAAGTATCTGGAAACACTCCACCATTTTGGTCCGGAGGTTAAAGCCGAAAGCCTACGATGACAAAATCATTTCACATGTTCGGATCTAACCAAAGGCTGATCATAAATGTACATTGATACATTAAGTCAAAAACCTATTCCTTCTCTATTTTGTCTATAAGGCTATCTAATCTACAGTCTTCCTGTGAATATTTCGCAGCGATCATTACTTGATCATAGACCAAATTTACAGGGATTTCCTTCCCATCTGGTCCCTGTGGTCCTACTCGAGCCATATGATTCGGGTCCAGTTTGGTAAAGTGTGTCTTCACCATGGCCCAGGCTTCTCGTGCGCCCTTACGGCAGGCAGACGTCTTCCATAGCTCAAACTGGTGCCAGGCACCTTTCAACAGGTTCGCCAGGCCCTCCATACTTTCTGGAGGGGTATCAAATGGCCATAACGCCTTCACCATACTCCTCATGGCTTTCCAAGCCCGAGCATGTATGATGGACAACTCCTTTAGAACGTCAGCTTGAAACCCGGATACTTCCTTTTCTGGCCGACCAGTTAACAGACCTGCCGCAACAAATTCACGATATTCCGCATTATGGACTAAACATGAGTACCTATGGTGGTTCTGAATAAGAGGGGAAGACATGCCGAACATGCCACCCTTCAGCTTTTCATTTTCCTTATGAGCGGCTGATAGCTGAGCCTTCAAGCTCTCTATCTATTTAGATTGTTTGTCCTTTTCCTCCTCAAGTTTTTTCTCCCTAGACGTGCCCGTCGCGGTCTCTTTTAATTCCGCTAGTTTGGTGGTGACCGCATTCAGTTGCATCTAGTTTGTGTTCAGCTCGTGGGCTAGCATAGTGTTCTTTTCTTGCAGAACCTGCACAAATTATCGATCCTTAAATTGGTTTGCCTCACCGTTTCAAGTCTCGGGGGCTACCGACATATGACAGTGCAAATTGCATCAAATTTTACCTGTATATTCTTTGAGAACGGCTGAATGACTCCGGCAAGGCCGTCTCGAGCAGCTCGGATATATGCATCTGTCGAACTCAGTGCGGCGAACTCTTGTTCGGACAAAGCCGGAGCACGCATAGCCTCCTTTAATCGACGATGATTCATCATGCTCTCCACTTCGGAATTCGTGACCGATACGTCATCCGAATCCTCTCGAGGAGGCGGAACAAGCGTGGCGTCGGCTCGCGTCCTAGTTGATGAGTCCGGCACCGGATTAGTGGACATTTGGCTAATCAGGTGTTTTCCCACAGTCTGCCGTGTGCTCCTCCTGATGTCAAGGATAAAATGGGATACTCTTAACAACCTAGACTTGTGCTTAGGCATGCATTAAAACACACATACCTCCTGGAAGACTGTGAGGTCTCCGCAGTACTCCCGGTTGTAGGACCTTGAAGTATGTCTAGAGGGGGGGTGATTAGACTACTTGACCAATAAAAACTTAACCGATTCCCAATTTTAGACTTTGGCAGATTTTAACTATTTTTGAACAAGTCAAGCAATCTTCACGCAATTCAAGCAAGCATTCAAAGAGTATATATGCAGCGGAAAATAAAGCATGCAACTTGCAAGAATATAAAGGGAAGGGTTTGGAGAATTCAAACGCAATTGGAGACACAGATGTTTTTGTCGTGGTTCCGATAGGTGGTGCTATCGTACATCCACGTTGATGGAGACTTCAACCCACGTAGGGTAACGGTTGGGCGATTCCACGGAGGGTTCCACCCACGAAGGGTCCACGAACTAGCAACCTTGTCTATCCCACCATGGCCGTCTCCCACGAAGGACTTGCCTCACTAGCGGTAGATCTTCACGAAGTAGGCGATCTCCTTGCCCTTACAAACTCCTTGGTTCAACTCCACAATCTTGTCGGAGGCTCCCAAGTTACACCTAGCCAATCTAGGAGACACCACTCTCCAAGAAGTAACAAATGGTGTGTTGATGATGAACTCCTTGCTCTTGTGCTTCAAATGATAGTCTCCCCAACACTCAACTCTCTCTCACAGGATTGGATTTGGTGGAAAGAAGATTTGAGTGGAAAGCAACTTGGGGAAGGCTAGAGATCAAGATTCATATGGTTGGAATGGAATATCTTGGCCTCAACACATGAGTAGGTGGTTCTCTCTCAGAACTGGTAAGTTGGAAGTGTAGGTTTGTTCTGATGGATCTCTCCACGAATTAAGAGGAGGTGGAGGGGTATATATAGCCTCCACACAAAATCTAACAGTTACACACAATTTACCAAACTTGGTGGGACCGAATCATCAAACTCGGTCAGACCGATTTAGTAAACCTAGTGACCGTTAGGATTTTCAATGGGACTGACTTGCATCTCGGTAGGACCGATTTGGTTAGGGTTAGGGCATAACGTAATCTTGGTGAGACCGATTACACAAACTCGGTGAGACCGATTACACAAACTCGGTGAGACCGAAGTTAGGGCATCTCGGTAGAGAGTTGGTCAGGTAAACTTGGTGGGACCGATTTGCTCTTTCGGTGAGACTGAAAAGTTATAAAAGGGAAACAGAGAGTTTACATTGTAATCTCGGTGGGACCGATTCGCTCTTTCGGTGAGACCGAAAAGTTATGAAGGGGAAACAGAGAGATTACAATCCCATCTCGGTGAGACCGAGATCCCTATCGGTGAAACCGATTTGCCTAGGGTTTGTGGCAGTGTCTATGACATCTGAACTCGGTGGCGCCGAATAGAAAGAATCGGTAGGGTCGAGTTTGACTTTGGGTTTAGGTCATATGTGCATATGATAAAGTAGTGGAGGGTTTTGGAGCATATCACTAAGCACATGAAGCAAAAGGCTCATTAAGCAACACCTCATCCCTCCTTGATAGTATTGGCTTTTCCTGTAGACTCAATGTGATCTTGGATCACTAAAATGTAAAATGAAGAGTCTTGAGCTTTTGAGCTTGAGCCAATCCTTTGTCCTTGATATTTTGAGGGATCCACTTTCATCATCCATGCCATGCTATTCATTGAGCTTTCCTGAAATATTTGTCTTGGAATAGCATTAGCTCAATAAGCTATATGTTGTTATGAATTACCAAAACCACCTAGGGATAGTTGCACTTTCAATCTCCCCCTTTTTGGTAATTGATGACAACATATAGATCAAAGCTTCGACAAATGATAATAAAATTGAAAAACATCGTCGCTTTGAGAAGTATGTGATAAGCAAGAGCTCCCCCTAAATTTGTGCATATCTTAAGATTTGCTTTGGACTGCAAATGCACAAGGAATTAGGCTCATGGGTTACTCTTCCATGTCACATACATCTTGGTGGAGCGCTCAAAATAATAACGATTGAATACATGCACTCATCACCAAGCACAGTGAATGATCATATAAGGATAGATAAGATAATATCATAAAAGGCATAAGTGTAGCTTATGATCAAACACATGATCATCAATGTCTCACAGGTAATGCATAGTATCTTAAGCAATCAAATGCAAAAAAAAGTTCAACCAAGAAGACAAGAGAGAACAAAAGCAAATCTCTCTCTCTCTCGAAGCCTATGATCTATACATTTTTCTCCCCCTTTGGCAACAAGTTACCAAAAAGTTCCTAGAAAATGCATTGGACTATGTCGTCTCTCAGGCTTGGTCTTCTGGTGGTGGTGTAGACAGGACTCCAAGGATGAACGCATCAGTAGACATGGTAGGAGCTGAAGAAGTTGGAGCTGGAGCTGGTTGAGCTGGAGCTGTAGCTGGAGCGGAAGAAGTTGCTTTGGTGTCTGGAGTTGGTACTGCAGCTGACCTCTGAGCTCTAGGCACTCTGGCAAATGCATCGCTTGTCGCCTTGCCCTTCCTCTCCCGCATATCATCTTGTAATCTGCTCCATCTTTGATGAATCTCACCACTTTGACATCAAGATCATAGAATTTTGTTCCATGATTCTCTCCAAGCTCTCCTGGTTTTGAGTTAGGTGGCCAACCCTTCTCAATCCACGAGTTGATGCTATTAAGTAACCAAGCTGCTCCTGCTTGTTCTTCAGAAAGTAGTCAGATGCCTCTGCTTGAGTTGGCATCTTTGCACCTTTCTCTTGCCTTGCCTTCTCCTTTCTCTCCTGAGCTTGCACTGATGACGGTTCATACTCGGTCATGACAACTCGATTGTCCTCAAAATCAGGATAGAGAACCATGTGTTCCCTATCCAATAGATACTTTCCTGTGCCCATCTTCGAGTTTATCAACTCCTGAATCTGTGGGGCATAACCACAGCTCCTCTTCTGATCTGCTGCTGTCCTCTTAATTGTCTTGACTATGAGGCTCATGACCTTGAATTTCTGAGGCACATCAAAAACATTAAGCAAATTGATTGCATGTCCTCTAATCATGTTATGGTCACCTGATTTGGGCAATAGAGTATGCCTTAAGATCCAGTTGATCGTAGGCAGCCCTGACAGCAGAAAATGGACTGATCCAAACTTGAAGGTCTCAATTGCATCATCGGGGATCTCCATGTACATGTGTGACATTGTGCTATGATCCATTTTCTTCTTACCATAAATGTCCAGGTCATCCTCACTTTCCTTTGGGGCATTGATCAAACTTGCCCATTCCTCTATGGTAGACTGATATCTGGTTCCTTCCGACATCCACACTATCCCGCCATCCGGATAGAAATGTGTGTGGAGTAGAATTGCATGATGAGTTAAATCGCTCCAGCTTGGTGAGCTTCGCCCAACAAAATCAGCAACTCCACAAGCACTGAAGCTGTCATACACTCCAGGGTAGTGTTCTGCGTTCTCCTTCATGTAGGTCCAGTTGACCCATCTCATATCGCAAACTATGGGCTTCTTATCCAGCAAGACAGTCTCATAAAAGTCCTGCTGCTCCTTAGTGTGGAACATGTAATCCACAGCAGTCCTTCTCCTCGTGGCATATGGATCTGTCTCTCTCCATAGCCTCAACCCATTATCTCTCCTGATCTTCATGTTTTCAGCCACAGGATGAGCATCATTGTGGTCTAGGATCTTGGGTTTGAGCTTCCTTAGGACCTGCCCTTCTTCATCTTCTTCAGCTTCAACCTCAGGCAATGGGGCCTTGTTCTTTTCAGCCGCTGGTATGCTCCTGGTATTCCTCTTGGGTGCATTCTTGGGCTTGGGGGCAAGTTTGGGCTTGGAAGTTGCAGCCCCTGACTTGATTGCATCACCCATCAGCTTTTGTGCCTTGGGTGCAGGCTCTGCAGCCTCTTCTTCTTCTTCCTCTTCCATCATGGAAGGCTTCCCAATCACTCTTGCCATGGTCTTCTTAACCCTTTCTTTCCTTTTCTTTCCCACTGCAGCAACAGGCTCTTTGGGTTGAGATTCCAAAGGGGCTTGAGTAGACACTCTGGCTTTGGACATTGGTTATCTGCCTGCTGGCCTTTTGATTTTCAAACCAAGCTTCACCGCAGAAGAGCTGAACTCCTCTTGAGCACTTTCTTCTTGGAGCTTGCCTCATCCTCCACCGCCACATAATCCTCATCCTCGACTCGAGGTCTTCTTCTTCTTGACCTTGTGGCAGCCTTGGGCAAATTGCTTGAAGTGCTTCGCTCCCCTCATCTCGAGCTGCTTGAGGGACTAGTGCCCTCGCCAATTGGATCTGCTCTTGATTTGTTCTAGCTATCACTCTGGTCCACATTTGTCCAACCGATCGCTGACCCTGTGAATAGTTATAGATGAGGTAGACTGGATGATCATCACAAAATGCAGAGATTTTTGCAAAAGAATGATTCAAAAAACTTAGTTTTAGTTTCCCACTGAAAGCATTTCGGATCTACCGATTTTCAAACTCGGTGATAGCGAAGCAGTTTTGGAACCTAAACTAGTGAACTCGGTCAGACCGAATCACAGTTCGGTGGCACCGAGACTGCTAGGGTTTCACAAAGTTCGGAAATCGGTCACACCGATTTGTAATTCTCGGTCAGACCGAGACTTACAAGTGCAATGGCGTTAGCCAAATCAGTGGGACCGAGTTTTTCAACTCGGTGGGTTCGAGATGGTTTCGTCGGAAACCTAACCCTAAATTTTCGAATCGCAACTATTCTAAGGATTGATTTGACTGGATAGGAGTGTTTCAATCGTGGCAAGATGCATAATGTACACAATGTGCTGAGAATCGGACGAGGAAAGCACTGTGATCGAGTCCATACCCTAGTTCGGCGGGAACTCGCTACGGCGGCAACGGCGGAGGAGAATTCCGTTGACGGCGGCGGAGACCGGCGACTGGAGGCGGCTGGCGACAAAGTCGACGATCCGTAGACCAAGTTGGCAGAGCGAGCTATGCGCGGGCGCGATGATTCGGAGAAAGTTTTCCAAATTTTTCCTGTGCAATATATATAGCCCGACCCTGTCGGTGTGACCGAGTGGTACAACTCGGTGGCACCGAGATGCAAAACTGTGAACAATTATTGCAACTCGGTGTGACCGAAAAGTACAAATCGGTTGCACCGAGATGAAAACCTAGATAGACTCAGTAATCTCGGTATGACCGAAATGGAGGAATCGGTCAGACCGAAAATCACAAAGGAGTTTTGGAAGTTTAAGTCTATGACGAATCGGGGACTCCGAGTGCTCCTCACACAGAGTGGTTCGAATCTGACTTGATCAAATTTTGTGATGTAGCATGAATAGAGTTTGAGACGAGAAAAGCATAGATAGCTAGAGAGGGTTCTTAGGCATTCTTGTCCATCCACTTGGCCAAAGAAAGAAAAGCCAAACAATCAAAACAACAAGTGGATGTCCTCGAATGAGTAAATATGCAACCAACATGCTCACACAATAAGATGACAAATGAAATATGTGACAAAGCATGCACAACCAATTCTAGCATCTATCAAACAATTGGCGATGACTAGGTCATCTATATATGAGTATATTGACTTAGGAGTCGAATGAGAACATTTGATCATAGGTCATACTCATCGTTTAAGCTCAAGTGGGGTTACCACTTTTACATAAAGCATTTATGTGTTCACATCATTAGAGTTGCTTTGACTCAATTCTTAGAGTTAAGCTCCCCCTAGATGTGAGATCCCCCCTTAGAGGGATAAACTAACCTTGGGTTTTGTCGATGATGACTTCATGTAGGTGTTGAAGATGTGGATGCTCAATGTTGATGTAGATCGTTTGGGGCAATCCTTTGGAGTGAGTTGCACTTTCAATACCTACATAGGTTAGTACTACAAGGAACAAACAAGAATATCCATATACATAGAGTGATGCACACACACAAAATGATGTCCATGAAAACATTAGGTTACCTTGTCCCTTGCCTTACCAACATGAGGGTTTATGACTCCTTGAACTAGTGCAAGGTATGGAAGTTGATTGCACTTGTCCTTGCCATAATGATATGAGTGAAGAACGTTGGCGGAGTCACCCTCAAAAACTCTCTAGTTCTTCTTCTTCGGGATCCACATCAACTTGATGGGAATCCTTGGTGTAGTAGTTGTACTTGATGAAGTAGAACTTGACGTAGTCTTGGGAACCCACTTGACCAAGGCCTTAGGTGCTTCTTCAAATGCATCAATTTCCTCTTGAAGCTTGTCCTTGCCTTTGTTCTTGTGGTCTTGTGGTGGAAGATCATCTTGAGCTTGTGTTCCCTTGAAGTAAGTAGGATCATACTTCTCTTGTTGAGGAACAAACTTCGTCTTGGGGTATTGATCTTCTTCCCACTCAACTCCATTGGTATTGAACTTTCGCTCAAAACCAACACCTTGATTCTTCCGTGCCTTCCTTGCTTGCGCACAATTTCCTCAAATTGCTTACTCCCGGCAAGACTCTTGTATACACCTTTTCTATAATTCCTTCAATAAGATGTTTTCTTGCTCAAGTGTAACTTGGCTAAGAGGATCATTAGTGGAATCAAGAGAACTACTAGAAGCAACAATATTGGATTTAGCATTGTTATTGTTACTACTAGAAGAAGAATCTTTCTTGTTCTTGTTACTAGACTTGACTTGAGGCATGTAAGTAGATAAGAGTAAACGCTTGGCAATGTAAGAAGAACTTTTCACGAAGATCATCATTGATTGCCTTTAAGAAATCATGCTCTTGCTCAAGATTGAGCTTTTCAAAGCGTAACTTCTCATGAGCCCTTAAAAGTTCTCGATGATCTTCAAAGATAGTTTCATGAGCTAACTTAAGAGTGTTTAGTTCTTTAGTTAGACGCTCAATTTTCTCCTTATCATTGTCATTCGTTTCAACTTGATTAGCATGATTAATTGACGTTTCATCATAGTATTCATCACTAGAGTTGTCAACAATTAAATCATCATCACCTAGCAAGTCATCTTCATCAACATCAAAATCAACATACTCGGGGTGTGTTACCTTAGGACCTTTGGCCATGAAGCATCTACCAATTACTTCATTTGGTGATTCAAATATGTCGTAGGAGTTGGTTGACACAAGTGCTATACCGGCAACACCTTCATCTTGAGTGTATTCGGAGTCGGAGTGATAGCTTCTCTCGGAGTGATGGTCGGAGTCGGAGCCGGATACCCATTCACCAACATGAGCTTGATGTCTTCGTTTTGCGCTTGATGTCTTCGTTTTGCGTAGCTCTTTGATGACTTGTCCTTCCTTTCCGAATCCTTGCTTCTCCGTGAGGATCTTCGTTCATAACGATCATCTCTACTCCTTCTCTCTCTTGGTGGTGATTCTTCTCTTCTACTTCTTCTCTTGGGAGAATCTTCTTCTTTTGTAGGGTGACGTACACTCATTGAATAGTGTCCGGTCTCCCACAATTGTAGCAATTGCGCCTCGACTAGAAGATCTTTTGTCATTGTAGGACCTTGACTTAGAGCTTCTTTCTTTGCTTCTACTCTTGTAGAATTTGTTGAAGTTCTTCACCATTAAGCTCAATTCTTCATTGAAGGTTTGTTTCTCACTTGTTGATGTGGGGGCTTCACATGAGGCTTTATAAGCACCACTCGACTTGTTGTGAAGTTCCTCCTTATCCTTGAGTGAAATCTCATGAGCAACAATTCTTCCAATGACTTCCGTAGGCTTGAGATCTTTGTAATTGGGCATCATTTGGATCAATGTGCACACGGTATCATATTTTCCATCCAATGCTCTTAGGATCTTCTTGATGATGAATCTATCGGTCATCTCTTCACTTCCTAAGCCGGCAATCTCATTTGTGATAAGAGCAAGCCTAGAGTACATTTCAGCGACACCTTCACCATCCTTCATTTTGAACTTGTCAAGCTGACTTTGGAGCACATCCAACTTGGATACCTTGACGGAGTTGGTACCTTTGTGCATATCAATCAAAGTATCCCAAATTTCCTTTGCATTCTCAAGACAGCTGATTTTGTTGAATTCTTCA
Source organism: Aegilops longissima (assembly GCA_021605205.1). Lineage (NCBI taxonomy): Eukaryota > Viridiplantae > Streptophyta > Magnoliopsida > Poales > Poaceae > Aegilops > Aegilops longissima. Next base: position 560,938,169 of record CM038678.1, read on the forward strand.
GGGCACAATCCATTGAAGAGGATATCACAAGCTTGAGCATTGTATTGCAACATCTTCAACTCATCCGCACTAGCTTCACGGTTCGGTTCTCTCCCATCAAAGAATTCACCTTGCAAGCCAATACACACAATAGCCCAAACGGCAGGGTTATGTCCAAGAATATGCATTTTCATCTTATGCTTCCAACTAGCAAAATTAGTGCCATCAAAGTAAGGACCTCTACGGTGATAATTTCCCTCGCTAGATGCCATACTCTCCTAGGTTGTGAAACCAAGGCTATGATCACCAAAAGCTATGGAAATCAAAGCAAATGGAGACCAAAGCTCTGATACCACTTGTAGGACCTTGAAGTATGTCTAGAGGGGGGGGGGTGATTAGACTACTTGACCAATAAAAACTTAACCTTTTCCCAATTTTAGACTTTGGCAGATTTTAACTATTTTTGAACAAGTCAAGCAATCTTCACGCAATTCAAGCAAGCATGCAAAGAGTATATAGGCAGTGGAAAATAAAGCATGCAACTTGCAAGAATATAAAGGGAAGGGTTTGGAGAATTCAAACGCAATTTGAGACACAGATGTTTTTGTCGTGGTTCCGATAGGTGGTGCTATCGTACATCCACGTTGATGGAGACTTCAACCCACGTAGGGTAATGGTTGCGCGAGTCCACGGAGGGCTCCACCCACGAAGGGTCCACGAAGTAGCAACCTTGTCTATCCCACCATGGTCGTCGCCCACGAAGGACTTGCCTCACTAGCGGTAGATCTTCACGAAGTAGGCGAAATCCTTGCCCTTACAAACACCTTGGTTCAACTCCACAATCTTGTCAGAGGCTCCCAAGTGACACCTAGCCAATCTAGAAGACACCACTCTCCAAGAAGTAACAAATGGTGTGTTGATGATGAATCCTTGCTCTTGTGCTTCAAATGATAGTCTCCCCAACACTCAACTCTCTCTCACAGGATTGGATTTGGTGGAAAGAAGATTTGAGTGGAAAGCAACTTGGGGAAGGCTAGAGATCAAGATTCATATGGTTGGAATGGAATATCTTGGCCTCAACACATGAGTAGGTGGTTCTCTCTAACGGTAAGTTGGAAGTGTAGGTTTGTTCTGATGGCTCTCTCCATGAATGAAGAGGAGGTGGAGGGGTATATATAGCCTCCACACAAAATCTAACCGTTACACATACACACAATTTACCAAACTCGATGGGACCGAATCATCAAACTCGGTCAGACCGATTTAGTAAACCTAGTGACTGTTAGGATTTTCGGTGGGACTGACATGCATCTCGGTAGGACCGATTTGGTTAGGGTTAGGGCATAACGTAATCTCGGTGAGACCGATTACACAAACTCGATAAGACCGAAGTTGGTAATTAGCTAACCAGAGAGTTGGTCAGGTAAACTCGGTGGGACCGATTTGCTCTTTCGGTGAGACCGAAAAGTTACAAAAGGGAAACAGAGAGTTTACATTGTAATCTCGGTGGGACCGATTCGCTCTTTCGGTGAGACCGAAAAGTTACGAAGCGGAAACAGAGAGATTACAACCCCATCTCGGTGAGACCGAGATCCCTATCGGTGAAACCGATTTGCCTAGGGTTTGTGGTAGTGGCTATGACATCTGAACTCGGTGGCGCCGGATAGAAAGAATCAGTAGGGCCGAGTTAGACTTTGGGTTTAGGTCATATGTGGATATGAGAAAGTAGTGGAGGGTTTTGGAGCATATCACTAAGCACATGAAGCAAAAGGCTCATTAAGCAACACCTCATCCCTCCTTGATAGTATTGGCTTTTCCTATAGTCTCAATGTGATCTTGGATCACTAAAATGTAAAATGAAGAGTCTTGAGCTTTTGAGCTTGAGCCAATCCTTTGTCCTTGATATTTTGAGGGACCCACTTTCATCATCCATGCCATGCCATTCATTGAGCTTTCCTGAAATATTTGTCTTGGGATAGCATTAGCTCAATGAGCTATATGTTGTTATGAATTACCAAAACCACCTAGGGATAGTTGCACTTTCACCGGTCCCTATTCGTTTTGAACGACGGCCTTGTGTATGGGCCGCCCTCGAGGAGATACGGTCCCTAGAGGGCCGATCCTGTTATAATCCGGATCGGTACAACGGGTAAGGATGCAGATGAGGATCTCCTCTTAGGAAGCCTCTGAATACTCACGATGCAGAATGGGTAAAGGCGAGTGTAGTCGGCGGTGATAGCCACTTCCGAACCGTCAAGGCTTGCTTGATGAAAACCCCATTGTCAAATTCTATATATATATATATATATATATATATATATATATATATATATATATATATATATATATATATATATATATATATATATATATATATATATATATATATATGTATGTCTCGATCTCGCAAAAGCCGTGATCTTCATCACGATTATGATCCACTGGTTGGGGAGCGGGACGGTGGACGCCCTCGGTCATCTTCCTCCATGAATGTTGGTGGCAATAAAAAGTAAATTCGATTAGTGTCTGCAATGCAATGAAATAAGCACAGAACGATCGAGATCTTACACATTCAATAGGGGTGTACATGGAATCAGCCTCCCGGCAGTTTAACTGGAGAAAATCTTCTTTTTCACCCTTATACATATCAGCCAAAATCAAGGCCAGTTCGGCTGGGGTATCCGGACCTTTTCGTCTATACGGGACGCGTCGTCTTCTCTGTTGTAGCACCATAAGGGAGTTACTCTGGATTGAAGAGGCTGGACACACCTCTTTATGGCAATGGCCATGACTTCAACTATAGAAATCTCAGTATGGGAAAGCAACCTGACCTTGCTGACCAACATCTTTATCTCCGTTTTGTCCTCTTCCTTAGGACTGCGGGGATGCCAGTTGAGGCGCTTGCTTAAAGGAGCATTGGAGAATTCAGGGAGGCCGTGCCGGACTGGGTCCGGCAGCGGAACATTGTCCATATAAAACCATTCCGAGGACCACTGCGGGTATGCCTCTTTCGGTGTCCCTACAAGGCATCCAGATCCAGCAATACGCCATACTTCGGCACCACCCACTTCAATATGGAACCCTCTTGGTGGCGGGGAACGAGGCAAAAGAATTTCCTCCATAATCCAAAATGAGCCTCGATGCCTAGGAACAGCTCGCAGAGGGCAACAAAACCTGAGATGTGCAGAATCGAACCTGGGGTGAGGTTGTGCAGTTGGATGCCATAAAATTCCAATATTCCCCGGAGGAAGGGATGGATTGGAAATCCCAGGCCCCGCAATAGAAATGGAATGAAGCACACCCTCTCCTCCTTATTTGGGTTGGGGAAGTTCTCAGCCATCGCGTCGTTGCCCATTCAATATAATCCCGCTTGAACGGGGACTAGATCCGTGAGGGGGAGGTAGCCTTGCGTCTGGAGCCAGCTTAGCTGAAGATGAGGCACGGAGCAACTCTGCCAATCGCCCTCTTGAGGGCTGATAACCCACAAGTATAGGGGATCGCAACAGTTTTCGAGGGTAGAGTATTCAACCCAAATTTATTGATTCGACACAAGGGGAGCCAAAGAATATTCTCAAGTATTAGCAGTTGAGTTGTCAATTCAACCACACCTGGATAACTTAATATCTACAGCAAAGTGTTTAGTAGCAAAGTAATATGATAGTGGTAACGGTAACAAAAGGTAACAGTAGCAAAAGTAATATTTTTGGTATTTTGTAGTGATTGTAACAGTAGCAACGGAAAAGTAAATAAGCGAAGAACAATATGGGAAAAGCTCGTAGGCATTGGATCGGTGATGGAGAATTATGCCGGATGCGGTTCATCTTGTAACAGTCATAACATAGGGTGACACAGAACTAGCTCCAATTCATCAATGTAATGTAGGCATGTATTCCGAATATAGTCATACGTGCTTATGGAAAAGAACTTCCATGACATCTTTTGTCCTACCATCCCGTGGTAGCGGGGTCCTAATGGAAACTAAGGGATATTAAGGCCTCCTTTTAAAAGAGTATCGGAACAAAGCATTAGCACATAGTGAATACATGAACTCCTCAAACTATGGTCATCACCGGGAGTGGTCCCGATTATTGTCACTTCGGGGTTGCTGGATCATAACACATAGTAGGTGACTATAGACTTGCAAGATAGGATCAAGAACACACATATATTCATGAAAACATAATAGGTTCAGATCTGAAATCATGGCACTCGGGCCCTAGTGACAAACATTAAGCATAGCAAAGTCATAGAAACATCAATCTCAGAACATAGTGGATACTAGGGATCAAACCCTAACAAAACTAACTCGATTACATGATAGATCTCATCCAACCCATCACCGTCTAGCAAGCCTGCGATGGAATTACTCACGCACGGCGGTGAGCATCATGAAATTGGTGATGGAGGATGGTTGATGATGACGACGGCGACGAATCCCCCTCTCCGGAGCCCCGAACGGACTCCAGATCAGCCCTCCCGAGAGGTTTTAGGGCTTGGCGGCGGCTCCGTATCGTAAAACGCGATGTTTTCTTCTTCTTTATATTTTCTCCCCGAAAGCAAATATATAGAGTTGGAGTTGGCGTCGGAGGAGCTCCAGGGGGCCCATGAGGTAGGGGGCGCCCCCTAGGGGGGAGGGAGCGCCCCCACTCTCGTGGACAGGGTGTGGGCCCCCTGGTCTTCATCTTTTGCAATGATTTATTATTATTTCCAAATAGACGTTCCGTGGAGTTTTAGGTCATTCCTAGAACTTTTGTTTCTGCACATAAATAACAGCATGGAAAGTCTGCTGAAAACAGCGTCAGTCTGGGTTAGTTCCATTCAAATCATGCAAGTTAGAGTCCAAAACAAGGGCGAAAGTTTTGGAAAAGTAGATACGACGGAAACGTATCAACTCCCCCAAGCTTAAACCTTTGCTTGTCCTCAAGCAATTCAGGTGATAAACTAAAAGTGATAAAGAAAAACTTTTACAAACTCTATTTGCTCTTGTGGTTGTAAATATGTAAAGCCAGCATTCAAGTTTTCAAAAAAAGATTATGACTAACCACATTTGCAATAATTCTCAGGTCTCTTGTTTACTCATATCAATAGCATAATCAACTAGCGAGCCATAATAATAAATCTCGGATGACAACACTTTCTCAAAACAATCATGATATGATATAACAGGATGGTATCTCGCTAGCCCTTTCTGAGACCGCAAAACATAAATGCAGAGCACCTTTAAACATCAAGACCTGACTAGACATTGTAATTCATGGTAAAAGAGATCCAATAATGGTCATACCCAATATAAATTAATAGTAATGGATGCAAATGACAGCTGTGCTCTCCAGCTAGTGCTTTTTAATAAGAGGGTGATGACTCAACATAAAAGTAAATAGATAGGCCCTTCGCAGAGGGAAGCAGGGATTTGTAGAGGTGCCAGAGCTCGGTTTTGAAATAGAGATAAATAATATTTTGAGCGGCATACTTTCATTGTCAACATAACAACTAAGAGTTGGTGATATCTTCCATGCTACACAAATTATAGGCGGTTCGTAAACACAATGGTAAAGTTTATACTCCCCCTCCACCAACAAGCATCAATCCATGACTTGCTCGAAACAACGAGTGTCTCCAACTAGCAACAGTCCCAGGGGGAGTTTTCTTTGCAATTATTTTGATTTAGTTTACATAAAGCATGGGACTGGGCATCCCGGTGACCAGCCATTTTCTCGTGAATGAGGAGCGGAGTCCACTCCTCTTGAGAATAACCCACCTAGCATGGAAGATACAGACAGCCCTAGTTGATACATGAGCTATTCGAGCATACAAAATAGAATGTTTATTTGAAGGTTTAGAGTTTGGCACATACAAATTTACTTGGAACGGCAGGTAAATACCGCATATAGGAAGGTATAGTGGACTCATATGGAATAACTTTGGAGTTTAAGGGATTGGATGCACAAGCAGTATTCCCGCTTAGTACAAGTGTGACGCCCCCGATTCAATCATACACTAATCATGCACGCAAATGTGTACGATCAAGATCAGGGACTCACGGGAAGATACCACAACCAAACTCTACAACTAAAAATAAGTCATACAAGCATCATAATACAAGCCAGGGGCCTCGAGGGCTCGAATACAAGTGCTCGATCATAGACGAAGTCAGCGGAAGCAACAATATCCGAGTACGACATAAGTTAAACAAGTTTGCCTTAAGAAGGCTAGCACAAACTGGGATACAGATCGAAGAGGAGCAGGCCTCCCGCCTCGGGATCCTCCTAGGTCACTCCCGGTAAATCGTCGGCCGGGCTGCACGTAGTAGTAGGCACCTCCAGTAGTAGTCGTCATAGGCGGTGGCGTCGGCTCCTCGGCTCCATCGTCGATTGCAGCAACCGAGTAGAGGTAGGGGAAAAGGGGAACAAGGCAACCGTGAGTACTCATCCAAAGTACTCGCAAGCAAGGAGCTACACTACATATGCATGGATATATGTGTAAAGGCCATATCGATGGACTGAACTGCAGAATGCCGTAATAAGAGGGGATAGTTAGTCTTAACGAAGACTACGCTTCGACACCGGTCTTGCAATGCATGTAAGAGGACAACGAAGTCCTCCAAGTAACATCATATAGCAATAATCCTACCCGCAATCCCCGCTCATAACCCCGAGCGAGAGCGACCACGGTTGTATCCGCACTTGGAAGGGTGTGTTTTAACAAGTATCCGGTTCTAGTTGTCATAAGCTCAAGGTACAACTCCAAGTCGCCCTGTTATCAAGATCACGGCTATCCGAATAGATTAACTCACCGCAGGGTGCACCATCTTACCCAAAGACGCTTGATCCCATTTGGCCGGACACACTTTAGGGGTCATGCCCGCCGCAGAAGATCAACACGTCGCAGCCCCACCTAGGCACAACAGAGAGGCCAACACGCCGGTCTAAACCTAAGCGCCGCAGGGTCCGGGCCCATCGCCTCGAGCACACCAAGACGTTATGCGACGCTGCCGGAAGCGCACCTAGCCTAACAGCGTTCCAGCCCAATCCGGCGCGCCGCTCCGTCGGCCGACGTCAAGTATTTCGCCGATACCACGACGCCGGATACCCATAACTACTCCCGCGAGATGGTTAGTGCGATAAGCTCGTAGCCAACTCAGATCAAATACCAAGACCTCGTTAAGCGTGTTAAGTAACCGCTGAACGCCGAACAGGGCTGTGCCCACTCTCCTAGGCGGTCTCAACTCGCCTGCCGCTCCGCCACAAAGATCCACTCATGGTGCTCCATCACCGACCCGACTTTAGTCTCACATGTATCATGTATAAGTATATAGTATATACCGTGATCAACTCCCGAGTGATCACGGCCCGATAGTATAGCATGACAGACGGACAAGAAAGTAGGGCCACGGATGAAAGTACTAGCATCCTATACTAAGCATATAGGATTGCGGGTAAGGTAACAAATGGTTACAAGGACAAAGCTATGCAAAGATAGGAGTATCGAAAACAAGAATATGCTATACTACTCTAATGCAAGCAAGATAGATAAGAGTAGGCGATATCTGGTGATCAAGGGGGGCTTGCCTGGTTGCTCTGGCAAGAGAGAGGGTCGCCAACACCGTAGTCGAACCGCCACCGCAGCTGGTCGGTCTCGTAGTCTACCGGAGAGAAGAGGGGAAGAAACAATGAATACAAAGTAAACAGATGCATATCGATGTATGACATGCCAAGAAGCGATGCTAGGCGTGTTCTAACGTGGTATGAGGGGTATGGTTAGGGGAAAACATCCGGAAGTTTTCCTTGCTCCGACGTCTGTCGATGATGAACCGAGAGGAAAGTTTGCAGGTTCGATAGGTTAGAGGCGTGCGGTGGACGAACGGACTGCGATCCGGATTCGCCTCGTCGCTCGAGTAACTTTCATGTTGAAAATATTTTAACCGGATTACGGATTAAAAGATATGATTTTAAAAGATTTTATTAATTTCGAATTTAATTAATTATTTAATTAATTTCGAAAATGCATTTATGACATCAAGATGATGTCATGCCGACATCAAGAATCAACAGTGGTTGACTGAGTCAACCCCGATGTGGGTCCCGCATGTCATTCTCTAATACCTAATTAACCTAATCAAAGTTAATTAACATTAGTTAATTAAGTTAATTAATGATTAGGTTAATTAATCGTAATTAATTAGATTAATTAATTACTTAATTAATTAATTAATTAATTAATTAGTTAATTAGTTTTATTTTATTTTCATTTTATTTTTATTTCTGTTTTAATAAAACCGTTCTTTTTGGGGGTGGGGCCCCTATGTCATTGGCCCCGAGGGGCAACGGCAAGCAAGGCTGCATGGCGGGTAGGAAGCTTCAACCCGAGGCCAACGGGACCAGGCGCCGAGGCCAAGACGGCGGGGGCGCAGCCTCGGCGCGACCGCCGGCGGCGGCAGCCATGGCGAGGCGACGGAGGAGGGGGTTCGGGCCTGACGGGGAAAACGTGCTACAGGCTCCGGGCCGAGCGACGGGCGCGTGGGGCGTGGAGCCCGCGACGGGAGGCCCCTGGGCGCGGAAGGGGCCGGGGTTTGGCGCCCGTGGGGAAGGGCGCTGGCGAGGGTGGCGTCCGGCGGCCGAGGCGCGCCGCAGGGGAAGAAGAGAGGAACGGGGGTCGGGCGAGGCATGGCGGCTGGCAGCAAGCAGGACAGCTCTGGCACGGGCTGGCGTCGACTGGGGAGAGAGAGGGAGCGAGGGGGAGGCGGTGGTGGCTGGGTGGCCGGAGCTCGCCGACGGGGGGAAGAGAGGGAACCGGGGAATCGGCGAGCTCACCGAGCGCCGTGGGTCTATGCGAGGGCGGGCTGGAGGGCGGTGACGACCAGCGAGGAGGCGGGCGGGGCGAGCTCGGCGTCGGGGAGGCGGAGGGTCGGGATCGACCAGCGGCGGTTGCTCGTGCTTGGGGCGACGGAGGGGAGGAGGGGACCTGACGGTGGAGAGGAGGATGAGGGGGTCGAGGCGGTGGGGGCGGGGGGCCGCCATGAGGGGGGGATGGGGTCTCGCCCGATTTGGATCAGGCGGGAGCGAGGGAGCGTGGGTCGGTGGCGTGGGGGAAGTGTGGGGCGGCTAGGGTTTGCCATGGGGGAGGGATAAGCGGCACTGGCCGGGCCAGGGGGGGAATGGGCCGGGGGAGGGGCCAAGTGGGGAGGGGGAATGGGCCAGGGGGAATGGGCCAGGGGTTTTCCCTTTTCTTTTATTATTTCTCTTTTCTGTTTTTAGTTTATTTAAAATGCCAAAGCATTTTACCAAAATTAGTGCACCCCACCTTAATTAGGTTAGCTATTTTAGACAACCCCCGAACATTTTTAGTCTTTGTTTTGAAACCTTTTTTTCTTTGCTTTTGTTTTAATTTTTGTTTTAGAACGGGTTCGGATCAAAGGGAGGTTTGGCACAAGAATCGAGGTGATCATTGTTGCATAACCATCCGCTGTTACAAATCTCCTCCATTACAAGAAATCTCGCCCCGAGATTTAGGAGGTAGAAGGAAAGAGTGCGGATATTCATCTCAGACGATCCTCGCTCCTGTGTGGCTTCGTCTTGAGTGATTCGACCATCGGATTTTGAGGAACTTGATCGCTTTCCCGACGTGTGCGGCGCTCAGCTTGGTCGAGAATACGACCGGATGTTCTTTATAGGAGAGGTCATGTTGCAATTCGAGCACTTCATGGTCCACCGCCGGATTGGGTCCTTGAAGCAGCGTCGGAGTTGTGACACGTGGAACACATCGTGAACTTGAGAAAGGTTCGACGGAAGCTCCAGCTTGATAAGCCACTTTTCCACGCCTTTCGAGAATAGTGAAAGGGCCAATATAGCGAGGCGCTAACTTGCCCTTGATCCCAAGCGTGAGCACCCTTCATTGGTGTAACGCGAAGATAGGCCTTTTCGCCAAAGTTGATAGACCATGTCTTGGTGATGACGGTCATAATTACTCTTTTGACGAGACCGAGCAGTCTTGAGATTCTCGCGAATAATGCGGACTTGTTCTTCGCATGTTGGATAATATCCGGACAAGAGTGGACGTTCCCGCTTTCGACCAGTTCGGAGGGGTTCGCACTTTCGTCCATATAACACTTCAAGGGGGCCATCTTCGACTAGCTTGATAGCTATTATTATAAGAGAACTCAGCATACGGGAGAGATTCCTCCCATTTCTTGTCAAGGAACGACACAAGCTCAAGCATTTCTTCGAGAATTTGGTTGACACGCTCAACTTGCCCTTGAGATCATGGATGAAAAGCAAGATCGAAAGATAAATGAGTCCCCATAGCTTCTTGAAAACTTGCCCGAATCTTGAAGTGAATAAGCTGCCACGGTCCGAATCGATAACCGGTGGGATACCGTGAAGTGAAACAATTCTCGACATATAGAGCGCTGCAAGCTGGCTAGCAAAGTGATCGCTTTTCGACCGCCGTAAAATGTGCAACTTTAGAAAGCCGTGAATGACGACAAGAATAGCATCATTACCTTTCGCGATTTGGGAAATCCAGGACGAAGTCCATTTCAACATGGTCCCATTTCCATTCGGGAGTAGAGATAGGTTGCGAGTTCCAAGAGGCCTTTGATGTTCGCTTTGATACGACGGCAAACGCCACACTCGTAAACATAGCGAGCAATGTCCGCTTCATATTAGACCACCGTAATCTCGATTTAATGTCTTGATACATCTTTGTACTGCCGGGATGGATACATAGAGGCGATCATGAGCTTCTTTCATAACCTTCGAGTCATATTCAGGTTTTCCTTCTTACACGGCACCACTAGGCGGCCTTTGAAGTACAAGGCGCCATCATCAAGAATAGTGAAGGACGAGGATTTCCTTTCCGATGTCTTGTTTAAGCTTGTAGACTTCAGAGTCAAATCCTGCATTGTCTTTATGGTGCCCACGAGATCGGGTTCAACAACCAGGTATAAAGGGAACCCCGGGGAACAACACGGAGATTCATCTTTTGGAACTCCGGAGGAGGGGAGCGAAAGTGCACCGGAGGAACAATATGGAGGTTCAGCTTTCAATTCCTCAACAAGTGGGGCTGAACTTTGTGAACTCAAGGTGGTTGCAGAAGACTTGCGGCTCAAGGCATCAGCCATTACATTAGCCTTGCTCGGCGATAGGAAATACCCAAATCAAAGTTGCAACAGTTTCCATCCATCTCTGCCGACGGAGGTTCAGGTCTGGCTGAGTAAACAGATACTTCAGACTTTGGTGGTCGGTGAAGATCTCGCAACGACACGAGAAGGTAATGTCGCCATCGCTTGATGCATGAATGACAGCAGCTAGCTCGAGGTCGTGAACTGGGTAGTTCTCTTCGTGAGGGCGCAATTGTCGAGAGGCATAAGCAACCACTTTGCGCTCTTGCATTAGGACACCGCCTAAACCTTGACGAGAAGCGTCGCAGTAAATGACGAAGTCCTTCTTAGTATCAGGAGGAGCTAGCACTGGGGCAGACGTCAACTTGTCTTTGAGTGCTCGGAAACTTTCGACACTTATCTCATCCATTGGAACTTGACGCCTTATGCAACAAAGTTAGTCGAGGCTCGGCAATCTTGGAGAAGTTCTCGACGAATCGACGGCAATAGCTGGCGAGACCGAGAAAACTTCTGACTTGCTTAACGTTCTTCGGAGGAGTCCAATCGAGAATAGCCTGAACTCTTTCAGGGTTGACGGCAATACCATCTTTAGAAATGACATGCCCAAGATAGGTTACTTCGGGAAGCCAAAATTCACACTTGGAGAACTTGGCATAGAGTTGATGCTCTCGTAGCTTTTCCAAAGACAAGACTAAGATGTTCAAGATGTTCTTCTTCATTCTTGAAAAGATCAGATATCATCCAGATAAACCACGATTTAACTTGTCGAGGTAATCCATGAATATATAGTTCATCAAAGCGAGAGAAGGTGGCTGGAGCATTGGTTAAGCCGAAGGACATGACGGTATACTCGTATGAACCATAACGAGTCACAAATGCGGTCTTGGGGATATCCTCCTCACGAACACGGATCTGGTGGTAACCCAACCTCAAGTCGAAGTTTCGAGAACACCGACGAACCAGCCGCTTGATCATAAAGATCATTGATCCGAGGAAGAGGATACTTATTCGAATGGTAGCTTGATTTATAGGACGGTAGTCTTGGACCAATCGGTTTGTCCCATCCTTCTTCTTGACAAAGAGAGAAGGTGCTCCCCAAGGTGAGCAACTTGGGCGAATGAAGCCGCTTTGAAGAGATTTGTCGATTTCCTCCTTTAGTTCAAGGAGTTCATGCGGCGGCATCTTGTATGGTCGCCATTATAGGAGTGGTGCACGGTTTCAAGTCGATGACTAATTCGACAGCTCTAGCAGGGGAATCCTCGAAGTTCTTCAGAAAACGCCTTGGAAATCGCAAACGACAGAATGTTTTCAATGCCCTCGAGTGGTGCGGCGCTCAATGCATTCAATGCATAGAGCCTTGCCTCGCATTTTGAACCGCACGAGCATTGTAGCTACGATTTCATCGAAGGGTGTAGCAGATGGACGGTCTTAGTGGCGCAAACGATTGACGCCGTATGCGCTTTCAACCAATCCATTCCCAAAATGAGGTCGATGTTAGACGTCTTCAGGATAATGGGGGAGGCATAGAATTCCAGCCCTTTGATTTCTACGGGGACGTCGACGCCAACCATGGAGGTTTGACATTGTCCCAATGGGGTTTTTACCACTACCGAAGAGTTCATCTCTTCACACTTAACGTCGTGCTTGTATGCAAAGTCTTCGACATGAATGAATGCGATGCTCTGAATCAATAAAACAGATGCGGTAATGAATTTACGAGGAGTGTACCCATCACAAGAGCAGTGCTGGTCTTGAGCTTCGCTCAGATCAACGTGGTTGGCCTGAGCTTGCCCATAAGACTTGCCGGTGTTGTTGCGGTTCGTTGTTTCCACGGCCATTCTTTGGAAGGCCGATTGATTCTCGGTTCGTTGCATTCTCTAGCACGGTGCCACGGCTGTCCGCACCAAGCATAAGCCATTATTGGGAGTGGGAACATGAGCTTGGGGGTGGAGCTGGAAGCTTGGCTGCTTAGTTGTAGGCGGGCGAGGTGTAGCATAGTTCGCTTTGAAGCGGTGCATTCGGTGGTACATGCTGTTGGGAATCCATATCTTGCGCCTGCGAGGACGGGCCTCAAGATGAGCCCGTGTCACAGTTGCGCTGTTAGAGGTCTGGTATTCCTGCAGACCAGTTTCGACGTTGATAGCTTTGTTCACCAAGGTGGCGAAATCAGCAAAGTCGCACTAGAGTGCGAGTTTGATGTCGCCTTGAAGACCGCCACGAACTTCTCCTGCTCTGCGTGCATCGCTTGCAATATCCTCTTCGCATAGCGAGACAAGTCCAGAACTCTCACGATAAGCTTCAACAGTCTTGTTGCCTTGGGTGAGGTTATGAACTCACGCTTCTTCCGTCCATGACCCCTTGAGGGATGAAGCGGGCACGGAAGGCAGCCCGGAAGTCCGCCAGTGATGAGTGTTCCGGTGGCAGAGTACGCCGTGGCTGTCCCACCATTGAGCTGCGGGTCCCTTCAGAAGAAGGAAGCAAAAGTGACATAGTGGCGGGGCTACATCAGCAGACTCCATCTCATAGGTGATGTCACGGAGCTACCATCAACATCCAAATGGCTGGGTTGAGCTGCGGTACACGCTGGGGTTCAGCGTATGAATTCCTCGCAGAGTTGTTCCGTTTGGGTGCTGGTTCATATTGGGGCGAGGAACCGAGCCATCATGTTTTCCATGAACTGGCGATTCATCTCGAGCTGTTGTATCATACCAGCCATGTACTCAGGCGGTGGTGGGAAGTTGGCACCACGACCACGACTGCTGGCCTAACCATCCTGCTATTATATAACAGGTAGTTCAGCATTTGAGAAAATAAGCAAGAGACAAGAATCATTCATGATGAAACATGCATAATGAAAGCAAAGATGATGGGAACTACATAGTAGTTGGCATATCTTACAAAAGGAATCATGCAAAGTGTTCGATACATAGAGTCCAAGACATAGACTACTACATCATAGGCGGCACGCAGAGCTCATGGCGAATACATCAAATACTAACAGCAAGCCTACATCAGTCCCACGCGGGCTGCGGAGGTAGTCAGAGCTTTGAAAGCTGGTAGTCGGCAGTGGATAGTCCTCCACGTCGCTGACTGGGGCCGCGGATACTCGGTGCTGAATCCAACGCCCGTGTGGCGGGAAAGGCCCAAGCGCGGAGAGTAGCCTCCCACGTCGCCAACCGACACCCCGGGGCATCACGGTCTGGCTGGGTAGATCGCAGAACGCGCAGCTCTCCGGAACGGACAAAGGGTGCATCAGCGTCGAGCACGATAGAGGTGCCGACGGGTGATGTACAACTCGTGGCGAAGAGCTCGGTTAGCTCGATCCAGCCCATCGCGATGCGTAACAAAGTTTCGATGGTGGAAGGGCTCTCTGGTGACAAAGTGGTGTAGGCAGCGGTGTAGTAACCCTCCTCACCCACATCGACGCGATAGCAATGTGCCCAAGGGGAGGTGTCCAAATCGATACTCGACGAAGACGTGTCGAGCAGCATAAGCAGCATCGTGGACTGCCATATCGATAGTCACTCCAACACCATGTGCGGTGTGCAAAGACAAGAGTGGACTCGTACTCCGAGAGTAGAGGTGGACGATGGCGCGGTACTGCTCCTGGTTATAGTCCTGGTACTCCTCATAGACGGTGTACTCAGGGTGCCAGCGATAACCCAGATAGGTCATCATCTCGGCTAGCACCGCAGGTGATCCCGAGGCACCAATGGCCGTCGTGTGGCGCACGACCTGCCTCGTGGGTTCCATCTGAAAACAAAGACGTTTCAAAGGAGTCAAATGACAAAGGTGGAAATTGCTCAAATACAATTCCAAAAACAACTAGGGCTATATCCAACTTTGGGGTGAATGCGATCACGGGATCCTAGTGATAGTTAGTAAAATCGTTTAACCCGAGTAGAAGAGAGTTCAGAGTCCCAGAGTAAAGGTCGAGGAGTAAAAGATCCTAGTACCACCCGATGGCGACGTGGGCCCGTAAGGCACACAGCCAAGTTAGTAAAAGCTTTTGCAATGTCTAGACTCGACTTCGGCCAAGGAGTGTGGAAGGGGGATTCCTACAGCAATGGCTCGATACCAACTTCAGACGCTTCGATTCAATCGTACACTAATCATGCACGCAAATGTGTACGATCAAGATCGAGGACTCACGGAAGATACCACAACCAAACTCTACAACTAAAATAAGTCATACAAGCATCATAATACAAGCCGGGGCCTCGAGGGCTCGAATACAAGTGCTCGATCATAGACGAAGTCAGCGGAAGCAACAATATCTGAGTACGACATAAGTTAAACAAGTTTGCCTTAAGAAGGCTAGCACAAACGGGATACAGATCGAAGAGGAGCGGGCCTCCGCAGGATCCTCCTAGGTCACTCCCGGTCGCCGTCCGGGCTGCACGTAGTAGTAGGCACCTCCAGTAGTAGTCGCCATAGGCGGTGGCGTCTGCTCTCGGCTCCATCGTGCGATTGCAGCAACCGAGTAGAGGTAGGGGAAAAGGGGAACAAGGCAACCGTGAGTACTCATCCAAAGTACTGCAAGCAAGGAGCTACACTACATATGCATGGATATATGTGTAAAGGCCATATCGGTGGACCTGAACGCAGAATGCCGAATAAGAGGGGATAGCTAGTCTTAACGAAGACTACGCTTCGACACCGGTCTTGCAATGCATGTAAGAGGACAACGGAAGTCCTCCAAGTAACATCATATAGCAATAATCCTACCCGCAATCCCCGCTCATAACCCCGAGCGAGAGCGACCACCGTTGTATCCGCACTTGGAAGGGTGTGTTTTAACAAGTATCCGGTTCTAGTTGTCATAAGCTCAAGGTACAACTCCAAGTCGCCCCTGTTATCAAGATCACGGCTATCCGAATAGATTAACTTCCTGCAGGGTGCACCATCTTACCCAAAGACGCTTGATCCCATTTGGCCGGACACACTTTAGGGGTCATGCCCGCCGCAGAAGATCAACACGCCGCAGCCCCACCTAGGCACAACAGAGAGGCCAACACGCAGGTCTAAACCTAAGCGCGCAGGGTCCGGGCCCATCGCCTCGAAAGCACACTCGCACGCTCTGTGACGCGCCGAAGCGCATCTAGCCTAACAGCGTTCCAGTCCAATCCGCGCGCGCTCCGTCGCCGACGTCTCAAGTACTTCGCCGATACCACGACGCCGGATACCCATAACTACTCCCCCGTAGATGGTTAGTGCGATAAGCTCAGAGCCAACTCAGATCAAATACCAAGACCTCGTTAAGCGTGTTAAGTAACCGAGAACGCCGAACAGGCCAGCCCACCTCTCTCCTAGGCGGTCTCAACCTGCCTGCCGCTCCGCCACAAAGATCCACTCATGGGTGCTCCATCACCGACCCGACTTTAGTCTCACATGTATCATGTATAAGTATATAGTATATACCCGTGATCAACTCCCGAGTGATCACGGCCCGATAGTATAGCACGCAGACGGACAAGAAAGTAGGGCCACGGATGAAAGTACTAGCATCCTATACTAAGCATATAGGATTGTAGGTAAGGTAACAATGGTTACAAGGACAAAGCTATGCAAAGAAAGATAGGAGTATCTCAAAACAAGAATATGCTATACTACTCTAATGCAAGCAGATAGATAAGAGTAGGCGATATCTGGTGATCAAGGGGGGGGCTTGCCTGGTTGCTCGGCAAGAGAGAGGGTCACAACACCGTAGTCGAATCGCCACCGCAGCGTCGGTCTCGTAGTCTACCGGAGAGAAGAGGGGAAGAAACAATGAATACAAAGTAAACAGATGCATATCGATGTATGACATGCCAAGAAGCGATGCTAGGCGTGCCCTAACGTGGTATGAGGGGTACCGTTAGGGGAAAACATCCGGAAGTTTTCCTGCCCGGACGCCCTGTCGATGATGAACCGGAGAGGAAAGTTTGCAGGTTCAATAGGTTAGAGGCGTGCGGTGGACGAACGGATCGCGATCCGGATTCGCCTCGCTGCTCGAGTAACTTTCATGTTGAAAATATTTTAATCCGGATTACGGATTAAAAGATATGATTTTAAAAGATTTTATTAATTTCTCGAATTTAATTAATTATTTAATTAATTTCGAAAATGCATTTATGACATCAAGATGATGTCATGCCGATATCAGCGATCAACAGGTTGATCGAGTCAACCCGACATGTGGGTCCCGCATGTCATTCTCTAATACCTAATTAACCTAATCCAAAGTTAATTAACATTAGTTAATTAAGTTAATTAATGATTAGGTTAATTAATCGAATTAATTAGATTAATTAATTACTTAATTAATTAATTAATTAGTTAATTAGTTTTAATTTATTTTCATTTTATTTTTATTTCTGCTTTAATAAAAACCGTTCTTTTTGGGGGGGGCCCCATGTCATTGGCCCCGAGGGGCAACGGCAGCAAGGCTGGCGGGCAAGGTATGGTTCAACCCGAGGCCAACGGGGACCGGGCGCCGAGGCCAAGACGGCGGCTGGGGGCGCAGCCACCTGCGACCGGCCGGCGGCGGCGGCAGCCGGCGGCAGGCGGCGGCGGAGGAGGCGAGGAGGAGGGGGTCGGGCCCCGACGGGGAACGTGCTACGGGGCCGGGCCGAGCGACGGGCGCGAGGGGGGGGCGGAGCCGGCGACGGAGAGGCCCTGGGGCGCGGAAGGGGCCGGGTTTCGGGCCGGGGGGGGGGAAGGGCGGCGAGGGTGGCGTCCGGGCGGCCGAGGCGCGTCGACGGGGAAGAAGAGAGGAACGGGGGGGCGGGCGAAGGGCGGGCGCGGCAGGCCGGCGACGAGCCTGGCGACGGGCTACAAGGCGTCAGACGGAGAGGAGAGGAGCGAGGGGGCGGCGGCAGTGGCGGGTGGCGGGGCCGTCGTCGGGGGGGAAGAGAGGGAAGGGGGAATCGGCGAGCTCACCGAGCGCCGTGGGGTCTATGCGCCAGGGCTCGGTGGAGCAGTGTGACAGCCGCGAGGAGGAGGGGCGGGGCGAGCGCTTGCCGGCGTGGGAGGCGGAGGGGTCGGGATCGACCCATGGCGGGTGTTGCTGCTCGCTTGGGGGCGACGGGGAGGAGGGACCTGACGGTGGAGAGGAGGATGAGGGGGGTCAGGCGGCGGTGTGGCGGGGGCGGGCTGGTGAGGTGGGGGCGATGGGTCTCGCCCGATCTGGATCAGGCGAGGGAGCGAGAGAGCGTGGGTCGGGCGCGTGGGGGGTGTGGGGCGGCTAGGGTTTGCCGGGGGTGAGGAGGGATAAGGCGGGCCGGGCTGTGGGGGATGGGGGAGGGCCAAGTGGGGAGGAATGGGCCGGGGGAATGGGCCAGGGTTTTCCTTTTCTTTTATTATTTCTCTTTTCTGTTTTTAGTTTATTTAAAATGCCAAAGCATTTTACCAAAATTAGTGCACCCCACCTTAATTAGGTTAGCTATTTTAGACAACCCCCGAACATTTTTAGTCTTTGTTTTGAAACCTTTTTTTCTTTGCTTTTGTTTTGATTTTTGTTTTAGAACGGGTTCGGATCAAAGGGAGGTTTGGCACAGTAACCGAGGTGATCACTGTTGCATAACCATCCGGCGTTACAACAAGTGAAGGCTAGCAAAAGACTAGGAAGCGACCAACTAGAGAGCGACAACAGTCATGAACATG
Organism: Aegilops longissima; assembly: GCA_021605205.1. Taxonomy (NCBI): domain Eukaryota; kingdom Viridiplantae; phylum Streptophyta; class Magnoliopsida; order Poales; family Poaceae; genus Aegilops; species Aegilops longissima. The sequence goes on from CM038678.1 coordinate 560,956,911, forward strand.
CACTAAAATTAATAAACATTGGATGCAAGCATGAGTAGGATATAATCCACCATGAACATAAATATCGTGAAGGCTATGTTGATTTTGTTTCAACTACATGTGTGAACATGTGCCAAGTCAAGTCACTTAAATCATACAAAGGAGGATACCACCCCATCATACCACATCACAACCATTTTAATAGCATGGTGGCACGCAAGGTAAACCATTATAACTCATAGCTAATCAAGCATGGCACGAGCAACTATGATCTCTAATTGTCATTGCAAACATGTTTATTCATAATAAGCTGAATCAGGAACGATGAACTCATCATATTTACAAAAACAAGAGAGGTCGAGTTCATACCAGCTTTTCTCATCTCAGTCAGTCCATCATATATCGTCATAATTGCCTTTCACTTGCATGACCAAACAATGTGAATAATAATAAGAGTGCACGTGCATTGGACTAAGCTGGAATCTACGAGCATTCAAAAACAGGAGAAGACAAGGCAATATGGGCTCTTGGTCAAATCAACAATAATGCATATAAGATCCACTTCAACAATTTAATCATGGTCTTCTCCTATGACCCCCAAAGAAAAGAAAAGAAATAAAACTATTTACTAGGGAAAGCTCCCAACAAGCAAAAGAAGAACGGGAAATATTTTGGGTTTTTCTTTTTAATTATTACTACTACAACAAGAAAAGTAAACTAACTAAAAGCTACTACTAATTTTTTTGTTTTTTCTTAAGGTTTATCAAACACACAAGAAGAAAGCAAGAAAAAGAAAATAAACTAGCATGGATATTACAGTGAAAGAGTATGAGCACCGACATCTAGCAATGAGTGTGTGAACATAAATGTAATGTCGGTGAGAAATATGTACTCCCCCAAGCTTAGGCTTTTGGCCTAAGTTGGTTCATTGCCAAGGATGGCCTGGTGGATATCCGTAAGTGTAGCTTGGGTCGTGCTGAGATGCAGAGGCTATCGCCTCCTGAGCTGCAGCGTGGCGGCGAGCTGCCTCCGCCCTCCTCTCGTACTCATCTGCCTCCTCTCTGGTAATAACATATCTTCCTTTTGCCTCCTCACAAATGTACTAGTTAGATAATGGTATTGGCTGCACTTCTCTGCCTCAAAGCTCACAAGATCAGCGTTACACAAATATGCGTTAAATTCTTCCTTGATTCCTGCTCGATCCATAAAATTTTCTGAAGGCCATTCACAGGGCCGCACTGGAGCGTCCCTTGGTGGCTCCACATTAGCATCACGCATTGCAAGCCTGGGTCCTTGCTTCCTTGAAGGACCACCTTGGAACATTTTCCTAAGCATATTTCTTCCTCTGAAAAATTTCTGAAATTTTTAGTAACTTCAAACAAAAGTGAACCAAGCTCAACAAAATTGATAGCAACTACTCCTACAAGTGCCTAGAGACTATATCAAGCATTAGAACTACTTGGAACCACATAAATTTGACATGCAAGCTCAAGAACATGGTCACCTAGGCAGCACAAATTTGCAATGAATAGAACACTAGAACAAAAACTAATTGGACCAATGGAGGGGTCACATACCAAGGAACAATCTCCCCAAGCAGTTTTGTGAGAGGTGCTTTGAGCAAGGAGATCGAAAATCACAGCAAAGTGAGCTAGAACTCGTGCTTGAGCTGGATATTAGTGTTTGTGGGAGGAAGAAGGAGTGTATGGGAGCAGGAATAAGTGGAGGAGGACCACCGTGGGCCCATGAGGCAGGGGGCACGCCCTGGGGGGTAGGGCGCGCCCTGGACCCTCGTGGCCAGGTGCCAGCTCCCCTTGATTTGTTCTCATTGCCAGATATTCTCAAATATTCTAGAAAAAATCATATTCCATTTTCAGGGTATTTGGAAAACTTTTATTTTCGGGGTATTTTTATATTGCACGGATAAACCAGTAAACAGACAGAAAAATACCATTTTTACTTTATTTCAACTAAATAACAGAAAGTAGAGAGAGGGTACAGAAGGTTGTGCCTTCTAGTTTCATCCATGTCATGCTCATCAAAAGGAATCCAGTAACAAGGTTGATCAGGTCTTGTTAACAAACTCATTCCGACTAACATGGAACCGGAGAAATTTCAAATAACACTATGTTACCTCAACGGGGATATGCACATGCCCAATAATAAGAATATCATATTTCTTCTTGACAGTAGGAAGAGGAAATTCAAAACCTCCAATAATAATCGATGGAATTTTTCCAATAGAATTGATACTATGAACTTGAGGTTGTTTCCTCGGAAAGTGTACCGTATGCTCATTACCATCAATATGAAAAGTGACATTGGTTGCAATCAATAACAGCACCTGCAGTATTCAAAAAGGGTCTTCCAAGAATAATAGACATACTATCATCCTCGGGAATATCAAGAATAACAAAGTCCGTTACAATAGTAACGTTTGCAACCACAACAGGCACATCCTCACAAATACCGACATGTATAGCAGTTGATTTATCAGCCATTTGCAAAGATATTTCAATAGGCGTCAACTTATTCAAATCAAGTCTACGGTATAAAGAGAGAGGCATAACACTAGCACCGGCTCCAAGATCACATAAAGCAGTTTTAACATAATTTCTTTTAATGGAGCATGGTATAGTAGGTACTCCTGGATCTCCAAGTTTCTTTGGTATTCCACCTTTAATAGTATAATTAGCAAGCATGGTGGAAATTTAAGCTTCCGGTATCTTTCTCTTATTTGTAACAATATCTTTCATATACTTAGCATAAGGATTCATTTTGAGCATATCAGTCAAACGCATACGCAAAAAGACAGGTCTAATCATTTTAGCAAAGCGCTCAAAATCCTCATCATCCTTTTTCTTGGATGGTTTGTGTTGGTGTAAAAACCGGCGGATCTCGGGTAGGGGGTCCCGAACTGTGCGTCTAAGGCGGATGGTAACAGGAGGCAACAGACATGATGTTTACCCAGGTTCGGGCCCTCTCTATGGAGGTTACCCTACTTCCTGCTTGATTGATCTTGATGAATATGAGTATTACAAGAGTTGATCTACCACGAGATTGTAGAGGCTAAACCCTAGAAGCTAGCCTATGGTATGATTGTTGTTGTCCTACGGACTAAACCCTCCGGTTTATATAGACACTGGAGGGGGCTAGGGTTACACAGAGTCGGTTACAACAGAAGGAGATCTATATATCCGTATCACCAAGCTTGCCTTCCACGCCAAGAGAGTCCCATCCGGACACGAGACGAAGTCTTCAATCTTGTATCTTCATAGTCCAACAGTCCGGCCAAAGGATATAGTCCGGCTGTCCGGATACCCCCTAATCCAGGACTCCCTCAGTAGCCCCTGAACCAGGCTTCAATGACGATGAGTCCGGCGCGCAGATTTTCTTCGGCATTGCAAGGCGGGTTCCTCCTCCGAATACTCCTTAGAAGATCTTGAACACAAGGATAGTGTCCGGATCTGCAAAAGAAGATCCACATTCCACCGTAGAGAGAATAATATTCACAAATCCGACCTGCTGACGTACTTGACACCATGACACCATGACATGGCCCGGTTATTACCGAACCATGTTTTTCAACCAGCCTTGGCGCATATCGCGAGGCGGTTTCCTTGGCACGTCTTGTCGAAGCAGAGATCGTGTCCCCTTATCACGGGATTCTCATCAATACAGGTGTGGGTAACCCAATCGTGCCCGTAGGTATGACTCCTCGATTATAGGCAAGTCCCAAATGGTCACCTGGAGGACGCTTGGTATTCACCCTCTTTATAAAGAGACCAAGGCCTATCCTTTTTTATTCCTCGAACTCAATCGAATCCTCCCCGCCGAGTTCCAACACCCAAAGCCCTGGTCAGCGCCGGACCTTCAACCATGTCCGGATCCAACCTTCAAGGTCAAGGATGCCCTCCTCCGTCATGGAGGAAGACGTCAGAAAGTTAAGAGAGGCCAGGTTCTTGACCGGCGAGATTGCGCACCGGCTGCCTGCCCAAGGGCAGGTGTCGGTGTCAAAACCGGCGGTTCTCGGGTAGGGGGTCCCGAACTGTGCGTCTAAGGCGGATGGTAATAGAAGGCAAGGGACACCATGTTTACCCAGGTTCGGGCCCTCTCTATGGAGGTAATACCCTACTTCCTGCTTGATTGATCTTGATGAATATGAGTATTACAAGAGTTGATCTACCACGAGATCGTAGAGGCTAAACCCTAGAAGCTAGCCTATTGTATGATTGTTGTCGTCCTATGGACTAAACCCTCCGGTTTATATAGACACCGGAGGGGGCTAGGGTTACACAGAGTCGGTTAAAACAGAAGGAGATCTACATATATGCATCGCCAAGCTTGCTTTCCACGCCAAGAGAGTTCCATCCGGACACGGGACGAAGTCTTCAATCTTGTATCTTCATAGTCCAACAGTCCGGCCAAAGGATATAGTCCGCTGTCCGGATACCCCTAATCCAGACTCCTCAAGAGCCCAGAACCAGGCTTCAATGACGATGAGTCCGCGCAGCAGATTGTTTTCGCATAGCAAGGCGGGTTCCTCCTCCAATACTCCATAGAAGATCTTGAACACAAGGATAGTGTCCGGCTCTGCGAAACAAGTTCCACATTCCACCGTGGAGAGAATAATATTCACAAATCCGACCTGCTGACGTATTTGACACCATGACATCATGCCATGGCCCGGTTATTATCAAACCATGTTTTTCGACCAGCCTTGGCGCATATCACGAGGCGGATTCCTTGGCACGTCTTGTCGAAGCAGAGATCGTGTCCCCTTATCACGGGATTCTCATCAATACAGGCGTGAGTAACCCAATCATGCCCGTTGGTATGACTCCTCGATTATAGGCAAGTCCCAAATGGTCACGAGGAGGACGCCTGGTATTCACCCTCTTTATAAAGAGACCAAGGCCTATCCTTTTTTATTTCTCAAACTAAATCGAATCCCTCCCCCGCCTCGAGTTCCAACACCCAAAGCTCAGGTCAGGCGCTTCGGACCTTCAACCATGTCCGGATCCAACCTTCAAGGTCAGTGGATGCCCTCCTCCGTCATGGAGGAAGACTTCAGAAAGTTAAGAGAGGCTAGGTTCTTGACCGGCGAGATTGTGCACCGGCTGCCTGCTCAAGGGCAGGTCATACCTACTCCCAAACCCGGCGAGAGCATAGTATTCATATCTCACTTCCTTCGAGGGCTAGGCCTGGCTCTGGATCCCTTCGTGAGGGGGCTCATGTTCTATTACAGGCTGGACTTCCATGATTTAGCTCCGGATTCTATTCTCCACATCTCGTCTTTTATCGTCAGGTGCGAAGCTTTTCTCCCTATCACCCTCACTTCGCCTGTGGCTCAAGACCTTCCAAGTGGAGCCAAGACAATCGAGGGAGGTATGCGTAATCGCGGAGGTGCTGTAATAAGCAAAAGCACTGATGCCCCATGGCCCGAGGGTTCTTTCCAAGAGGTGTCCAGCTTATGGCAACAAGAATGGTTTTATGTCACAGCTCCCAGGGGTACCAAATGGGTGGCCCCACCTGCCTTTCGCTCGGGTCACCCTCCACGACTAACGTCATGGATCAACAGGGGGCTAAACTGGGGGCCAGTGAAGGACGTGCCCATATTGCAGGGTCGCATCCGGGATCTTCTCGAAAGTGATATTGATCTGGTCACAGTAACACAAGTAATGTTACTTCGCCAACCCTGCCCTGTAAACATCGTCCCCTCCATCTGTGGGAATTCAATCTGGAGGGACCGCGAGCTATTCAGCACTTCCTCGGCATGACGCCCGAGGAGATGTAAATTTTTTACTTCGGACCACAAGCAGTGTGTCCGGATTCCACCGAGGACGCGGGTCTGAGCTGCAATCGTCCAGATACCCAAGTAAGTCGCCCTATGGCTGAACATGTTGTATTTCTATTCATCATGACATCATTCTGAAAAGTCGCTCTTTGACCAGGACTGGACAACAAAGGCGAAGATGATCAGGTGTCCGGCCCCCCTCCCCGAGGTCTCACCGCATCCGATACTAGTATGCATGTTGGAGCTTGCGCCCTACCAAGTGCCCTCAGGGGAGGATAAAGGTGGGAAGAAAGAGGCTGATGCCTCCACGAAGGCGGACAACCGGGGAGAAGAAGCCAAAGCTCCCTCTCCGCAAGGAAGGAAAAGGACCGCCTCTGAAGGCCCGGAGACAATAGTCTCTAAACGGGGGAAGAAATCTTCGCCAGAGGGTCCTGGCCCAGGAGATATCCCGGCCGTACAGTGCCCGCAAGGGGATCAGCCCTCCATCGAATTGTAAGTAAAAGAAAGGGTTTAACAGTAAAAAACATCATGCTTTACTTCTAAGGAAAATAACCAAACATCCGCCTTGTAGTCCGGATCGTGACCCTTCTCGCAGAGTTCGCTCGGGGATCTTCCTCCGGAGATGATGGAGAGCAAAACGCCTCACACCATCCCGCCTTACGAGGCGGGCGACCCGAGGTGTCGCCTCGAGGGCTACTCCCGATCCGCAAGCCCTGAGGGTGATTCTCCGCCACCAAGCCCTCGATGATCCGCTCTTGGAGAGAGCAACCGAAGGCCCGGCCCGCATGTCATGCGGTCGGATGCATCAAGGATCTGTTAGAGCAGCGGTTATCTCGTAAGCGCACTACGCGCTAATGGTTGCGGTGGTTGAGAGGGTTTCATCCGCAGAAAGCGGGTTGCATGAAGCCTTTATGAGTCTGCTGAAAGGTTTTGAGGTACGCAAAGTGATGTGTATTTTTAACAGTACCGCACATGTTTAAAACGTGCCATGTGCAGATAGTAGCCCTTGAGACTCTGGTTGTCGTTGGAAATGGCGGTAAACAGAGGATCATAGTCGCAGGTAATAATCCAGGCGTCTTCATATGCAGGTGGCAGGAGGTCTGGTGGCTAGCCGGACTTGTGAGGTTGCCAAGCTAACGCGGCGACTTGATGCGGCAGATGCCGACATCGTGCTTGTCAACAAGCGGCTTGACGAGGCACAGGGTATGTAATTTCTCCGGATTTCAGCATATGGTAGGAGGAGCGTAATGCCAGTATCTTGAACATGTTGTGAAATGCAGATGGAGCTGCGGCGGTGGAGACCCTTCGGGCGGAACTTGCCCGAGCCAAAAAGCAAGCCAGGAAAAGTGATGCGGCCGCTCTAAAGGTGGCTGAAGAGCTGAGGGCGAACAAGCTGCCCATTGCCAAAGTAAGGAGAAGATGGCCAAGATGGCTGTTAAGTTAAGTGATGCCGCCGGCCGATACCAGCTTCTTGAGAAGGAAAGCCGAGCGAAGGCTGCGGAGCTGGAGAAGGCCATGGTAGCAGCCAAGGAATCCCGCTCTACAATTAGAGCGATGAAGGAGGAGTTGCGCCACGCGGCGGATATCGCGGCTGGGAAGCCCTTTATGCTGCGGATGAACTTCGTAGATCCTAAGTATGGTCCTCTGGACCGGCTGTGGAGTTCTGCAGACGCCTATCTGGATTTGGCAGCGAGTGCTGCTGATGCGGTCGAGTTCTTCAAGGATCAAGGAGATTGTGAAGTGGAGAAGCTGTTCTGGTCGCAATTAAATGGTCCAGCGCGCCCGCTTCCTCTGAATGAGCGAATGGCGAAATGGGCCGAGCTCCATAGATTATCCGGACTCGCCATGAGATCTGTTGTGGATCACCTGTGGCCGGCAGGGCCAAGGCCGAACAGTTACTTCAGCTTGGTGCAACGGTTCCTTGGTGCTATGCCGCGCATCGACGCTATGAAGAGGTCGGCGTTCATTGAGGGTGCACGGATGGCGCTTGCCCATGTCAAAACACACTGGGCGGAGATGGAAGCCGCCGCAATTGCAGCCCCTAGTTCGGCAATTAGCCGAGTAGCTGCCGAGCACTACTTTGATGAGGTCCTTGACGTCGCTCGTTCCATAGAAGCGCAGTGCTAGAAGAATATTATGTTCGAATGACATGTATTCTCATTGAAAAACAATGTTTTACTAAATTATATAAAGGCTATATTTGTACTTTTGCCTAAAAGTGTTATGATGCCTCCTGTGCGGCCGTTTATGTATATGTTTATATAACCTGAAAGTTTGCAGTCGTCGGCTTCATCCCCCACGCATACAATGCGGGGGTGTTCGCAGAAGACGGATGTTCACACTTGATCCAACGTCTTGGTCCATTAAGGAGGTGATAGCGCAGCTTAACTAGGCAATCGGACTATATTGCTTTAACACTTTCACTTAGCCATAGGAGTTTGATAGTGGGGCTACTATATAGCCCCTGGTGGCTCCGCGCTCATCCGGACACGGGCGCGGTCATGCCCGCCAGAAACGGCCCTTCGTTAATGCGGAGGAATCCAAGATTTCGATAAGTCATCGAGTGGTTGACGGACTCTCGCTTTATCATGACATCAGCCGCTTTCTCTCGAGGTGCTCGTCCGGGCTAGCTAGGGCACAATCGCAGAGTTCTCCGGTGCCACCTTAGCCGATAGAGCGGAACGTAAGGTAGCAAAACACAGGAGCCGGGCAAACCCAACATTTGACCAAAGACATGACTCGGAGCTGATGCATATAAGGCCTACCTCGCGACGCCGAACACACCCTAAGGTGTTCGATCTTTGAAACATAAACTGGGCTTAGGTGATGCCCTTGGATAATGAACCCATAGTGTCCAGGTACGAGCAATATCCTGACGTGGCCACATGCCAAGACGTCAGCATCCTTCTCGGTTGTATTGAGAATCCGAAGGATGTGAACAACAAAAGACAGTAAAAAAGGTTTACGCAGGGTCTTAATCTAAAGAGAAACCTTTGTACGGGTCCCTACTGCACGTCTGCGCCTGTGTCTCTGTTGTGCCATATCCTGGACGGGTGTAGCACGATCGTCATCTGTAAAAGAGAGGTGCTTAGTGAAAAGTTGTTGTGCAAAAATTTGGTTATTATAAATAAACCATGAAAAATTCGAGATGGGTAAAGATGAGCCTAATTATTGCGGCGAAGCCCCTGGTACCGTCTATACGGGTGTAACCATCGAACCAATATCTATCAATGATCGGCCGGACTCGTCTAACCGTGTCTGCAGTCCTAACGACTGGTCATCGTCTCTGGTGATGAGGTCGTCTAGTGTTCGGCTGTTAAAGCAGCCGTGCGTTCTTCTGCTTGGAACGAACGCTCAACATTTCCATGTACTGTGATGGTACCGCGCGGACCGGGCATTTTAAGTTGGAGTAAAGCGTAATGTGGTATTGCATTGAAACGAGCGAAAGCCTCTCGTCCAAGTAGTGCTTGATAGCCACTTCGGAATGGAGCAATGTTGAAGGTTAACCTTTCGCTCCGGAAGTTGTCGGGCGAGCCGAACACAACCTCTAGCGCTAGAGAGCCCGTGCAGTGAGCCTCTGAGCCTGGTATTACTCCCTTGAAGGTAGTATTACTGTGGCTGATGTTTGTTGGGTTTATCCCCATTTTGCGGATAGTGTCCTGGTATATCAGATTTAGACTACTGCCGCCGTCCATAAGGACTCGTGTAAGGTGGTATCCGTTTACTATTGGGTCCAGCACCAAGGCGGCTGATCCTTCCCGCCGGATACCTATTAGGTGATCCTCGCGATCGAAAGTGACCGGACAGCCGACAAGTGGCGGGACTCATGGGTGACGGGCTCTATGGCTCGTGTATTTCAGAGTGCGATTTGCCTCTCCTCTTTGTCACGTGGACAACATTTACTGCTTTGACTTCGGCGGGAATTTTTCTCATCCCCGGTGTCTTGTTGGCAGGCGTATCCTCGCCCTCGCCGGAGTGTCCTCCCCTTGTGTTCGGGCGCTTAGCTTGCCACCTGCTTGAAGACCCAAAGAATCTCTGTGGGTATGATTTGCGTGCTTGCCGGGTGCCGTGGATCGACATAGTTTGTCTAGAATTTTGTTTAGGCCGGTCGGTTCATCTCTGTTGCGTTTAGAGGACTTTTTCCGCTGACCCGGTCGAGAGCCTCTAAATCCGGTGTTTACGCCGTGTTGTCTGGGCTGTCTTCTTTATTCCGGCGCTTGTTTTTACCGTGTCGCGGTTTTCCATTGCCATCCCGGACCTTGGATGTGCTTGGGTCGCTGGTGCTGCTGCGAGCTAACCAGCTGTCCTCGCCCGCGCAAAAGCGGGTCATGAGGCTTGTTAGGGATGCCATTGTTCTCGGCTTTTCCTGGCCAAGGTGTCTGGCAAGCCATTCGTCTCGAACGCTGTGCTTGAAAGCTGCTAGGGCTTCAGCGTCCGGACATTCGACAATTTGTTTCTTCTTAGTGAGAAACCTGTTCCAAAGCTTTCGGGCTGACTCTTCGGGCTGTTGAATTATATGACTCAAATCATCAGCGTCCGGGGGTCGGACATAAGTCCCTTGAAAGTAAGTCCGGAAAGCGTCCTCGAGTTCTTCCCAACTTCCAATGGAATTTTCGGGGAGGCTTTTAGGCCAGTGCCGAGCTGGTCCTTTGACATTGAGGGGTAAGTATTTGATGGCGTGGAGATCGTCTCCACGAGCCATGTGAATATGGAGGATGAAGTCCTCGATCCAGACCCAAGGGTCTGTGGTTCCGTCGTATGCCTCTATGTTAACTGGTTTGAACCCTTCTGGGAATTCATGGTCTAATACCTCGTCGGAGAAGCATAGGGGTGTGCGGCACCCCTGTATTTGGATGTGCCAGGGCATTCAGACGGTTGTGGTATTTGGTGTTGGCGGAGTGCTGGAGCGTGTTTCCTTGATCCGTAGATGTATCTGGTTGTGCCTGCCCGTTGATGCTGGTCCTCGCGTTGGTCATGTACTGACTTATGTGCGGCCTCATTAGCCACCCTATCGCGGCCACGAGGTCATCGATCCGACCGATCGGCGGTTTTGTTTTTTGGCTGTGAGGATTCGAAGGCCTCGTCGTCGAATTCCGGCAGCAGCTTCCGCTTTGGGTAGCTCTTCATTGGGTGACTGCCACCATACTTTTCTGCCGTGTCGAGCACCTTATTCCATCTACTATTGAGTGTGTTTTGTGCGGCCTTGAGCCTTTGTTTCTGCTTCTTCGGACTTCTTGCAGTGGCCATAAGCCTTTCTTGCTCCAGCTGCCTTTCCAGGATGATGCGCTCGTCGTCGTCCGGACTATTCTCCTGACTAGAGACGGGTTGGTTGTCTTGATTCTCGGCGTAGCCATGCTCGGACAGCGGCTCCGCACTTTGTTCTTCATCCGCTGTCTTACCCTGCTTTGTCGCTGGGTCAATTTGGCTTCTTGTTGCGCTATTGTCGTTGTTTTTTGCCAAGGCGGGATTTAGAGCGGCGCTTACGTTGCCGTTTTGATTGCTTGTCGTGGGAGTTATCTTTTGCTGCATCCTCGTTATTATTTTCTTTGGGTGTATCGACCATATATACATCATATGATGAGGTGGCGGTCCAATGCCCTGTGGGCAGTGGTTCCTGTTCATCTCCGGCATCGGTGTCCATACCATCAATGTCTTCGGAGTCGAAGTCGAGCATGTCGGTTAAATCGTCGACAGTGGCTACTAAGTGAGTGGTGGGTGGGGATTGAATTTCTTCGTCGTCCGCATCCCACTTTAGCCGTACATAGTTCGGCCAAGGTTCTCCGGACAGGGAGAGGGATTTCAGTGAGTTCAGGATGTCGCCGAAGGGCGAGTCTTGAAGACATCTCATGGAGGTGAACTCCATGATCGGCGCCCAATCGGATTCAATAGGTATGGGCGCGAGTGGTACGGAGTCCGTGGCCGAGGACGAGTCCAGCAGTTCGGCGACACGGCTCTCATGAGGGGTATGCTACGTCTTGAGCTTGCGTTGGTTTTCCCTGAAGAGGAGAGGATGATGCATCACAGTAGCGTAAGTATTTCCCTCAGTTTTTTAGAACCTAGGTATCAATCTAGTAGGAGGCCACACACAAGTCCCTCGTACCTGCACAAAACGATAGCTACTCGCAAGCAACGCGATTAGGGGTTGTCAATCCCTTCACGGTCACTTACGAGAGTGAGATCTGATAGAGATAATATTTTTGGTATTTTTGATATATAGATGCAAAGTGAAAAGTAAAAGGCAAAGTAAAATAAAGCAAGTATAAAAGTGATGGAGATTGATATGATGAGAATAGACCCGGGGGCCATAGGTTTCACTAGTGGCTTCTCTCAAGAACATAAGTATTCTACGGTGGGTGAACAAATTACTGTTGAGCAATTGATGAATTGAGCATAGTTATGAGTATATCTAGGTATGATCATGTATATAGGCATCACGTCCGTGACAAGTAGATCAAACGATTCGCATCTACTACTATTACTCCACTCATCGACCGCTATCCAAAGATGCATCTAGAGTATTAAGTTAAAAATAGAGTAACGCCTTAAGCAAGATGACATGATGTGGAGGAATAAATTCATGCAATATGATAAATACCCCATCTTGTTATCCTCGATGGCAACAATACAATACGTGCCTTGCAACCCTTTCTGTCACTAGGTAAGGACACCGCAAGATTGAACCCAAAGCCATGCACTTCTCCCATTGCAAGAACTACCAATCTAGTTGGCCAAACCAAACGGATAATTCGAAGAGACTTGCAAAGATAACTCAATCATACATAAAAGAATTCAGAGAAGATTCAAATATTGTTCATAGATAAGCTGGATCATAAAACCACAATTCATAGGTCTCAACAAACACACTGCAAAAAGAAGATTACATCGAATAGATCTCCACGAGAGAGGGGGAGAACATTGTATTGAGATCCAAAAGGAGAAGAAGCCATCTAGCTACTAGCTATGGACCAAGGTCTCAAGTAAACTACTCACACTTCATCGGAGAGGCTATGGTGTTGATGTAGAAGCCCTTCGTGGTGGATGCCCCTCGGTGGAGCTCCTAACAGGCCCCAAGATGGGATCTCGTGGATACTGTGAAGTTGTGGCGGTGGAATTAGGTTTTGGCTCCTGCTCGATCGCTTGGGGTGCGTGAGGTATATATTGGAGGAAGGAGTACGTCGGTGGAGCAACAGGGGCCCACGTGGCGGGGCGCCCCTAGGGGTGCGCCCCACCTCGTGACCGCCTCTCTGGTTCCTTGGCGTAGGGTCCAAGTCTCCTGGATCACGTTGGGTGAGAAAATCACGTTTCCGAAGGTTTCATTCCGTTTGATATTATGTTTCTTCGAAACACTGAAAAAGGCAAAAAACAGCAATTCTGGGCTGGGCCTCCGGTTAATAGGTTAGTCCCAAAAATACTATAAAAGTGGAAAGTAAAGCCCAATATAGTCCAAAATTGTAGATAAAGTAGCATGGAGCAATCAAGAATTATAGATACGTTGGAGACGTATCAGGCATCCCCAAGCTTAATTCCTGCTCGTCCTCGAGTAGGTAAATGATAAAAAGAGAATCTTTGATGCGGGGTGATATTTTGGCATAATTTAAATGTAAATTTCTTAATTGTGATATGAATATTCAGATCCGAAAGATTCGAGACAAAAGTTCATATTGACATAAAAAATAATAATACTTCGAGCATACTAACTAAGCAATTATGTCTTCTCAAAATAACATGGCCAAAGAAAGTTATCCCTACAAAATCATATGGTCTGGCTATGCTCCATCTTCCCCACACAAAATATTTAATCATGCACAACCCTGATGACAAGCCAAACAATTGTTTCATACTTTAACATTTTCAAAACTTTTTCAATCTTCACGCAATACATGAGTGTGAGCCATGGATATAGCACTATATGTGGAATAGAATGGTGGTTGTGGAGAAGACAAAAGGAGGGAAGATAGTCTCACATCAACTAGGCGTATCAACAGGCTGTGGAGATGCCCATCAATAGATATCGATGTGAGTGAGTAGGGATTGCCATGCAACGGATACACTAGAGCTATAAGTATATGAAATCTCAACAAAAGAAACTAAGTGGGTGTGCATCCAACTCGCTTGCTCACGAAGACCTAGGGCATTTGAGGAAGCCCATCATTGGAATATACAAGCCAAGTTCTATAATGAAAAATTCCCACTAGTATATGAAAGTGATAAAATGAGAGACTCTCTATCATGAAGATCAAGGTGCTACTTTGAAGCACAAGTGTGGTAAAAGGATAGTAACATTGTCCCTTCTCTCTTTTTCTCTCATTTTTTTTATTTGGGCTTTTTCTCTCTTTTTTTATGGCCTCTTTTTTTTCGTCCGGAGTCTCATCCCGACTTGTGAGGGAATCATAGTCTCCATCATCCTTTCCTCACTTGGGACAATGCTCTAATAATGATGATCATCACACTTTTATTTTTCTTACAACTCAACAATTACAACTCGATACTTAGAACAAAATATGACTCTATATGAATGCCTCCGGCGGTCTACCGGGATATGCAATGAAACATGAGTGACATGTATGAAAGAATTATGAATGGTGGCTTTGCCACAAAATACGATGTCAACTACATGATCATGCTAGCAATATGACAATGATGGAGCGTGTCATGAACGGAACGGTGGAAAGTTGCATGGCAATATATCCCGGAATGGCTATGGAAATGCCATGATAGGTAGGTATGGTGGCTGTTTTGAGGAAGGTATATGGTGGGTGTATGATACCGGCGAAAGGTGCGCGGTATTAGAGAGGCTCGCAATTGTGGAAGGATGGGGAAAATGCGTATAATCCATGGACTCAACATTAGTCATAAAGAACTCATATACTTATTGCAAAAATCTAGAAGTTATCAAAGTAAAGTATTACGCGCATGCTCCTAGGGGGATAGTTTGGTAGGAAAATACCATCGCTCGTCCCCAACCGCCACTCATAAGGAAGACAATCAATAAATAAATCATGCTCCGAGTTCATCACATAACGGTTCACCATACGTGCATGCTACGGGAATCACAAACTTCAACACAAGTATTCTTTAAGTTCACAACTAATCAACTAGCATGACTCTAATATCACTATCTTCATATCTCAAAACAATTATCAAGCATCAAACTTATCTTAGTATTCAACGCACTCAAAAGAAAGTTTCACATATCTTGAATACCAAGTATATTAACATTAAGCAAATTACCATGCTATTAACGACTCTCAAAATAATCTAAGTGAAGCATGAGAGATCAAGTTTCTTTAAAACAAATCCACCACCGTGATCTAAAAGATATAAGTGAACCACTACAGCAAAAATTATCACGCTCAAAAGATATAAGTGAAGCACTATGAGCAAAACTATCAAGCTCAAAAGATATAAGTGAAGCACATAGAGTATTCTATCAAATTCCAATTCATGTATGGCTCTCTCAAAAGGTGTGTACAGCAAGGATTATTGTGGTAAACTAACAAGCAAAGACACAAATAATACAAGACGCTCCAAGCAAAACACATATCATGTGGTGAATAAAAATATAGCTCCAAGTAAATTACCGATGGAAGTGGACGAAAGAGGGGATGCCTTCCGGGGCATCCCCAAGCTTTTACTTTTTGGTGTCCTTGGATTATCTTGGGGGTGCCATGGGCATCCCCAATCTTAGGCTCTTGCCACTCCTTGTTCCATAATCCATCAAAAGAATTCACCCAAAACTTGAAAACTTCACAACACAAAACTCAATAGAAATCTCGTGAGCTCCGTTAGAGAAAGAAAACAAAAGACTACTTTAAGGTACTGTAATGAACTCATTATTTATATATATTGGTGTTAAACCTACTGTATTCCAACTTCTATATGGATTATAAACTATTTTACTAGCCATAGATTCATCAAAATAAGCAAACAACACACGCAAAACAGAATCTGTCAAAAACATAACAGTCTGTAGTAATCTGTAACTAACGCAAACTTCTGGAACTCCAAAAATTCTACAAACATTAGACGACCTGGAAAATTTGTTTACTGATCAGCAGCAATTGGAATCAATATTTTATCACGTTCTGGTGATTTTTAACAATTCGGTCACTGAGTGCAAAGTTTCTTGGAATTACAGCAAGATCAAATAACTATCATCCAAGAAGATCTAATAGGTTTAACTTGGCACAAACACTAATTAAAAGATAAAACCACATCTAAACAGAGGCTAGATCTATTATTTATTACTAAGCAGCAAGGAAAAATATTGGGTTGTCTCCCAACAAGCGCTTTTCTTTAAAGCCTTTTTAGCTAGGCATTGAGATTCAATGATGCTCACAAGAAAGACAAGAATTGAGGCACAAAGAGAGCATCATAAAACATGTGACAAACATACTTAAGTCTAACATACTTCCTATGCATAGGCATATTATAGGCAAACAAATTATCGTAGCAAGCAAAAACTAGCATGTGCAAGGAAGCGGAAAGGAACAATAGCAATCTCAACATAACGAGAGGTAATTTAGTAACATGAAAATTTCTATAACCATATTTTCCTCTCTCATAATAATTACATGTAGGATCATAGGAAAATTCAACAAAATAGTTATCACAAAGTATATTCTCAACACGATCCACATGCATGCAAAGTTGATACTCTTCCAAAATAGTGGGATTATCATTAACTAAAGTCATGACCTTTCCAAACACACTTTTATCAAAAACTTCATAAGATTGAACAATCTCCAAATATGTGGGATCTAAAGTTGACACTCTTCCGAACCCACTTTCAATATTATTGCAAACAATATTATCAATCTCATATTCATCATGGGGATTAAATAAATTTTCAAGTTCATAAGAAGAATCACCCCAATCATGATCATTGCAACAAGTAGTAGACATAGCAAAACTAGCATCCCCAAGCTTAGGGTTTTGCATATTATTAGCACAATTTACATCAATAGTATTTATAGTAAAATCATTTAAATCATTCTTTTCATTGAGGGAACTATCAAGCATGGGTGCAATAGCAACGATCTCATGTTTAACATACGGAACTATAGCAAATTCATCTTCATAAATATTGGCATCATGGCCACAAGAATAGCAAGCATCATGTTCATCAAGGGATATTTCAATCAAATCATCGGAATCATTATTATCTATAGATTCATGCATATCATTATTTTCTTCCAAAGCAATGGTCATTCTTTCAATAAATTCTTGGACATAGACATTATGAGCAAGGTTTTCGTTGCAATATTTAAGTATGACGGAATTTTCAGATTTGTTGAGAGTAAAATCATATTTTTCAATCAAAGAAGCAACTTCATGAGCACCCTTAAAAATGACAAATTCTTCAATTTGTTCGATATCATAGTAACTATAAACACCCCTTGCATAAGAAGATAAGATTTCATTATCATTGAACTCACATAGGTA
This sequence comes from Aegilops longissima, assembly GCA_021605205.1. Lineage (NCBI taxonomy): Eukaryota > Viridiplantae > Streptophyta > Magnoliopsida > Poales > Poaceae > Aegilops > Aegilops longissima. The sequence goes on from CM038678.1 coordinate 560,974,132, forward strand.
GGGAAGGTGTTTTTTAGGGTTCTTAGAGCAACAAGTAAAATCACACATTTCACAAAGATTCCAAGCATAGCATAGCAAACTATTTATATGATACCGTAAGAGTCTCCCTTTTACAGACAAACGATGACGCACAAAATGAGCATGCTCATCTAAAGATTTCCCATCAACTCAGCTAGTTGGGGTTTCAGCGCGAGCGCATAAGGATCGAAATGATCCAAGTAGAACACTTTAAGTGGATCCATATCAATAGATTTTTAGCAAACAAAGATGCAAGCAAATAGAAGGCACGTGGAAAAACAAACAAATATACATATGGGAAGAATGTGAACGGAAAAGAGAGGGCGAAGAAAACGGCAAGGGTGAAGTGGGGGAGAGGAAAATGAGAGGCAAATGGCAAATAATGTAATGCGAGAGATAGGGATTGTGATGGGTACTTAGTATGTTGACTTTTGCGTAGACTCCCCGGCAACAGCGCCAAAAATCCTTCTTGCTACCTCTTGAGCTTGCGTTGGTTTTCCCCAAAGAGGAGAGGATGATGCAACACAGTAGCGTAAGTATTTCCCTCAGTTTTTGAGAACCAAGGTATCAATCCAGTAGGAGGCCACGCAGAACTCCCTCATACCTGCACAAAACGATAGCTACTCGCAACCAACGAGATTAGGGGTTGTCAATCCCTTCATGGTCACTTACGAGAGTGAGATCTGATAGAGATAATATTTTTGGTATTTTTGATATATAGATGCAAAGTGAAAAGTAAAAGGCAAAGTAAAACAAAGCAAGTATGAAAGTGATGGAGATTGATATGATGAGAATAGACCCGGGGGCCATAGGTTTCACTAGTAGCTTCTCTCAAGAGCATAAGTATTCTACGGTGGGTGAACAAATTACTATTGAGCAATTGACAGAATTGAGCATAGTTATGAGTATATCTAGGTATGATCATGTATATAGGCATCACGTCCGTGACAAGTAGATCGAAACGATTCTGCATCTACTACTATTACTCCACTCATGGACCGCTATCCAAAGATGCATCTAGAGTATTAAGTTAAAAACAGAGTAACGATTAAGCAAGATGACATGATGTAGAGGAATAAATTCATGCAATATGATAAATACCCCATCTTGTTATCCTCGATGGCAACAATACAATACGTGCCTTGCAACCCTTTCTGTCATTGGGTAAGGACACCGCAAGATTGAACCCAAAGCCATGCACTTCTCCCATTACAAGAACTACCAATCTAGTTGGCCAAACCAAACGGATAATTCGAAGAGACTTGCAAAGATAACTCAATCATACATAAAAGAATTCAGAGAAGATTCAAATATTGTTCATAGATAAGCTGGATCATAAACCCACAATTCATCGGTCTCAACAAACACACCGCAAAAAGAAGATTACATCGAATAGATCTCCACGAGAGAGGGGAGAACATTGTATTGAGATCCAAAAGAGAGAAGAAGCCATCTAGCTACCAGCTATGGACCCAAGGTCTCAAGTAAACTACTCACACTTCATCGGAGAGGCTATGGTGTTGATGTAGAAGCCCTCCGTGGTGGATGCCCCCCCCGTGAGCTCCTAACAGGCCCCAAGATGGGATCTCGTGGATACAGGAAGTTGCAGCGGTGGAATTAGGTTCTTGGCTCCTGTTCTGATCGTTTGGGGGTACGTAGGTATATATAGGAGGAAGGAGTACGTCGGTGGAGCAACAGGGGGCCCACGAGGCAGGGGGGCACGCCCTAGGAAGGGGCGCCCCCCACCCTCGTGACCGCCTCTCTGGTTCCTTGGCGTAGGGTCCAAGTCTCCTGGATCACGTTGGGTGAGAAAATCACGTTTCCGAAGGTTTCTGTAACATCCCAAATTTTCAATTTGGAATGTTATACATAGATCATCATTGCATATCATATTTTTGTTGCATTGTTGGCTTGATCCTAGAAATTCTACGCAACTCAAGGACCCACGGAGAGAGTTGGGGATTTTGTTTTTTTTTTTCATATTTGAGTTTTCTCAAATTTTGAAAATAGGATCTTTTGATTTTAATTATTTTATCTTCAATTATTTCCATTACAAAAATATGAGAGAGGGAATAAAATGACTTTCCCAAAATAAAGAAATAATGAGGAGTTAATAATAAAATCAAAGAAGATTTTATTTTGGAGTTTTTTGCCATTTTATTTGAATTTAGAAAAAATGTGCGTTTTTCAAAATTGCATTTAGGCCCCAAATAATTGTTCATCTTGTCCGGCTTGATTTTATAAGCCGGGGAAATTTTATTTTGGGATTATTGGAGTCCGTTTAGTGTTTCTTTCGTTTGTTTTTCTGCGCGAAATTATTAAAAAAAACAAAACGACCTACGGGCGTGTCCTTGGGACTCGGCCAGTAGGCTTTATAAGCCGTGGGGAGCCACCAGCCCGAGCCGCCTCACGCCCAAACCCTAGCGCCGCTGGCCACGCGCCCGCCGTCGCCGCCCGCTCCGCCCGCGCCACGACCGCTGACGCCGCTTGGCCGCCGCCGTGGGAGCCGCCCGCCCTTGAGCCGCCGACCCGCCGCCCGAGGTGCCTCAAATCAGGCGCCGTTTTTAGAAAAACCGCTCGGTTTTCCTTCGGTTTTTTTAGTTTCCGTTTTTTATTAGATCGGTTTTTATTTTCGGTTCGGTTAAATAGCGAAGCGTCATTCGCTCGCTCGCTTTTATGAACGTGTTCGTCGATTAGATCTAGTTAACGAACGCTCGCTCGTTAACCTCGTTCTTCGCTTTTTCTTTTCTCGGATTAAATCCACGATTTTTCTGATCGCGATTTCCGATCCGATTTTCGTTTTAGTATAACTTTTCGCTCGTTTATCGGAATCAGGCGATTCAAGCGCCTGGAGTTTCGTCTCGAAACCCTCTTTCCGAATAACCAACTAAAACAAGTTTTTGCCTCTGTAAAATTTGACTTAGATCCATATTAGTAAAACAGAGCTGTTTTCTTTCGCCGTTTGACTTCCGTTGCTTCGTTTGATTTGATTTTTTTTGCAAACCGGAGTTCTTAAGTTGAATTTTTTGATTAGATCTTTTGTTTGAGTTTTACCCTTGCATTAGATGAGTACTTATTGTATGCTTGTTTGTTTGTCTGCGATAGAATACCCGGAGTGCGCCACCTGTTACTTCGAGTCTCTAGGTTTCGCGGATCATCAGCAAGGCAAGTAACACTTTGATCATACCTTTTCTACTACCCAGTTTTATTGAATTAGATCAATCCTCAAACATTGCATGATTAGGATCTAATTAAATTGTGGGATGGGAAGTAGATGAGGTAGTGCCTATTACCTGTTTATTATCAAACCTTTGGGAGTTACTTCTACGTTTGCTTACTATGCCATGCTATGCTAGTAGACGTGGATTGGGTGAGTGTATCCATGACAGATGTGAGATTGTTAATTAATGTATTACTTAAGGTGGCAACTTAAACACACATCTGGGTGGATTGAGGTACCTGGTTTCCAGGATTTGCCTGTTTTTCTTCGAACCGCCACCCAGGCTCAAAGGGATCATGAGAGTATTCATGCTAGAAAATTTTGTGGGCAGCCACATGCTACTATGGGCTCGAGCATAGTTGACTAAGTTGTGCGAACTCTTACGGGTAGACTAGCAGATTTAGGGGTTGTAGGTTGGTACGGTCTACCCATACGTAAGGTGCAAGCGCTTCTGAAAAACTATGTCTCGGTCATCCGTTTCCCAAACACCATGTAGTGCGAGAAATCAAACGGAGGAGATCGATTCGTGTAGGGAAAAGTGCACAAACCTCTGCAGAGTGTATAAAGTAATCATGTACTACTCGTATAGTACTTGGATATCATGTGAATCTCGTCATGTTACTCTAATTAATATTGTTGGGTTGTTATTGATTACTTTTAGTTGGGATTGAGGATGCTGTCAACCATTCTCAATGTTTAACAACCACCATGATAGTTAAATAAAATTTATTCCTTTGCAGTAGGGAAAAAATTGGCTTTTCGCAAAACTGTAACCATAGAGCTTTCCACCAGCCATATATGCATGTAGTATAGGATTACTCTTTCATTACTCTCTATGTGTTACTTTGCCAGCATATTCCATGTGCTGACCCGTTTTCGGGCTGCAACGTTTCATGTTGCAGACTTTTCAGACGACGAGTAAGGTGCTTAGGTTGTGGTTCTATATTAAGTGATGCCGTTGGAGTTGATGGACTCGCTTATTCTTCCAAGCCTTCCGCTGTTATCGTTATTAGATGGCCTTAAGCCATATTTATTTTATTAAGGTCTCTTTTGAGACATTCGATGTAATAAGTGTGTGATTGCTACTCTGTTATAAATCTTTCTGGCATGTGTGGTGTCGACATCGATCCAGGATGACATCGAGCACAAAGATCGACTGTTTGAGGTCTGGTCGCTACAAAGATGGTATCGAGCACGCCACGATCAGTAGGACACGACGACTAAGATAAAGCCCTAGATCACTACTCTCTTCTCATTTCGACTCCTCAGCTTTTCTACTCTTTTAGGATGACTAAGCGAGGATCAAGTTCACCCAACGGATGAAGATACACCTTTGGACGACACTTGAAGGAAGTCACTAAGTACTGAACATCGGAATACCAAGCTTCACGGGACCTACAATTCCACTTTACCCAAGAGGAGCGCTGGAAGATTCAAGCTCAAGTTCCGGAAGGACGTCAGCATGATCCACGGAGCCCATAGAGTGTGTTTTTAATGCACCAACCCGGAGTCTGGGAAAGAGCATGGCAGCTCACATAACCATGTGACGAATTGGAGAAGTTTACCAAGATGACCTCAAGGATACTATCTACTAGATTTGCGGACGCCGAGATGAACAATGGGAGATAGTTAGCACTAAGAAGGATCGATCCATTGCAGCTTTCATCCAAGAGTTAAATCAGCACATTCGACGCCAGGAGAACCAGATGTGCGCAGACATGATGGAGTTGAAGAAAGGAAAAGCCAAGATTATTGAACTAGAAGGAGAACTGAAGGCCACTCGCAAGGACTACATGGAGGAGATTGTAGCTCTAGTGAGACAAAACGACGATCTTAAGGAGAAGATTGAAGAACTCATGGGAAATTCAGCACCCGAAGGAGAAGATGAAGATCGCACCTGTCCAGAGAACTACATCATCATCGACGACACCGATTTCGATCCTAGTGATGATGATTTCGAAGACGAAGCTGGAGCAGATATCATGGACTCTTCATCGGAGCAGTTTTTCTAGTTGACCACCATAACAGTAGTAGAAATACCCCCATTAAAAATTAGTTTTAGTCCAATCACTTTGTAACGATAATTAGACTGTTTTTTGCCCTTGTTGAATTGATTTGAGTGATATTGTGTGCTTTTGTCTCATGTGCATATGGGTAGTGTTTTCTCCCTAGACCTCATTCTATTCTTAACTCTCGTCTTTTCTATAAACCCCCCAGATGCCTCTGAGACGCGACCCCGGATTTGTTTTCCCGCCAGAGATCACTCAGTTGATTCAGCAGCATAATGCCTTGATTCAAACATTGGTACAGAACCAAGGCAACAACAACAACAACAACCCACCACCACCACCACCTGTTGACCATTTGACCCGTTTCTTAAGGCTGAATCTGCCGGTGTTTTCCAGTAGCACCGAGCCAATAGTAGCAGATGATTGGCTCCGCAAGATAGGGAGGGAGTTGACCACTTCAGGATGTACAGATGGGGAAAAGGTGAAATTTGCCGCACATCAGCTTGAAGGACCCGCAACAACATGGTGGGAGAATTTTATAGCCACTTATCTCAGAGACTTTGCCACATGGGATCGGTTTGAGAAGCTTTCCGTCGCCCATGTTTCAGAGGAGCTATGGCCATGAAGAAGCGTGAGTTTCGCAACTTGCGCCAAGGTGGACTGGACAGACAGTTAGCAAGATGTGGATGACTTGATGAAGTTAGCACGTTATGCCCCGGATGACGTTACTACAGATGCAGCTAAGCAGGAGAAGTTTCTAGAAGGACTGAATGATGAGCTGAGCATGCAGTTGATGGTAGCCACCTTCAATAACTACCAGGAGTTAGTAGACCATGCTCTTATGATTGAAGGGAAGCAGCAGCGGATTGATAATCGCAAGAGAAAGTATGGACAGGGGAAGTATAACTCTGGAGCTCAGCAGAAACTAAGCTTTACCCCGAAGCCAGGAGGGCAATTTCAGCATACTCACGGAGGAGGTAGCTCACACAATCATAATGTCACAAAGAATGGAAACCGGAATGGAGGAAGCAATGGACAAAACCGCACCAACCCGTCAACACCATCCAAGGTAGACCTGAGCCATATCACTTGTTTTAAGTGCCGTAAGACTGGGCATTATGCAAATGAATGTTTAGAAGCCCAAAATGGTAACGACAATGGAAGCTCAGGAAAGAAGCCGAACCCTTTCAACAGGGGGCAGGTGAACCACGTTACCGTGGAGGAGGTTGAAGCTCAGCCAAACGCAGTAATAGGTAAGTTTTGGTTAAGACATTTCTGCAGCTTGTTCTTTTTGATCTTGGTGCATCGATTCATACATATCAAGAGGATTTGTGGATAAGTATAAATTACCAACCCAAGCCCTTAGGTCACCCATGCTAGTAACCTCACCCGGAGCGGAATATATGGCAAGTATATGGTGTGATCGACTGCCATTAAGGATTGGAAACTACTTATTTCCCTCGGACCTAATAGTTTTGGAATCCCAAGGATTGGATGTGATATTCGGCATGGATTGGTTATCAAAGTACAGAGGGAATATTGATTGCGCCAGTAAGTCAATTTTGCTTACCACCCCGGAAGGAAGGAGAATCAAGTATGTATCACGGCATGAGCCGAGGAGGGCACATGTAAATTCCTTATCAGGAGTTGTGCAGGAGGAAGTACCAGAGTTAAGGGATTATCCGGACATGTTTCCGGAAGAGTTGCGAGCATGCCACGGGAGAGACATTGAGTTTCGATTGAACTACTGCTAGGCATCGGGCCAATATCTAAGAAACTCAGTATAGGATGCCAGCCCAAGATTTGGAGGAAATTAAGAAGCAGATTAAGGAGTTCTTGGATAAAGGTTTTATTCGCCCAAGTTCTTCGCCTTGGGATCGCCAAGACTTCTAGTGGAGAAGAAGGATGGATCATTAAGAATGGTTGTTGATTATCGAGGATTGAATGAAGTGACCATTAAGAACAAATACCGTTGTCGATGATCAACGACTTGTTCGACCAATTGCAAGGAGCTAAGGTATTTTCCAAGATCGATTTGTGATCGAGGATACCATCGATTGAAGATTCGGAGCTGGATATACCTAAGACGGCTTTTACCACCAGGTACGGGCTGTATGAGTATACCGTTATGTCATTTGGTCTGACTAACACCCCAGCCTATTTTATGAACATGATGAACAAGGTGTTTATGGAGTTTTTGGATAAGTTCGTCGTGGTATTCATTGACGATATTTTGGTCTACTCAAAGAGTGAAGAAGAACATAAGGAGCACTTGCATTTGTACTCGAGAAGCTCAGAGAACATCAGTTGTATGCCAAGTTCAGCAAGTGTGAGTTTTGGTTGAAGGAAGTTGGATTTCTCGGACATGTTATATCCGGAGAAGGTATAGCAAGAGAGACCCACTAAAGTTGCCACGGTGACAAACTGGGAAGCACCAACAACAGTTGGAGAGATCCGGAGTTTCCTTGGACTCGCAGGATACTACCGGAGATTCATTGAGAATTTCTCGAAGATTGTGAAGCCTATGACAGAATTATTGAAGAAGGATACCAAGTTTATATGGACCGAAGAGTGTGAGGTTAGTTTCCAAGAGTTGAAGGAACGTTTGGTTACCTCACCAAAGGTTGATTTTCGCACTGCACTAAGGATTATGAGCTATATTGTGACGCTTCACGTCGAGGACTTGGAGCAGTGCTCATGCAGGAGGGAAGAGTTGTTTCGTATGCTTCAGGACAACTGAAACCTCACGAATTAAACTATGCGATGCATGATTTGGAGTTAGCAGCCGTAGTGCATGCATTGAAAACATGGAGGCATTTCTCATTGGAAATCATTGTGAGGTGTACACGGATCACAAGAGTTTGAAGTACATCTTCACGCAGAAGGAGTTAAACCTCGCATAAAGGAGATGGTTGGAGCTCATCAAGGATTATGATATGAGATTGCATTATCACCCGGAAAGGCTAACGTGGTAGCGTACGCGTTGATCCGTAAGAGTCATGTCAACATCCTAATGACCGGAGGTTTACCAAAAGAATTAGCCGAGGAATTCCGGGAGCTATGTTTGGAAATAGTTCCAGAGGCTATGTAGCGTTGGAGATTCAGTCTACTTTGATGGATAAAATCGAGAAGCTCAAAGGACGGATAAGGAAGTTGCTTCTATTAAGGAGAAGATGAGCAAGGAAAAGCAAAGGATTTCGTGAGGATGAGCACGATACCTTATGGTTTGAGGACCGCGTTTACGCACCAAGTGATCCAGAGATTCGGAAGTTGATTTTGCAAGAGGCACATGATTCGCCGTATTCGATCCACCCCAGAATACTAAGATGTATTTGGATTTGAAGGATACTTTCTGGTGGACCAGAATGAAGAATGATATTACAGAGTATGTAACGGTTTGTGATGTGTGTCAGAAAGTGAAGGCAGAACATCAGAAGCCAGCAGGATTGTTACAGCCATTGCCTATACCCGAATGGAAGTGGGATAAACTAGGCATGGATTTCATCACGGGATTGCCCAGGACCTGTTCAGGCTATGACTCGATTTGGGTTGTAGTCGATCGTTTGACGAAGGTAGCTCATTTCATTCCAAAGTAAAGACTACCTACAGAAGTGCTATTGGCTATAAGATATACATGACCAGGATTGTATGCTTGCATGGAGTTCAGAGGAGTATCGTATCAGATAGAGGAACCCAATTCACCTCAAAGTTCTGGAAGCAGTTGCACGAAACTTTGGGAACCAGACTAGAGTTTAGTACAGCTTTTCACCCACGAACAGATGGACAAACCGAGAGAGTCAACCAGATTTTGGAGGATATGCTGAGAGCATGTGCCTTGGATTATGGATCAAGTTGGGAGGACAACTTGCCATATGCGGAGTTTTCTTATAACAACAGCTACCAAACCAGTTTGAAGATGGCACCTTTCGAAGCCTTGTACAGAAGGAGGTGCAGAACCCCGCTATTGTGGGATGAGGTTGGAGACCGCCAGTTGTTTGGACCGGATTTGATTAAGGAGTATGAGCGGAAAGTAAAGTTGATTCGCGATAGGCTCAAAGTAGCCCAGTCAAGGCAGAAGAGCTATGCGGATTCAAAACGCAAGGAGATAGAATATGAAGCCGGAGACAGAGTTTATCTTCGAGTATCTCCGCTTCGAGGAGTTAAGCGTTTTGGAGTTAAAGGAATATTAGCGCCACGTTTTGTGGGACCATACAAAGTTTTGGAGCGCATGGGAGAAGTTGCGTACCAGTTTGAATTACCCGAGGGTTTGTCAGGTGTTCACGATGTGTTCCATGTTTCTCAATTGAAGAAGTGTCACGCAGAGATGGCGGATATACCACTGAGAGATACTGTGCCACTAGAGGCGATTCAGTTGAATAACGATTTGACCTATGAGGAGAAACCAGTTAAGATTCTGGAGTATGCCAGCCGAGTCACCCGCAGCAAGGTCATTAAGTTTTGCAAAGTTCAGTGGAGTCACCACACTGAGGATGAAGCCACCTGGGAACGAGAGGAAGATCATTTAAGGACCACCTCACCTATTTTCTAGCCAACCCAATCTCGAGGGCGAGATTCATCTTAATATGGTTTGTAACATCCCAAATTTTCAATTTGGAATGTTATACATAGATCATCATTGCATATCATATTTTTGTTGCACTATTGGCTTGATCCTAGAAATTCCATGCAACTCAAGGACCCACGGAGAGAGTTGGGGATTTCGTTATTTTCATATTTGAGCTTTCTCAAATTTTGAAAATAGGATCTTTTGATTTTAATTATTTTATCTTCAATTATTTCTATTACAAAAATATGAGAGAGGAATAAAATGACTTTCCCAAAATAAAGAAATAATGAGGATTTAATAATAAAATCAAATAAGATTTTATTTTGGAGTTTTTCGCCATTTTATTTGAATTTAGGAAAAATGTGCGTTTTCAAAATTGCATTTAGGCCCTAAATAAATGTTCATCTTGTCCGCTTGATTTTAGAAGCGGGAAAATTTATTTCGGATTTTTGAGTCCGTTTAGTATTTCTTTCGTTTGTTTCTCTGTGAAATTATTTTAAAAACGAACCGACCTACGGGCCGTGTCCTTGGGACTCGGCCCGTAGGCTTTATAAGCCGGGGAAGCTAGCCCAGCCGGGTCACGCCTGCGATCCCCAAACCTTAGCGCCGCCATTAACCCGCCGCCGCCATTGCTTGCCGCGCCCTTGCCCATTGCCGCCGCCGCCGCCGCCACGAGCCGCCGACCCCGCCGCCGAGCCGCCGACCCGCCGCCCGAGGTGCCTCGAAATCCGTGCCGCCTTTTTTAGAAAAACCGTTCGTTTTCCATCGGTTTTTTTAGTTTCCGTCTTTTATTAGATCGGTTTTTTTTTATTTTCGGTTCGGTTAAATAGCGAGCGTTTGCTCGTTCGTTCGCTTTTACTGAACGTGTTCGTCAGATTAGATCTAGTTAACGAACGCTCGCTCGCTAACCTATTCGTCGTTTTCTATTTCTCGATTTAATCCGCGATTTTTCCGATCGTGATTTCGATCCGATTTTCGTTTTAGTATAACTTTTCGCTCGCTTATCGGAATCAGCGATTCAAGCGCTGGAGTTTAAATCTCGAAACCCTCTTTCCGAATAACCAACTTAAACAAGTTTTTCCTCTGTAAAATTTGACTTAGATCCAGATTAGTAAAACGGAGCTGTTTTCTTTCGCCGTTTGACTTCCGCTGTTTCGTTTGATTTGATTCTTTTTGCAAACCGGAGTTCTTAAGTTGAATTTTCTGGTTAGATCTTTGTTTGAGTTTTACCGTGCATTAGATGAGTACCTATTGTATGATTGTTTGTTTGTCTGCGATAGAATACCCGGAGTGCGCCACTTTGTTACTTGAGTCTCTAGGTTTCATGGATCATCAAAAGGCAAGTAACACTTTGATCATACCTTTTCTACTACCCAGTTTTATTGCATTAGATCAATCCTCAAACATTGCATGATTACTATCTAATTCAATTGTGGGATGGGAAGTAGATGAGGTAGTGCCTATTACCTGTTTATTATCAAACCTTTGGGAGTTACTTCTACGTTTGCTTACTATGCCATGCTATGCTAGTAGACATGGATTGGGTGAGTGTATCCATGACAGATGTGAGATTGTTAATTAATGGTTTATTTAAGGTGGCAACTTAAACACACATCTGGGTGGATTGAGGTACCTGGTTTCCAGGATTCTATTCTCCACATCTCGTCTTTTATCGTCAGTGCGAGCTTTTCTTCAGCATCACCCTCACTTGACTGTGGCTAGAGACCTTCCAAGTGGAGCCGAAGACGATCGAGGGGAGGTATGCAGAATACGAAGGTGCTGTAATAAGCAAAAGCGCCGATGCCCAATGGCCCGAGGGTTCTTTCCAGGAGGTGTCCAGCTTATGGCAACAAGAATGGTTTTATGTCACAGCTCACAGAGGTACCAAATGGGTGGCCCCACCTGCCTTTCGCTCGGGTCACCCTCCACGACTAACATCATGGATCAACAAGGGGCTAGACTGGGGGCGAGTGAAGGACGTGCCCATACTGCAGGGCCGCATCCGAGATCTCCTCGAAAGAGATATTGGTCAGTCACGAGAACGCAAGTAATGTTACTTGGCCGAACCCTGCCTCTGTAAACGCCGTCCCCATCGCGTGGGAATTCAACCGAGGGACCGTGAGCTATTCATCACTTCCTCGGCATAACGCCCGAGGAGATGTACAAATTGTACCGGACCACAAGCAATGTGTCCGGATTCCACCGAGGACGCGGGTCCGAGCTGCAATCGCCCGTGATACCCAAGTAAGTCGCCCTATGGCCGTACACGTTGTATTTCTATTCATCACGACATCTTTCTGAAAAGTCGCTCTTTGACCAGGACTGGATAGCAAAGGCGGAGATGATCAGGTGTCCGGGCCGCCCTCCCCGAGGTCTCACCGGATCCGACTAGTCCGGATGTTGGAGCTTGCGCCCTACCAAGCGCCCTCAGGGGAGGATAAAGGTTTGAAGAAAGAGGCTGACGCCTCTGCGAAGGCGGACAACCGGGAAGAAGAAGCCAAAGCTCCCTCTCCCCAAGGAAGGAAAAGGACCGCCTCTGAAGGCCCGGAGACAATAATCTCTAAACGGGGAAGAAATTCGCCAGAGGGTCTGGCCTGGGGATACCCCGCCATACAAGTGCCCCTAAGGATCAGCCCTCCAAAGAAGTCGTAAGTAAAAGAAAGGGTTTAATAGTGAAAAACATCCTACTTTACTTCTGAGGAAAATAACCAAAACATCCGTCTTGTAGTCCGGATCGTGGCCCTTCTCGGCAGAGTTCGTCTTCGGGGGATCTTCTCCCGGAGATGACGGAGAGCAAAACGCCTCCCCACGCCATCCCGCCTTACGAGGCGGGCGACCCCGAGGTGTCGTCTCAGAGGGCTCCTCCCGATCCGGCAAGGCCAGAGGGTGATTCTCTGGCCACCCGAAGTCCTCTGTATCCGGCTCTTGAAGAGAGCAACTGGAAGGGTCCGGCTCCACCCGTCATGCGGTCGGACGCACTGAAGGATCTACTAGAGCAGGCGGCTATCTCAGAAGCGCAACGTGCGCTAATGGGCGCGGTGGTTGAGAGGGTTTCATCCGCAGAAGTGGGTTGCATGAAGCCTTTATGAGTCTGCTGAATGGTTTTGAGGTACGTGAAGTGACGTGTATTTTTGACAGTACCGCACATGTTTTAAACGTGCCCTATGCAGATAGTAGCCCCTGAGACTCTGGTTGTCATCGAAAACGGCGGTAAACAGAGGATCGTAGTTGCAGGTAATAATCCATTCGTCTTCATATGCAGGTGGCGGGAGGTCCGGTGGCTAGCCGGACTTGTGAGGTTGCCGAGCTAACACGGCGACTTGATACAACAGATGCCGACATCATGCTTGTCAACAAGCGGCTTGAGGAGGCGCAGGGTATGTAATTTCTCCGGTGATCAATATATGGTAAGAGGAGCGTAATGCCAGTATCTTGAATATGTTGTGAAATACAGATGGAGCTGCGGTAGTGGAGACCCTTTGGGCGGAACTTGCCCGAGCCAAAAAGCAAGCCAGGAATAGTGATGCGGCCGCTCTAAAGGCAGTTGAAGAGCTGAGGGTTGAACAAGCTGCCCATTGCCAAAGTAAGGAGAAGATGGCCAAGATGGCCGTTGAGTTAAGTGATGCCGCCGACCGATACCGGCTTCTTGAGAAGGAAAGCCGAGCGAGGGCTACAGAGCTGGAGAAGGCCATGGTAGCAGCCAAGGAATCCTGCTCTACAATTAGAGCAATGAAGGAGGAGCTGCGTCACGCCGGGGATATCGCGACTGGGAAGCCCTTTATGCTGCAGATGAACTTCGTAGATCCTAAGTATGCTCCTCTGGACCGGCTGTGGAGTTCTGCAGATGCCTATCTGGATTTGGCAGCAAGTGCTGCTGATGCGGCCGAGTTCTTCAAAGATTGAAGGCATCGTGAAGTGGAGAAGCTGTTCTGGTCGCAATTTAATGGTCCAGCGCGTCCGCTTCCTCTGAATGAGCGGATGGCCGAATGGGCCGAGCTCCATAGGTTGTCCGGATTCGCCATGAGGTCTATTGTGGATCACCTGTGGCCGGCAGGGCCAAGGCCGAACAGTTACTTCAGCTTGGTGCAGCAGTTCCTTGGTGCTGTGCCGCGCATCGACGCTATGAAGAGGTTGGCGTGCATCGAGGGTGCGCGGATGGCGCTTGCCCATGTCAAAACGCACTGGGCGGAGATGGAAGCCACTGCAATTGCAGCCCCTAGTTCGGCAATTAGCTGAGTAGCATCCGAGCACTACTTTGATGAGGTCCTTGAAGGCGCTCGTTCAATAGAAGCGCAGTGCTCGAAGAATATTATGTTCGAACGACATGTATACCCATTGAAAAACAATGTTTTACCAAATTATATAAAGACTTTTTATACTTTTGCCTAAAAGTGTTATGATGCCTCCTGTGCGGCTGTTTATGTATATGTGTATATAACCTGAAAGTTTGCAGTCGTCGGCTTCAGCCCCCACACATATAATGCGGGGGTGTTCGTAGAAGACGCGTGTTCACACTTGATCCAATGTCTTGGTCCATTAAGGAGGTGATAGAGCAGCGAACAAGGCAATCGGACTTTATTGCTTTAACACTTTCACTTAGCCATAGGAGTTTGACAGTGGGGCTACTATATAGCCCCTGGTGGCTCCGCGCTCATCCGAATACGGGGCGTGGTCATGCCTGGCCGGGAAACGGCCCTTCGTTAATGCGGAGGAATCCCGAAGATTCCGAGAAGTCATCAAATGGTTGACCATCTACAGTCAGTTTTTGGCTTTCTCTACTGAGGTGCTCATCCGGGCTAGCCAGGGCACAATCGCAGAGTTCTTCCAGTGCCACCTTAGCCGATAGAGCGGAACGTAAGGTAGCAAAACACAGAGCCAGGCAGACCCAACATTTGACCAAAGACATGATTGGAGCTGATGCATATAAGGCCTAACTTCATGACGCCGAACACTCCCTAAGGTGTTCGTGTTTGAAACATATACCGGGCTTAGGTGATGCCCTTGGATAATGAACCCATAGTGTCCAGTGCGAGCAATATTACGACGTGGCCACATGCCAAGACGTCAAGATCCTTCTCGGTTGTATTAAGAATCCGGAGGATGTGAACAACAAAAGACAATAAAAAGGTTTACGCAGGTCTTAATCTAAAGAGAAACCTTTGCACGGGTCCTCGCCGCACGTCTGCTTTGTGTCTCTGTTAGCCGTATCCTCGGATGGGTCTAGCACGATCTTCATCTCGTAAAAGAGAGGTTCTTAGTGAAAAGTTGTTGTGCAAAAATTTGGTTATTATAAATAAACCATGAAAAAGTCGAGATGGGTAAAGTTGAGCCGAATTATCGCGGCGAAGCCTTTGGTACCGTCTATACGAGTGTAACCATCGAACCAATATCTATCCAATGATTGGCCGGACTCGTCTAACCGTGTCCGCGGTCCTAACGACCGGCCTTCATCTCTAGTGGTGAGGCCGTCTGGTGTTCAGCTGTTAAAGCAGCCGTGCGTTCTTCTGCTCGGAACGAACACTCAACATTTCCATGTGCTGTGATGGTGCCGCGCGGACCGGGAATTTTAAGTTGGAGTAAAGCGTAATGCGGTATTGCATTGAAACGGGTGAAAGCCTCTCGTCCGAGTAGTGCTTGTTAGCCACTTCGGAATGGAGCAATGTCGAAGGTTAACCTTTCGCTCCGGAGGTTGTCGGGCGAGCCGAGCACAACCTCTAGTACTAGAGAACCCGTGCAGCGAGCCTCTCTGCCTGGTATTACTCCCTTGAAGGTAGTATTACTATGGCTGATGTTTTTTGGGTTTATCCCCATTTTGCGGACGATGTCCTGGTATATCAGATTTAGACTACTGCCGCCATCCATAAGGACTCGTGTAAGGTGGTATCCTTTGATTATTGGGTCCAGCACCAAGGCGGCTGATCCTTCCTGCCGGATACCTATTAGGTGATCCCTGCGATTGAAAGTGACCGGGCAGGTCGACCAGTGGTAGGACTCGTGGGTGACGGGCTCTATGACTCGTGTATTTCGGAGTGTGTATTTGCCTCTCCTCTTTGTCACGTGGATAACATTTACTGTTTTGACTTCTGGCGGGAATTTTTTCGTCCCCGGTGTCTTGTTGGAGGCGATCCTCGTCCTCCTTCGGAGTGTCCTCCCCCTTGTGTTGGGCGTTTAGCTTGCCACCGCTTGAAGACCCAGATTCTCTGTGGGTATGATTTGCGTGTTTGCCGGGTGCCGTGGATCTGACATAGTTTGTCTAGAATTTTGTTTAGGCCGGTCGGTTCATCTCTGTTGCCTTTAAAGGGCTTTTTCCGCTGACCCGGTCGAGAGCCTCTAAATCCGGCGTTTACCACCATGTTGTCTGGGCTGTCTTCTGTGTTCCGGCGCTTGTTTTTACTACGTCGCAGTTTCCCATTGCCGTCTCGGACCTTGGATGTGCTTGGGTCGCTGGTGCTGCTGCGGGCTAACCAGCTGCCCTCGCCCGTGCAAAAGCGGGTCATGAGGCTTGTTAGGGCTGCCATTGATCTCGGCTTTTCTTGGCCAAGGTGTCTGGCAAGCCATTTGTCTCGAACGCTGTACTTGAAAGCTGCTAGGGCTTCAACGTCCGGACAGTCGACAATTTGGTTCTTCTTAGTGAGAAACCTATTCCAAAGCTTTCGGGCTGACTCTCTGGGGAGTTGACTAATATGACTCAAATCATCAGCGTCCGAGGGTCGGACATAAGTCCCTTGAAAGTTAGTCCGGAAAGTGTCCTCGAGCTCCTCCCAACTTCCAATGGAATTTTTGGGGAGGCCTTTCAGCCAGTGCCGAGCTGGTCCTTTGAGCTTGAGGGGTAAGTATTTGATGGCGTGGAGATCATCTCCACGAGCCATGTGAATATGGAGGATGAAGTCCTCGATATAGACCCCAGGGTCTGCGGTTCCGTTGTATGCCTCTATGTTGACTGGTTTGAACCCTTCTGGAAATTCATGGTCTAATACCTCGTCGGTGAAACATAGGGTGTGTGCGGCACGCCTATATTTGGTTGCGCCATGGCGTTCGGACGATTGTGGTATTTGGTGTTGGCCGAGTGCTGGAGCATGTTTCCTTGGTCCGTAGATGGATCTGGTGGCACCCGGCCCGTTGATGCGGGTCCTTGCGTCGGTCAAGTACTGACTTATGTGCGGCCTCGTTGGCCACCCTATCGCGGCAACGAGGTCGTCGATCCGACCGATCGGCAGTTTTGTTTTTTGGCTGTGAGGGTTCAAAGGCCTAGTCGTCGAATTCCGGCAGCAGCTTCCGCTTTGGGTAGCTCTTCATGGGGTGACTGCCACCGTACTTTTCTGCCGTGTGGAGCACTTTATTCCATCTACTATTGAGTGTGTTTTGTGCGGCCTTGAGCCTTTGTTTCTGCTTCTTCAAACTTCTTGCAGTGGCCATAAGCCCTTCTTGCTCCAACTGCCTTTCCAGGATGATGCGCTCGTCGTCGTCCGGACTGTTCTCCTGACCGGAGACGGGTTGGTTGTCTTGATGCTCGGTGTCGTCGTGCTCGGACAGCGGCTCCGCACTTTGTTCATCGTCCGCTGGCTTACGCTGCTCTATCGCTAGGTCAATTTGGCTTCTTGTTGCGTTGTTGTCGCTGTTTTTGCCAAGGCGGGATTTAGAGCGGCGCTTACGGCGCCGTTTTGATTGCTTGCCGTGGGAGCTATCTTTCGCTGCATCCTCGTTATTATTTTCTTTGGGTGTATCCACCATATATACGTCGTGTGATAGTGGCAGTCCGGTATACATTGGCGATGGTTCCTGTCCGTCTCCTGCATCGTTGTCTGTTCCATCGATGTCTTCGGAGTCAAAGTCGAGCATGTCGGTTAAGTCGTCGACAGTGGCTACTAAGTGGGTGGTGGGTGGGGAGTGAATTTCTTCGTCGTCCGCATCCCACTCTAACCGGACATAGTTCGGCCAAGGTTCTCCAGACAGGGAGAGAGATTTCAACAAGTTCAGTATGTTGCCGAAGGGCGAGTGTTGAAAGATATCTGTGGAGGTGAACTCCATGATCGGCGCCCAATCGGATTCGATAGGTATGGACGCGGGTGGTACGGAGTCCGTGGCCGAGGACGAGTCCAGTAGTTTGGTGACACAGCTCTCGTGAAGGGTAAGGTCAGTATTCGGCTCTATCGCCACTGAGGGCGCCGCCTTCGTGGCGGAGTCTATCCTCCCGTCCTCGAATGGCGTGATCTGCTCCGGACTAGAGGCCGGAGTAGTTGCTGGTGTGATCTCCCGAACACCGTCTGACGGCAGAGCTATATCGTGCTCGTCGTGATCGTGCGACACACCTGGCATGGGTCCGAATCCGTCGAAGATTGAGTCTCCACGGATATCGGCAACGTAATTTAAGTTTCCAAACCTGACGTCATGGCCAGGGGCGTTGCTCTCGATCTGCTCCAGATGGCCAAACGAGTTGGCCCGCAGTGAGAAGCCGCCAGACGCGAAGATCTGTCCGGGGAGGAAAACCTCACCCTGGACCGCATCGTTGTCGATGATCGAAGGGGCCATCGAACCTTGCAGCGACGACACAGTGGAACTCTCAATGAAAGCACCAACGTCGGTGTCAAAACCGGCGGATCTCGGGTAGGGTTCCCGAACTGTGCGTCTAAGGCGGATGGTAACAGGAGGCAAGGGACACGATGTTTACCCAGGTTCGGGCCCTCTCTATGGAGGTAATACCCTACTTCCTGCTTGATTGATCTTGATGAATATGAGTATTACAAGAGTTTATCTACCACTAGATCGTAGAGGCTAAACCCTAGAAGCTAGCCTATGGTATGATTGTTGTTGTCCTATGGACTAAACCCTCCGGTTTATATAGACAGGAGGGGGCTTGGGTTTACAGTCGGTTACAACAGAAGGAGATCTACATATCCAGATCGCCAAGCTTGCCTTCCACGCCAAGAGAGTCCCATCCGGACATGAGACGAAGTCTTCAATCTTGTATCTTCATAGTCCAATAGTTCGGCCAAAGGATATTGTCCGGCTGTCCGGAGACACCCTAATCCAGGACTCCCTCAGTTTGGGAGGAAAAGGCATGGGTTTCTGAACGCATGGTTCTCTTTCTTTACCATGTTTCCTAGCAACAAAGTCTCTCTTATCATAACGTTGATTCTTTGATTGTGGGTTATCAAAATCAACAGCAGGTTCAATTTCTACATCATTATCATTACTAGGTTGAGCATCATCACTTAACATCATCATTAACATTTTCAATAGGTTCATGTTCATTACCGATTGTGTTTCAAAGATCGTAAATAGATATATCATTTGGATTCTCGTGGTTCAACAATAGGTTCACTAGAAGCATGCAAAGTCCTATCATTTTTCATTTTCTTCTTTTTAGAAAGAACTAGGTGCATCAATATTATTTCCCTGAGAATCTTGCTCAATTCTCTTAGGGTGGCCTTGAGGATACAAAGGTTCTGAGTCATTCTACCAGCTTTTAGTAGCCACTCTAAAGATAATCATTTTTCTTACTATTCATTTCATTGAGCAAATCATTTTGAGCTTTAAGTACTTGTTCTAGTTGAGTGGTAACCATAGAAGCATGTTTGCTAATGAGTTTATGTAACATCCCAAATTTCCAATTTAGAATGTTATACATAGAGCATCATTGCATATCATATTTTTTTCATTGCATTTTTCTCGATCCTAGAAATTCTACACAACTCAAGGACCCACGGAGAGAGTTGGGGATTTTCGTTATTTTCATATTTGAGTTTTCTCAAATTTTGAAAATAGGATCATTTGATTTTAATTATTTTATCTTCGATTATTTCTACTATCAAAATATGAGAGAGGGAATAAAATGACTTTCCCAAAATAAAGAAATAATGAAGATTTAATAAAAAATCAAATAAGATTTTATTTTGGAATTTTTCGCCTTTTTATTCGAATTTAGGAAAAATGCGCGTTTTTCAAAATTGCATTTAGGCACCAAATAAATGTTCATTAAATCCGGCTTGATTTTAAAAGCCGGGGAAAATTTATTTTGGGAATTTTGGAGTCCGTTTAGTATTTCTTTTCATTTTTTTCTGCGCGTAATTATTTAAAAAACGCAAGACCGACTTTTGGTCGTGCTGAGGCGGGACTCCGCCGGGAGGCGCTTTTAAATAGCGCCGCCGCCTTTAGCACACCCGAAGCCGCGCCGACCCACCAAGCCGCCGCCACCGGCCCACCCGGGGGGAAACCCTAACCGTAACCCTAGCCAGCCGCCGCCGCCGCCGTGACCCGCCGCCCGAGGTTCACCGCCGCCTCGTTTTCCACGCCGATTTTTTTTATAAAAACCGAGCGGTTTTGCTTCGGTTTTATATCGGTTTTTTTATTTTCGTTTTTTATTAGTTTCGGTTTTTTTGGTTTAGGTTAATTAACGAACGTTCGTTCGTTAGTTCATTTAAACGAACGCGTTCGTCAGATTAGTTTAGTTAACGAACGTCCGTTCGTTAACCCGTTCGTCGTTTTTTCTTTTCTCGGATTTAATCCGCGATTTTTCCGATCGCGATTCGGATCCGATTTTCGTTTTAGTATAACTTTTCGCTTGTTTATCGGAATCGAGCGATTCAAGCGCTGGAGTTTAATCTCGAAACCCTCTTTCCGAATAATCTACTTAAACAAGTTTTTTCTTCTGTAAAATTTGACTTAGATCCAGATTAGTAAAACGGAGCTGTTTTCTTCCGCCGTTTGACTTTAGTTGGTTCGTTTGATTTGATTCTTTTTGCAAACCGGAGTTCTTAAGTTGAACTATCTGGTTAGATCTATTTGAGTTTTACCTGTGCATTAGATGCGTACTTATTGTATGCTTGTTTGTTTGTCTGCGATAGAATACGGCGCCGCTTGTTACTTGAGTCTCTAGGTTTGCGGATCATCGACAAGGCAAGTAACACTTTGATCATACCTCTTCTCATACCCAGTTTTTATGCATTAGATCTATCCTCAAACATTGCATAATTAGGATCTAATTAAATTGTGGGATGGGAAGTAGTTGAGGGAGTACCTATTACCTGTTTTATTATAAACCTTTGGGAGTTACTTCTACGTTTGCTTATTATGCCATGCTATGCTAGTAGACGTGGATTGGGTGAGTGTATCGATGATGATGTGATATTGTTATTTAATGGTTTATTTAAGGTGGCAACTTAAACACACATCTGGGTGGATTGAGGCACTGGTTTCTATCAGACTTGCATGTATTTCTTGGACCGCCACCCGTGCTCAAAGGGATTATGAGATTATTCAAACTAGAAACTTCCGTGTGCAGCCACAAGCCATTATGGGCTCGCATAGTTGATTAAGTTGTGCGAACTCTTGTGGGTAGACTAGCGATGTAGGGGAAAGTAGGTGTACGGTCTACCCACAAGTAAGGTGCTAGTGCTTCGAAAGACTATGTCTCGGTCATTCGTTTCTCAAACACCATGTAGTCGGAAATCAAACGGAGGCGATCGAGTCTTGTGGGGAAAAGTCATAAACCTCTGCAAAGTGTATAAACTAATCATGGTTAGCCGTGCCCCCGGTTATGGACAATCTTGAGTATCTAGTACTTGGAAATCATGTGAATCTCATCATGTTACTTCTAATTAATATTGTTGGGTTTGTTAATGAGTACTTTTAATTGGGATTGAGAATGCTGTCAACCATTCTCAATGTTTAACAACCACCATGATAGTTAAATAAATTTATTCCTTTGCAGTAGGGAAAAGTTGGCTTTATGCAAAAACTGTAACCATAGAGCTTTCCACCAGCCATATATGCATGTAGTATAGGATTATCATTCCATTATTCTCTATGTGTTACATTGCCAGCATATTCCATGTGCTGACCCGTTTTCGGGCTGCAACGTTTCATGTTGCAGACTTTTCAAACGACGAGTAAGGTGCTTAAGTCGTGGTTCTATACTCAGTGATGCCGTTGGAGTTGATGGACTCGCTTTTCTTCCAAGCCTTCCGCTGTTATCGTTATTAGATGGCCTTAAGCCATATTTATTTTATTAAGTTCTCTCTTGAGACATTCGATTGTAATAAGTGTGTGATTGCTACTCTGTTATAAATCCTCCGAGTACTGTGTGGTGTCAGCATTACTGATCCAGGGATGACACTGAGCACAGAGATCAGACTGTTTGAGGTCTGGTCGCTACAAAGATGGTATCAGAGCACACGTTGACTTTAGGACACGACCATTAAGCTAAAGCCCTAGATCACTACTCTCTCTTCTCATTTCTAACTCCTCATCTTTTCTACTCTTTTAGGATGACGGAAGCGAGGATCAAGTTCACTCAGCCGGATGAAGATACACCCTTTGGACAACACCTGAAGGAAGTCACTAAGTACCTAAACATTGGATTACCAAGCTTCACCGGGACCTACAATTCCACTTTACCCGAATAGGAGCGCTGGAAGATTCAAGCTCAAGTTCCCGAAAGGACGGTTGCGCCAATCACGGAGCCCATAGAGTGTGTTTTCAATGCACCAACCTGGAGTTTGGGAAAGAGTATGGCAGCCCACATAACCATGGGAGCATTGGAGAAGTTTACAGAGAAGACCTCAAGGATACTATCTACCAGATTTGCGGGCGCCGAGATGAACAATGGGAGATAGTTGGCACTAAGAAGGATCGATCCATTGCAGCTTTCATCCAGGAGTTAAACCAGCACATTCGACGCCAGGAATACCAGATGTGCGCAGACATGATGGAGTTGAAGATAGCAAAAGCCAAGATTATCGAACTAGAAGGAGAACCGAAGGCCACTCGCAAGGACTACATGGAGGAGATCGTAGCTCTAGTGGGACAAAACGGCGATCTTAAGGAGAAGATTGAAGAACTCATGAGAAATTCAGCACCCGGAGGAGAATATGAAGATTGCACCTGTCCAGAGAACTACATCATCATCGCCGACACCGATTCCGATCCTAGTGATGATGATTTCGAAGATGAAGCTGGAGCAGATATCATGGAGTCTTCATCGGAGCAATTTTTCTAGTTGACCACCATAACAGTAGTAGATTTCCCCCATTTTATATTAGTTTTAGTTTCAGCACTTTGTAACGATAGATAGACCGTTGTATGCCCTTGTTTGAATTGATTGGAGTGATATTGTGTGATTTGTCTCATGTGCATATGGGTAGTGTTTCTCTCTAGACCTCATTCTATTCTTAACTCTCGCCTTTCTTAAAACCCTCAGATGCCTCCGAGACGCGACCCCGGATTTGTTTTTCCGCCAGAGATCACTCAGTTGATTCAGCAGCAGAATGCCTTGATTCAAACATTGGTACAGAACCAAGGCAACAACAACAACAACCCACCGCCACCACCACCGCTGACCATTTGACCGTTGCTTAAGGCTGAATCGCGGTGTTTTCCAAAGAGCACCGAGCCGATTGTTGCGTATGATTGGCTCCAGTAAGATAGGGAGGAGTTGACCACTGCAGGATGTACAGATGGAGAAAGGGTGAAATTTGCCGCACATCAGCTCGAAGGACCCGCAGCAGCATGGTGGGAAAATTTTACAGCTACGTACCCTGTAGACACTGTCACATGGGATCAATTTCAACAAGCTTTCCGTACTGCCCATATTTCAGCAGGAGCTATGGCCATGAAGAAGCGTGAGTTTCACAACTTGCACCAAGAAGGACTGAATGATGTGCTGAGGATGCAGTTGATGGTAGCCACTTTCAATAACTACCAGGAGTTGGTAGACCGTGCTCTCATGATTGAAGGGAAGCAGCAGCGGATTGACTATCGCAAGAGGAAGTATGGACAGGGGAAGAATAACTCTGGAGCTCAACAGAAACTTCGATTTACCCCAAAGACAGGGGGACAATTTCAGCATACCCATGGAGGAGGTAGCTTGCACAACCATAATGGCACCAAGAATGGGAACGGGAATGGAGGAAGCAATGGACAAAACCGCACCAACCCGTCAACACCATCCAAGGTAGACCTGAGCCACATCACTTGCTTTAAGTGCCGCAAGACTGGGCATTATGCAAATGATTATCCAGAAGGCCAGAATGGAAATGGCAATGGAAGCTCAGGAAAGAAGCCGAACCCTTTCGACAAAGGACAAGTGAACCACGTTACCGTGGAGGAGGTTGAAGCTCAGCCAGATGCAGTAATAGGTAAGTTTTTGGTTAAGTCATTTCTCGCAGCTTGTTCTTTTGATACTGGTGCATCGCATTCATACATATCAAGGGGATTTGTGGATAAGTTTAGCCTGCCCACTAGAACTCTTAAGACACCCATGCTAGTAAGCTCACCGGGAGCGGAGTATACGGCCAGTCAAGGATGTTTTCAAGTGCCATTAAGTATAGGGAGGCATGTTTTCCCAACGGATTTAATTATATTGGAATCTCAAGGTTTGGATGTAATTCTGGGTATGGATTGGTTGTCGATGTATGGAGGAAACTCGATTGCGCCAGTAAGTCGATTTTACTTACCACCCCAGAAGGAAGGAGAATCAAGTATGTATCACGGCATGAGCCGAGGAGAGCACATGTAAATTCCTTATCAGGAGTTGTGCAGGAAGAAGTACCAGTCGTAAGGAATTACCCGGACATGTTTCTGGAAGAGTTGCCAAGCATGCCACTGGATACCGAAATTGAGTTTCTGATTGAACTACTGCCAGGCACTGGGCCGATATCTAAGAGACCATATAGGATGCCAACCCAAGATTTGGAGGAAATTAAGAAGCAGATTAAGGAGTTATTGGATAAAGGTTTTATTCGCCCAAGTTCTTTGCATTGGGGATCACCAGTACTTCTAGTGGAGAAGAAGGATGGGTCATTTAGAATGGTTGTTGATTATCGAGGATTGAACGAAGTGACCATTAAGAACAAGTACCCATTGCCGATGATCAATGACTTGTTTGACCAGTTGCAAGGAGCTAAGGTGTTTTCAAAGATCGATTTGCGATCAGGGTACCATCAGTTGAAGATTCGAGAGCAGGATATACCAAAGACGGCTTTTACCACCAGGTACGGGCTGTATGAGTACACCGTTATGTCATTTGGTCTGACTAACGCACCTGCGTATTTTATGAACATGATGAACAAAGTGTTTATGGAGTTTTTGGATAAGTTCGTCGTGGTGTTCATTGATGATATTTTGGTTTACTCGAAGAATGAAGAGGAACATAAGGAGCATTTGCGTTTGGTACTCAAAAAGCTCAGAGAACACCAGTTGTATGCCAAGTTCAGCAAGTGTGAGTTTTGGTTGAAGGAAGTTGGATTTCTTGGACATGTTATATCCGGAGAAGGTATAGCAGTATACCCCACTAAAGTTGTCACTGTAACAAACTGGGAAGCGCCAACAACAGTTGGAGAGATCCGGAGTTTCCTTGGACTAGCAGGATACTACCAGAGATTTATTGAGTATTTCTCAAGGATTGCGAAGCCTATGACAGAATTATTGAAGAAGGAGACCAAGTTTATTTGGACTAAGGAGTGTGAAGCTAGTTTCCAAGAGTTGAAGAAACGTTTGGTTACCTCACCAGTGTTAATCCTACCAGATCAGACCAAGGATTATGAGGCGTATTGCGACGCTTCACGTCGAGGACTTGGAGCAGTGCTTATGCAGGAGGGAAGAGTTGTTTCGTATGCTTCACGACAGCTTAAGCCTCATGAGCTAAATTATGCTACGCATGATTTGGAGTTAGCAGCCGTAGTGCATGCGTTGAAGACTTGGAGACACTTCCTCATTGGAAATCATTGTGAGGTGTATACGGATCACAAGAGTTTGAAGTACATCTTCACACAGAAGGAGCTAAATCTCAGGCAGAGGAGATGGTTGGTGCTCATTAAGGACTATGATATGATATTACATTATTACCCCGGAAAGGGTAACTTTGTAGCAGACGCATTGAGCCGTAAGAGTCACGTCAACACACTAATGACGGGAGAAATAACAAAGGAATTAGTAGAGGATCTTCGAGAGCTATGTTTGGAAATAGTTCCAAGAGGCTATGTAGCAGCATTGGAGATTTAGTCAACTTTGATGGACAAGATCAAGGAAGCTCAGAAGACTGACAAAGAGATTGCCTCCATAAAGGAGAAAATGAGCGAAGGAAAGGCTAAGGGATTTCGTGAGGATGAGCACGATACCCTATGGTTTGAAGACCGTGTTTATGTGCCCAATGACCTGGAGATCAGGAAGTTGATTCTACAAGAGGCACATGATTCACCATATTCGATTCACCCAGGAAATACCAAGATGTATTTGGATTTGAAGAATACTTTCTGGTGGACCGGAATGAAGAAGGATATTGCAGAGTACGTAGCAGTTTGTGATGTATGTCAGAGGGTGAAGGCGAACATCGAAGCCAGCAGGATTGTTACAGCCATTGCCTATACCGAATGGAAGTGGGATAAACTAGGTATGCATTTCATCACGGGATTACCGGGACTCGTTCAAAGCTATGACTCGATTTGGGCTGTAGTCGATCGTTGACGAAGGTAGCTCATTTCATTCGATAAAGACTACCTACAAAGCGAGTGCTAAATTGGCTAAGATATACATGACGAGGATTGTATGTTTGCATGGAGTTCCGAGGAGTATCGACGATAGAGGAACCCAATTCACCTCAAGGTTCGGAAGCGCTTGCACGAGACTTTAGGAACCAGGTGGAGTTTAGCACGACTTTTCATCCATGCATGATGGACAAACCGAGAGAGTCAACCAGATTTTGGAGGATATGCTTAGAGCTTGTGCTTTGGATTATGGATCAAGTTGGGATGACAATTTTCCATATGCAGAGTTTTCTTATAACAAGATTACCAAACCGATCTCAAGATGGCCCTTCGAAGCCTTGTACGGAAGGAGGTGCAGGACCCGTTGTTGTGGGATGAAGTTGGAGACCGCCATTGTTTGGACCGGATTTGATTAAGGAGTGCGAATGGAAAGTAAAGTTGATTCGTGATAGGCTCAAGGTAGCCCACCAAGACAGTAAGAGTTATGCGGATTCAAAACGCAAGGAGGCGAATCTGAAGTCGGAGCGAGTTTATCTTCGTGTATCGCCGCTTCGAGGAGTTAAGCGTTTTGGGGTTAAAGGAAAGTTAGCGCCCCGATTTGTAGGACCATATCATGTTTTGGAACGTATGGGAGAAGTTGCCTACAAGTTGGAATTACCCGAAGGATTCTCAAGAGTCCATGACGTGTTCCATGTTTCTCAGTTGAAGAAGTGGCACGCAGAGATGGCCGATATACCACTGAGAGATACCGTGCCACTAGAAGCGATTCAGTTGAATGATGATTTGACCTATGAGGAGAAACCGGTTAAGATTCTCGAGTTTGCAATCGAGTTACTCGCAAAGAAGGTCATTAAGTTTTCAAGGTTGGTGGAGCCACCACACGAGGATGAAGCCTCACGGGAGCGAGAGGAAGATTTGCTTAAGGACCACCTCACCTATTTTCTAGCCACCCTGAATCTCGAGGGCGAGATTCATCTTAAGGGGGTAGGTTTGTAACATCCCAAATTTCCAATTTGGAATGTTATACAAAGAGCATCATTGCATATCATATTTTTTTCATTGCATTTTTCTCGATCCTAGAAATTCTACACAACTGAAGGACCCAAGGAGAGAGTTGGGGATTTTCGTTATTTTCATATTTGAGTTTTCTCAAATTTTTAAAATAGGATCATTTGATTTTAATTATTTTATCTTCGATTATTTCTACTATCAAAATATGAGAGAGGGAATAAAATGACTTTCCCAAAATAAAGAAATAATGAAGATTTAATAGAAAATCAAATAAGATTTTATTTTGGAATTTTTCGCCTTTTTATTTGAATTTAGGAAAAATGCACGTTTTTCAAAATTACATTTAGGCCCCAAATAAATGTTCATTAAATCCGGCTTGATTTTAGAAGCCGGGGAAAATTTATTTCGAGAATTTTGGAGTCCGTTTAGTATTTCTTTTTATTTTTTCTGCGCGTAATTATTTAAAAATAAACACGCACCGACTTTGGGCCGTGCCCGAGCGGGACTCGCTCGGGGACGCTTTTAAATAGCGCCGCCTGGCGCCCCCCAACCGAGCACCCGAGCCTCCCCCAAGCCGCCTTGGCCACCCGGGAAACCCTAATCCTAACCCTAGCTACCGCCATTGACGCCGCCACCTCGCCGCCGCCGCCGCCCGAGGTTCACCGCCGCCTCGTTTTCCGCACCGTTTTTTTTATAAAAACCGAGCGGTTTTTCTTCGGTTTTATTTCGGTTTTTTTATTTTCGTTTTTTATTAGTTTCGGTTTTTTTGGTTTAGGTTAATTAACGAACGTTCGTTTGTTAGTTCGTTTAAACGAACGCGTTCGTCGGATTAGTTTAGTTAACGAACGTCCCATTCGTTAACCCGTTCGTCGTTTTTCTTTTTCTCGGATTTAATCCGCGATTTTTCGTATCGCGATTCCAGATCCGATTTTCGTTTTATTATAACTTTTCGCTCGTTTATCGGAATCGGGTGATTCAAGCGCCTGGAGTTTCGTCTCGAAACCCTATTTCCGAATAATCTACTTAAACAAGTTTTGCTTCTGTAAAATTTGACTTAGATCCAGATTAGTAAAACGGAGCTGTTTTCTTCCGCCGTTTGACTTTCGTTGCTTCGTTTGATTTGATTCTTTTTGCAAACCGGAGTTCTTAAGTTGACTATCTGGTTAGATCTATTTGAGTTTTACCTATGCATTAGATGAGTACTTATTGTATGCTTGTTTGTTTATCTGCGATAGAATACCCGGAGTGCGCCGCTTGTTACTTCGAGTCTCTAGGTTTCGCGGATCATCAGCAAGGCAAGTAACACTTTGATCATACCTCTTCTCATACCCAGTTTTTATGCATTAGATCTATCCTCAAACATCGCATGATTAGGATCTAATTAAATTGTGGGATGGGAAGTAGTTGAGGTAGTACCTATTACCTGTGTTATTATAAACCTTTGGGAGTTACTTCTACTTTGCTTATTATGCCATGCTATGCTAGTAGACGTGGATTGGGTGAGTGTATCCATGACAGATGTGAGATTGTTATTTAATGGTTTATTTAAGGTGGCAACTTAAACACACATCTGGGTGGATTGAGGCACCTGGTTTTTATCAGGACTTGCATGTATTTCTTCGGACAATCACCCAGGCTCAAAGGGATCATGAGATTATTCAAACTAGAAACTTCCGTGTGCAGCCACAAGCCATTATGGGCTCTGGCATAGTTGATTAAGTTGTGCGAACTCTTACGGGTAGACTTGCAGATGTAGGGGAAAGTAGGTGTACCGGTCTACCCACAAGTAAGGTGCTAGTGCTTCTGAAAGACTATGTCTCGGTCATCCGTTTCTCAAACACCATGTAGTGCGAGAAATCAAACGGAGGCGATCGAGTCTTGTGGGGAAAAGTGCACAAACCTCTGCAGAGTGTATAAACTAATCATGGTTAGCCGTGTCCCCGGTTATGGACAATCTTGAGTATCTAGTACTTGGAAATCATGTGAATCTCATCATGTTACTTCTAATTAATATTGTTGGGTTTGTTAATGAGTACTTTTAATTGGGATTGAGAATGCTGTCAACCATTCCCAATGTTTAACAACCACCATGATAGTTAAATAAATTTATTCCTTTGCAGTAGGGAAAAGTTGGCTTTATGCAAAAACTGTAACCATAGAGCTTTCCACCAGCCATATATGCATGTAGTATAGGATTATCATTCCATTATTCTCTATGTGTAACATTGCCAAAGATATTCCATGTCTTGACCCGTTTCGGGCTGCAACGTTTCATGTTGCAGACTTTTCAGACGACGAGTAAGGTGCTTAAGTCGTGGTTCTATACTCAGTGATGCCGTTGGAGTTGATGGACTCACTTTTCTTCCAAGCCTTCCGCTGTTATCATTATTAGATGGCCTTAAGCCATATTTATTTTATTAAGTTCTCTCTTGAGACATTCGATTGTAATAAGTGTGTGATTGCTACTCTGTTATAAATCCTCCGAGTACTGTGTGGTGTCAAGATTATCGATCCGGGGATGACACGAGCACGAGATCGACTATTTGAGGTCTGGTCGCTACAGTTTAAGTTCACCTTTAACGTTAGCCATGTAATCACCCAAGTGTCCAATCATATAAGCATTTTGTTTTAATTGTCTACCAAAATAAGTATTGAAATCTTCTTGTTTGACCATAAAGTTGTCAAACTCATCCAAGCACTGGCTAGCAATTTTAGTAGGAGGGATTTCAGCTTTATCATATCTATAGAGAGAATTTACCTTTACTACCTGTGTCGGGTTATCAAGACCATGAGGTTCTTCAATAGGTGGAGGATTAAGATCATATGTTTCTTCAACAGGCGGTAAATTCAGACCATGTATTTCTTCAATAGGAGGTAAATTCTTAACATCTTCAGCTTTAATACCTTTTTCTTTCAAAGATTTCTTTGCCTCTTGCATATCTTCAGATCGAGAAATAGAACACCTCTCTTCTTGGAGTTGGTCTAGGAATAGGCTCAGAATTCTCGGGAGCTGGCTCGGGAAGTGTCCAATTATTTTCATTTGTAAACATATTATTCAATAGAATTTCAGCTTCATCCGGTGTTCTTTCCTGAAAACAGAACCAAAGACAACTATCCCGGTGGTCTCTGGAAGCATCGGTTAGTCCATTATAAAAGATATCAAGTATTTCATTTTTCTTAAGAGGATGATCAGCAAAGCATTAGTAATTGGAGAAGCCTCCCCAAGCTTGTGGGAGACTCTCTTCTTCAATTTGCACAAAATTATATATTTCCCTTAAAGTAGCTTGTTTCTTATGAGCAGGGAAATATTTAGCAGTGATGTAATAAATCATATCCTGGGGACTACGCACACAACCAGGATCAAGAGAATTAAACCATGTCTTAGCATCACCCTTTAATGAGAAAGCAACCTGACCTTTCTGGCCAACCTCTTTATCTCCGTGCTGTCCTCTTCCTTGGGACTGCGGGGACGCCAGTTGAGGCGCTTGCTTAAAGGAGCGTTGGAGAATTCAGGGAGGCCGTGCCGAACTAGGTCCGGCAGCAGAACATCGTCCATATAAAACCATTCCAAGGACCACTACGGGTATGCCTCTTTAGGTGTCCCTACAAGGCATCCAGATCCAGCAATACGCCATACTTCGGCACCACCCACTCCAAATATGGAACCCTCTTGGTGGCGGGGAATGAGGCAAAAGAATTTCCTCCATAATCCAAAATGGGCCTCGATGCCTAGGAACAGCTCGCAGAGGGCAACAAAACCTCAGATGTGCAGAATCGAACCTGGGGTGAGGTTGTGCAGTTGGATGCCATAAAATTCCAATAACCCCTGGAGGAAGGGATGGATTGGAAATCCCAGGCCCCGTAACAGAAATGGAACGAAGCACACCCTCTCCTCCTTGTTCGGGTTGGGGAAGTTCACAGCCATCGCGTCGTTGCCCATTCAATATAATCCCGCTTGAACGGGGACTAGATCCGTGAGGGGGAGGTAGCCTTGCGTCTGGAGCCAGCTTAGCTGAAGATGAGGCACGGAGCAACTCTGCCAATCACCCTCTTGAGGGCTGATAACCCACAAGTATAGGGGATACAACAGTTTTCGAGGGTAGAGTATTCAACCCAAATTTATTGATTCGACATAAGGGGAGCCAAAGAATATTCTCAAGTATTAACAGTTGAGTTGTCAATTCAACCACACCTGGATTACTTAATATCTACAGCAAAGTGTTTAGTAGCAAAGTAATATGATAGTAGTGGTAACGGTAACAAAAGGTAACAGTAGCAAAAGTAATATTTTTGGTATTTTGTAGTGATTGTAGCAGTAGCAACGGAAAAGTAAATAAGTGAAGAACAATATGGGAAAAGCTCGTAGGCATTGGATCGGTGATGGAGAATTATGCCGGATGCGATTCATCATGTAACAGTCATAACATAGGGTGAAACAGAACTAGCTCCAATTCATCAATGTAACGTAGGCATGTATTCCGAATATAGTCATACGTGCTTATGGAAAAGAACTTGCATGACATCTTTTGTCCTACCCTCCCATGGCAGCGGGGTCCTAATGAAAACTAAGGGATATTAAGGCCTCCTTTTAATAGTGTAGCGGAACAAAGCATTAGCACATAGTGAATACATGAACTCCTGAAAGTATGGTCATCACCGGGAGTGGTCCCGATTATTGTCACATCGGGGTTGCCGAATCATAACACATAGTAGGTGACTATAGACTTGTATGATAGGATCAAGAACACACATATATTCATGAAAACATAATAGATTTAGATCTGAAATCATGGCACTCGGGCCCTAGTGACAAGCATTAAGCATAGCAAAGTCATAGCAACATCAATCTCAGAACATAGTGGATACTAGGGATCAAACCCTAACAAAACTAACTCGATTACATGATATATCTCATCCAACCCATCACCGTCCAGCAAGTCTGTGATGGAATTACTCACGCACGGCGGTGAGCATCATGAAATTGGTGATGGAGGATGGTTGATGATGACGCCGGCGATGAATCCCCCTCTCCGGAGCCCCGAACGGACTCCAGATCAGCCCTCCCGTGAGGTTTTAGGGCTTGGCGCCGGCTCCGTATCGTAAAACGCGATGATTTCTTCTCCTTTATTTTTTTCCCCGAAAGCAAATATATAGAGTTGGAGTTGGCGTCGGAGGAGCTCCAGGGGGCCCACGAGGTAGGGGGCGCGCCCTAGGGGGAGGGCGCGCCCCCACCCTCATGGACAGGGTGTGGGCCCCCTGGTCTTCATCTTTTGCAACGATATTTTATTATTTCCAAATAGACGTTCCATGGAGTTCCAGGTCATTCCGAGAACTTTTGTTTCTGCACATAAATAACACCATGGAAATTCTGGTGAAAACAGCGTCAGTCCGGGTTAGTTCCATTCAAATCATGCAAGTTAGAGTCCAAAACAAGGGCAAAAGTGTTTGAAAAAGTAGATACGGCGGAGACGTATCAAGGGCCATGGGGACGCGAAGAGGAGCCTGGGGCGCTAGCCATGATGGAAGGCTTTGTTTGTGGCTAGACTTGGCCGTTTTCCTTCTGCGCGATGAGAGATGGCATTTGGAAATCCATATCTCCTTATATAGATGCCATCCGAGCATGGTAAAGGGATTATTTGCAAAAAAAGCATGGACCATTCGTATTCGCCCGGCGCGCGAAAATCAAAGCATCGACAGGGGGGAATCGTAAAAGGCATCGAGGTTATCACCGGATTGTCATTGGTCTGGATTATAATGAAGAACCCGCCTTGCAAAGCCGAAGACATGAGCCGAATATTACGTCATCATTGAAGGCAAGTTCGGGGGCTACTGAGGGAGTCCTGGATTATGGGGTCCTCAGGTGTCCGGGTTGTATAGCATGGGCCAGACTGATGGGCCATGAAGATACAAGATAGAAGGCCTTCCCCCGTGTCCGGATGAGACTCTCCTTTGCGTGGATGGCATGCTCGACATCCGGATATATGTAGTTTCCTTTCTCACCAACTCTGTATAACCCTAGGCCCCTCCGGTGTCTATATAAACCAGAGGGTTAAGTCCGTAGAGATCATGACAAATCATATAGGCTAGACATCTAGGGTTTAGCCATTACGATCTCGAGGTAGATGGACTCTTGTAACCCCTATACTCATCGAAGTTAATCAAGTAGGAAGTAGGGTATTACCTCCATTAAGAGGGCCCGAACCTGGGTAAACATTGTGTCCCCTCGTCTCATGTTACCTTCGATCCTCAGACGCACAGTTCGGGACCCCCTACCCGAGATCGACCGGTTTTTACACCGACATCATGCACCCTTGAAGAGTGGTCTATTTTTGTTGGATCTTGATCGTTGTGATACACATATTCATAATATTGATGCCAAAAGATGCAAAGTTGATAATGATAGTGCAACATATTTGTGGCACTGCCATTTAGGTCATATTGGTGTAAAGCGCATGAAGAAACTCCATGCGGATGGACTTTTGAAATCACTTGATTATGAATCATTTGATGCTTGCGAACAATGCCTCAAGGGCAAGATGAGTAAGACTCCGTTCTCTAGAACAATGAGTGAGCCACTGACTTATTGGAAATAATACATACTGTGTATGTGGTGCGATGAGTGTTGAGGCTCGTGGCGGGAATCGTTATTTTCTGACCTTCACTGATGATTTGGGCAGATATGGGTATATCTCACTAGTGCACGTCGGTCCTAAACAAACGGTTTTTAACCCCTTTCCGCGACAGCATTTGGAACCATCACCAAATGAGTGTGTGCGACAGGGTGTCCTTCCCACACGACCCAGAAATCGTCGAGGATAGGCCCTCCTGGAACCCAGGCTGGGGCCGTGTGCGATCGGGCGAGGCATCGAAACCCAAACATTTCTGTAGGTATGTACATCCCACATCGTAAGCCGAGAAAATCATTTCCGTAGGTATGTACATCCCACACGGTGAACCCCAGAAATCATTTCCGTAGGTATGTACATCGCACGCGGTGAATCCCAGAAATCATTTTCGTAGGTATGTACATCCCACACGATGAATCCCAGAAAATCATTTCCGTAGGTATGTACATCCCACACAGTTATTTGTGTGGAAACGTTTTTGCAAGGTGGCCTAACGCAAACAGTTCGCTGCCGGAAGCCGTGTGTGATTGTTAGTTGATCGAACACGCCTACTTTCTAGAAACCATGCAGGTTGTTTGAGTTCATCGCCCATGGTGATGTCTGAGTAGACGTTTGCAATAGAAACCCCCAATAGGCAGGGTAATTAGCCTATTTTTGATAATCCATGTACTAATTAAACTGATATTTCTTATAAAACACACCAGATATTTCATATCCATATAAAAGCAACCAGGATTTCATAATCGAATTACATCAGATAGCTTCGGCACTCAGTTACGTCATTACACAACAGCACCAAGTTTCACATGCAGCATCAAAAACCTTTGGAAAGTAGCATCATACACGGTAAATAGACAGATGAATCTCATCCGAAAGCTGAGCGGAAGGCAAATATTGAGCCTTGGTGATGTTGAATGTCCTTGCAACTTTAGGTTAGTGGCTATGGATAATTGCCCGCCCAACTTTCGTCCTCTTCAGCAAGACTTCAATATTGTACCGTGGGTGTTGAATGAATACCCTCCTCGCCTCTTGACCATGCAGGTGGTTTGAGAGGTAATCATCGGTGAACTACTTTGAAAAGTACCGAAAATAAAGCTATGCATAAATCGTTGTTGTAAACTTTGAAATGGTGCAACGGGTAAAAACAAGGTAAAAGAGTTGGTACCATCCTATAGTTGACTGATGTATTCTTCATTGTGCAAACAAAGATCTTGATGTTATTCGTCGCAAGTTTCTTCATCCTAACAATCTTTCTGAGTTTCTTGACTTGACTGATATTCATGGACATCTCATTTCCCCATATGCAAAATGGGCCGAACAGTGGGTCTAAGCCTCTGACACTAGGACCTACATGTGCAAGACCAAATTGTAAGAAACCTAAATATTAGAATGATTCCTGCAGCTGCACAATAATGTGGTATTAGCCAAAGGACCCTGCTTGACAAACCTCGATGGTAAACCGCAGTGTCTCCCATTGTTTCCCTGCAACACACATAAGGAAGATCTTGATCTGGTTAATTGAGATTTGCCATACTATCAGTAGAATATGTATTGAGTACAACCAAATTCGATTGGTGTCACATGCATAACAATACAAAATTGTACCCATATCAAATGAAAATCAAATTGCAGAGCTGAACCAAACAGTTAAATGGACAGCAGAACAAATGAACCAAAATAGTTAACTGAGCACGACATTGCATAATAGAAACATGTACTAGAAGATAAGACAGTTAACAAAACAAAGAATGCTTGAGAACAGTACTACGAAATGTAGTAATTGTTGGACCAAAGTGTTAACTGAACATTACATTTCAGAGGACCAAACTGTTAACTGAACATCAGATTGCATATTAACATTACAGAGGACAAATCACTAGAAGGCACTGGCGGTGGCCTTCAGAAAACATCACGAACTGTATTTTAAAGTAGACAACCACGCGGCGGTGTCGACGGTGGCCTCAAAGACGAGGTGCTCCTCCAAGATCTGGTGGTCGACACGCAAGTCAGCCATAGCGACCTCGTTCGCGCGTGCGGCCGCATGCTACTCAGCTCCATGTTATACTACGTGTAAAAGGGTTGTGGGCGGCGCTTAATTGGAGTAGGGGGCAGTGATTTTGATGGAAGTTGTCGCTCCGTCAGTTGGGGCATGTGGGACGGGAAAGGAGGAGGATGGTGTGGGTTGGGTGTGGATTACCTGACCATATCGACGAGGCCGCGCAGCAAGAAGAAGGGTCGGCGGCGAGGAGGCCGCGCAGCAAGAAGAAGGTTCGCCGACGAGGAGGCGGCGCTGCAAGAAGAAGGGTAGCCGATGAGGAGGCGGCGCTGCAAGAAGAAGGGTCGCCGGCAAGGAGGCTGAGCTGCCAGTAAGCAGCAGTGAAGGTTTGAACTTGGAAAGCAAGGAGGAACAGTGGAAATGTGGCTGTTGGTAGGAGGGAGGGAGCGGGGAGATAGATACTTCCGCGGTGGCAAAAATAATTCGCTTGGTGCCGCGAGAAACTGGCGCGCAACTGTGGTTCAAGTGGGGGCGGTGGACTGTAGACGACGAAGCTTCGTGCGTAAGCCAGACAAGACGGTGCGCCAAGATATTTTATATCGCATCCTACACGATTATTTCTAGTAAACTGTTTGTGGTATACCTGATTTTTTCATTATGTTTTGAAAGACAAAATGGTGTTACGGAGGGAAAGGATGGTGTTTGAATTGCTAGAACATTTACGTACATTGAACATGCAACTAGTACATGAGTGTCATATTGAAATTTGGAATAATTCCGGGTTCGTTTGGCATTTTATGCATTAATTGAGTTTCTAGGCATTTAATATGCATAATTCAAATTTGAACTACAAGCACATACTCCAATGCACCAAAGTTTGCTGAAAAATCACATGTGTGTCTTTGGGTGAATTTATAGGTCCCATGCAAGAAATGGGAATAAAATTCAAACATCTGGGTGTCGTGGCTCGGCCGGAATGATTGAGAAACTTGGTTTTTTAATTCCTGTAAATCCAAAACATGGCTGAAAATCATGAAACTTGGCATGGTGTCATGACATGGCACCAACATGCTACAGTAAATTTTTTGGCCGAATTGGGACAAGCTTTGGTGTAAGCTTCTTGCAAACCGGAGCTTCCCTCAAGAAGGCTCCTGGTTCCGAGAGGGAACGTGTCACCTCCGTGTGCGAAATGACATACATACACTGCCTTCTCCCGCCTTAATTTTTTACACATGCAGATTAGACCAAATAGAAGTATCGTGCTAAAATTTGGAATTATTCCGTGTTCGTTTGGCCTTTTTTATACATTAATTGAGTTTTTGGGCATTTAATGTGCATAATTCAAATTTGAACTGCAAGCACGTGATCCAGTGCACCAAAATTGTTTGAAAAATCACATGTGTGTCCTTGGGTGAATTTCTAGGTCCCATGCAAGAGATGGGAGTGAAATTCAAACATCTAGGCTTCGTGGCTCGGCCGGAAAGATTGAGAAACTTGCCTTTTTAATTCCTGTAATTCCAAAACACGCCTAAAAATCATGAAACTTGGCATGGTCTCATGACATGGCACCAACATGCTGCAGTAATTTTTTGGCCGAATTGGGACATGCTTTGGTGTAGGCTTCTTGCAAACCAGAGCTTCCCTCAAGAAGGCTCCTGGTTCCGAGAGGGAACGTGTCACCTCCGTGTGTGAAACGACATAAGCACACTGCCTTCTCCCACCTTAATTTTTTTACACAGGCAGATTAGACCAAATAGCTATATTTTGGAATTATTCTGTGTTCGTTTTGCCTTTTTTATACATTAATTGAGTTTCTGCGCATTTAATGTGTATAATTCAAATTTGAACTACAAGCATGTGCTCCAGTGCACCAAAGTTGTTTGGAAAATCACATGTGTGTACTTGGGTGAATTTCTAGGTCCCATGCAAGAGATGGGAGTGAAATTCAAACATCTGGGCGTCGTGGCTCGGCCGAAAAGATTGAGAAACTTGGTTTTTTAATTCCTGTAATTCCAAAACACGCCTAAAAATCATGAAACTTGGCATGGTCTTATGACATGGCACCGACATGCTGCGGTAATTTTTTTGGCCGAACTGGCACAAGCTTTGGTGTAGGCTTCTTGCAAACCGGAGCTTCCCTCAAGAAGGCTCGTGGTTCTGAGAGGGAACATCTCACCTCCGTGTGCGAAACGACATACGTACACTGCCTTCTTCCGCCCAATTTTTTTTACACAGCCAGATTAGACCAAATAGAAGTACCGTGCTAAATTTTGGAATTATTTTGGGCACGTTTGGTCTTTTTTATACATTAATTGAATTTCTGGGCATTTAATGTGCATAATTCAAATTTGAACTACAAGCACAGGCTCCAGTGCACCAAAGTTGTTTGAAAAATCGCATGTGTGTCCTTGGGTAAATTTCTAGGTCCCATGCAAGAGATGTGAGTGAAATTCAAACATCTGGGCGTCGTGGCTCGGCCGGAAAGATTGAGAAACTTGGTTTTTTAATTCCTGTAATTCGAAAACACGCCTGAAAAGCATCAAACTTGGCATGGTCTCATGACATGGCACCAATATGTTGCAGTAATTTTTTTGGCCGAATTAGGACAAGCTTTGGTGTAAGTTTCTTGCAAACCGGAGCTTCCCTCAAGAAGGCTCGTGGTTCCGAGAGGGAACATGTCACCTCCGTGTGCGAAACAACATACGTACACTGCCTTCTCCCGCCTTAATTTTTTTACACAACCAGATTAGGCCAAATAGAAGTACCATGCTAAATTTTGGAATTATTCCGGGCTCGTTTCACCTTTTTTATACATTAATTGAGTTTTTGGGCATTTAATGTGCATAATTAAAATTTGAACTACAAGCACAGGCTCCAGTGCACCAAAGTTGTTTGAAAAATCAAATGTGTGTCCTCGGGTGAATTTCTAGGTCCCATGCAAGAGATTGGAGTGAAATTCAAACATCTGGGCGTCGTGGCTCAGCCGGAAAGATTGAGAAACTTGGTTTTTTAATTTCTGTAATTCCAAAAACACACCTGAAAATCATGAAACTTGGCATGGTGTCATGACATGGCACGAACATGCTGCGGTAATTTTTTTGGCCGAATTGGGACAAGCTTGGTTGTAAGCTTCTTGCAAATCGGAGCTTCCCTCAAGAAGACTTGTGGTTCCGAGAGGGAACATGTCACCTCCTTGTGCGAAACGACATACATACACTGCCTTCTCCTGCCTTAATTTTTTTACACAGCCAAATTAGACCAAATAGAAGTACCGTGCTAAATTTTGGAATTATTCCGGGCTCGTTTCGCCTTTTTTATACACTAATTGAGTTTCTGGGCATTTAGTGTGCATAATTCAAATTTGAACTACTAGCACATCCTCCGGTGCATCAAAGTTGTTTGAAAAATCACATGTGTGTCTTTGGGTGAATTTATAGGTCCCATGCAAGAGATGGGAGTGAAATTCAAACATCTGGGCGTCGTGGCTCGTCCGGAAAGATTGAGAAACTTGGTTTTTTAATTCTGGTAATTCCAAAACACGCCTGAAAATCATGAAACTTGGCATGGTGTCATGACATGGCACCAACATGCTGCAGTAATTTTTTTTGCCGAATTGGGACAAGCTTTGGTGTAAGCTTCTTGCAAACCGGAGCTTCCCTCAAGAAGGCTCGTGGTTCTGAGAGGGAACATGTCACCTCCGTATGCGAAACACCATACGTACACTGCCTTCTCCTGCCTTACTTTTTTTACACAACCAGATTAGACCAAATAGAAGTACCATGCTAAATTTTGGAATTATTCCGGGTTCGTTTGGCCTTCTTTATACATTAATTGAGTTTCTGGGCATTTAATGTGCATAATTCAAATTTGAACTACAAGCACATGCTCCAGTGCACCAAAGTTGATTGAAAAATCACATGTGTGTCCTTGGGTGAATTTCTAGGTCCCATGAAAGAGATGGGAGTGAAATTCAAACATCTGGGCGTCGTGGCTCGGCCGGAAAGATTGAGAAACTTGGTTTTTTTATTCCTGTAATTCCAAAACACGCCTGAAAATCATGAAACTTGGCATGGTCTCATGACATGGCACCAACATGCTGTGGTAATTTTTCTGTCCGATTTGCGAAGGCCCACACATTAACAATCAACAAAGTCATTTTGGAACAAGTGCTGTTACGTTATAAATCGGAAACACAAGTATTATTGAAACCGTGGGCGTTCGACTTACCAATTATGTGCGGTCACGCGTCCCCTTTTTTTATTGGCTAGGAGGTGCCGTGCGGGGTAGTTATTTGGGTACGGGAGGCGTGTGATCAGACCCCTGCACATGCTCATCGGGAGGAGAGCCCTTTGATCGCTACCCGCCGTGCACCTCCCTCCCCACGTCTCCATTAATGGCGCCCGAGCACCTGTTCTACGGTGTGGCTATATGTCTCACTGGACTGAGATTTAAGAAAGAAAAATGAAAATTTGAAAAGAAAGTTTTGCACGGATCTTGATGTAAGATCCGATGGACTTATATAGCATCGAAGGCGACTTATAGCAAGCATGATGAATATAAGGACGATAACAGTGGATAAAAATTTTCTTACATATTTAGAAACATAAACTAAAAAACCCACATGCGGCAACGCCCGAAATACACAAGGGCAAAAGAAGAAGGAAGACAATGATTTGGCTCGCTGATATCTACATTCTTGATGCGTTGCTGCAGGCCACGGGAACTAGTCTCCACGGCGAGCGGCGACGAGCTCTTTCTTGTCCTCAAGATGCTGCTTGAGAGCATCCACGAATTCCTCCACCAGCCTTCTGCGCTCGATGCGTAGCATGGCATTCTCTACATAACTTTGTCGACGATGACACTGGTCCTCTTCAACAAGGCAGTGGTCTGCTCCTGCTGCTCCGCACTTCCGACGATCTTCGCCCTTAGCAGGTCGCGCTCGGCCCGGAGCTTCACATTGCTCTCATTTAGTTACTGGATGACGTCGGTAGACTGTTCAAACGAGGCTTTCAAGTCATCCTGCAACCTCTCCCACCTGGAGATCTGATCCATCTGCCTAAGGACGAGGGCACGCATGCGCCTGTCAGAATCCTCGCTTTGCATGCGAGGCATTTTCCCAAAGGCCTTGCGCGCGGAGGACATCTCTGCTGCATTCGCGGCGCGGCGGGACATCTCTTGTGCTTCCGCGGCGCGGCCGGACCAGTCTGCTGCATCGACGGCGCGGCAGGTCCTCTGTGCTGCTTTGGCGGCTGATTACCCACAAGTATAGGGGATCGCAACAGTTTTCGAGGGTAGAGTATTCAACCCAAATTTATTGATTCGACACAAGGGGAGCCAAAGAATATTCTCAAGTATTAGCAGTTGAGTTGTCAATTTAACCACACCTGGATAACTTAATATCTGCAGCAAAGTATTTAGTAGCAAAGTAATATGGAAGTAACAGTAACGGTAGTAAAAGTACTATTTTTGGGTTTTGTAGTAATTGTAACAGTAGCAACGGAAAAGTAAATAAGCGAAGAACAATATGTGAAAAGCTCGTAGGCATTGGATCGGTGATGGAGAATTATGTCGGATGCAGTTCATCATGTAACAATCATAACATAGGGTGACACAGAACTAGCTCCAATTCATCATTGTAATGTAGGCATGTATTCCGAATATAGTCATACGTGCTTATGGAAAAGAACTTGCATGACATCTTTTGTCCTACCCTCCTGTGGCAGCGGGGTCCTAGCGGAAACTAAGGGATATTAAGGCCTCCTTTTAATAGAGTACCGGACCAAAG
Organism: Aegilops longissima; assembly: GCA_021605205.1. Classification (NCBI taxonomy): domain Eukaryota; kingdom Viridiplantae; phylum Streptophyta; class Magnoliopsida; order Poales; family Poaceae; genus Aegilops; species Aegilops longissima. The sequence continues at coordinate 561,015,845 of CM038678.1, forward strand.
CATTAACACATAGTGAATACATGAACTCTCAAACTATGGTCATCACCGGGAGTGGTCCCGATTATTGTCACTTCGGGGTTGCCGGATCATAACACATAGTATGTGACTATAGACTTGCAAGATAGGATCAAGAACTCACATACATTCATGAAAACATAATAGGTTCAGATCTGAAATCATGGCACTCGGGCCCTAGTGACAAGCATTAAGCATAGCAAAGTCATAGCAACATCAATCTTAGAACATAGTGGATACTAGGGATCAAACCCTAACAAAACTAACTCGATTACATGATAAATCTCATCCAACCCATCACCGTCCAGCAAGCCTACAATGGAATTACTCACGCACGGCGGTGACCGTCATGAAATTGGTGATGGAGGATGGTTCATGATGACGATGGCGACAGATTCCCCTCTCCGGAGCACCGAACGGACTCCAGATCAGCCCTCCCGAGAGAGTTTAGGGCTTGGCTAAGGCTTCGTATCATAAAACGCGATGAATCTTTTTCTTTGATTTTTTTCTCCCCGAACACGAATATATGGAGTTGAAGTTGAGGTCGGTGGAGCTCCAAGGGGCCAACGAGGCAGGGGGCGCGCCTAGGGGTAGGCGCGCCCCACCTCGCTTAGGGTGTGGGCCCCTGACCTTTTCTTCGCCAATATTTTTTATTATTTCCAAAAATAATCTCCGTGGAGTTTCAGGTCATTCTGAGAACTTTTGTTTCTGCACATAAATAACACCATGGCAATTCTGCTGAAAACAGCGTTAGTCCAGGTTAGTTCCATTCAAATCATACAAGTTAGAGTCCAAAACAATGGCAAAAGTGTTTGGAAAAGTAGATACGACGGAGACGTATCAGCGGCGCGGTGGGACCTCTCTGCTGCTACGGCCGTGCGGCTGGACATGTTGGATGCTTTCGCGGCGAGGCGGGACATCTCTCGTGTCCCTGCTTCCAGGCTTGCCTCTCCCTGGTGGCAATCTCTCGACCCAGAACTCACGTTGTCCATGGCGGACGCAAGGGAACAATGATGAATGACTTGTCTGTTTTTGACATTTTGTGGATAAGGAGTTGAGGAGGAATGTGCATTCATCTTGGAGTAGTAGTATTTATAACCGCGTAGTAATACGCTCCTAAGTGGGAAACTGTTTAGGTTTTGATCGGTGTGAACATGTTTGCAATTTGGAATATGACGGGACGCGGCCTCCCTGTTCTTCTAAAAACAATTGTGACGGGACGCATGCTCAAACTTTACTGATGGTTATAAGTGCGGCACTATTCCGGAAGGCGTAACGTGGGCACGTACGCCTTCTCGGCCGCGTACGTGGCGTTTGCACCATAGGGTGCACCGCAATAGGCAATGTCAGCACATGTCTTGTTCCAACAACCGTGCGCGCTCATTATTACCATCGCGCACGCTTCTTTTAATTAGAATGGGTGTGCCCATCTAGCGCACACACGTTGATCTATCTAACTGTTTCAGTCTGTTGTGGCTAATCGCAAACAGTTCATCCATGTGAAGTGTATGGCATCAATCGCAGACACTTTGATCTGGCTTACCCGTTTCTGTTCTGTTGCCTAATCGCAAACTGTTAATCCTTCTGAAGCGTATGCCCTCAATCACACACACTCTTGGGGATATTACCACTAGTGGTAAACCGGCCAGAGCAGGCCGGGTTAACTTCACTAGTAGTTGAACATGTTAAAGCCCAAGTAGATAGCAGAGGGCCTATGGCCCATAGCCGGTTCACGCCAGTAGCTATAAACCGGTGTCAATAAGTATCTTGTGTTGTAAGTTAGGAATAATAGAGACCGAGCCAGATACGTCTATGAACCGGCATCGGGACTCTGTAAACCGACGGGCGTCACCCGTGTATATAAGGGGACGACCTGGCGGCGGTTTGAGACAGACAACCACAACTCGAGGCCTAGGCGAAGCTTGTTTGCTCCCTAGTCGTCGAAACACCATCAATTCCATCACAACTAGACGTAGGCTTTTACCTTCATTGAAGGGGCCGAACTAGTATAACTCTCGTGTCCTTTGTGTCCGCTTTAACCCCTTCAAGTTAACCCGTAGCGATGGCTCCACGACTAAGTCCTTTCACGAGGACATCTGCCGTGACAAACCCACGACAGTTGGCGCCCACCGTGGGGCTATCGTGACGATGGTTTGACGATCTTGGAGGCAAGTTCGAAGGACTCAAGGGCTATCTTGTGGGCGGATGACCAAGAGTCGTCGCGGCAAGCTCTACATTGACGACGCAGGATGGGGGCCCGAGGCCGGCTCAATTGAGTACGGGTACCGGGTCCCCTTTGGGGGCATACACGTCTTCATCGGCAAGATCGATGAACCGGGTCCTGAGCCGGACATCTGCACCGACCTCGTCGAGACAGCTCATCGTGCGAAATCTGCCCAGGTTAAACCGGCCGTGAAGCGTGCCTTTGTGGGGGTCATCCACGGTGGAGAGTATGAGGACGAATCGGGATATGGTAGCGAGACCGTCGTCTACTCCGGCGACGAGTCCTCAACCGGAGAAACCGAATCGCTGTATCAATTGCAAGACGACCGGATTGGGGGCTGTTCCGACGGCGACAGTATTCCGGACCCCTCCGATCCGCCAACCGGGTTGGAATATTCATGGCCGGTACACAGGCGGCGATCCACTCTTCGACCGTAGCAGCAATGTTCTCTGGATCGTCAGCAGCGGCGGCAGCCGGGGCAGGAGGTCGTGTGCGCCCGCCGGCTCAAGTCTTATCTGATCTGTTTGATGCGCTAGCTGTGCTCATGGCAGAGGCCAACCCGGCGGATCAGGATGCCCACAACGCAGAAAATTCAAAGGTGAGAGCGCAGATCGCTCAGGCCAAGGCCGACCTGGCCGCTGAGAACGACAGGATGGCCGCAGAGCGGGCCGCTTTAGACGCCCAGGCCTATAAGCTTATGCTGGATCAGAACGCGTCACGTGAGGTCTTGAAGCGAAAACACAGGTCTCGCTTGCCTTCGGTTTTCGACGCCAGAAACCTCTTTCACACCCCAGGAGCAGGAACCAGTAATCCTCCATAGGTAAACCGAGCGGAGGCGCCTGGGCCAGGCGCACCGGTCCAACCTCGCCTAATGGAACCTCCTCGGTAGAACAATATCATACCTCAGCCGGTCCAGACACCTACGGGTCATTATTCCAATCCTATGGACAATCTTGTCGCTGCCGCTTCGCGATTGGAGGCCATCCCGGTCGAAGGTGATTCTCCGCAAGCGGTGGAGACACGCCGGGTCAAGGAGCTCCTTCGGACCGCTTTGATTCAACAGGAGGCATACTCATACAGCCGTGACCGGATTCATTCCACCCCTCGTCCGTGCCGGAGCTACAGCAAGCGTGTGGAGGAGCCAGCCGTATCAAGCAATGCACGGAACCGTGAAGCGGCTCGTGGCAATAACCCGGCAGGTAGTCTTCGTGATGCTCAGGAAGTGGTAGACCGGGCCCGGGCACGTAGGGAGGTCGAGTTAGCAGCACAAGACGAGGCACGTCAACTTACGCCGGTTCGTCCTACTATCTCAGTCGAACCAGGGGTCACTTCTAGTTCCTTGGGGGTGCCCTGTCTCGTCCCCGCTCTATGCAATGTGCGCTTACCTAAAGACTTCAAGGGTCCGTGCAAGGTACCAAATTACACTGCCGATTTGTCTCCAGAAGCATGGGTAGAGAGTTACGAGATGGCCATGGAGATGCTAGATGTGGATGAGGCCGCGTGTGCAAAGTACTTTACCATGATGCTTGAAGGGACGGCTCGTACTTGGTTAAAGGGCTTGCCGCCCAATTCTATCAGCTCATGGGCCCAGTTGCAAGCCCGGTTTATCCAGAATTTTAAGGATACCTGTAAACAGCCCATGTCAATAGTGGACCTAGCGGCCTGTGTCCAGGAGGACGGAGAGTCGACAACCCATTGGGTGCGCCGTGTCTCGGAAATTTTGCATTCATCAGACCGTATCAATGCTGATTCTGCGATTATAACTCTGGAAGGCAACTGCCGGTTTAAGCCTCTGAAGTTACAATTGGGGCGAATGAAGCGGTTTTGTAACGACATGGGCACCCTCATGGGTGCTTTAGTGAAGTATGCTGATTCTGATAGTACCAAGGATCCCGAGTCTGAGGATGGCAAGGCAGGGAAGGGAAAAAAGAACAGCAACTCCAAGGGGCAGCAACACAACACGGCAGGTCATGGGAACGGAGGCAAACGTAAAGCGGATGGCAGCATAGATTTTGTGGCTAATACTAACTCGCAAGACAAGGGTCAGCGACGCAAGGGTAAAGCGGCGAATCACGGTGGAGCCCCAAATCCTAACCCGGACCGCCTAAACTATTTGTTGAACCAGCCCTGTCCAAAGCACGGGACAAAGGCGGTGCCGGCCAACCACCTTTTGAAGGAATGTTACATTATGTAGGAGTTCAAGAATTCTAATGCTTTCCGTTATGATGACGGGTCAGGTGGCGGTTCAGGATCCGGTTTCCATGGGCCGGGTCACGATGGAGGAGCTTCTGGTTCAGGCTTCAATGGCAATCAGGGTGGACATAACAATTAGAATAGTCAGAATAACCAGGGTGGTTACAGCCAGCAGCAGCAGCCGGGTTATCAGAGCCATCCAAAGCAGTTGAATAGTGGCAAATATCATGTTTTCACGACTAGCTTGCATAAGCGAGACCGGAAACTCCATAAACGAGCGGTGAATTCTGTTGAACCGGCCGTACCACGTTATTTACGCTGGTCGGAACAACCAATCATATGGAGCAGAGAGGATCACCCTCTCTGGGTTGACAATCCGGGTCAGCTAGCTTTGGTGGTAGCCCCTCGGGTGGGAGGTTATAAATTCACCAAAGTGCTCATGGATGGAGGGAGCAGCGTTAACATCTTATATTATGAGACCTTTCACCGTATGGGGCTGACAGATAAAAATCTTAAACCGTCCAATACAGTATTCCATGGTGTGGTACCTGGCAAGTCAGCATATCCTGTTGGCAAGATAGCTCTGGAGGTGGCCTTTGGGGACGATCATGATTCCCGGTACGAGACGCTGATTTTTGAAGTAGTGAAGATCCGGAGCCCATATTATGCTCTATTTGGGCGGCCGGCTTATGCCAAATTCATGGCACGTCCTTATTATATCTATTTACAGCTCAAGATGCCGGGTCACAACGGAACGATAACGGTTCATGGAAGCCGCAAGATTGCTTTGGAATGCGAGGAAGGTGATGCGGCCTATGCAGAGTCGGTTTGTGCTACGGAGGAGTTAAAATACTACAAGGACAATGTTGATCCGGCAGACATGACCCCGTTGAAGAAGCCAACTACGGAGCATGATCCGGATTTAAAGTTTAAATCGGCGGCTGAGACTAAGCTTGTTGACTTCGTGCCTGGCGATTCATCCAAGCAGTTCACTATCATTGCAAATTTGGACCCGAAATAGGAAAGCGCGCTCATCGAGTTCATCCGTGAGAATCGGGACATTTTTGCATGGAAGCCTTCTGACATGCCAGGTGTACCGAGGGAACTCGCTGAGCACAGTCTTAATGTTGATCCTAAGCACAAACCGGTGAGGCAGTTTCTCCGCCGGTTTAACGAGGAACGGCACAAAGCTATTGGAGAGGAGGTGGCCAGGCTCTTAGCGGCCGGTTTTATTCTTGAAGTCTTCCATCCAGAATGGCTTGCTAATCCGGTGCTGGTTCTTAAGAAAAATGGCACTTGGCGCATGTGTGTGGATTACACAGACCTTAACAAAGCCTGTCCAGCAGACCCCTTTGCCCTCCCCCGCATTGACCATATTATCGATGCTACCGCGGGATGTGAGCGTTTGAGTTTTCTGGATGCATATTCGGGTTATCATCATATCAAGATGGTAGTTAAGGACCAAGAGAAGACAGCGTTTATAACTCCCTTTGGAGCCTTCTCCTATGTATATATGCCTTTTGGGCTCAAGAGCGCCCAGGCAACTTATCAACGGTGTGTACAGAATTGTCTTCATAAACAGATCGGCCGTAATGTGCATGCCTGTGTGGATGATATTGTGGTCAAGTCAAGGGAGAAGGAGACGCTGATTGACGATTTGAAAGAAACATTTGATAACCTACGGACTTACAAGATGATGCTCAACCCGGCCAAATGCGTTTTTGGTGTACCGACAGGTAAGTTATTGGGTTTTCTTGTGTCCAACAGGGGAATTGAAGCTAATCCGGAGAAGATTACAGCTATCACCTCCCTGGCTAAACCGAAGTGTATGAATGACGTTCATCGCTTGGCAGGACGAATTGCCGCGCTAAGCCGGTTTATCAGCCGCCTCGGTGAGAAGGCGATTCCCTTGTACCAGAAGCTGAAGAAGACGGATCAATTCGTCTAGAGTTCGGCTGCTGATGAAGCATTTGAGGACTGAAAGCGGCAATTAGCCAATCCACCCGTTCTTGCAGCTCTGATTGACAAGGAACCATTGCTACTATATGTGGCGGCTAATGCTCGTGCAGTCAGCGTGGCTATTGTGGTGGAGCGCAAGGAGGCGGGCAAAGAGTATCCGGTTCAGCGTCCGGTTTACTATATCAGCGAGGTACTTATTGAGTCCAAACAAAGGCACCCGCATTGGCAGAAACTGGTGTATGGAGTTTTCATGGCGGCGGAAGCTTAAACAATACTTCGAGGACATCCTATCACAGTGGTTAGCTCTGCTCCTTTGGGAGATATAATTCAGAACAGGGAGGCGACTGGCCGGATTGCCAAGTGGGCTATAGAGCTTGGGTCGCACAGTTTGCAATACGTACCTCGGACGGCGGTCAAGTCTCAAGCACTCGTTGATTTCATCAATGATTGGATGGAGCTACAAGCACCTGAAGAGAAGCCGGATCACACTTATTGGACTATCCATTTTGATGGGTCCAGGGAATTGGAGGGCTCGGGGGCTGGAGTCGTATTAACTTCCCCGCGAGGTGATAAGTTCTGTTACGTTCTCCGCTTAATATTCCCTTGTACTAACAATGCAGCTGAGTATGAAGCTTTGCTCCATGGTCATCGGATGGCAAAGGAGATGAATCTCAGCCGGGTTAAATGTTTCAGCGACTCGGACCTGGTGGCTCAACAAGTTTCTGGCACTTGGGATTCCAAGGATCCGCTCATGGCAGCCTATCGTCGTGAGGTGGATATTGTTGCGGGCCACTTTAAGGGTTACCAGGTGGATCATGTGGACAGACGGAAGAACGAAGCGGCGGACACCTTAAGCCGGCTGGGCTCTCAGCATAAACCGGTCCCGCCTAACGTATTTTTAGATGTTCTGCATAACCCGTCCGTCAAGCTCCCTGGTGAAGAGGATTTGGCTATTCACGATCCGGAGGCTCGGTTGGTGGCAGCCCTACATGTCATACGGATTGGACAGTTCCTTATCTTGCGTACATGAACGGGCGAGTTACGGAGGGCGAGACTCGGCCGAGTAGATAGTCCGCGATCCAAGTCCATGACCATTCTCAATGGCGCGTTGCATCATTGCAGCGTATCAGGAGCGTTTCAGCGATGTGTGTCCCCTGAGGAAGGCTGTGAAATTTTGCGTGAAATCCATGAAGGGGATTGTGGTCACCATGCCGGTTCAAAATCTCTGGTAGCTAAGGCATTTCGTCACGGCTTCTACTGGTTGACTGCCCATGCTGATGCGGAGGATCTGGTGAGACGATGCGATGGCTGTCAGAAATTCTCAAGACGCGCTCATGTGCCGGCTCAAGAATTGAGAATGATTCCAATTACTTGGCCGTTTGTGACTTGGGGGTTGGATATGGTTGGACCCTTCAAAAGGTCCAAGGACAAGAAAACCCACCTTTTGGTGGCAGTGGACAAGTTTACAAAGTGGGTTGAAGCGGAGCCCGTGAGCAAGTGTGATGCAGCCACGGCGGTTCAATTCATTAAAAAGGTGATTTTCGGTTTGGCTTTCCAAACGGTATCATTCTCGATAATGGTACCAACTTGTCCAAAGGCGCTATGAAGGAGTTTTGTGGCGTGAGCACATCCGACAGACGTGTCATCGATAACTCACCCACAGTCAATGGCCAAGCGAGAGGGCTAACCAAGAGATCTTATGAGGCATCAAGCCCGGCTTATGGTTCCTTTACAACGAACGCCGGATGTTGGGTTGAGGAGTTACCATCTATGTTATGGAGCATCAACACCACGCCCAACAGGTCGATAGGATACACCGTTCTTCATGGTCTCACGGAGGCAGGCGGTCCTCCCGATGATATCATCACGATGCACCTCGTGTAGCGGCGTATGTTGAAGCGGACAACGAGGAAGCACGGCAAGACGCTTTGGACCTGTTGGACGAGGAGCGTGACGTCGCCGCCGCCCGTTCTGCGATTTACCAGCAGGATCTTCGTCGATATCAGAGTCGCTGAGTTAGAACCAGAACCTTTCAAGAAGGAGATCTGGTGCTTTAACTCATCCGAGACCAGACTGATATGCACAAGTTATCCCCACCTTGGGAGGGACCTTTCATGGTCAGCAAGAATCTGCACAATGGGTCATACTATCTGATCGATGTTCGAGAGCATAAAGACTCACGCATGTCAGAAGAGGAGACCAACAGGCCCTGGAACATAGCTCATCTTCGGCCTTACTATACTTGGGCCATAGGCTCTGCTTATGTACATATTACGACAATGTATATATTATGATCAATATAATAAACCGGAGCCTTAGCTAAAGCGGGGTCTCTGTTCTTTTTATATCATGTGTGGTTACACGGAGTTTTTATCTTAAAGCTACCTCCGGTTTACCCCTTGAGTTAGCTTTTTCAAGCAAGCTTTGTATCATGTCTCTAGGGGGCTTGGTCGCATCCGAACCAATGCAACACCTTTAGACCGGCGAAAGCCACAAGATCACTTGGGGACTTGGTCATGTCAGAACCAGTCACGCCTCTTGATCGGCCTAAGGCCGCAGAATCACTTGGGCGCTTTGGTTGAACCCGAACCATCGCTACACCTCTTGATCGGCATCATGCCACTGCATCATTTGGGGACCTTGGCTGACTTGAACCATAGCTACGCCTGTCGGGGGCTTGGTCGCGTCCGACCACGGTACTGCCACTTGATCAGCTCAGATAGCCTCTTTTTTGTAAATGATTCTGTTTATCTTTGCTTGAGATATATTTCCCTTATTTGCATATGTTTTGTTGTGTTCTTATACCAACGACTGCTAAGCCGGTTCGACTGTCAATTGACGAAACATGGACTATTCTTGATCCAGAGACATCTTGCCCGGTTTGATTTGCTGCTAACCTCCTATTTTGGGGTAATACTAATCTTTTCTATAAACCGGAACGGTTACTCGGTAACTCGACCTTATATTCACAGGAGTTGCTCTCCTGTGATAGTGGTTTTCTTAAAATGCTCCGGTTTACGATTGGCACAGCCAACTTCATGGCCTATGATGGCAGGTATCATATATTGTTATATTTGATCACATGTTTAAATCTAAGAAGTTATCTTTGATTTCACATACAATCGATATTATGACCCGCCTGGTGGTACAACCACAGCGGCGTTTTAAGACCTTTTTTGCAGATAATGGTTTAACATTGATGATTCAAAGGAAGCATAAGTTGCAATACGTATGCACGAAGGCATATCAACATCAAGTGTGGCAGCTAGTCTATTACACGGCAACATGGTGCCCAGATGAGATAATTGTTTTCCATCATATCATAATGACACAGCAAATATAAACGGTTTCGGTTTACGGCAATCGCCACTTGCTCGATGGTTGCGGATCATTCTGCGCCGCTTCAGCTTCTGCTCCTCTACCCAGTGGCTGGAAATCAACAGTTCTCCAGGCGATTCCAATTAATGCTTGAAATACAGCTTCATCGTTGATCAGCAAGGACGGTTCAATGTCAGGAGCGTAAGTATGCTTACAGATTGGAGGGATAAGATTCTCCGCTTCAGGAACTTGTGCATCCACTCGTTTATTTTGACCATCATATTGAGCTTGATAGTGGGACAAATTTGCCTCTTCAGCCAATTGACAAGCCAGAGGGCGCACTTCCCGGTTTATAGCTCGGAGATCCTCTTCACTGAATTCTGTCCCGTCCTCGTTCACGCTTGGGAAGCCTTGGGCCGCTTCAATAGGATCAAAATCTGGAACCCATGCTTTTGCCCGGATTAAGGCGTTTATAGCGCCGGTTCTAGCAGCAGATTTCTTCAATTCTTCAATCCGGACAGGAAGCATTGACAACCTATTGATGGTGTCTGAATCAAGGTCGGGGCGGGTTGTTGGGGAAGCAGGTCGATGATCCGTTCTTATACTGTATCTGATTGTTCTATCAATGTATAGGCGGCTTTCAGTTTCTTCCGCATACGTCGATCCCAAGTGGCCAATCGTGTCCTGAATCATTCAAAGGGTTGGTAAACCGGCTACAATATAAGGAGACATCGGTACTGCAGAACATAAAAATGCTTACCAAAGACGGCAGCGGTCATAGCATGCACTTGACGCTTTACGCTGGTCAGTTCATCTACCACCGGTTTGAGTGCAGCTTGAGCCTTTTCTGCCCTTTGAAGTAAAGCGGCCTGTTTAGTGGCCCAATCTGCCCGTTCATTGTTGAAATCCTGTTTAAGCTTTTCCATGACGCTTAAAGCGCTGGTTAATTCGTCTTTGGCTTTCGAGGTTTCAGTCTGTTGAGATTTCAGGTTTTCTTGAAGATCAGCAACTTGGCTTTCTTTCTTTCTCAGGTCACCCTACATACAGGACATCGATTAAAGATTATGATGCAGAATTGAAGTACCAACCACATAACAAGTTATGCCCTTGGTACTTGGGGGCTAATGCATATTTGCTTTTTATCCTACAAATTTCATATAAGTCCCAAGATCAATACAAGTATTGAACTTGGCACTTGGGGGCTAATGTGTATTTGCTCTATCTTCTGGTGGCACTAGAATTCTTACTGAGCAAAGTCCAGTTTAGTTTACTTAAGTTAAACCGGCCCTTGGGGGCTACAGCCTAAAAGTAAAGCTTCACTCAAAAAAGGTTCAAGTCGGAAAGTCCCGGTTTAAGTTACTATCTTAAAACCATCCCTTGGGGGCTATTGGAGTTGACAGATTGAAATACGCAAAGAGAGTCGTATGAAATTTACCTCATATTTATCCTTCATCATTTTTACCAAACCAGCTTCAAAATCACGGCTGGTATATAGCCGATTCAGATAGCCGGAATAAAGTTCCTGAGGGTCCAGAGTAGCAAAAGTGGCTAAGTCAGTGTTCCATTTGCCTTTACCAAAGGCTGCAAACTCATCTTTTGCGGTGTGCTTGGATAAAACGACAGGATTGCCCAGATCGGAATGACCGAAGCCAGTAATAATGACATCATCATCCTTGGCTTCGCCGGTTCGCATTGGAGTCGCCGGATTGTCGGTTTGCTTGGAAGGGCTCGCTGTCTTATCAGTTTGGACAGGGCTCGTGGGTTGATTAACAGGGCCTGAGGTATCAACATGCACCTCTTCAGCAGCAACATCATGGTCTTGCGGTGGTGGGTCATCCATCACATCATCATGGATAGCTTCTTCCGGATCTATCGTTCTGGCCGGTTCAGGAATGTCATCTTCTTCCGCCGCTTTGTCCAGATGAGCTTTTTTGCTGGGCCTAGGCTTGGTCCTGAAAGAGAAAAGATAAGATGAATCCAGTAAATATGGAAAGTACTATATCAAGCAGAATTATTAGTAAAGCGGCTCACCCAAGCACAATCTTGAGTGGTGGGAGCTGGGTGGCAAGACTTCATGGGAAGAAGAATGAGAAGTGCCCTGATAACCGGAGTCAGAGGGATTAAGAGGTTGCCAAATACAACCCGCCTTAGGATAAGCATTGATGAAACAGTTAGAGACCTCAGAGCGGCGTTTTGAACCGGACTGTTCGGTAAACGGCGGAGGTAACTACGACATTTGTGCTTGGGTTGTGCGGCGAAGCCGTGATGTTGTGTCTTCATAAAAAAGTTTCGGTCCAAATAAGCAAGAGGATGAGATAATTTAACTTTCCGGTTTGCCCGACGGATTTTTAGCGAAGGTAAAGGATTTGAATCGGAAGAAAGAGTGATTACCTCTACAGCGTCAGCATGACTGACCTCAGCTTCTTCCTGACAATAATCATTATCAATAAGGCGTGTGAAAAGTAAACCAAGTGAGTCAAGTTCTACCTCAAGGTCTGGATTACCCATATCGTCATCAGCTGGAGGATCGGAGGAGGCAGTGGTTCTCTTTCGGTGGGCCGGTTTCTTCACAACTCGGCTCTTGGGCCGGACTGTCTTCTCCGGTTTCTCCTGAGGAGTCTTTTTGCTCCAAAATGGATCATCACCCTGTTTGAAAGACGTTAAAGTAAACAGAGGGTATTTAAAGCATGGCTAGATTTCATAAATGTATATGATATGAGGCTTACAGCTGGCGGTTTGTTCTTGGCAGAAAAAGGAAGCAGGCGGTTTGGAGCGCAGCGTCTCGTGTTCATTCAACATCTTCTTAACAGCCTCAGTGACTTCATCGTCTGTCAGCTGGACTTCAATGTGTTGTAGAGGATCTTTTAAGTCTTCTGTGTATTCGCACATCAAACCGGAGCGCCGGCTTAAGGGTACTACGCTCCAAGATATCCAGCAGCGGGCAAGGTCAACTCCGATCAGCCCATTAGCCATGAAGGCCCGGAGCTTGGATAATTGAGCAGCATATTTGCTTCTCTCCCCCGCAGTCAGTCTTTGAGGGAAGGGATGTGTATTGCTTAACCGTTCCGGACGGAAACCCGGCAAGGGATTTTCTCCGTCGGTAAGTATCTTCTTGATAGAACCATGTCGCATTCCATTCTTTGGGATGGCTGTGCGATTTGGCATGAGGATAAGTAACTTCTTTTCTCTTTTGAATCGCCATGTCGCCTAGTTCTATGTTGGGGCCGTCGAAAATTGGTGCGGCGGTTTAGATGGAAACAATCTCGAATAGTTCAACCGAGGGCTCCTCTTGAAAGAACACCTCACAAAGCACTTGGAAGTAGCGGATATTGGTTACGGAGTTAGGGCCAATATCTTGTGGATGCAATTGGAAGTTGGCCAAGACATCCCGATAAAACTTTGAACGGGTGGATGAAGCCCTGTGCGGTGGTCAAGCAAAAACAACAACTTCTCCATCCTTGGGTTCGGAACACTTTCCGGGCGGGGACCCTCCGATGAATGACATCTTTTTTGCTCAAAGTGCCAATTTTGACTAAGTTCTCCAGCTGCGTCTCGGTCACTCGGGAAGCGACCCAGTTGCACTCATATACTTGCTTGGCCATGGTACAGTCTGCAGAATATTTACACGGTTCAAAGATATGTTGGAAAGATATATACCAATGCATTCAGTATTAAACGGAAGAAGTTATTTATAAACGGAGTTACGCAAAGTGGCATTATTTAGCTAATCCTTGGCGGTTCAAGACGGGGCTAATGGTATATGCGAGTTATCGCTTTTTTCTACAAAACTAAACCGCCCGATTTGAAAGTGATGCGAGTCGAACTGCGGTGAAAACAGGTTTCACAGATTGCTTAGCAGTTATCGGATCTGAGCATGTTCGTAAAAGAAGTGAATATTCAAGATTTGAAAATGAGCAATCATGAATCCATGAGCAAAGATACAGATCGATCTATGGCCCTGAGAGGCGTAAGGACAAATGGATGGTAGAAGTTGTCGTTACATGGGACCAAGATTTACAGGTTTATCTGAAGACTGCTATACGAACGAGAAGCATCTGACGAACGCTGAAGAACACAAGAACCCTAGAACAGATCTACGGGGGGAAGGAAAGAAGGCTTACCGGAGCTGAGGAAGAAAAGGAAGGTCGCCGCAGATTCAAGTGCACTCGAGGTTGATACAGCTGACCAAGGGCGATCTTGAGGTCGACGGTGGCGGCGGAGCTCTGAAGCAGGGCGGCGCAAGGAAGACGAAGAAGAAGGGAACGAAGGGGAAAAAGAAATGACCCCTCAGGCCTATTTATAAGGCAAGGGACATGTGTCAGGCGCGAAAATTGAGGAGCCGTGGGCTTGGAAGCGGAGCTGCCGCCTCGATTCTCGCAGATCTATTAACAAAAGATATTGTGGATAACTTTATGGCAGGTGATGTCATGCCGGTTCACGACGATCAGAGAAGATGACATCACGGCGGTTTACCAGTTAATACAAAGATGCAGAAGACGTAGTTTTTTAGTAAGGATTGACATGAACCTGTTCAAATCAATCTGGGGTCTAATGTTGGGGATATTACCACTAGGGGTAAACCGGCCAGAGCAGGCCGGGTTAACTTCACCTATAGTTGAACTTGTTAAAGCCCAAGTAGATAGCAGAGGGCCTATGGCCCATAGCCGGTTCACGCCAGTAGCTATAGACCGGCGTCAATATGTATCTTGTGTTGTAAGTTAGGAATAGTAGAGACCGAGCCGAAGACGTCTATGAACCGGCATCGGGACTCTGTAAACCGACGGGCGTCACCCGTGTATATAAGGGGACGACCCGGCGGCGGTTTGAGACAGACAACCACAACTCGAGACCTAGGCGAAGCTTGTTTGCTCCCTAGTCATCGAAACACCATCAATTCCATCAACTAGACGTAGGCTTTTACCTTCATTGAAGGGGCCGAACTAGTATAACTCTCGTGTCCTTTGTGTCCGCTTTAACCCCTTCAAGTTAACCCGTAGCGATGGCTCCACGACTAAGTCCTTTCACGAGGACATCTGCCGTGACAAACCCACGACACACACCTTGATCTGGCTGACCGTTTCTTTTGTGTTGCCTAATCACAAATAGTTCATCCGAGTGAACCATATGCTGTATATCGCACACACCTTCATCTGGATGCCCGTTTCTTTTGTGTTGCCTAATCACAAACAGTTCATCCGAGTGAACCGTATGCTCTATATCGCACACGCCTTCATATGGCTGCCCGTTTCTTTTGTTCCTCCTCATCGCAAACAGTTAATTGAACTGAACCGTATGCCCTTAATCGCACACGCAACTAAAACCTGAACCGTGTTTGATGCATCCGTCATTGCAAATGTTTTATACATTTCTGACGGTTTTCATACACCACCATTTGCGATTATGGCATCGCACACAGTTTCTCGATGGGTCTCTGATTGTAGTGTCGCGTTAGCAGCATCCTGCAGTAGTGTCTACTTAATGAAACACAAGTCTGAAATATTTGAAAAGTTCAAAGAATTTCAGAGTGAAGTGGAGAATCATCGTAACAAGAAAATAAAGTTTCTACGATTTGATTGCGGAGGCGAATATTTGAGTAATGAGTTTGGCCTTCATTTAAAACACTGTGGAATATATTCACAACTCACGCCACTTGGAACACCACAGCGTAATGGTGTGTCCGAACATCATAACCGTACTTTATTAGATATGGTGCGATCTATGATGTCTCTTACCGATTTACCACTATCGTTTTGGGGTTATGCATTAGAGACAGTTGCATTCACGTTAAATAGGGCACCGTCTAAATCCATTGAGATGACACCGTATGAACTGTTGTTTGGCAAGAAACATAAGCCGTCATTTCTTAAAGTTTGTGGTTGTGATGCTTATGTGAAAAAGCTTTAGCCTGAAGCTCGAACCCAAATTGGAGAAGTGTGTCTTCATAGGATACCCAAAAGAAACTGTTGGATACACCTTCTATCACAGATCTGAAGGCAAGATCTTTGTTGCTAAGAATGGATCCTTCCTAGAGAAGGAGTTTCTCTCGAAAGAAGTGAGTGGGAGGAAAGTAGCACTTGATGAGGTAATTGTACCTTCTCTCGAACTGGAAAGTAGCTCATCACAGAAGTCAGTTCCAATGGTAGAGAGGAAGCTAATGATAATGATCATGAAACTTCAGATCAAGTTAGTACCAAGCCTTGTAGGTCAACCAGAGCACGTTCCGCACCAGAGTGGTATGGTAATCCTGTTCCGGAAGCCATGTTGCTAGACCATGACGAACCTACGAACTATGAGGAAGCGATGATGAGCTCAGATTCCGCAAAATGGCTTGAGGCCATGAAATCTGAGATAGAATCCATGTATGAGAACAAAGTATGGACTTTGGTTGACTTGCCCGATGATCAGCAAGCCATAAAGAATAAATGGATCTTCAAGAAGAAGACTGACGCTGATGGTAATGTTACTGTCTACAAAGCTCGACTTGTCGCAAAAGGGTTTCGACAAGTTCAAGGAGTTGACTACGATGGGACTTTCTCACCCGTAGCGATACTTAAGTCGGTCCAAGTCATGTTAGCAATTGTCGCATTTTATGATTATGAAATCTGGCAAATGGACGTTAGAACTGCATTCCTTAATGGATTTCTCAAAGAAGAGTTGTATATGATGTAACCAGAAGGTTTTGTCGATCCTAAAGGTACTAACAAAGTGTGCAAGCTCCAGCAATCCATTTATGGACTGGTGCAAGCATCTCGGAGTTGGAATATACGCTTTGATAGTGTGATCAAAGCATATGGTTTTATACAGACTTTCAGAGAAGTCTGTATTTACAAGAAAGTGAGTGGCATCTCTATAGCATTTCTAATATTATATGTGGATGATATATTGTTGATTGGAAATGATATAGAATTTCTGAATAGCATAAACGGATACTTGAATAAGAGTTTTCAATGAAATACCTCGGTGAAGTTGCTTATATATTAGGCATCAAGATCTATAGAGATAGATCAAGACGCTTAATTAGACTTTCACAAAGCACACACCTTGATAAAGTTTCGAAGAAGTTCAAAATGGATCAGTCAAAGAAAGGGTTCTTGCGTGTGTTACAAGGTGTGGAGTTGAGTCAGACTCAATGCCCGACCACTGCAGAAGATAGAGAGAAAATGGAAGTCATTCACTATGCCTCAGCCATAGGTTCTATCATGTATGCTATGTTGCGTACCAGACTTGATGTGTGCCTTGCTATAAGTCTAGCAGGGAGGTACCAAAGTAATCCAGGAGTGGATCACTGGATAGCGGTCAAGAACATCCTGAAGTACCTGAAAAGGACTAAGGATATGTTTCTCATTTATGGAGGTAACAAAGAGCTAGTCGTAAATGATTACGTCGATGCTAGCTTTGACACTGATCTAGATGACTCTAAGTCACAAACGGGATACTTATTTATATTGAATGGTGGAGCTGTCAGTTGGTGCGGTTCCAAGCAAAGTGTCGTGGCGGGATCTACGTGTGAAGTAGAGTACATAGCTGCTTCGGAAGCAATGAATGAAGGAGTATGGATGAAGGAGTTCATATCCGATCTGGGTATAATACCTAGTGCATCGGGTCCAATGAAAATATTTTGTGACAATATTGGAGCAATTGCCTTGGCAAACACTACAAAAAAAAGACACATCCGTAACATTTTGGGCCGAACGAAAAAAATTTATGTCATACATATGACACTTCTATGACGCTGTAACAAAACCCGGTATCATCATAGATGTGGTGGGCTCCTACTTCTATGACAAAAAATCATGACAGAAAATGGGCTCTTCGTCCTGGGCGGGCCGAAGATGCAGCTGCATGACATTCTTTGGGCTGTCCATGACAGAAAAAACCGTGGTAGAAGCGAGGGGAGGAAAATTTCGAGGATTTCCGGTTACGGTGGGAGGTCGGGGCGGAGCGATGCGCGTTTCTCTCGTGACGTCGCTGCGGCGTGTGCGTAGGCGTTGGCTCTAATCAAGCCGAAGCGAGGCGTTGGGCTCTAATCGAACCCGGCGATTGACCGCAGCTACGCTGCGTTACTAAACCCGAGTGATCGATCGATGGCTGTTAATCGAACCCGATGGAGCGATTCTTCGCTATCGTTGCTAGTGAGCGTTGCGGGGGTGGATGAATAGTGGCGGTGGCATTGCCTCGGATGAACATGAACCCGTGGTGTGGGCGGCTAGATGAGCATGAGACGGTGGAGGGTGGCCGTGGAGGGTGGTTGAACAGACCCCATGGTGTGGAGGGCTGGATGAGCAGTAGATGGTGGAGGGTGCCCGTGGAGGGTGGTTGAACAAGAGCGGTGGAGTAGCGCACGGTGGAGGCTGGATGAACAGGAGCCCGTGGAGGCCGGAGGAGGTCGACGGTAGCCCGTGGAGGCCGGAGGAGGTCGACGGTGGAGATGAACAGATCCGTGGAGTCCTGTTTTGCGGACGCCACACCCCCCCCCGTTTCAGCCAGTGGCGCCCAACACAAGTCCGTTTGGTCCATTTTGCGGCACGCCACACCCTCCCGATCAACGGGACCCCGTTTGACCGTAGGAGGTCCATTTCCTCCGTTTTGGGGTACGCCACACCCCTCCCGATCAACGGGACCCCGTTTGACCGTAGAAGGTCCGTTTCGTCCGTTTTGCGGCACGCCACACCTTCTCGATCAACGGGACCCCGTTTCGACCGTAGGAGGTCCGTTTAAATCCGTTCGCGGACGCCACACCCTCCCGATCAACGGGACCCCGTTTGACCGTAGGAGGTCCATTTTGCGGTACGCCACACCCCTCCCGATCAACAGGACCCCCGTTTCGACCGTAGGAGGTCCGTTTCTTCCGTTTTGCGGTATGCGCGACTAGGCGTTCGAGACCCCGCCCGTATGTACACATACGTGACCATATTTTCTTTCTTGCACCACAGCGCGCTGACGTGCGTGTACATGCTACGTCGCGCGCCTCTACTACGACACGCGCGGCGCCTCTACTACGACACGTGCGCGCCTCTACATCAACCAGTATGTACGTACACGTTCGCCACCAGGATGACAACGCTATGTACGCTTCGACCAGGTGGGTCCCGACTGTCAGGCACTTCTTTGCCTGCGAAGATGTAGCTGGTGGGTCCCAGCAGTCAGGGGGGCGAATCATTTTTTTGCCCGGACGCACTTCCTTGCGTGCGAAGGTGTAGCTGCTGGGTCCCAGCAGTCAGGGGGGCGAATCGTTTTTTTGCCCGGACGCACTTCCTTGCGTGCGAAGGTGTAGCTGCTGGGTCCCAGCAGTCAGGGGGGCGAATCATTCTTTTTGCCCAGACGCACTTCCTTGCGTGCGAAGGTGTAGCTGGTGGGATCCAGCAGTCGGGGGGCAAATCGTTCTTTTTTTCGGACGCACTTCCTTGCGTAAGAAGATGTAGCTAGTGGGTCCCAGCAGTCAGGGGGGCGAATCGTTTTTTTTCGGACGCACTTCCTTGCGTGCGAAGATGTAGCTCGTGGGTCCCAGCAGTCAGGGGGCGAATCATTGTTTTCGCGAAATACGGTGGCCCGTCCGGTGGGTCCCCGTTGTTAGGTGGAGGAATAATTATTTTGCACGTAATAAGGAGGCACTTCCTTGTGGCTGCCATGGACCCAGCTGTCAGCTCTCCATGTACAGTCCACGTCCGATGGAAGTCGTTCCTTGACCACGTTGACCACGCCGCTCTGAGAGCACCACGGCGGTGGACGACGGCGAGGCCTAGGAAGGGGACGACGCGGAGCCGGGGAAGACGCGGCAGTGGATACACACGCGGAGAGGAGTACGAGGGTTCACTGGTTCTCTTTGTCTGCTGCCACCGCAGAATAACGAGGGTGTGGGTCGATGGGTGAGTGGAGGGATGGCCTAGCCAGCGGTGGGAGTAGTAGAGGCGGTGAGGCCTCGCGGCAAGCACAGCCGGCCATGGGAGGCAGGAGCAGGCGGCACGACCGGCGCTGCTTTGGGCGGCTGGAGCAAGAAGACCAGAGGTTGAAGAAGCACGACGGCCGTTGGATGGACATCGTCTGATCCTTGCAGCTAGAATCGTTTATATTGACTAAGTTGACAAAGCCCTTGGTACGCCAACTTAGTAGGCCCTGTGTCGACTTCGAAGCGGTGCGCCCGGATGTCGAGGGGATGAATCATTTTTGGGCGGGTGAAGCTAGAATATCCGAGATTGAAGAAGAAGACGGCATCCGTTGGATGGACATCCAACGACCACCGCTGCTAGAACCGTGTGTTGACTATAAGTTGACAAAGCCTTGCATACCCGTCAACTCTGTTTTTTAGGGACGCGTCAACTTAGTAAGGCCAGAAGTGTGTGGCAGAGAACTTATAGCCCATTTGAGATTTGTAAGAATGTGTAGCCCATTTTTGAATTCTAATGGATCAGCCCATTTACAGTTTGTTAAAAGTACAACCCATTTCAACCAACCGTTCAAAACAGAATTCAATAAAATTTCCCACATTTTGATGGGATCCGAATATTTTTATCCCGAAATTTTAGTCAGATTAAATACAATTTCAATATAAATTTATATTGCGTAAAAATCCAACGAAACATTCCGCTCGCAACAATTAATGAAATTAAAATTTTCAATATTCCAAAAATAATATTTTATAAAGTAATCATTGTTTGGTGCATTTTTTTATAGTT
Organism: Aegilops longissima; assembly: GCA_021605205.1. Taxonomy (NCBI): domain Eukaryota; kingdom Viridiplantae; phylum Streptophyta; class Magnoliopsida; order Poales; family Poaceae; genus Aegilops; species Aegilops longissima. Next base: position 561,036,227 of record CM038678.1, read on the forward strand.
ACTACCCAGTTTTTATAATTACATCCCATTTATTATTTCTTAAAGCCCATTTTCTTGTTAAGCCTAATGCATCCCTCCTAGGAAAGATTTGCATCCCATCGTAGGAGAATAACAACTTGACCTTGCACAGGTATTCCTAAAAAAGTATAGTTGGGCTAGCCATTTTCAGCTTGAAAAAATTAATATCTAGGATGGATATCGGCTGGGCTAGACGGGCCACAGCCCGCTTGATTAATACTGCAGCGATGTTTTCGTTGTTGTTCAGAGGAGAAAAATTAATATCTGGGGTAAACATCGAAAACTCTGCGGTGCTCACACCTCAAAAACACAATATCTTGCTCGAGCTGCTTGGTCCCAGCTATCGGCCGCTTCTTGTGCAATTCTCTTGTTTATTGACTACTCCCTCCTTTCCGGTTTATAATGCTCAATTCAAAAATCTCACCAATCAAGGTAGATGGCGAATGGTGGAATACTTTTTCTAGTTTTGCAAAAGCACCTAATTAATGCTCTTGTTATCCTCAAAAAATTATGTTTATCAATGCATTAATTGCAATGCATGCATGCATAAAGTACGTGCATTGCTCAATTTTCTCTTAATACTTGCATGAAATGATTTAATGCACCTTGGAATCTGAACATGTGATGGAAAACAACCAAATTGAGCCTTATAAAATGGAAAAACTAAAATTTTGAGATAAGCCCTATAAACTGGAAAGGAGGGAGTACATGGTAGACAATGGTGTGGGACCGTGATGTCAGGAAACCAGGAGGAAGCAAAATAAATATATAAAATAAGGAGGCACTTGCGTACGTGAGGCTATGGACCTGGTGGGTCCCCATTGTCATCCTATCCAAGTAAAGTGATCTCCTCGCCCGCGCGCGCTTTCCGCCCGAAACAGTCAGCGTCGGCCGCCCCGCTTCCCGATTCAGGCGATTGCTCCGCCTTCAAACGACACAAGTGCCGTCCGTCCGACCATCTGCCGACACATTAATGATAAGCGGTTGCCGAGGAGGCTACTCCGGCGTCACACGTCCGTCCCTCCGCCTGCTCACCATTGCTATATAAACTGCTGCGCCTGCCATAGCCGCAGTCATCCGCATCTGTTGCCTTTCTCCTGTCCACACCACTACTGCCCACCATGGCTTCCTCGCGCTCCAGCGCTCTTCGGGACGGGCGGACGACGGACCACAAGGAGATAGCAGCCATTGCTGCCGACCGGCTGGCCGGCAGGCAGCCAGAGGACGACGACGTCCCAATGGAGAACATGATAGTCGATGATCCGGCGCCAATCCCCTCCTCCGCGCCATCCTCGCCGATGCATTGCACCATGACCATCGGCGAGGCCCGTGCCCAATATATGGACAGGGTGAGGCAGATGCGTGAGGAGCAGGTCCGGGAGGCGCAGGCCGACGCCGCCTACAACCTCCATCTCCTCCAGGAGCACCTACAGGCGGAGGAGCAGATCACCGTGAAGCGGGCGGAGCAGGAGGCGCTGCTCGACTCGTACCGCTCCGCCCGCAAGGGCCGCCTCGAGCGCTGGCAGTACCGCATGCGGGTGGTGGAGGCTGCGGCCGCCTACAAACAGGCTAGCAAAGAGGGCGGCGAAGCGGGCGAGGCGCCGCTTGGCGAGACCGAGGACGAGGAGAGGACAATGTCGGCTCGACGAGTCCCGCTCGCTGGCGTCGACGACGCCTGCCCGCATAACGCCCGCGGTGCCAACAACGAGGCAGAGGACACTGCCGGCTCCGCCGAGGCCCCCGCGGCGCCAACAACGAGGCAGAGGACACCGCTGGCTCCGCCGAGGCCCCGCCCCGCCAACAACGAGACAGAGGATATCGCCGGCTCAACCGAGGCCCCACCGTGCCGGCAACGTGGGGGAGGATTTCCACCGCTCCGCTGAGGCGCCGCCCGCCCGCAACGAGACAGAGGCATCGCCCGCTCGCCGAGCCCCGCCCGCGCCAACGAGCCGCGCCACGTAAAACAAGGAAGAGTAGAACACGGTAGGTCGCCGCCGCTCGGGTCCAAGTAAGGCCACCGCTGCTACCATCCGGTTGAAGCCAAGCTAGGCGGGTTGACCATTGACGGCCGTTAGCTTCTTGGCGGCGACGTGAGTCGGAGAGCTGCGCGGTGAAGAACATCGCTTTACTTAGCTGCTAGTGCAGTTGGCTGATCGACACGTGGGCCCAACAGGCCACATGTCGATTCTGCAACTCGCACATGTAGTTAAGTCACTCAAGCTTGTTCGCTCAGCGGGACACGGTGGGTAGCCGGTTAATTAATTATACCTCCAAAGACACCCTTTTTAGTTTTTTTGAAAAGGAGGATGACCCCGGCCTCAGATCGGGATATGCATGCGCCACAAACACCTTTTAGTTGAAGAATGTATGAAATGTAATGAAATCCGCATGTTTATATGAAATCCGACCGTGTATGAATGAATTTATTTGATTAGTTCAATTCTGTATCACGGCATTGGATGAACATGCAAAACAATACGTACTAGCATTATTCCTGTGGTGATCACCACGTTTGCAGCAGTTTCACATGTACTCCCTCCGGTCCTTTCTAGTCTGCATACAAGTTTTGTCTGCAGTCAAAGTATCTCTACTTTGACCAATCTTATACAAAAAGTATGCACTTTCACAATGTGCAAAGTAAAAGGAAATGAAGGAGTACAAAGAGTTTGAGCAGCTTTTAGCGTTTCAGACATTGCAATCAAACACACAGGCACGGCAATTCATAGAGAACATTCAAAACAATCGATGATTATGCATCTCAGCGACTCACATGTCAGAGGCAATATTTACTTCACAACTAAAGAATAAAGAAAAATTGATTGCCGCTGCTGACAGCAAAGGGCTTCCCATTCAAAAATATCAAACGCATATCTTGCTAAAATCAATGAGCAAAATTTGACAAGGTTGTCCCATTCCAAAATATCAAATGCCTACGATTGTGGAATGGGCAGGGTTTGCCATCAGTTCGGACATTGACATGGCAACTCGTGCTAAATAAACCAGTTGTTCTTTTTGTGCAGTTCCACCAAAATCAACCAAATTCGCGTGTAGCTTGTATGATTTCGCCCTTATATGTTGCAACGCCTTGAACTTATGGGCACCTCCTTTCTTGTGGTGGAAATGAATGATTCGATGTATTCATGAACATTTTGTGCAGTTCCCGTTGAAATCAAGCTGAGCACCCCTGTTTGCACAAATACAAAAAAGTGATTAGTATAAAGGAAATTGTACTATGAATTGACAATTTCAACAGGCACATACATGGTCCATGTAGAGCACACTTTTAGAAAAATCGAACTCACCAGAAAGAATCCTAGAACAACATTGTACTCGCAAGATCACAGCAAAAAATGGAGATTTGTCAGTCCTTCTGAGCTGAAGTTAGTTTGGTCTTGTGGGGAGTAATGTAACCATCCTTCAACTGCTCCTTCTGATGAGAAGATAGACAGTGCTTCTTCATCCTGGCATAATCGGAACTAGTCACTTCACGTACTCCATATTCTTCTTCAGAGGAAGATGATCCTGTTGTTTAAAGACAAGAGGACTACTAAATGCTAGCATCCATGTTTGCTCGAAAAAAAAGGAAAGGAAATATTTAAAACAGCACAGATGAAGCACTTCCCAAGGACAATACCACTTTTTCATGACAGTATCTAAACAGTAGCACAACACCAATAGAGATGACACAGCTCAATCATATGGATGAAATCAGTGGGCTAGTACCAACCTTTGTCAGGAGGCTGATTGTGTAGAGCATACAGATGAAGCACTTCTCGGGAACCATCTGTTGCTATCTACGGGGGTGGCCATGCTTACTATATACTCCTCGATTAGTTTAATGTTTCCAACATCTTCTTGTGCAGTTCCACTAAAATATATGGTATCTTCAAAGAAGATCCCTGTTTGCACAAGTAGAGATAATTACGTATGGCATCAAATCAGTGGCAAAACAATTGCTCGCTCCAGCCATAGCAATAAATTAAGATGCAAAACTATATCATTACTTGTGTCATCACAGTTCCATTGCTTCATTACAGCACCGGGAGTTGATTTTTGGTTTTCTTCCGCTTGTTCTTCCCCGTCATCACTTGGTTCAATAATGACAAGCTTCGCCTTCAATGTAAGATTTGGCATGTCAATTAGGGAGCACAAGTATAGTACTAAACTTAATTTTTACGATGAAAGTGGCAAAATACAGGCCAGCAGTTGTGAAATATCCTTATCTTACCTCAATGGGATATTACGGTGCACATACAGATTGGAAGTCTTGTCTCCATCTGTGCAGTTCACTAAAATCAAGCAACATTATCGTACAAGTAGCACAACATATGAAAGCACATTGCAGAATCATGTGAAAGAAGGCTAGACCTCTCATGATGCGGAATTCAAACAACTCACAAGAAGATGATCTGAACCAAATTCGCCTTAACGGATAGGAAGTAAGATCTCCTCTTGTGCAGTTCCACTAAGATCAAGCAATCAAGCAACGTTGTCGGTGTGACATTTTGGTTGAACTGCACAAAACACTCTTAAAACAAAAGTGTTTTGTGCAAAGGCAACAAAAGGTCACAATGGCAACGAGGTGAAGTAGATAACCCTGTTTACAGAGGTGCAAAGGAAACAATTAGTGGTCAATAACGGTGGATGACACGAAGCCAACAAAAGAAGCATCTACCTTATCTAAATGGGAAAGAAAGCAAGACAGTAGCATTTCTCAAACGGTGGCATTGATTAATATTCACATAGAGATTATATTAACAATAAAATTCGTTAAACATGTAATTTGCTTTTAACCGTGGCATTGCATCAATTTTCCAGTGGCATTATTAGAGGGTGTTTGTTTACAGGGACATTTTGGTGTAGGGACTAAAAAAACTCCGTGTCAGTCACATCTAAACCAAACAGGAGGGACTTTTCGGGACTAAAAGTGGGCATTTGGGACTAAAGAAAGAAGACCCGAGGGAGTCTTTTGGGACTTTTTCCAACAGTTGCCCCTGCCACGCATCGCACCTTGTTTCTATTAGTTCATTACTAGGGGTAACATGGTCTTTTATCATGTCATTTAATAACCTCTAGTCCATGTTTAGTCCCTGGAACCAAGCAGGTAGGGACTAGGGAGTTTTTAACCAAACAGGGCCATAGATTAACAACAGCTAATGAGTTGCACGGGACAGTGGACGCACCAGCACCATGTGCATCTACCGATGTACTGTGGTCATGCACAGTCTGTTGCAACAAAGAACAAACAACCAAGGAGCATATTTGTGTTGGTCCCAGTTTTGTTATCTTTAGACACCTTTCCCTATGTGAGCGCAGCAAATCTAGTCCTGCTCAAACTCTACAGCCTTGTCCCTTCCTTTCCTTTTTGAACTAGTACTTTCGCCCCTTCCTTTCCTCTTTGAACCACGTCCTAGATTTATGTGATACAACTTTCCCCACTACTTTCCCCCATTCCTTTCCTCTTTGAACCACGTCCTAGATTCATGCTATACAACTTTCCCCCTTCATTTCCTCTTTGAACCACGTCCTAGATTCATGCTATATACAACTTTTCCCACTACTTTCCCCCACTCCTTTCCTCTTTGAACCACGTCCTAGATTCATGGTATACATGCAGCTAGAGCAATGCATGTGGAGTAAGTAAAATATACCTTAAGGTTCTTGGGGCGTGGTTCGATGGGCGACGGGACGGCGGCGAAGAAGAAGGGTCGGAGGCCCTCCCGCGCCGCCGCTGGGTGGAAAGTGAACAGTAGTGCCGGTAGTGGATTCCCTCCCTCACCGACGGCGACAGCGTTAAGCCTCCTTCCCTTCCCGACGGACGGATCCTGCCGGCTCTTTGAGCAGCAGTGAGGGGAGAGAGAGGCCAACGAAGTCTTGTTTAGATCTGGAGAGGGCGAGAGAGTGTGAAGAGAGCAACTACAAGCGCTGAGGATCCAGCTCCAGCGGGAGAGGGCGAGAGAGTGTGAAGAGAGAAACTACAAGCGCTGAGGCTCCAGCGTGTATATATATACTGGAGAGAGAGTGTGAAGCGTGCAAACCCTAGAAAACATTTTGACCAGTCAAAGAATCCTCCTGGCAAAAATTATGCTCAAGTGTAGTTATCGAACCCGAGACCTCAAGTTTGATGAGCGAACAGGCTAACCAGCTACACAACCCTCCCGTTATGTTCAACGAGAGGAAAATAACCTTTTATACATTCCTGCATTCGTGTAACAGGCATGCCGTGTTTTGTGTGTGTGTGTGTGGGAGTCATTAGGATTTCAATCATAATCGTGTCATGTGGCTTTGGTGGTAAGACTATCCACAGTGGTGCAGAAATAATGCAGCCTTAGTCACCTTACCTCTCTCCACGTAGTACGCTGGGTCCCACCAGTGAGGGTGAAACAAACAAATTAATAAGAAAATTAAAAGCGCCAATGTGTATCTTACTACTCACACATCTCGCTACTGCTCGGGAACACTGTCCAATTGATCCTCTGTTCGCTCACGTACTATTTTAAGTGAATCCTTATTATAACATGCACACAAATTTTAGGCACTTGTATTCGACTTAAGTCAGTGTGCCACCGTATCTCGTATACTTACTACTCCATCCGTCTAGGTGTAATAAGCCACGTTAGAAGGTGCAACGGGACCAAGGTGCGTGCGTGTGCGTGTGTGTGTTTAACAGCATGTGTGTGTTAGAGAGTGCGACAGATCGACCTACTCCTACAAAGATATGGTGTGTAGTGTACGATTTTAGCCGCGAGAGTCGGTGCATCCTCTCGTTTTTGGGCGTGTCTGGTAGGGACATGCGTATAGCTGCCACGCCCGCTCCTGACCAGCCTGGCCCACCCAAAGCCCCTCCACCACCCGCGCGCGCTTCCTGCCCGAAACGGTCAGCGCCGCTCCAAAGAATCGGTGCCGCATTCATGCCCGGGCAGAGCGGACGCGACCTCTCACTGGCGCAAGAGTGATGGTTGCTTCGTCCGTCCAACTTACTGCTGGGTCTATGTGATTTGAAGGCTCATTGGTCTTTATTACTGAGGTGGTAGGACTGCTGGATGTCCCACGCCGCGTAAAGGAGGTAGTAGTTTACAATTTTCTCCATTCTTACAGTGGAGGAGTGCAAGAGCAGTAAAAACACTTACATGCATGCTACCGGTGCATGCTTGCATGCAGACATGTTGATGTGATTTAAAACCCACTACCATGCACGTGCCACGGTATTTCTGCATGCTTGCATGTGGCTTAGTGTTGAGCCTCTCAACGTCTAGATCAGACGGCTATTATGACTGATTTACTTCATCTAATGGCTACATCAATTTTGATGATGTGGCTCAAGGAGAGGATAGAGAATTCCTAGTAGTGGGGGTTAGCTATTACTAGTAGATAAGTCTTTGTAGAGATTCCACTAGGTGAACTACATGCGGAACAAAATGAATGAATCTACACTTAAAATGCATCTATATACATCCGCATGTGGTTAATGGTGAAATCTCTACAAAGACTTATATTTAGGAACGGAGGAAGTACTAGTATAGTACTAGTACGCATCTGTAATTTATCAGTGAGATAAATTTGTACAATGCTATGAAGCTTCCAGCTCTGTTACATGTATCTTGCGCCCAAGGTTGCCCGCTGCAACATTTCATCAAATACAAAGGAGACTAACATGCATGCTATTGCATCTCAATGATTGATGATCATAGCAATATGTACTCCCTCCGCTCCAAAATAAGTGTCTCAACTTTGTGCAAACTTTAGTACAAAGTTGTACTACTACTAAAGTTGACACTTATTTTGGAACAGAGGCAGCTAAAGAAAAAAACGATCCATGCAGTCCCTAGCCCTTGAACCGTGAACCCTGAATAGGCTTCAATTTGCTGGCAACGTTCGAGCTTCCTAATAAATGAAGTTTGCAACCTTTTGACCATCGGATCATTTTGTGCAGTTTCACCAAAATCGAGATGAGCATCCTGTGGCAAAGAAATTGAAGAAGCGTGATTAGAATAAGATTACTAGGACTAGTTGATGAGACATAAACTCATCACAAATACAAGACGAGAAGCCAGAGAGGTATCGGTATGTAAAAGGGCAAAGAAGTAGAGAAATATCCACAGGAGTGATGTGGCAGTGGAGCGATGGTGCAAGCCGGCTGTAAAGGGAGTTGTACCGAGGGACGAGCTCGACCTTGAGGAGCGCGGCGGAGGCGGCAATCGCCCACGCCACGGTAGTGAGCAAGGGACGAAGGCAACCTCACCGCTTTGTGAGAGAGAACGGCGGGGACCCCTGATTGGGACGTGCCGACGGTGGGTTTCGCCGTCGGCGACGGACACCGTGATCTACACTAAGCATCCACCCTTCCCCAAGCGGACGTGATCCACCGGGATGTTAGAGATGTGGCCACGCTTGTTTTGTGTGAGAGAGTGTGAAGAGAGCAACCCCAGCAAGCAACCGTGTAGGCTGGCCCGCCCCGACTATGTATATAGTGGAGTGGTTTCCTTTTTCTCCATATGAACCTATCATATTGCGTGACGTGCCATCAAGAAAAAAAATTATTTATAAATGATGCGGCACCTACTACTCGTTCTCCTATAACCTTGCGCTTGGCATCTCCAAAATATTAACCTTGCGATTGGCTCTTCGCCTCTCGGGAAGTCGAGTAATAATGGTAGTACAAGATATATCGCTCGCTATATGAGACCGAATGAATTGCTGCACGCCCACCACGTGGGCAAGGGTCGAGGGGCGAGGAGAGTGCTACTACATACGGAGCAAAATGAGTGAATGTACACTCTAAAATACGCCTATATACATCAGTGTTTGGAGTATGTACTAGTAGTTCATATTGAAATCTACTAAGGACATATATATTCCAAACAATATGATATAATCTCTATAACCAAGGTAGTAGGGACGAGGAGTAAATGGAGGAGTAGTAAATTTTCTCCTCGTCTCATGAGCCACCACAGCGCATGGGCGAGGGAGGAGCAAGCTTCACCTCATCCTGCGAGCCACCGCGCCTGTGGGCGGGGAGACGGCGACTAAGCAAGCTTCTCCTCGTTCTGAGTTGATGGGACACATCAAAAGTACTCCAAAGTGTATAGAGCCTTGCCTCTAAGGTAGGCCCCACATGGTTTGCCTCTTTTTAATTTAACATAACGCGTCAAGTCGCAATTTGTTTGTTCACCCGTGGTAGACGATCCTCCCTCCACCAAGTGGACAACCAGACACGTGCCAAATTACCACATGGGCTGCCTTTTTCAGATGAAACGAGCTCCACCGTGTACCAGCGTGGGTGTGGTTGGGAATGAGACGGAGTACGTGCGCCGTGCATGCACCTCTTCTCTTCGTGCACGTCCCCCACCTACGTGGGTGTGTGTGAGAGATACAAACCGCGTTTGTGAGTGTTTTTTGTTTTGTGGTGGGGGTGGGGGGGGGTGGGAGATTGATTTCGTGAATTATTTGTGGGAATATACATCTCAAACAAAATTTTGCATGCAATGTGTGTGAAATGGAGGCCCATCCATATCATACATAGAGGGTCAGGAAATCCACGAGAAGAGAGGGAGGGGTCATAGCTATCGATAGATTCGAAGAGAGGATCAAGAACGGGTGGGTGCGAGATCGATGAAGAGAGCCATCGAAATTATGTGTGTGTGCAAGTCAAAGATATAGGGCGACTGGCCTACCGGAACGTTAGAGGGCACATGTCATGTTTGTGTGTGGCAGGGAGACATGATTAGAGCGCTTGATGTATCGATGTGTGTGGGGGGAGGGGGTTGGGGGAGGGGTAGGCAGAGGCCTAACTATAGAGGTAGAACGACTCGTATATGTGTTGAGAAGGAGAGACCCAGCTATGTCATGAGGGAGATCGGTCGACATCCATACATAACTGAAGGATGGGAAATATGATGGGACAGAGAGAGAGAGGAGAGAGAGAGGGAGGGAGGGGGAGGGAGAGGGGTAGAGTGCTGGATGGGTGATGGAGTTGCTTCTCGAAGATGTTGGGAGAGGCCTACTAGACAAACTGAGGGTGGAACTGCAATGTTATCAATAAGAGTGGGGATGTGTTTCTGTGTGTGCCTGTGCGTGATAGATCTGTCGGGACGCATCCATGGATGATGAAGGGAACCATGTGTTTGGTAAACAAACCTAACTAGATCGGTAGATCAATTGTTGTTTGTCGGAGGAAGGGAGTTATAAGGACCTAGCTGCTATATGTATAGCGAGAGATCGGTCGGTGTACGTCCATTTGTTAGAGGCAAATAAGGCCCAGCGAGACGGATAGACAGAGAAAATGGAGCTAGGAGGTGGTGCGAGAGGCCCAACTACTAGCTGGATAGGGGGAGGAGTGTGCGGTTGTGAGATCGATTAAAAGAGGGGTGAGAGTTTACACGTGTGTCTGACCATATGAGAGACACGAGGCAAGGACACATAAAGGAGGAGATTGAAGCTGTGTGTGTATGCTGTAGGCAGGCATCGCTGGAGAGGTTTATCGATCGGTGTGTCTCGGAAAGGAGTTGTGGAGACTCTGGGAGAACGACCTAAAGGAAAAAATGAATGTGCCCGATGGATAGAATGCCGAGGGAGGGGGAGGGCGAGGAGGGCGAGGAGGGCGTGTGCATGCACGAGAGAAAGTTAGTGGTAGCTACAAAGGTTAGAGGACTGTATGGGTGTAAGAGACTAACAAAGATCATAATTTGATATGAAAGCGGATTCATATATTTGAATAGGAGATCATAGTGTTTTAAACATTGCATGCATGAATATAGCGGTGATACACGTGCTGTGCACATGTTATACCATAATGTGATACTGCATGGCATTTGCAACTCACAGCTAAATGCCGAATGAGGGAGTCCTGGACTAGGGGGTGTCCGGATAGCCGAACTATCATCTTTGGCCGGACTCCTGGACTATGAAGATACAAGATTGAAGACTTCGTCCCTTGTCCGGATAGGACTTTCCTTGGCGTGGAAGGCAAGCTTGGCGATACGGATATGTAGATTTCCTACCATTGTAACCGACTATGTGTAACCCTAACCCTATTAGTGTCTATATAAACCGAAGGGTTTTAGTCCGTAGGACGAAGAACAATCATACCATAGACTAGCTTCTAGGGTTTAGCCTCTCTGATCTCGTGGTAGATCTACTCTTGTACTACCCATATCATCAATATTAATCAAGCAGGAGTAGGGTATTACCTCCATCGAGAGGGCCCGAACATGGGTAAAAACATCGTGTCCCTTGTCTCTGTTACCATCCGCCTAGACGCACGATTCGGGACCCCCTACCGAGATCCGCCGGTTTTGACACCGACATTGGTGCTTTCATTGAGAGTTCCTCTGTCGTCACCTATAGGCCCGATGGCTCCTTCAATCATCGACAACGACGCAGTCCGGTGAGACTTTTCTCCCGGACAGATCTTCGTATTCGGCGGCTTTGCGCTGTGGGCCAATTCGCTAGGCCATCTGGAGCAGATTGAAAGCTACGCCCCTAGCCATCAGGTCAGATTTGGAAGCCTGAACTATACGGCCGATATCCGCGGAGATTTGATCTTCGACGGATTCGAACCACAGCCGAGCGCGCCGCACTGTCTCGATGGGTATGATCTAGCTCTGCCGCCGAACAGCGCCCTGGAGGCCGCACCAGTATCTGCTCCGACCCTTAATCCGGAACCGGTTTCGCCGATCAAGGACGGTTGGTTGGACACCGCCTCGGGGGCTGAAATCTCCACGGCGATTGAGCCGAACACCATCCCTGTCCCTTTGCGGCTCGTGACTCCTGTGTGCCGGACTCCTTTCGGACTCAACCTCCGCGCCTCTACCAGCTTGAATCCGGTGGGCGCGGTTATGGAGTTCACCGCCACGGACATCTTTCAAGACTCGCCCTTTGGCGATATCCTGAACTCATTAAAGTCTCTCTCTTTGTCGAGGAGCCCCGGCGAACTATGGTCGAAGGTTGGGATTCGGACGACGAAGAAATTCAACGCCCACCCACCACCCACTTTGTAGCCACTGTCGATGATTTAACCGACATGCTCGACTTCGACTCCGAAGACATCGACGGTATGGACGATGGTGCCGGAGATGATCACGAGCCAGCGCCATTGTGGCACCGGAAGGCCACCTCGTCATATGACATATACATGGTGGACATCCCAAAAGATGGAATGGCGATGGAGCGGCGGAGGATGACCCTCCAAGAACAACCCAAGCGCCGGCGTCGTGGCGCCGCTCTAAATCCCGCCACGGTAAAACGGCGATTCCGCACGGGAGACAATAATACCCGGACAAGTGCGAAGACGGCCCCCTCCAGCGGGACTCGCGCGGGAGGAGGAGAAGCAATTCCGCACGATAGTGCGGCAGAAAGAGAGGTAGAGGACGATAATTATGCGCCCCCCTCCGAACACGAGGCAAGCCTCGACGATGACGAATTCGTCGTGCCAGAGGACCCCGTCGAACAAGAGCGGTTTAAACGCAGGCTCATGGCCACGGCAAGCAGCCTCAAGAAAAAGCAGCAACAGCTTAGAGCTGACCAAGACCTGCTAGTCGGCAGATGGGTGAAGTCCTTGCAGCCAAGAGTATGAACTCGAACGCCCCTCCAAAAGCTACCCCAAACGCAGGTCGTTGCCTCGATCAGAGGAGGAAGCACCCACGTCACCAGCGCACGACATGGCAGACCGGCCACCCCATGGCCGCGACAGAGAAGCCTCTCGGCCCTCCGCTCAAGCCACGCCCCGACGCCGCTCAAAAAGTACCAAGGCACGGTAAAACGCGCCGGACTTGCGAGATATTTTGGAGGATAAGGCAAAGCATACAAGATCGATCTACAGATCGCGTGCGCATAACGACTCGGGATGATTACCGTCACACGGATACAGCAACCCGGCGGGCGAACACGAGAGACAAAGCTCATATGAGCTACGCCGTGATATAGCCCAATCTGAGGCGCCAAGACACCCACTATGCTTCACAGATGAAGTAATGGATCATCAAATCCACGAGGGCTTCAAACCCGTAAACATCGAATCATACGATGGTACCACAGATCCTGCGATGCGGATCGAGGACTATCTCCTCCATATCCACATGGCCCGCGGTGATGATCTACATGCCATCAAATACCTCCCACTCAAGCTTAAAGGACCAGCTCGGCATTGGCTCAACAGCTTGCCGGCAGAGTCAATCGGTTGTTGGGAGGACACGAAGCCGCATTCCTTGATAACTTCCGGGGCACATATGTGCGACCACCAGACGCCGATGACCTTAGCCACATAATTCAGCAGCCAGAAGAATCGGCCAGACAATTCTAGACGCGGTTCCTAACAAAGAAAAATCAGATCGTCGACTGTCCGGATGCAGAGGCGCTAGCAGCCTTCAAACACAACATCCGCGACGAGTGGCTAGCCCGACACCTAGGACAGGAAAAGCCGAAATCCATGGCAGCCCTCACCACACTCATGACCCGCTTTTGCGCGGTAGAGGACAGCTGGCTAGCTCGAAGCAACAACTTGGCCAAACACCCTGGTAGTTCGGATACCAAGGGCAGCAATGGCAGGTCGCGTCGCAACATGCATAAACGCCGCATTAACGGTGATAATGCTGAAGATACGACGGTAAATGCTCGATTCAGAGGCTCTAAACCCGGTCAGCGGAAGAAGCCATTCATAAGAAATACCCAGGGCTCGTCCAACTTGGGCCGAATACTCGATCGCTTGTGCCAGATACATGGCACCCCCGAAAAACCAGCCAACCACACCAACAGGGATTGTTGGGTGTTCAAGCAAGCAGGCAAGCTAAGCGCCGAAAACAACGACAAGGGGCTGCATAGCGATGATGAAGAAGAGCCCCGGTCGCCGAACAATAGAGGACAGAAGGGCTTTCCCACACAAGTGCGGACGGTGAACATGATATACGCAACCCACATACCCAAAAGGGAGCGGAAGCGCGCACTAAGGGACGATATCGCTGATGGAGCGATCGCCTCAAGTTCAACCCATGGTCTGCCTGCCCGATCACCTTCGATCGAAGGGACCACCCCACTAGCATCCGTCACGGCGGTTTCACCGCATTGGTTCTTGACCCAATTATTGACGGATTTCACCTCACCAGAGTCCTGATGGACGGCGGCAGCAGCCTGAACCTGATTTATCGGGATACGGTCGCAAAATGGGCATAGACCCGTCAAGGATCAAACCCACAAAGACGACCTTTAAAGGCGTCATTCCAGGTGTAGAGGCCAACTGCACAGGCTCCGTTACACTTGAAGTGGTCTTCGGATCCCCAGATAACTTCCGGAGTGAGGAGTTAATCTTCGACATAGCCCCGTCCATAGCGGCTATCACGCACCGCCGGACGAACCGCATTCGCCAAAATTCAATGCGGTGCCGCACTACGCGCATACCTCAAACTCAAGATGCCAGGCCCTCGAGGGTAATCACGGTCAATGGAAACACGAGCGCTCCCTCCGAGCGGAGGAGCATACGGCCGCCCTTGCGCGAAGTGCGAACAGCCTCTTAAGGCAATTCTCCATCCGCCAATAAACAATTGGACACCGCTCAAAGCGCTTCGGAGTAACCTATAGCAAGACCGCTCGCACGTTCGAACAAGCGTAGTAATGCAGCCCCAACCCCAGCCCTGGTGAACTCGCTGAAGCCGATTACACGCACGTAATTGCGCCTGAAGCACAATGGGCATAGGGGACGGGCCACGACCACAAGACGCCTGCACGCGGCTAGACCGCACTAGGGGCTCCCGTTTGTGTCATTCCTTTTTTTCTTTCTCTTCCTTTTACTTTCAGGACTCTGTTCTCCAGAAGCCTTGTCCGGCATTCGCGCCGAATACACGATGCAACAGCCAGGGAAGCAGAAAACTGCGTCGAGTGTCCAGGTGGTCTCTATTACGAGCAGTATACCTGTTTTACATACCACACCGCAAACTTACCCCTAGAAGGGGGACATGTCAAAAGTCCCGTACCTTGCTTATCGCACAATTTGTATCATTATGCTATTATTTGCAGTTTCTTTTGAATAACCAATATATAGCTCTTGCCTATTATTGCATTCTTTCCCATTATATATGTTCACTTATGACATTGCGCAACCGTACAATTTGGTACGGCCAATACACCAAGGGCTTATGTACCCCAAAAACATGGTGTGACAAGTCTGAAGACTTTCACAAGTGCGGCACCCCGAACTTATAGCATTATATGCATCGGCTCCGAATCATGTCTTGGGTCAATAGTTGGGTTTGCCCGGCTCCCATGTTTTGGTACCTTACGTCCCGTTATATCGGCTAAGGTAGCGCTGGGAGAACCACTGCGATTGTGCCCCGGTTGAGCTGGGTTGAGCACCTCAGTGGAGAAAGCTAAAACTCACCGTCATGATAAGGCGAGAGCCGGTCGCTGTTCGAGAGATTTCTTAGAGTCCCTAAAGACTTATGCCCCTTAGAGCGAGGAACCGGCATTGTCCGCCAAGGCGTGGATAGCGCCCGAACTCGGTCTTCGAATACTAGGGGCTTCACGAAATTTAAAATTATAGAATTCTATGGCTAAGTGAGAGTGTTCAAGCATTATAGTCCGGTTGCCTGGTTCGTTGCGTTGGCGCCGCCTCAAGGACCCAAGTATGGGAACAAGAGCGCTCAAGTTTATCCCGAACACCCCAAACACTTTCGTGGCATGGGGGCTGAAGCCAACGACTCGCCATCTCTCAAATTTGATAAACGGCCGCACAGAAGGTAATATTTTAAATTCAAAAGCGTTGCTTAGCGCATATGAAAAAGTTTTCAGTGTACATGATAACAAATGCGAGTCTACTCAAATATTGCATCTTTGGAGCATCCACCCGCTATAAGACGGGCACCCTTCAGGACGCCCTCATAATACTTCTCGGGCTTGCGATGTTCTTTGCCCGGCGGCGGCCTGTCCTTCACCAGCTTCTCCGCGTCCAGCTTGCCCCAGTGCACCTTGGCACGGGCAAGGGCCCTACGGGCACCTTCAATACAGACGGAGCGCTTGATGACTTCGATCCATGGACAGGCATCCACCACCGCCAGACTAGCCCAGTAGCTCCTGTGCATGGCCTCATTTGGCCACAGCCGAGCTATAAGGCCCTTCATGGCCTGTTCGGCGACCTTGTGGAGCTCGACCAATTGCTTCAGATTGGTCGCTCAAGAAGTGTTCGCCTCAGCATCTTGAGACCAGAACATCTTTTCCGTCGAGCTCCCTTCTTCGGCTCGGTAGAAAGCGGCGGCATCGGAGACACTCCGCGGCAGATCTGCGAACGCTCCTGGAGAGCTCCGGATTCGGGTAATTACTAGATAATTGACTTTTACATACTTGCTCCGCATAAAGAATGCCTTACCCACCGCGATCTTCTTTATTGCCTCAATCTCCTGAAGGGCTTTTTGGGCCTCGGCCTTAGCAGCTTTGGCACTCTCAAGAGCTGAGGCAAGCCCGGACTCTCGGGTCTTCGAGTCACGCTCCAAACCCTCGTGTTTTTCCACGAGATCCTGGAGCTCTTGCCGTACCTCCGCCAGCTGTGCCTCCCCCTTCTCTTGCTCGGTGCGCTCCGCGGCCGCTTTGTTTTCGGCCGCGGACATCACCTCCTTCAGGGTCGCCACCTCGCTCGTGGCCCCTGCAGTACCCATGTTATTCCTGTTATCTTTTGCAACCACATTTTTTAAATTCCATAAGGTATTACTTACCTTCCTTGTCCTCGAGCTGCTTCTTGGCTTGGCCGAGCTCGTTCTCGGACCGCTCGAGGCTCTCCTTCAATGCATTGACCTCCATGATCGGTCATGACAGAGGTCAACAGGGCAGCCTGCATTCCCATATTGACATAATTATGTTAGACTCTTGCGTATATCTTTTTAGATCCTCAGTCCGGCTTTTCTTTCCAACACCGAACTAAGCATCGAGGCTACTGTCTATGCGGTAATCTTCTTACATATATTTAAAACTTACCTCAAAGCCTGTTAGAAGGCCAGAAGCCATCAGCCCGCTCTTGGCGGTCTGAACTTCCGGATCACCACACTCATAGCGAGGCGGTGCTCCTCCTCGATGGAGGCGCTGTTAAGCGCCTCCGATGCTATCCGGTGCCTCCGGTTGGACGGAGGACACCGGCGTCTTACCCTTCCTATGAAGGGGCCGCTTGTCGGACTTCGAATCGCTGAAGGTTCGGTATGGAGTCGGACAAGGGTTGGGCTTAGAGCCCCGGGGTCTCGCTCCCTCGCGCCTGGAGTCCGGGAGGCTGCCTTGCGGCGCCTCCTGCGCCACCTCCTCTTGACCAGGCCCCCCTTGGGGCCCCACCTCAGCGTCGTCAGCGGCGTGAGGTGAGGAGGCGGACGGAAGTGAAGTACTCTCCAGTTCCGACGAATTCAGGGACCCTCTCGACGAAGCGGCGAGCTCGTCCTTGGGCGGGCTGCATGATTGTTCGACATTAGAGAACACTATGCAATGAAAAAAAAAGCCATGGGTATCCGGACACTTACGATCTCGCTAGGGGCTTGGCCCTCGAGAGCCACTCCTCCTCGCCGTCGTTGGCGTTGGTGGAGACGTCCGGAGGAAGGGTTCTTCACTTCTTGAACCCTCCGGCCTCCCACTGGGCGGCCTTTTTTTCTTCTCTCCCCGGTGGGGAGAGGCTTGCTTCCTCCTCCTCGTTTTCACGGGAGGAGTCCGCCTCAGTCGTCGGACGATGAGTCCGACAACACTGGCGCCGGGCACTCCTTCGAGTCCCCGTGGCCTTCTTCTTGGCCTTCTTCTTCGGCACCACGTAAGGCGCCGGGCAGCAACCCGCCAAGCGGGCATCTACCGGGTCTTCGGCAAAGGAGCGGACGGTTATCCTGCCCGGATGTGCTCCGCCGATCTGTCAAAGGCAAGGAGTTTAGATCCGCATAGAGTCAAACTATGAAAAGCAAGATTCCCGTGAAGGGCAAAATAGCTTACCTCGGTAGCTTGACGCTGCGAGCTGAATCCGCAATCTTCTGTAGCGGATGAGGGAGCCTCGGCGCCCTTGAACAGCACCTTCCAGGCATCTACGTACGTAGTGTCGAAGAGCCTCTTCAGGGTTGGATGCTGTGCCGGATCGAACTCCCGCAATTTGAAGGCCCGTTGTTGGCATGGGAGGATCCGGCGGATGAGCATAACCTGGACCACATTGACGAGCCTGAGATTCTTGTTCACCAAGGTCCGCATGCAGGTTTGGAGTCCGGTCAGCTCTTCCGAATTACCCCACGCCAGGCCAGTCTCCTTCCAAGAAGTGAGCCGCGTGGGAATACCAGACCAAAATTCGGGGGCCGCCGCCCATTTAGGGTCGCGTGGCTCGGTGATGTAGAACCATCCCGATTGCCACCCCTTCACGGTCTCCACAAAGGAGCCATCGAGCCATAAGACGTTGGCGATCCTGCCGACCATGGCGCCTCCGCACTCCGCCTTGCGGCCGCCCACAACCTTCGGCTTGACATTGAAGGTCTTCAACCATAAGCCGAAGTGGGGCGGATGCAGAGGAAAGCCTCGCACACGATGATGAACGCCGAGATGTTGAGGATGAAATTCGGGGCCAGATCGTGGAAGTCTAGGCCGTAGTAGAACATGAGCCCTCGGACGAATGGGTGAAGTGGAAAACCCAGTCCGCGGAGGAAGTGGGCAATCATCGACCGCTCATGGGGCTCGGGGTGGGATGAGCTGCCCTTCGTCGGGCAGCCGATGTGTGACGTCGCCGGACAAGTATCCGGCCTTCGCGATCTTTTACTTGGCCTCCGTGACGGAGGAGACCATCCACCGCCTCCCGCTCCGGACATGGCTGGAGATGGTTGAGGAAGGATGTGCGGACTTCTGTGGCTGGAGCTCGAGTCGCGGAAATGGATGAGAAAGGAGGAGGAAGGCGTGGGTGAAAAGGGTGGATCCTTATCCCCTTATATGGACGGACGAGGCTATGCGTCCCCCACCAGCCTGATAAAACTCGCTTATCTTCCAAGCGCCGCAATCAATGGCGTGGTTGGGTTACCCACGTCCGTATTGATGAGAATCCCGGAATAAGGGGGCACGATCTACGCTTTGATAAGACGTGCCAAGGAAACCGCCTCGCTAAACGCGCTGAGGTGGGACAGTAAAAAACGATTCGAATAAAGGCCTGGCCGTGGTGTGATGTCACACCGCGGAATACGTCAGCAGATCTGTGCAAAAAATTATTCTCTCTACGGTGGTATGTGGAACTTGTTTTGCGGAGCCGGACACTATCCTTGTGTTCAAAACCTTCAATGAAGTATTCGAAGGAGGAACCCGCCTTGCAATGTCGAAGACAATATGCGCGCCGGACTCGTCGTCATTGAAGCCTGGTTCAGGCTACTCTTGAGGAGTCTGGACTAGGGGTGTCCGGATAGCGAACTATCATCTTTGGCCGGACTCGTGGACTATGAAGATACAAGATTGAAGACTTCGTCCCTTGTCCGGATAGGACTTTCCTTGGCGTGGAAGGCAAGCTTGGCGATACGGATATGTACATTTCCTACCATTGTAACCCACTCTGTGTAACCCTAACCCTATTCGGTGTCTATATAAACCGAAGGGTTTTAGTCCGTAGGACGAAGAACAATCATACCATAGGCTAGCTTCTAGGGTTTAGCCTCTCTGATCTCATGGTAGGTCTACTCTTGTACTACCCATATCATCAATATTAATCAAGAAGGAGTAGGGTATTACCTCCATCGAGAGGGCCCGAACCTGGGTAAAAACATCGTGTCCCTTGTTTCCTGTTACCATCCGCCTAGACGCACAGTTCGGGACCCCCTACCCGAGATCCGCCGATTTTGACACCGGCACCGAACAATCTAAACCATACTATACATCAAACAATCTCACATTTTATTTGAATTTGAGATAATGTGCGGCGTTTGCAGCTTACAACTAAATATCGAGCAATCTAAACAATACTATATATCGAACATTCTCACATTTTATTTGAATTTGTGGTAATGTGTGGTGTTTGCAACTCACATCTAAATACTTGTAGGCGTGAGGCGGGGCACCATACATAATGTGATAAACACATTATACATATGAGACATGGTTTAGATTATGAAGATCTAGCTAGAGCTAGAAATGTAATGAGATTTGAAATCAAAATAAAGTGGATTCAAAAAATCTAGTTCGAGTTCATATAGTACACATAGTTCATATGTAACTCGATACTGATCATGTGGTGTGCTGTGAAGATAATACACAAAAGATGGTTTAACTTGACAATAATGATGATTGTAGATCTTATTAAAACAGAGAAACAAATTCAAATGCTTTGACTTCACAACAATCATTACTGTAGATCTTATTCAAATTTAGTTCATATTGAAGCGGTAGTATATACGTTTGGAATGCACTAAAACATTCATTTGAGTAGTAGGTTGCATGCATTATACACGTAGCGAAATATTTTAATTGAACATAACATGAATTCAAAGTTTTGAATGACATTTGTAGTGCGCATTGATTTGGTACAGTACACGTTAGGTTTGTTCGGAAATTTCAACCCGCGCCTTGTTAGCCCGAAATATTTAAGATATATCTTTGTCTCGTTGTGCTCCGACAACTCCCTCCATCTCAACCCGCGCCTTGCTATTCCGAAATTACAACGCGCGCGAAAACTCCCACCTCCTGTGAAATCCCGACACGCGAAATGCCCGTGGTACCCCTGAACCGAAAGAACCGCCTCAAACCGGTGGGGGGTACTTTCGCAACTTACCCCACATTTCGGACAAGCGCGTCTCTAAGCCATGGTTCCCCACTGCCATCCCATCCGCCCACCCATTCGTACACCGAGGCCGCGAAAACCCGCGACGAAACCCCACACCCTGCTCCGTCCGCCACCAAGCCGGAGCTTCTTCCCCGACGACGTCGTCCACAGCAACACCTCGACGTCCCTCATCCACCGTACTGGATGAGGATCCGTCGTCGATCTCATCGTCCCGCCGGTTCAGCCACCCCGTCCTCCACCTCCAAGGAGCTTCCCCGATGTTCCCCTCGTCTTTCGCGCCACCTCCATTCCCACACCGCCGTCTTCACCTGCACCACCGGAAGAGCATCATCATCACCGTTTCCTCGGATGAAGCTGCGGCCTAAACGACGCCACCAAAGAGGTTGTACACTAATCACCGCATTTTCTTCTTTATTCGATCTCACGGTGCTGCCGGCGCTCGGTCCCGAGCCGACACGGCGCGACTCCATCCACGGCGGAGTCGTCGGCCACTTCCTCCATGGCGTCACTCCCTCGGCGGCGACGTCCACATCAGTACGAGCTGCTGCTGCTTTAGCTCTCGCTCGCGCTGCTGCTCTGCTCTTGCTCTCAGTCCCCTGCCTGGTCTGCTCTTGCTATTGCTCTTGCTCGCGCTGCTGCTCTCGCTCTTGCTCTTGCTTGCGATGCTACTCCGATTTGGCTACACTTTAGTCGACTGAATCGACTTTTGGGTCAGTCAATTTCCAAGGGGTGAGCTCGCTAGGGTGAAGGAAGAACCAGCCGCAGCGGGGAGGGGGCTCGCTGGAGAGGTACCCCACTATCTATATTAGGGTTCAGGATGGGGCGGTGGTGGCGGCGGTGGCGGGCGTTAAGGCGGTGGCGTGGGGATCACCGGAGAAAAGCTCGGCACGGGGGCCTAGAGGGATGGCAGGCGGCGGACCGGTGGTGGGAGTGTTTTCGGGGCGGGCGGGCGGCGCACCGCCGCCATGGCGGCGGGGCTGCTGTTTGGCCGGTGGTGCTGGTGGCTCGGGGGTGGAGGTTGAGATGAACCGCAGGCCCTTGATTTCATATCCAACGGCTGCAAAATCGACTAACCAGAGATGAAAAGTCATCGACCGACGTGTAGCCTCACCTTGCTAGTGCGTTCGGTGGCCGACAAACAAAATTCAGTTTCGACAAACAAAATTCAGTTTGGACAGATTAGGTTCGGTTTAAACAGTTAAGTTCAGTTTGACGGTTAAGTTCAGAGATGAGCGCTGATGTATTTTACATCTAGCACTTTGTGGTTATGTATTTACGTCTTGTATTGGAGATGCTATTAGAATTCCACTTAGGTTAACGTTGTTCGTTGTCTCTCTTGTCCTGCTTCAGCCTCGGCGTCGTACAACTCACCGGAGCTGCTCCAACGACGAAACCCTCCATCACAGCGGAGCGATACCTCGGGCTCCATCTCCGACGCCTAAGATCTTCTTCCCCTCCTCCGACAACAAAGTCAGCCGGAGCATCCTCACCGGCCAACCCAATCACGCTGAGATCGACATGGCTTCGCCAAAGAGGTTGTACACTTGTTGCATCTCTTTTTTACTCTACATGTTATATATATTGTCCACTGAGCACACGGATTTGTTCCTTTAGTGTCTCCTTGAAAGAAAAAACGTAGGAATTTTAATTTTCACTTGTCCTCCTTTTCAAATTCCTATTCATGAAGCACAAGACTAAGAGATAGTAGCATAATAACATTATAACCGTACATTTTCTTGTGGTTTGACTTAATCTCACCATGCTTCTTTGCATCCTGTGATCTTCCAATTGTTGTGAATCAAACACCCAGATTGGTAGAAATCCTGTGTTTTTAAATTATCTGTTTTGCACGTGCATTCCTATCCTATTCCTGTCTATTTCCTATCCCTGCATTGTTGGAATCCTCCAATTCAAACGAGCCCTTACAGAATTACTTCTCTTACAGATAGTTGTCAAAGAAAACCTTGCGTGGTTTGTCCCGTCCTGCTGCGCCGTCGTGCACCCCAGCTCAGCTGCTCCAACGACGAAGGGTCCAGCGAGAGCAGGATCCGCCTCGACTGTCTTCGCCGCCTCAGATCTTCTTCCCTTGGCGCAGCCATGAAAACTGCATTACCATCATCAACCGAGCAGATGACCTCGAGGACTACACGGGTCCGCAAGAGATGTCGCACTCTTTCGTGTCTACTTACGTTATGCATCGCTTAATATTACATGCTGCTTTATCGTCCTGTTCATCGATTAGACTCTGAGTCAGCTCCAAACTAATGGTCAAACTTGAGTTTTTAAATGGTTGTGGGGTACATATCGGGGCCGCTATCAATAGTATCTATCTACTATCTGGTTAATCTCCGGTGTCTACTATGAGTTTCATGTTGGGTGGGAAACAAACAGTAAAGAAGCCATTATCTGTATTTACTAACTGAAGCCATTATCTGCTGCTATTATTGGTTTTGGGTCTATCCACAAAGTTGCTACCATCACTCTGGATTTTGCATGCACTCCTTACATAATCTCACTATGTTTTATTCCTATGCATGAAAGTTATTGTAAACAATGGAACTGAACATGTAGAGCAAAAGAGACGAGCCTTGCGTGGCAATATAATTTCATGCAGACATCGCTCCATGGTAGGCGCAAAGGCAGCCCCCCCTCCACGCATTTCGGATTGTAATCAAGAGGAAGATATCTGCTCGAGGGGATTCAGAAGGATAAGATAACTCCTATTTACCCCCGAGGTCTTCGCCTAACTTGGCATGCTGATGTTGGTTATATCATGCATATGGTGTCTTGCATTGCTTACTTTATACATCAAATATCTCATCTCGCTTAGTTTAGACATCCTTTGTGCGAATGCCATCTGCTTAGTTTATTCATCGCTTATGTGAATTATGCAACGCCACCTTGTTTAGCCAGGCATCATATATGTGAATTTTGCAATGCCATCCTGCTTAGCCAGTCATCTTATATGTAAATTATATCAGGCCATCTTTTTTTTGTTACATATTACTTTCGTCAACAATGTTAGTACATTCAACTGCTCTTCGTGTGCATCAGCCATTTGACACGGTGATGGCAAATTCTGGAGTGAAAACAAGGTCTTCTGAGCAGACTATGCTATCTGACGAAGCGCATATCTCGCTGGTTACGGATAGCTCCTCAGAGGAGGATTCAGAGACAAATGACCAGTCCTATCCCCCCCCACCCCCGAGGTGTATGCTCTAACTTGGCAGGGTTATGTTGCTCATATCGTGTGTATGGTGTCTCGCATTGCTATGCCATTTGATTAGTTTAGACATGCTTTGTGTGAATGCCACATGTTCAGTGTCTAATTACCATATATGTGTATTATGCATTGCCATCTTGTTGCAAGACATTATATATGTGAATTATACAATGCTATCTTGTTGCAAAGGCATTATATATGTGAATTATGCAATGCCATGTTGTTTAGCCAATCATCATGTATGTGAATTATATCATGCTATCATTTTTTTGTATTACGTGTTCCATTTGTCGACAACATTTGTATATTCAACTACTCTTCCTATGCATCAGCCATTTGAAGCGGTGATGGAAGTATCTGAGTGAAAACAAGGTATTCAGAGCAGACAATGCTACCTGCTGAAGCAGACATCTTGCTAGCTACAGAGAGCTCCTCAGAGGAGGACTCAGAGACTGATGACCAGTCATATTTCCCCCCTAAGGTCTATGCTCAAACTTGGCAGGGTTATATTACCCATGTCATGCACGTTGTCTTGCATTGCTTAGTTTTTACATCATATATAGATTGCCATCTGCCTACTTGCTTACTATATAAATAATATATTTGAATTATATCATGCCATCATGTTTACATAGTACATACACATCATCTATCTGAATTATGGCATGGAAACCCATTTAATAAAGACATCATATAGTTATATCATCTCATCCTGTTTAGTGTTTACAGTCATCATATTTAGAATTATGGCATTCTATCCATGAATGTATGTGAATTATGGCATGCCAACCTATTTAATAAACACATTATATAGTTATGTCATGTCATCCTGTTTACATAGTCTCATATTTTGAACTATGTCTTTCCATCTTTTTTAGTTAGCCATCATAATGTGAAATTGTGTCATGCTATCATGTTTAGTTAGCCATCATATATGTGAAATTGTGTCATGCTATCATGTTTGGTTAGACAACATAAATATGAATTATTTCATGCCCTCTTTTATTCCCCACTATCCATTGCACCTGTCTATCATACAATGTCTATACTTTCAATTACTTTTCTTGTTTATCAGCCATTTGAATTGGAGAGCGTGATGGAAGTATCTAAGGGAGTAACAACACGGTCTTTAGAAAAGATTGTGCTACCAGTTGATGCAGATAGAACCACGGTTGTACTTGCCCAAGGACCAGATCCACCACACATAACCCAGACTCTCGCAGATTGTACCCTACCCAGTTGGACAGAGAACCAGCTACACCCCTTTTAACCCCAACCCCGGCAGATAGTAACCCAGTTCCAGTTGACACAGCACCGTCTCCACCATAGAGCACCCAAACACGAGCGGTTAGTAAGGGAACTGCAGTGCCCAAAGCATGAGGACCACCACTCCGAATCCCAACTCAATGCTTAAAGGAGAAGAAGATTTGTTCTCAGGTCAGGTTCTGTAGCTATGGTTCATACTCCTTTGCTCTTGCATTACTATATTTACTCATACCAACTATTTTCAAATTTGAAGGATGGAATTGAAACTCCAATGGCGCAACAGGTATGTTTTAAACCTGTTTCTTTAACTGGTTTCTTTGTTGTAACCTGCTCTATGTTGATTTCAGTTTCAATTGAATAAACAGTTATGTTCTCATGTCATGCACATTACAAGTGTTGTTATTGCTCTATAGTTACCCACACTTATATTCTGTCTATTCTGCTTTGTCTTGAACAAATATTATTTGAACTGTGTCTCTATCTTGATTTGGCAACAAAAACTAGAATGATATAGACCATAAAGTGACCATGGCACATAGATATATGTTTGTTTCATGTTGTTATCCTGTCCTCTTTACTCTGAACTCATTTACCAAAATGAGTTTCATACACAACATGGTAAACATGTGATGTGTACGCTAGTTTCTCTTTTAGAATGCGGACAAAATATTGGAGAACGATACGCGTTATCCAATGGTAAAGGAAGTAATGCAGATAGTTCAAGATAGTGAGACATCCCTGTTGGTCTCCAAGAAAGCTGATAAAAACTATCTTGACGATAGTGAGGGAACCCAAAAGTCTTGTCTTGATGTAGTGTTCGAGTTACTGGCCACTACTGCTGGCACAAGCTCTTGAACTCATTTGCTGAATCGGTTCATCTTCTTGAGTCTCAACTTCAAGTTGAAAGACATCGATCGAGATGTCTTTGCGACAGAAGATGAAGGGTGAGGAAGTCCCTGCGAGAATTCAGATGCATATTTTCCGGTGCAATGACAATATTTGGAGGATTTAAGCGCCAAACAAGAGAAAGTTAATAAGCTTGCTAAGCATCTTGCCAGCATTATGGGTACCCAGGATATTGTTTCTTGAGATCTTCTGAAGTGGTTTTAGTTCTGGATTTATTTTGCTGTGGCGTTTATTTGCGCTGGTCGCCAACTTTGACAACCAGTGTATATGATATGCTGCTTTGTTCCCTATATTTGCACTAGTGGCGAACTTTGATGCCCAGTGGATGTAATATGTGTAACAGCCGTGATTGCCTAGCATAAGTTGCTTGCTTATTTATTTCCTTGTTGTCTTGTTTATTTGTTTGCTTGTAGTCAGTGCGGTTCTTTTTAAAACTAGGCCACAATAACCATGGGCTAATATTTACTGTAGTGACACTGGGCCTCCTACGAGCCGTAGAAAGAGTGGGCCTTCTACGGGCCGTAGAAACAGTAGGCCTTCTACGGGTCGTAGAAACACTGGGACTTCTACGGGCCGTAGAAACAATGGGCCTTCTACGGGCCGTAGAAACAATGGGCCTTCTACGGGCCGTAGAAAGAATGGGCCTTCTACGGGCCGTATCATCAATGGGCCTTATACGGGTCGTATGACCATAACGGGCCATCGTTAATAGGTCGTATTTGATGACGCTATGAAAACGGCCCAACGTATTAACGGACCACAAACGGGCCGATGTAACCACAAGCTGAATTTGGCCCACAAGCAGAAAATGACAGTAACGGGCCGTAAGTAAATGAATGCTGGAAATGAGCCCAAGAATAAATGGGCTCTGAGAAGGCCGAAAGATAACATTTGCTGGAAACCGCCCAACTGAATAACGGGCCCTTAATGGGTATAAAGTGATATACTGTTCATTACGGGCCGTTCACCACGGCCGTTAGTGGGTGTAAAGTGATACACTGTTCATTGCGGGCCAGTTTCACCACGGGCCGTTAATAGGCCAAGAGTTACATAGGGCCTCATATGGGCCGAAAGACGTCATGGGCCATACATGGGCCAGAAGTGAAAACGGGCTGGAATCATATTGGATGGCCCAGATGATACTACTGGGCCTAATTCGGATAGGGCGTAACGGGCCTTGGGTTAGCGGGCTGTAAATGGGCTATATGCGAATAGGCCGTTAACAGGCTTTCCATGGGCCGGCCCTCCACCTTTTGACCAAGTCAAACGGGCAGGCCTTTTCACAGGAATGGGCCTTTGTTGGGCCGTGCCACGTGTCGACGTATCATAGGCGCCTTCTGTCCAATGAGTGAATGACATTTGTCCCAACGGTGAGCCGACACGTGTTTCCTCCTGCCGATGATGATTTTACACGCGGAAAATCCCCATTGGTCGGGGCTGTTAACGGGTTATCGGATCCAAAACCCGATCCGATAGCTTAATGGCGTTCCGTTACGGTGGATGCCACGTGTCGGTCACCCTTGACGAAAGCAGTTCTATGACACGTGATTTATTGTCCTGGAAGTGGACACTTCCGTGATGATAATTTTGGTAATGTCATCGAACACTTCTACGACAGCACAGGTATGACTATCTTGATTCTGTCATAAATTTGTCATGGATGTACATGCATGACAAAAAACGCGACCTACTGTGGCAAACACGTATCATCACGGAAGTGTATTTTTTTGTAGTGAAAGGAATCCAGATTTCACAAAGAACCAAACACATCAAGAGACGCTTCAACTCCATCCATGATCAAGTCAAGGAGGGAGACATAGAGATTTGCAAAATACATACGGATCTGAATGTGGCAGACCCGTTGACTAAGCCTCTTCCACGAGAAAAACATGATCAGCACCAAGAATCTATGGGTGTTAGAATCATTACAATATAATCTAGATTATTGATTCTAGTGCAAGTGGGAGACTGAAGGAAATATGCCCTAGAGGCAATAATAAAGTTGTTATTTATATTTCCTTATATCATTATAAATGTTTATTATTCATGCTAGAATTGTATTGAACGGAAACTTGATACATGTGTGGATACATAGACAAAACACGGTGTCCCTAGTAAGCCTCTACTAGACTAGCTCGTTAATCAAAGATGGTTAAGTTTCCTAGCCATAGACATGTGTAGTCATTTGATGAACGGGATCACATCATTAGGAGAACTAGTTGATGCCCCGCGCGTTGCCGCGGGAATTTGTTGTGGATTTCTATGTAACTTGCACACAATAAATAAGTTAACAGTTCGAATTAATATTATGAGATTTCATATAGGTAACAATAAGCAACAATATGATAGCTTTCATATAGAGGCAATGACTAAAATTATTAGTGGTCCATAGTCAAAAAAAAAATTTATTAGTGGTCTAAATATATATTGTATTGATAGCATGAACCATGTCTCAGCATAATCTATTTCACGTTGTTTGGAGGATTGTCTTCTTCGACCAATAGTTAGTAGAGAAGAGTAATATAATGCAGGCGGGATATAGAATTTATTCACTCTGATATATATATTTGATTTTGTACTGCTAAAGGCGCATTGAAGTATATGAGAATTTTCGTCAGTTACAATAGAATTTTTCTCCCACTTAGTTACATTAGAACTGATTTCCCACTGAAACAATTGGTAAGGACATGTGATAGATGACATAGAGAAAGGTAATAAATAAATTATCTAATGACTGGACCAAATGTAATAGACCAAGCAACCATATAGCAGGAACCAATGGAATTATCTACCTAACATATTGAGACTGGGGACACACAGCAAAGAAAACAAACAGAGTGATGCAAACGCAGCCATCCGGCCAAAGGCCATCGATATTGAGATGCACCCATTGGCACATGCAGAACATAACAAAAAGGAAGCCAGCACACACATGCACAGAAGGAATATGACGCAATCAAGAGCAGCAGAGAACACGACTTGGTCCTCGCTGATACGTCTCCAACGTATCTATAATTTTTGATTGCTCCATGCTATATTATCTACTATTTTGGACATTATTGGGCTTTGTTATCCACTTTTATATTATTATTGGGACTAACCTATTAACCGGAGGCCCAGCCCGGAATTGCTGTTTTTTGCCTATTTCAGAGTTTCAAACAAAAGGAATATCAAACAGAGTCCAAACGGAATGAAACCTTCGGGAATGTGATTTTCTCACCGAACATGATCCGGGAGACTTGGACCCTACGTCAAGAAACAAAGGAGGAAGCCACGAGGTAGGGGGCGCGCCCACCCCCCCAGGGCGCGCCCTCCACCCTCGTTGGCCCCCTGTTGCTCCACCGACGTACTCCTTTCCTCCTATATATACCTACGTACCCCCAAACAATCAGATACGGAGCCAAAAACCTAATTCCACCGCCGCAACCTTCTGTACCCACGAGATCCCATCTTGGGGCCTGTTCCGGAGCTCCGCCGGAGGGGGCACCCATCACGGAGGGCATGTACATCAACACCATAGCCTCTCCGATGAAGTGTGAATAGTTTACCTCAGACCTTCGGGTCCATAGTTAGTAGCTAGATGGCTTCTTCTCTCTTTTTGGATCTCACTACAATGTTCTCCCCCTCTCTCGTGGAGATCTATTCGATGTAATCTTCTTTTTGCGGTGTGTTTGTTGAGACCGATGAATTGTGGGTTTATGATCAAGATTATCTATGAACAATATTTGAATCTTTTCTGAATTCTTTTATGTATGTTTGGTTATCTTTGCAAGTCTCTTCGAATTATCAGTTTGATTTGGCCTACTAGATTGATCTTTCTTGCAATGGGAGAAGTGCTTAGCTTTGGGTTCAATCTTGTTGTGTCCTTTCCCAGTGAATGTAGGGGCAGCAAGGCACGTATTGTATTGTTGCCATCGAGGATAACAAGATGGGGTTTTTATCATATTGCATGAATTTATCCCTCTACATCATGTCATCTTGCTTAAGGGGTTACTCTGTTTTCATGAACTTAATACTCTAGATGCATGCTAGATAGCGGTCGATGAGTGGAGTAATAGTAGTAGATGCAGACAGGAGTCGGTCTACTTGTCTCGGACGTGATGCCTATATACATGATCATACCTAGATACTCTCATAACTATGCTCAATTCTGTCAATTGCTCAATAGTAATTCGTTCACCCACCGTAAAATACTTATGTTTTTGAGAGAAGCCACTAGTGAAATCTATGGCCCCCGGGTCTATCTTCATCATATTAATCCTCCAATACTTAGTTGTTTCCTTTGCTTTTATTTTACTTTGCATCTTTATCACAAAAATACCAAAAATATTATCCTATCATATCTATCAGATCTCACTCTCGTAAGTGACCGTGAAGGGATTGACAACCCCTTATCGCGTTGGTTGCGAGGAGTTATTTGTATTGTGCAAGTGCGAGGGACTCGCGCTTAGCCTCCTACTGGATTGATACCTTGGTTCTCAAAAACTGAGGGAAATACTTACGCTACTGTGTTGCATCACCCTTTCCTCTTCAAGGAAATCCAACGCAGTGCTCAAGAGGTAGCAGAGAAGATTTCTGGCACCGTTGCCGGGGAATCTACGCAAAAGTCAACATACCAAGTAGCTATCACAATCCCTTATCTCCCGCATTACATTATTTGCCATTTGCCACTCGTTTTCCTCTCCCCCACTTCACCCTTGCCGTTTTATTCGCCCTCTCTTTTCCGCTTGCCTCTTTTCGTTAGCTTTTCCCTCGCCATGTCAGAACCAAAAAGAGTTGGAGTTTCACTCCCGGGTCTTAGCGCTTTAGACAATCCTGCTGTCTTATCTAAACTCATAAATAAAAATACTATGGAAAAATCTGCCGAAATTATCAATGAAAACCTTAGTAATCTTGATGAAGAAGATTCTGGAATTTTTCGTTATTTACTTGATGAATCTTTGAAAGATCCTTGGGATAGGCTCTTGAGGATCCGTGCTAGCTATATACCTCAATACCAAATTGAGGTTTACTTAAAAAGCTTTTATGTTGGATTGCCCGCTTCGTTCAAACAAGTCTTGGATTCGATTTTTGAAGAGGGTTTTCTTGAAGGGGACCCCATAGATACCTATGAAAAGATGAAAACTATATTTGGGCACCCCATTAACGAGAAAGTTGAAATAACATCTCTTTTGCTTTCATACCAAAACGAATCTATCAAAGAGATAAAAGCTAGCCTTGATGCCAATTTCCGCAGCATACTTAATCTTTCTTCTACCATTAATGGCCATGTACTTTGTCAAAATAGAAAGATTAATTCCATAGATAGCTAGTTTTCTCTCTTCTTCCCTAAAACCAAAGATGGCAATACCTAGATCTACCCTTGCTTTTATGCCTAGCTAGGGGCGTTAAACGATAGCGCTTGTTGGGAGGCAACCCAATTTTATTTTTAGTTTTTTGCTTTTCGCTTCTGTTTAGGAATAAACATTTGTTCTAGCCTCTGGTTAGATGTGTTTTTATGTTTTAATTAGATTTTGTGCCAAGTTAAACCTATAGGATCTTCTTGGATGATAGTTATTTGATCTTGCAGAAATTTTCAGAAACTTTCTGTTCACGAAAACAATTGCTAAAAATCACCAGAACGTGATAAATAGTGATTCCAATTGCTGCTGATCAATAAACAAATTTACTAGGTCGTCCTATTTTGGCTGATTTTTTGGAGTTCCCGAAGTTTGCGTTAGTTACAGATTACTACAGACTGTTCTGTTTTTGACAGATTCTGTTTTTCGTGTGTTGTTTGCTTATTTTGATGAATCTATGGCTAGTAAAATAGTTTATAAACCATAGAGAAGTTGGAATACAGTAGGTCTAATAGCAATATAAATAAAGAATGAGTTCATTACAGTACCTTGAAGTGGTCTTTTGTTTTCTTTCGCTAACTGAGCTCACGAGATTTCTGTTGAGTTTTGTGTTGTGAAGTTTTCAAGTTTTGGGTGAAAGATTTTTGATGGATTATGGAACAAGGAGTGGCAAGAGCCTAAGCTTGGGGATACCCATGGAACCCCCAAGATAACCTAAGGACACCAAAAATCCAAAGCTTGGGGATGCCCCGGAAGGCATCCCCTCTTTCGTCTACTTCCATCGGTAACTTTACTTGGAGCTATATTTTTTTTGCACCACATGATATGTGTTTTGCTTGGATCGTCTTTTATGATTTGAGTATTTGCTTTTTAGTTTACCACAATCATCCTTGCTGTACACACCTTTTGAGAAAGCCATACATGATTAGGAAATTATTAGAATACTCTTTGTGCTTCACTTATATCTTTTGAGTTATATAGTTTTGCTTTAGTGCTTCACTTATATCTTTTGAGTTATATAGTTTTGCTTTAGTGCTTCACTTATATCTTTTAGAGCACGGTGGTGGATTTGTTTTAAAGAAACTATTGATCTCTCATGATTCACTTAGATTATTTTGAGAGTCTTAAATAGCATGGTAATTTGCTTAAATAATCTTAATATGCTAGGTATTCAAGAATAGTAAAAACCTTCTTACAAGTGTTTTGAATGCTAAGAGAAGTTTGATGCTTGATGATTGTTTTGAGATATGGAGGTAATAATATCAAAGTCGTCCTAGTTGAGTAGTTGTGAATTTGAGGAATGCTTGTGTTGAAGTTTGCAAGTCCCATAGCATGCACGTATGGTAAATGTTATGTAACAAATTTGAAACATGAGGTGTTCTTTGATTGTCCTCCTTATGAGTGGCGGTCGGGGACGAGCGATGGTCTTTTCCTACCAATCTATCCCCCTAGGAGCATGCGCGTAATGCTTGGTTTTTGATGACTTGTAGATTTTTGCAATAAGTATGTGAGTTCTTTATGACTAATGTTGAGTCCATGGATTATATGCACTCTCACCCTTCCATCAATGCTAGCCTCTTCAGTACCATGCATTGCCCTTTCTCACATTGAGAGTTGGTGCAAACTTCGCTGGTGCATCCAAACCCCGTGATATGATACGCTCTTTCACACATAAACCTCCTTATATCTTCCTCAAAACAGCTACCATACTTACCTATTATGGCATTTCCATAGCCATCCCGAGATACATTGCCATGCAACTTTCCACCATTCCATTCGTCATGACATATTCATCATTGTCATATTGCTAGCATGATTGTGTAGTTGACATAGTATTTGTGGCAAAGCCACCATTCATAATTCTTTCATACATGTCACTCTTGGTTCATTTCATATCCCGGTACACCGCCGGAGGCATTCATATAGAGTCATACTTTGTTTTAGTATCGAGTTGTAATCATTGAGTTGTAAATAAATAGAAGTGTGATGAGAATCATTTTCTAGAGCATTGTCCCAAGTGAGGAATTAAAAAAAAGAGAAAGGCCATAAAAAAGAGAAGGCCCCAAAAAAATGAGAGAAAAGGAGAGAAGGGACAATGCTACTATCCTTTGCCACACTTGTGCTTCAAAGTTGCACCATAATCTTCATGATCGAGAGTCTCTTGTTTTATCACTTTCATATACTAGTGGGAATTTTTCATTATAGAACTTGGCTTGTATATTCCAACAATGGGCCTCCTCAAGTGCCCTAGGTCTTCGTGAGCAAGCAAGTTGGATGCACACCCACTTAGTTTCTTTTGTTGAGCTTTCATACATTTATAGCTCTAGTGCATTCGTTGCATGGCACTCCCTACTCCTTGCATCAACATCAATCGACGGACATCTCCATATCTCATTGATTAGCCTCGTTGGTGTGAGACTTTCTCCTTTTTTGTCTTCTCCACATAACCCCCATCATCATATTCTATTCCACCCATAGTGCTATGTCCATGGCTCGCTCTCATATATTGCGTGAAAGTTTATAGGTTTGAGATTACTAAAGTATGAAACAATTTCTTGGCTTGTCATCGGGGTTGTGCATGATGAGAGCATTCTTGTGTGATGAAAATGGAGCATGACTAAACTATATGATTTTGTAGGGATGAACTTTCTTTGGCCATGTTATTTTGAGAAGACATAATTTCTTAGTTAGTATGCTTGAAGTATTCTCATTTTGATGTCAATATGAACTTTTGTCTTGAATCTATCGGATCTGAATATTCATGCCACAATTAAGAAGAATTACATTTAAATCATGCCAAGTAGCACGCTGCATCAAAAAATATCTTTTTTATCATTTACCTACTCGAGGACGAGCAGGAATTAAGCTTGGGGATGCTTGATACGTCTCCAACGTATCTATAATTTTTATTGCTCCATGCTATATTATCTACTGTTTTGGACATTATAGGGCTTTATTATCCACTTTTATATTATTTTGGGGACTAACCTATTAACCGGAGGCCCAGCCCAGAATTGCTGTTTTTTGCCTATTTCAGAGTTTCGAAGAAAAGCAATATCAAACGGAGTCCAAACAGAATGAAACCTTCAGGAACGTGATTTTCTCACCGAACATGATCCAGGAGACTTGGACCCTACATCAAGAAACGAAGGAGGAAGCCACGAGGTAGGGGGGTGCGCCCTCCACCCTCGTGGGCCCCCTGTTGCTCCACCAACGTACTCCTTCCTCCTATATATACCTACGTACCCCCAAACGATCAGATACGGAGCCAAAAACCTAATTCCGCCGTCGCAACCTTCTATACCCACGAGATCCCATCTTGGGGCCTGTTCCGGAGCTCCCCCGGAGGGGGCACCCATCACGAAGGGCTTCTACATCAACACCATAGCCTCTCCGATGAAGTGTGAGTAGTTTACCTCAGACCTTCGGGTCCATAGTTAGTATCTAGATGGCTTCTTCTCTATTTTTGGATCTCAATACAATGTTCTCCCCCTCTCTCGTGGAGATCTATTCGATGTAATCTTCTTTTTGCGGTGTGTTTGTTGAGACCGATGAATTATGGGTTTATGATCAAGATTATCTATGAACAATATTTGAATCTTTTCTGAATTCTTTTATGTATGATTGGTTATCTTTGCAAGTCTCTTCGAATTATCAGTTTGGTTTGGCCTACTAGATTGATCTTTCTTGCAATGGGAGAAGTGCTTAGCTTTGGGTTCAATCTTGCGGTGTCCTTTCCCAGTGATTGTAGGGGCAGCAAGGCACGTATTGTATTGTTGCCATCGAGGATAACAAGATGGGGTTATTATCATATTGCATGAATTTATCCCTCTACATCATGTCATCTTGCTTAAGGCGTTACTCTGTTTTCATGAAGTTAATACTCTAGATGCGTCTTTGGATAGCGGTCGATGAGTGGAGTAATAGTAGTAGATGCGCAGTGAGTCGGTCTACTTGTTTGGACGTGATGCCTATATACATTATCATACCTAGATACTCTCATAACTATGCTCAATTCATCAATTGCTCAACGAGAATTCGTTCACCCACCGTAAAATACTTATGTTCTTGAGAGAAGCCCTAGTGAAATCTATGGCCCCCGGGTCTATCTTCATCATATTAATCCTCCAATACTTAGTTGTTTCCTTTGCTTTTATTTTACTTTGCATCTTTATCACAAAAATACCAAAAATATTATCCTATCATATCTATCAGATCTCACTCTCGTAAGTGACCGTGAAGGGATTGACAACCCCTTATCGCGTTGGTTGCGATGAGTTATTTGTATTGTGCAGGTGCGAGGGACTCGTGCGTAGCCTCCTACTGGATTGATACCTCGGTTCTCAAAAACTGTGGGAAATACTTACGCTAGTGTGCTGCATCACCCTTTCCTCTTCAAGGAAATCGAACGCAGTGCTCAAGAGGTAGCACTCGCATGCGGCAACAACATCATCCGGCTTCTAAGAACGGCTCTTTGTCAGGCTGGCCCAGCCGGCTACACCACTACTCACAGCGGATGTGGCACCCAGCCCGCGCGGCAAAGGCCCTCGGCCACATCAGCAGCGTGCGTCGTTGTGACGTTGTCGACGCAGGACGGTGCATCGGCACGTGGCGAAGCCCTTAGGCTAGACCCGTCGATGCGCCCACGGCAAGCCTGACCATTGAGGCGGCTAACAACGGCGAGCACGGCGAAGCCTTCTAGCATGACCACACTCACTGGCCAACGCTACTTCTCTCGGCCGGTCCTCCGTGACGACGCCCTCCGGCATGCACGCGCGTTGGCTGCCCAGGCTACACTTATTAAAGGGGATGAACTGCATCCGTTACCCGTGCATGAGGAGGGAGAAGAAAATCCATCCGTTTCTATTGAAATACAAAAGTGGGATTTGATGGGCATTGAAGAAGGTGAGAAGGAAACGGAAGCCGTGGTGATTGTAGAGAAGCAGGAAGCACCAACGGAGGGCCCTGCGATGGTGAATTAATTGTGGAAAGAAACTCCTGTGGATATCTGTGAAGGAGAACAAGCGGTGCGATCGGGCAGAGCAGTGGGCCTTGGGGCAAAAATGAAGTTGTATGGTGAACAAACGAAAAAGAGAGAAAGAGAAATTAAATTAGGAGGAATAGGAAAAGTATTTGGAATTGATGATGTGTCTAGAATGCTAAGGTGGACTGAGATGGATGGCTGCATGTAGATTGGTGATGTGGATAGCTTGCATGTCAAGAGAAATTAGGTAGTGGGGTGCTCCTATTTAGATATAGTAGATGATGTGATGGACAAGACCCATCTGTTAGCTTAGCATGTTGATCGTTAAGTTTTATTGCTATTGCTTTCTTCATGTCAAATACATATTCCTTCGACTATGATATTATGCAACTCTCGAATACCGGAGGAATACCTTGTGTGCTATCAAACATCACAACGTAACTGGGTGATTATAAAGATGCTCTACAGGTATCTCCGAAGGTGTTTGTTGGGTTGGCATAGGTCGAGATTAGGATTTGTCACTCTGAGTATTGGAGAGGTATCTCTGGGCCCTCTCGGTAATGCACATCATAATAAGGCTTGCAAGCAATGTGACTAGTGAGTTAGTTATGAAAAAATATGCCCTAGAGGCAATAATAAAGTTGTTATTTATATTTCCTTATATCATGATAAATGTTTATTATTCTTGCTAGAATTGTATTAACCGGAAACTTAGTACATGTGTGAATACATACACAAAACATAGTGTCCCTAGTATGCCTCTACTTGACTAGCTCGTTAATCAAAGATGGTTAAGTTTCCTGACCATAGACATGTGTTGTCATTTGATGAACGGGATCACATCATTAGAGAATGATGTGATGGACAAGACCTAACGGGTGTCTGATAACCCACAAGTATAGGGGATCGCAACCGTTTTTGAGGGTAGAGTATTCAACCCAAATTTATAGATTTGACACAAGGGGAGCAAAAGAATATTTGAAGGTATTAGCAACTGAGTTGTCAATTCAACCACACCTGGAGTTAAATTATCTGCAGCAAAATGATCAGTAGCAAAGTAGTATGATAGTTTTTATAATAGTAGGAGCAGTAACGGTAACGGTAACAGTGATAGCAGTAGTTTTGTAGCAAGTGTAACAGTAATAGCAGCAGTAGTAACTTAGCAAGAACAATATAGGATAAATTCGTAGGCATTGGATCGGTGACTTGTTGGATGATATTCACCATGAGACAGTTATAACCTAGGGCGATACGGCACTAGCTCCAGTTCGTCAATGTAATGTAGGCATGTATTCCGTAAATAGTCATACGTGCTTATGGAAAGAACTTGCATGACATCTTTTGCCGTACCCTCCCATGGCAGCGGGGTCCTATTGGAAACTAAGGGATATTAAGGCCTCCTTTTAATGGAGAACTGGAACAAAGCATTAACACATAGTGAATACATGAACTCCTCAAACTACGGTCATCACCGGGAGTGGTCACGACTATTGTCACTCCGGGGTTGCCGGATCATAACACGTAGTAGGTGACTATAACTTGCAAGATCGGATCTAGAACATGGATATAATGGTGATAAGATAAATGGTTCAGATCTGGAATCATGGCACCCCGGCCCAAAGTGACAAGCATTAAGAATGGCAAAGTCATAGCAACATCAATATTAGAACATAGTGGATACTAGAGATCAAGCCCTAACAAAACTAACTCGATTACATAATGAATCTCATCCAACTCCTCATCGACCAACGAGCCTACGAAGGAATTACTCACTCCCGGTGGGGAGTATCATGGAATTGGCGATGGAGAAGGGTTGGTGACGACGAAGAACGAAGATCCCCCTCTCCGGAGCCCCAAACGGACTCCAGATCTGGCCTCCTAATAAAGAACATGAGGTGACAGCGTCTCCGTCTCGTGGATTGCGATAATTCTTTCTCCTTGATTTTTTCCTGGAAAAATAGGATTTTATAGCGTCGGAATCAGGGTCTGCGGGGCCACCAAGTGGGGACAACCCACCTGGGCGCGCCAGGAGAGGGGGGCGCCCTGGTGGGTTGTGCCCACCCAAGTGCCCCTCTCCGGTGGATCTTGGCTCTAGAAATTATTATTTATTGTATACAAATTCCTCGCAAAGTTTCATTCCATTCTGAGAACTTTTATCTCTGTACAAAAACAACATGGTAGTTCTGCTGAAAACAGTGTCAGTCTAGGGTTAGTTTCATTCAAATCATGCAAATTAGAGTCCAAAACAAGAGGAAAAGCGTTAGGAAAAGTAGATACGTTGGAGACGTATGAGTGTCTGTTTCTCCAACTTTAGTTGAATCGAGTTTGACTACGGTCGGTCCTTGTTGAAGGTTAAAACAACACACTTGAAGAAAAATCATTGTAGGTTTGATGCGCAGGTAAGAATGGTTCTTGCTAGAAGCCCGTAGCATCCACGTAAAACTTGCAACAACAAAGTATATGACGTCTAACTTGTTTTTGCAGGGCATGTTGTGATGTGATATGGTCAAGACGTGATGAGATATAAATTGTTGTATAATATGATCATGTTTTGTAAAAGTTATCGGCAACTGGCAGGAGCCTTATGGTTGTCGCTTTATTGTATGAAATGCAATCGCCATGTAAATGCTTTACATTATCACTAAGCGATAGCGATAGTTGTGGAAGCAATAGTTGGCGAGACGACAACGACGCTACAATGGAGGTCAAGGTGTCAAGCCGGTGACGATGGAGATCATGACGGTCCTTTGGAGATGGAGATCAATGGCACAAGATGATGATGGCCATATCATGTCACATATTTTGATTGCATGTGATGTTTATCCTTTATGCATCTTATTTTGCTTAGTACGGCGGTAGAATTATCCCTCACTAAATTTCAAGGTATAAGTGTTCTCCCTGAGTATGCATCGTTGCTACAGTTCGACGTGCTGAGACACCACGTGATGATCGGGTGTGGTAAGCTCTACGTTCACATACAACGGTTGCAAGCCAGTTTTGCACATGTAGAATACTCGAGTTAAACTTGACGAGCCTAGCATATGCAGATATGGCCTCGGAACACTGAGACCGAAAGGTCAAACGTGAATCATATAGTAGATATGATCAACATAGTGATGTTCACCATTGAAAACTACTCCATCTCACGTGATGATCGAAC
Organism: Aegilops longissima; assembly: GCA_021605205.1. Classification (NCBI taxonomy): domain Eukaryota; kingdom Viridiplantae; phylum Streptophyta; class Magnoliopsida; order Poales; family Poaceae; genus Aegilops; species Aegilops longissima. The sequence goes on from CM038678.1 coordinate 561,075,860, forward strand.
ATGGTTTAGTTGATATGGATCACGTGATCATTTAGATGACTAGAGGGACGTTTATCTAAGTGGGAGTTCTTAAGTAATATGATTAATTCAACTTTAATTTATTATGAACTTAGTACCTGATAGTGTTTTGCATATCTATGTTGTTGTAGATCAATGGCCCGTGCTACCGTTCCCTTGAATTTTAATGCGTTCCTAGAGAAAGCTAAGTTGAAAGATGATGGTAGCAACTACACGGATTGGGTCCGTAACTTAAGGATTATCCTCATTGCTGCACAGAAGAATTACATCCTGGAAGCACCGCTAGGTGTAAGACCCGCTGCAGGAGCAACTCCGGACTTTATGAATGTCTGGCAGAGCAAAGCTGATGACTACTCGATAGTTCAGTGTGCCATCCTTTACGGCTTAGAATCGGGACTTCAAAGATGTTTTGAACGTCATGCAGCATATGAGATGTTCCATGAGTTGAAGTTAATATTTCAAGCAAATGCCTTGAGAGATATGAAGTCTTCAACAAGTTCTATAGTGCAAGATGGAGGAGAATAGTTCTGTCAATGAACATATACTCAGAATGTCTGGGTACCACAACCACTTGACTCAGCTGGGAGTAAATCTTCCTGATGATAGTGTCATTGACAGAGTTCTTCAATCACTGCCACCAAGCTAAAAAGGCTTCATGATGAACTATAATATGCAAGGGATGGAAAAGACAATTCTCGAGCTCTTCGCAATGCTAAAGGCTACGGAAGTAGAAATCAAGAAGGAGCATCAAGTGTTGATGGTTAACAAGACCACTAGTTGCAAGAAAAAGGCAAAGGGAAGAAGGGGAACTTCAAGAAGAACAGCAAGCAAGTTGCTACTCAAGGGAAGAAGCCCAAGTCTGGACCTAAGCCTGAGACTGAGTGCTTCTACTGCAAAGGGACTGGTCACTGGAAGCGAAATTGCCCCAAGTATTTGGCGGATAAGAAGGATGGCAAAGTGAAAGGTATATTTGATATACATGTTATTGATGTATACCTTACTAATGCTTGTAGTAGCGCCTGGGTATTTGCTACTGGTTCTATTGCTCATATTTGCAACTCGAAATAGGGGCTACAGATTAAGCGTAGATTGGCTAAGGACGAGGTGATGATGCGCGCGGGAAATGGTTCCCAAGTCGATGTGATCGCCGTCGGCGCTACCTCTACATCTACCTTCGGGGTTAGTTTTAGACATGAATAATTGTTATGTGGTGCCAGCGTTGAGCATGAACATTATATCTGGATCTTGTTTGATGAGAATAATGGTTCTTCTATTTATATGAGTAATATATTTTATGTTCATGCACCCTTGATGAGTGGTCTATTTTTGTTGAATCTCGATCGTAGTGATACACATATTCATAATATTGAAGCCAAAAGATGCAAAGTTAATAATGATAGTGCAACTTATTTTTGGCACTGCCGTTTAGGTCATATTGGTGTAAAGCGCATGAAGAAACTCCATGCCGATGGGCTTTTGGAATCACTTGATTATGAATCACTTGATGCTTGCGAACCATGCCTCATGGGCAAGATGACTAAGACTCCGTTCTCCGGAACAATGGAGGGAGCAACTGACTTATTGGAAATAATACATACTGATGTATGCGGTCCGATGAGTGTTCAGGCTCGCGGCGGGTATCGTTATTTTCGGACCTTCACAGATGATTTGAGCAGATATGGGTATATCTACTTAATGAAACATAAGTTTGAAACATTTGAAAAGTTCAAATAATTTCAAAGTGAAGTGGAAAATCATCGTAACAAGAAAATAAAGTTTCTGCGATCTGATCGTGGAGGTGAATATTTGAGTTATGAGTTTGGTCTACATTTGAAACAATGTGGAATAGTTTCGCAACTCATGCCACATGGAACACCACAGCGTAATGGTGTGTCCGAACGTCGTAACCGTACTTTATTAGATATGGTGCGATCTATGATGTCTCTTACCGATTTACCGCTATCGTTTTGGGGTTAGGCTTTAGAGACGGCTGCATTCACGTTAAATAGGGCAACATCTAAATCCGTTGAGATGACACCATATGAACTGTGGTTTAGCAAGAAACCGAAGCTATCGTTTCTTAAAGTTTGGGGATGCGATGCTTATGTGAAAAAGCTTCAACCTAATAAGCTCGAACCCAAATCGGAGAAATGTGTCTTCATAGGATACCCAAAGGAAACTGTTGGATACACCTTCTATCATAGATCCGAAGGCAAGATATTCGTTGCTAAGAATGGATCCTTTCTAGAGAAGGAGTTTCTCTCGAAAGAAGTGAGTGGGAGGAAAGTAGAACTTGATGAGGTAATTATACCTTCTCCTGAATTGGAAAGTAGTTCATCACAGAAATCAGTTCTAGTGATTCCTACACCAATTAGTGAGGAAGCTAATGATGATGATCATGAAACTTCAGATCAAGTTACTACACCAATTATATGGTCCGCACCAGAGTGGTATGGTAATCCTGTTCTGGAGGTCATATTACTTGACCATGACGAACCTACGAACTATGAGGAAGCGATGATGAGCCCAGATTCCACAAAATGGGTTGAAGCCATGAAATGTGAGATGGGATCCATGTATGTGAACGAAGTGTGGACTTTGGTTGACTTGCCCGATGATCGGCAAGCCATAGAAAATAAATGGATCTTCAACAAGAAGATTGACGTTGACGGTAATGTTATTGTCTACAAAGCTCGACTTGTTGCAAAAGGTTTTCGACAAGTTCAAGGAGTTGACTATGATGAGACCTTCTCACCCGTAGCGATGCTTAAGTCTGTCCGAATCATATTAGCAATTGCTGCATTTTATGATTATGAAATTTGGCAAATGGATGTCAAAACTGCATTCCTTAATGGATATCTTAAAGAAGAGTTGTATATGATGCAACCAGAAGGCTTTGTCGATCCTAAAGGTGCTATCAAAGTGTGCAAGCCTCTCGGAGTTGGAATATATGCTTTGATAGTGTGATCAAAGCATATGGTTGTATACAAACTTTTGGAGAAGTCTGTATTTACAAGAAAGTGAGTGGGAGCTTTGTAGCATTTCTAATATTATATGTGGATAACATATTGTTGATTGGAAATAATACATAATTTCTGGATAGCATGAAAGGATACTTGAATAAGAATTTTTCAATGAAAGACCTCGATGAAGCTGCTTATACATTGGGAATCAAGATCTATAGAGATAGATCAAGACGCTTAATTGGACTTTCACAAAGTACATACCTTGATAAAGTTTTGAAGAAGTTCAAAATGGACCAGTCAAAGAAAGGGTTCTTGCCTGTGTTGCAAGGTGTGAAGTTGAGTCAGACTCAATGCCCGACCACTGCAAAAGATAGAGTGAAAATGAAAGTCATTCCCTATGCCTCTGCCATAGGTTCTGTCAGCTATGCAATGCTGTGTACCTGACCTGATGTGTGCCTTGCTATAAGTTTAGCAGGGAGGTACTGATAACCCACAAGTGTAGGGGATCGCAACAGCTTTCGAGGGTAGAGTATTCAACCCAAATTTATTGGTTCGGCACAAGGGGAGCCAAAGAATATTCTCAAGTATTAGCAACTGAGTTGTCAATTCAGCCATACCTGGATAACTTAATATCTGCAACAAAGTATTTAGTAGCAAAGTAGTATGATAGTAGTGGTAACGGTAACAAAAGTAACAGAAGCAAAAGTAATATTTTTGGTATTTTGTAGTGATTGTAACAATAGCAACGGGAAAGTAAATAAGCGTAAACCAGTATATGGAAAGCTCGTAGGCATTGGATCGGTGATGGATAATTATGCCGGATGCGGGTCATCATGTAACAGTCATAACATAGGGTGACACAGAACTAGCTCCAATTCATCAATGTAATGTAAGCATGTATCCGAATATAGTCATATGTGCTTATGGAAAAGAACTTGCATGACATCTTTTGTCCTACCCTCCCGTGGCAGCGGGGTCCTAATGGAAACTAAGGGATATTAAGGCCTCCTTTTAATAGAGAACCGGAACAAAGCATTAGCACATAGTGAATACATGAACTCCTCAAACTATGGTCATCACCGATAAGTATCCCGATTATTGTCACTTCGGGGTTGTCGGATCATAACACATAATAGGTGACTATAGACTTGCAAGATAGGATCAAGAACTCACATATATTCATGAAAACATAATAGGTTCAGATCTGAAATCATGGCACTCGGGCCCTAGTGACAAGCATTAAGCATAGCAAAGTCATAGCAACATCAACCTCAAAACATAGTGGATACTAGGGATCAAACCCTAACAAAACTAACTCGATTACATGATAGATCTCATCCAACCCATCACCGTCCAGCAAGCATACGATGGAATTACTCACGCACGGCTGTGAGCATCATCAAATTGGTGATGGGGGATGGTTGATGATGACGACGGCGATGAATCCCCCTCTCCGGAGCCCCGAACGGACTCCAGATCAGCCCTCCCGAGAGGTTTTAGGGCTTGGCGGCGGCTCCGTATCGTAAAACGCGATGATTTCTTCTCTCTGATTTTTCTCTCTCCGAAAGCCAATATATAGAGTTGGAGTTGGCGTCAGAAGGTCTCCAGGGGGCCCACGAGGTAGGCGGGCACGCCCCACCCTCGTGGGCAGTGTGGGCCCCTGGTCTTCATCTTTGGCGAGGATTTTTTATTATTTTTTCTATGATGTTCCGTGGAGTTTCAGGTCATTCCGAGAACTTTTGTTTTCTGCAAATAAAAAAACATCATGGCAATTCTGCTGAAAACAACGTCAATCCGTGTTAGTTCCATTCAAATCATGCAAGTTAGAGTCCAAAACAAGGGCAAAAGTGTTTGGAAAAGTAGATACGACGGAGACGTATCAACTCCCCCAAGCTTAAACCCTTGCTTGTCCTCAAGCAATTCAGTTGACAAACTGAAAGAGAAAAAGAAAAACTTTTACAAACTCTGTTTGCTCTTGTTGTTGTAAATATGTCAAGCCATCATTCAAGTTTTCAGCAAAGATTATAACTAACCACATTTGCAATGATTCTCAGGTCTCATGATTACTCATATCAATGGCATAATCAACTAGCGAGTCATAATAATAAATCTCGGATGACAACACTTTCTCAAAACAATCATAATATGATATAACAGGATGATATCTCGCTAGCCCTTTCTGAGACCGCAAAACATAAATGCAGAGCACCTTTAAAGACCAAGGACTGACTAGACATTGTAATTCATGGTAAAAGAGATCCAGTCATAGTCATACCCAATATAAATTAATAGTAATGAATGCAAATGACAGCTGCGCTCTCCAGCTAGTGCTTTTAATAAGAGGCTGATGACTCAACATAAAAGTAAATAGATAGGCCCTTCGTAGAGGGAAGCAGGGATTTGTAGAGGTGCCAGAGCTCGATTTTGAAATAGAGATAAATAATATTTTGAGCGGCATACTTTCATTGTCAACATAACAACAACGAGATGGCGATATCTTCCATGTCACACACATTATAGGCGGTTCCCAAACAGAATTGTAAAGGTTATACTCCCCCTCCGCCAACAAGCATCAATCCACGGCTTGCTCGAAACAACGAGTGCCTCCAACATACATCAGGTCCCAGGGGGAGTTTTGTTTGCAATTAATTTTGATTTAGTTTCCATAAAGCATGGGACTGGGCATCCCGGTGACCAGCCATGTTCTCGTGAGTGAGGAGCGGAGTCCACTCCTCTTGAGAATAACCCGCCTCACATGGAAGATAAGGACAGCCATAGTTGATACATGAGCTATTCGAGCATACAAAACAGAATGTTTATTTGAAGGTTTAGAGTTTGGCACATACAAATTTACTTGGAACGGCAGGTAGATACCGTATATAGGAAGGTATAGTGGACTCATATGGAATAACTTTGGGGTTTAAGGGATTGGATGCACAAGCAGTATTCCCGCTTAGTACAAGTGAAGGCTAGCAAAAGACTGGGAAGCGACCAACTAGAGAGCGACAACAGTCATGAACATGCACTAAAATTAATAAACATTGGATGCAAGCATGAGTAGGATATAATCCACCATGAACATAAATATCGTGAAGGCTATGTTGATTTGTTTCAACTACATGTGTGAACATGTGCCAAGTCAAGTCACTTAAATCATTCAAAGGAGGATACCACCTCATCATACCACATCACAAACATTTTAATAGCATGTTGGCACGCAAGGTAAACCATTATAACTCATAGCTAATCAAGCATGGCATAAGCAACTATGATCTCTAATTGTCATTGCAAACATGTTTATTCATAATAAGCTGAATCAAGAATGATGAACTCATCATATTTACAAAAATAAGAGAGGTCGAGTTCATACCAGCTTTTCCATCTCATTTAGTCCATCATATATCATCATAATTGCCTTTCACTTGCACGACCGAACGATGTGAATAATAATAGGAGTGTACGTGCATTGGACTAAGCTGGAATCTGCGAGCATTCAATAAACAGGAAAAGACAAGGCAATATGGGCTCTTTGGTTAAATCAACAATAATGCATGTAAGAGCCACTTCAACAATTTAATCATGGTCTTCTTCTATCGACCCCCAAAGAAAAGAAAAGGAATAAAACTATTTACACGGGAAAGCTCCCAACAAGCAAAAGAAGAACAGGAAATATTTTTGGGTTTTCTCTTTAATTATTACTACTACAGCAGGAAAAGTAAACTACTACTAGAAGTTACTACTATTTTTTTGTTGTTTTCTTAAATTTTAACAAACACACAAGAAGAAAGCAGGAAAAAGAAAATAAACTAGCATGGATATTACAGTGAAAGAGTATGAGCACCGAAATCTAGCAATGAGTGTGTGTGAACATAAATGTAATGTCGGTGGGAAATACGTACTCCCCCAAGCTTAGGCTTTTGGCCTAAGTTGGTTCATTGCCAGGGATAGCCTGGCGGATACCCGTAGGTGTAGTTGGGGTCGTAATGTTATGAAGAGGACTCTGACTGCCATTGGCTGGCAGCCACCTCCGGATCCCAAGAATAAACAGACTGGCGTGGAGGCTCATATTGTGGTTCCGGCTCCGGGGTTGGTGCAGGATTCCGATAGGCTTGAACGGCCGCCCACGGAACGAGGTGAGGACCTGCAGACAAGTTGAACAAAGAAGGAGCAGGCAAAGTAATAGTCTCAGCGTGATGTTTATCAAAGTACAATTTATATTTGAGCTCCCCTTCACGACTCTTAACAATAAAATCATGTGCTAGCATACTCTTATAATCTAGATAAGCACTAGGCAGCAACTTTTCTTCTTTCTCAAAATGCCTAATAGGTATGCCAAAATATTCAGCTAGGCGTGAAGCATAAATGCCTCCAAAGATGGTGCCCTTATTACGGTTCAGATTTAACCGTCTAGCAACAATTCCACCCATACTAACAGATTTATTGCGGCATAAACCATGGAACAAAATGATAATATCAGGAACACTAAGGTTTCCACAGTTTCCGCGACCAATCAAGCAACGACTAGCAAATAAGGCAAAGTAGCGTAAAACAGGAAAATGTATGCTAGTAATTCTTGCATCAGAAACCTTCCTGGTTTCTCCCACAGTGATAGTGTTAATAAATGCTTCCACTTCATTACGGTGTGGTTCATCTAAGGTGCCCTCAAAGGGTATCTTGCAAACCTCGCAAAATTCAGCTAATGGCATCTTCTTAACAACGTCATATAAATGAAACTCTACTGATGGAGGCGATTCCTTAGGAAAATAGTAGAAGTTTTGCACAAAAGTATTTGTGAGTAAGAGATACTGATGAACTTGGTCGCGGAGGAAGTTGGTGAGGCCAGCATTCTCAATCAATAAATAAAAATCCTCATAAATTCCGGCTCTCCTCAAGAAGTCATCGGAAGGCCATTCACATGGCGGACCTCATGATCTTGAGGCAAATTATATTTGGGCTTCTGTGCTTCTTCATTTTGTTTTTCCTTCGAGCTTCGGCTCGATGAGTCCCTCAAGAGTCTCTTCATTATTTTCTGAAATAATCTGAATTTTTTAGTAACTTCAAACAAAAGTGAACCAACTTCAATAAAATTGATAGCAACTACTCCTACAAGTGACTAGAGCCTATATCAAGCATTAGAACTACTTGGAACCATATAAATTTGACATGCAAGCTCAAGAACATGGTCACCTATGCAGCACAAATTTGCAATGAATAAAGCACTAGAACAAAAACTAATTGGACCAATCGAGGAGTCACATACCAAGGAAGAATCTCCCCAAGCAGTTTTGTGAGAGGTGCTTTGAGCAAGGAGATCGAAAATCACAAGAAAATTTGGAACTCGTGTTTGAGCTGGTTATTCGTGTTTGTGGGAGGAAGAAGAAGAGTATGGGTGCAGGAATAAGTGGAGGAGGGCCACCGTGGGCCCACGAGGCAGGGGGCGCGCCTAGGGGGTAGGGCGCGCCCTCCACCCTCGTGGCCAGGTGGCAGCTCCCCCCGCGGTGTTTTCAGTACCATAAATCCTCGAATATTCCCGAAAAAATCATATTAAATTGGCATGGCATTCTGAGGACTTTTATTTGGGATATTTTTATATTGTACGGATAAATCAGGAAACAGACAGAAAAATACTATTTTTACTTTATTTCAACTAAATAACAGAAAGTATAAAGAGGGTACAGAAGGTTGTGCCTTCTTGTTTCATCCGTCTCATGATCATCAAAAGGAATCCACTAACAAGGTTGATCAAGTCTTGTTAACAAACTCATTCCGATTAACATGGAACCGGAGAAATTTCGAATAACACTATGTTACCTCAACGGGGATATGCACATCCCCTATAATAAGAATATCATATTTCTTCTTGACAGTAGGAAGAGGAAATTCAAAACCTCCAAAAATAATCGATGGAACTTTTCCAATAGAGTTGATGCTATAAACTTGAGGTTGTTTCCTCGGAAAGTGTACCGTATGCTCATTACCATTAACATGAAAAGTGACATTGCCTTTGTTGCAATCAATAACAGCCCCTGCGGTATTCAGAAAAGGTCTTCCAAGAATAATAGACATACTATCGTCCTCGGGAATATCAAGAATAAAAAAGTCTGTTAAAATAGTAACGTTTGCAACCACCACAGGCGCATCCTCACAAATACCAACAGGTATAGCAGTTGATTTCTCAGCCATTTGCAAAGATATTTCAGTAGGTGTCAACTTATTCAAATCAAATCTACGGTATAAAGAGAGGGGCATAACACTAAAACCGGCTCCAAGATCACATAAAGCAGTTTTAACATAATTTCTTTTTCTCTAGCCCTAGAAATTTGTTCATCAAGAAATTCACCAAGGGGCACAATAGTATCAAGCATAGAAGTAGTTTCATCATAAGTATCATGCATATCAGAAGTGGCATCATCAATAACATGCAACATATCGGAACGAATAGAAGAAGCAGGTTTAGATGTCGCAAGCTTACTCATAACAGAATGTGAATCAAGTGCAGAGCTAGGTGAATCAAGTGCAGAGCTAGATCGTAGTTGAGGGATAAATTTTTGTCTTAGCGTCTTTCAAGTTCTTCATAGTCTCCAGCAGATACAAATCCCAAGTAACTCAAAGAATAGAGCTATGCTCCCCGGCAACGGCGCCAGAAATTGTTCTTGACAACCCACAAGTGTAGGGGATTGCAACAGCTTTCGAGGGTAGAGTATTCAACCCAAATTTATTGATTCGGCACAAGGGGAGCCAAAGAATATTCTCAAGTATTAGCAACTGAGTTGTCAATTCAGCCACACCTGGATAACTTAATATCTGCAACAAAGTATTTAGTAGCAAAGTAGTATGATAGTAGTGGTAACGGTAACAAAAGTAACGGAAGCAAAAGTAATATTTTTAGTATTTTGTAGTGATTGTAACAATAGCGACGGGAAAGTAAATAAGCGTAAACCAGTATATGGAAAGCTCGTAGGCATTGGATGGGTGATGGATAATTATGCCGGATGCGGTTCATCATGTAACAGTCATAACATAGGGTGTTGGGGATATTACCACTGGGTGTAAACCGGCCAGAACAGGCCGGGTTAACTTCATCAGTAGTTGAGTATGGTAAAGCCCAAGTAGGCAGATGATGGCTTAAGGCCCATAGCCGGTTTAAGGCCTGTAGCCGTAAACCAGCGTCAGTATGTAACTTGTATTGTAAGTTAGGAATAGCAGAGACCGAGCTGGATACATCTATGAATCGGCGTCGGGACTCTGTGAACCGACGGGCGCCACCCATGTATATAAGGGGACGACCCGGAGGCGGTTCAAGGACAACAGAGAACAACTCGAGCCTTAGGCGAAGCTTGTTTGCTCCCTAGTCATCGAACCCCCATCAATTCCATCACAACTAGACGTAGGCTTTTACCTTCATCGAAGGGGCCGAACTAGTATAAACTCTCTTGCGTCCGTGTGTCCGCTTTAACCCCTTCAAGCTAACCCGTAGCGATGGCTCCATGACTAAGTCCTTTCATGAGGACATCTGCCGTGACAAAACCACGACAGTTGGCGCCCACCGTGGGGCTATCGCACGATGGTTTCAAGTTCTTGGAGGGCAACTTCGAAGGACTCAAGGGTTATGCTGTGGGCCGGATGACCAAGAGTCGTCGCAGCAAGCTCTACATCGACGATGCAGGCTGGGGCCCCGAGGCCGGCTCGATTGAGTATGGGTACCGGGTCCCCTTTGGTGGCATACACGTCTTCATCGGCAAGGTCGGTGAACCGGGCCCTGAGCCGGACATCTGCACCGACCTCGTCGAAATGGCTCAGCGTGCGAGATCAGCCCAGGTTAAACCGGCCGTGAAGCGTGCCTTCGTGGGAGTCATCCACGGAGGAGAATATGAGGATGGATCGGAATCTGGTAGCGAGACCGTCGTTTATTCCGGTGACGAGTCCTCAACCGGAGAAACCGAATCATTGTATCAGCTACAAGACGACCGGATTGGGGGCTGTTCCGATGGTGACAGTATTCCGGACCCCTCTGATCTGCCCAACCGGGTTGGAATATTCATGGCCGATACGCAGGCGGCGATCCACTCTTTGACCGCAGCAGCAATGTTCTCCGGGTCAGCGGCGGCCGGGGCAGGAGGCCCTGTGCACCCGCCGGCTCAAGTTTTATCTGATCTGTTTGTTGCGTTGGCTGTGCTTATGGCGGAGGCTCGGCGAATCAGGACACCCACAACGTGGAGATTGCAAAGGTGAAGGAACAGATCACTCAGGCCAAGGCCGACCTAGCAGCCGAGAACGACAGGATGGCCGCAGAGCGGGCCGCTTTGGATGCGCAGGCCTATAAGCTTATGTTGGACCAGAACGCGTCGCATGAAGTCCTGAAAAGGAAGCATCGGTCTCGCTTTCCTACAGTTTTCGACGCCAGAAACCTCTTTAACACCCCGGGAGCAGGGACTAGTAACCCGCCAGTGATAAACCGGGCGGAGGCACCTGGGCCGGGTGCGCCGGTTCAGCCTCGCCTGATGGAGCCGCCTCAACAGAACAATGTCGTACCTCAACCTGTCCAGACACCTCCAGGTCATTATTCCAATCCAATGGACAATCTTGTCGCCGCCGCTTCACGACTGGAGGCCATCTCAATTGAAGGTGATTCTCCGCAGGCGGTGGAGATGCGCCGGGTTAAGGAGCTTCTTCGAACGGCCTTGATTCAACAGAAGCATATTCATACTGGCCGTGACGAATTCATTCCACCCCCCCGAGCCGGAGTTACAACAGCGGATGGATGAACCGCCGTATCCGAGAATGCATGAAACCGTGAAGCGCCCGTGGCAATAACCGGCGGTGATGCTCGAAGTGGTGGACGGGCCGAAGCACGAGGGGCGCTTGAGTTAGCAGCGTGACATGAGGCTCGTCGACTTCGCCGGTTCGCCCAACCACCTCGATCGATCCAGGAGTTACTTCTAGTTCTTTGGGAGTGCCTTGTCTTGTCCCCGCTTTACGCAATGTGCGCCTGCCCAAGGATTTCAAGGGCTCGCGCAAGGTGCCAAATTACACTGTAGTTGTCTCCAGAAACATGGGTGGAGAGCTATGAGATGGCCATGGAGATGCTTGACGTAGATGAAGCGGCGTGTGCAAAGTATTTCACCATGATGCTTGAAGGGACAGCCCATATTTGGTTAAAGAGCTTACCGGCCAATTCTATCAGTTCATGGGCCCAGTTGCGAGCCCGGTTTATCCAGAATTTCAAGGATACATGTAAGCAGCCCATGTCGATAGTGGACTTAGCGGCCTGTGTCCAGGAGGAAGGAGAGTCAACTACCCGCTCGGTGCGCCGAGTTTCGGAAATTTTGCACTCATCAGACCGTATCAACGCCGATTCCGCGGTTATAACCTTGGAAAGCAACTGCCGGTTTAAGCCTCTGAAGTTGAAATTGGGACGGATGAAGCGCCATTGTAACGATATGGGGACCCTCATGACTGCGTTAGTGAAGTATGCTGATTCTGATAGTACCAAGGATCCCGAGTCTGATGATGACAAGACAGGGAAGGGAAAGAAGAGCAGCAACTCCAAAGGGCAGCAACACAACACGACAGGTCATGGTAACGGAGGCAAGCGTAAAGCGGATGGTAGCGTGGACTTTGTGGCTAATACTAGCGCGCAGGACAAGAGCCAGCGACGGAAGGGTAAACCGCCGAATCGCGGTGGAGCCCCAACCCGGACCGCCTGACCTATCTATTAAACCAGCCCTGTCCAAAGCACGGGACGAAGGAGATGCCAGCCAACCACCTTTGGAAGGATTTCTATATTATGCAGGAGTTCAAAAATTCTAATGCTTTCCGATATGATCACGGATCAGGTGGTGGCTCAGGATCCAGATTCCATGGGCCGGGTCACGGTGGAGGAAATGTTGGTTCAGGCTTCAATGGTGATCAGGGTGGACATACCAATCAAAATAATCAGAATAGCCAGGGTGGTTACAACCAACAGCAGCAGTCGGGTTATCAGAGCAATCCAGAGCAGTTGAATAGCGGGCAATATCATGTATTCACCACTAGCTTGGATAAGTGAGACCGGAAGCTTCACAAGCGAGCGATGAATTCTGTTGAACCGGTCGTGCCTCGTTATTTACGATGGTCCGAACAGCCAATCATATGGAGTAGAGAGGATCACCCTCCCCGGGTTGACAATCCGGGTCAGCTAGCGTTGGTGGTGGCACCTCAGGTAGGAGGTTATAAGTTCACCAAGGTGCTCATGGATGGAGGAAGCAGTATTAATATCTTATACTATGAGACCTTCCGCCGTATGGGGCTAACAGATAAGAATCTTAAATCATCCAATACGGTATTCCATGGTGTGGTACCTGGTAAGTCGGCATATCCTGTTGGCAAGATAGCTCTGGAAGTGGCCTTTGGAGACGATCATGATTCCAGGTCAGAGACATTGATTTTTGAGGTGGTGAAGATCCGGAGCCCATATCACGCTTTATTTGGGCGGTCGGCTTATGCCAAATTTATGGCACGACCCTGTTATATTTATTTGCAGCTCAAGATGCCGGGTCACAAGGGGACCATAACCGTTCATGGAAGTCGCAAGATTGCTTTGGAGTGTGAAGAAGGTGATGCGGCCTATGCAGAGTCGGTTTGTGCCACGGAAGAGTTGAACTACTACAAGGATAATGTTGATCCGACGGACATGACTCCGTTGAAGAAGCCAACCACAGAGCATGATCCGGCTCTAAAGTTCAAATCGGCAGCTGAGACTAAGCTTGTTGACTTCGTACCTGGTGATTCGTCCAAGCAGTTTAGTATCAGTACCAATCTGGATCCAAAATAGGAAAGCGCGCTCATCAAGTTCATCCGTGAGAATCGGGACATTTTCGCATGGAAGCCTTCTGACATGCCGGTGTCTTGAGGAACTCGCTGAGCACACTCTTAATGTTGATCCTAAGTACAAACCGGTGAAGCGGTTTCTCCGCCCGGTGAGGAGGTGGCGAGGCTCTTAGCGGTGGCTTTATTGTTGAAGTTTTCCATCTGAATGGTTGGCTAATCCGGTCTGGTCCTCAAGAAAAGCGGCTTTGGCGCATGTGTGGATTACATAGATCTTAACAAGGCTTGTCCAGCGAGATCCTTTTGCCACGATCAGATTATTGATGCTCTGCGGGTTGTGGCGTTTGAGTTTTCGGATGCATATTCGGTTATCATTAGATCAAGATGGCGATTAAGGACGAGGAAGACAACGTTCATAACTCCTTTGGAGCCTTCTGCTATGTATCTATGCCCTTTGGGCTCAAGAGTGCCCAGGCAACTTATCAACGGTGTGTACAGAATTGCCTTCATAAGCAGGATAAGTCAAGGGAGAAGGAGACTCTGGTTGATGATTTGAAGGAAACCTTTGATAACCTATAGACATACAAAATGATGCTCAACCCGGCCAAGTGTGTTTTTGGTGTACCGGCAGGCAAGTTATTGGGTTTTCTGGTGTCCAACAGGGAATTGAGGCTAATCCGAAGAAGATCACAGCTATCACCTCCCTGGCTAAACCGAAGTGTATCAATGACGTCCAACGCTTGGCGGGCCGAATTGCCGCGTTGAGCCGGTTTATCAGCCGCCTCGGTGAGAAGGTGATCCCTTTGTATCAGATGTTGAAGAAAACATATCACTTCGTCCGGAGTCCGTCCGCTGATAAAGCGTTGGAGGACTTAAAGCGGCAGCTAGCCAATCCGCCTATTCTTGCTGCTCTGATTGATAAGGAACCATTGCTACTATATGTGGCAGCTAAAGCTTGTGGAGTCAGCATAGCTATTGTGGTGGAGCGCAAGGAGGCGGGCAAGGAATATCCGGTTCAGCGTCCGGTTTACTATATCAGCGAGGTGCTTATTGAGTCCAAGCAAAGGTACCCGCATTGGCAGAAGCTGGTGTATGGAGTTTTCATGGCAAGCCGGAAGCTTCAGCAATACTTCTAGGGACATCCCATCACAGTGGTCAGCTCTGCTCCTTTGGGAGATATAATTCAAAACAGGGAGGCAACTGGCCGGATTGCCAAGTGGGCTATAGAGCTTGGGCCGCACGGTTTGAAATACGTGCCTTGGATGGCGGTCAAGTCTCAAGCACTTGTGGATTTCATCAATGATTGGACGGAACTACAAGCACCTAAAGAAAAGCCGGATCACACCTATTGGAGTATTCATTTTGATGGGTCCAGGCAATTGGAGGGCTCGGAGGCTGGAGTCGTATTAACTTCCCCACGAGGTGATAAGTTCTGTTACGTTCTCCGCTTAATGTTCCCTTGTACTAACAATGTAGCTGAGTACGAAGCTTTACTCCATGGTCTCCGGATGGCTAAGGAGATGAATATCGGCCGAGTTAAGTGCTTTGGTGACTCGGACCTGGTGGCCCAACAAGTATGCGGCACTTGGGATTCTAAAGATCCGCTCATGGCAGCATACCGTCGTGAGGTGGATATTATTGCGAGCCACCAGAGGATATCGGGTGGATCACGTGGATGAGCGGAAGAGCGAAGCGGCGGACGCTTTAAGCGGCTGGGCTCTCGGCGTGAACCGATCCCGCCTAATGTCTTCTTGGATGTCCTGCATAACCCGTCTGTCAAGCTCCCTGGCGAAGAGGATTTGGCTATTCCTGATCCGGAGGCTCAATTGGTGGCGGCTCTGCATGTCATTCCGGATTGGACGGTTCCTTATCTTGCATACATGAACCGGGGCGAGTTACCAGAGGATGAGACTCTGGCCAGGCAGATAATCCGGCGATCCAGGTCCATGACTATTGTCAATGGCGAGTTGCATCATTGCAGTGTGTCAGGGGCGTTTCAACGTTGTGTGTCGCCGGAGGAAGGCTGTGAAATTTTGCGCAAAATCCACAAAGGGGATTGTGGTCACCACGCCGGTTCAAAATCTCTGGTGGCTAAAGCGTTTCGGCACGGCTTCTATTGGTTGACTGCTCATGCTGATGCGGAGAACCTGGTTAGGCGATGTGATGGCTGTCAGAAGTTCTCAAGACGCGCTCATGTGCCGGCTCAAGAATTGAGGATGATTCCAATTACCTGGCCATTTGCAACTTGGGGGCTGGATATGGTCGGGCCTTTCAAAAGGTCCAAGGACAAGAAGACCCACCTTTTGGTGGCGGTCGACAAGTTTACAAAGAGGGTGGAGGCGGAGCCCGTCAGCAAGTGTGATGCAGCCACGGCGGTTCAATTCATTAAAAAGGTGATTTTTCGGTTTGGCTTTCCACACAGCATCATTACTGATAATGGTACCAATTTGTCTAAGGGTGCTATGAAAGAGTTCTATGAACGTGAGCACATCCGATTTGACGTTTCATCACTGGCTCACCCATAGTCCAATTGCCAAGCAGAGAGGGCTAACCAAGAGATCTTACGAGGTATCAAACCCCGGCTTATGAATCCTTTGCAGCGGACGCCGGGTTGTTGGGTTGAGGAGTTACCATCTGTATTATGGAGCATCAATACTATGCCCAACAGATCGACAGGATACACACCGTTCTTCATGGTCTACGGAGCGGAGGCGGTTCTCCCCAGTGATATCCGTCATGATTCACCTCGTGTAGTAGCTAATGTTGAAGCGGACAACGAGGTAGCACGGTAAGACGCTTTGGACCTGTTGGATGAGGAGTGAGGGAGTTCCGGACTAGGGGGTGTCCGGATAGCCGAACTATCATCATCGGCCGGACTCCAAGACTATGAAGATAGAAGATTGAAGACTTCGTCCCGTGTCCGGATGGGACTTTCCTTGGCGTGGAAGGCAAGCTTGGCGATACGGATATGTAGATCTCCTACCATTGTAACCGACTCTGTGTAACCCTAACCCTATCCGGTGTCTATATAAACCGGAGGGTTTTAGTCCGTAGGACGAACAACAATCATACCATAGGCTAGCTTCTAGGGTTTAGCCTCCTTGATCTCGTGGTAGATCCACTCTTGTAACACACATTATCAATATTAATCTAGCAGGACGTAGGGTTTTACCTCCATCAAGAGGGCCCGAACCTGGGTAAAACATCGTGTCCCTTGTCTCCTGTTACCATCCGCCTAGACGCACAGTTCGGGACCCCCTACCCGAGATCCGCCGGTTTTGACACCGACATTGGTGCTTTCATTGAGAGTTCCTTTGTGTCGTCGCCGTCAGGTAGGATGCCTCATCTCGTCTTTAGAGACTATACTATCGCCAAAGGAGTCTTGGCCGTTGGCCAGACTCTTCGGCTAGGTGGTTTTCTTATGACCGCCAGTCCGGCCACCACGCCGACAATGACCTCTCGAGTCATCAAAACCAATCTCCAGGTTAGTTCGGAACTTGCCAAACAGTTAGATCTGATCGAGCTCTCCTCCATAAACGAGCTCTTGGATCGCATCGCTGCCCTGGGAGTCGCCACAGGCTACGACCGGATCGGGCTTAAAACCGATCTGAGAGAGATCAACTCTCCCCAGGCTACCCATCATGTTGCTGTGATAGAGCAGCAATGCGGCGATTCTTCTTGTATCTTAAAAACTAGTTGCGTCTCGATTCCGATCCCTCCATGCGGATTCCCGCAGAGGGACGGACGTCGACAAGCCGTGAACTTAAAGTCGGTGACGGGTTGGACTCATTGGATAACACTCAAAATCCAAACTTCCAAGTTCGGAAACTTCTCGCCCTTGAGTCCTGAATTGGACGGGGTTCGGATCTAGTTCCACCGCCCACCCAAACATTAGCAATCTCTCTGAATTCGGCAAGAGCCCGCTGAAGCGATTACATCATTCTTGGGCCAGATTCCTCCTGGTTAAGAACAGGATAAAGGACTGCCGAGAGGAGGACGCAATCCCAATTTTCTGCAATAATTGCACGGACAAGGGAATCCTAAACACCATAAGTCGTCGCGAAATTACACGCTTTACTGACTTGGCGACCATAGTACAAAAGTACTGTGCGACGGAGAGCGCCTAGAAAACCGAAAGTAAATTTTGGGATAATCCAGCCCCGAATACATCCCTAGTCCGGAACAAAAGGGTGCATCATTATCAAGCACCCGGGTTGAATACCAAAAAACCAAAAACCCTAAAGTGCGGAACGTCTTGGAGGGTTGGCTCAACGGACCTTGCAAAATCCACAAGACGGAGGGCGCCACTCCAACACACAGCCTTGGCGTGTTGGATACTACGACAGTGGCCAAAAGTGGCGAGGCTTTTTAGCCCGGGCAACCAACCCAGCAGTACACATGCGGTATTAACAGTCTTTGAGACTTTCGCATCAAATAACATGCGGAAGCGAACAATCCGCAGCCTCTTGAAGTCTACCAAGTAGCAACAACAAATCCATGGAGCGACACGGCTATCACCTTCAACGCCAGCGATGAACCTAAATTCGAACAGCTAGAGCACCGGCCGCATTGGTCCTCGGTCCGATAGTGGGACGGTTTTCGTCTTACTAAGGTACTCATGGATGGCGGCGGATTAAACCTCATGTATGAGGAAACCCTTCAAAAATGGAAATTGGTTGGAGCCGCATTGGCGAAGCAGCACAACCTTCAGAGGATAATCCCTAGTCGAGAAATGCGCTGCGCAGGAAAAATCACACTAGAGGTAGTGTTGGCTCACGGACAATTACAGGTCCGAGGAGGTCATGTTTCAAGTGGCCTCATTCGGCAGCGGATATCACGCGTTGTTAGGGCGAGAGGCATTCACAATCTTCCAAGCTATACCCCACTACGGGTACATGAAGCTCAAAATGCCCGGACCCAATGGGATAATCACTCTCGCCGATGATTCAGATCGGCACTCCAGCCGAAAATAAGACAACCCGACTGGCCCTAGAGGCATTGTCCAAGCCCTAGCGGCAGAGGAACTAGCTACGCTGTGCTCCACGGTGGATAGGGACGATGTGATACTCGATAAGAGGTCCAAATCCACCTCTTTTAAACCAGCAGACGAGATAGTCAAATGTCAGGTCCATCCAACGGACCCCACAAAGACGGCCTCCATTGGGGCACAATTAAGTCCGATGTCGAGGCGCGACTACGAGAATTCCTTGGGAAAATTGGGACATTTTGCACGGCATCCTTCAGACATGCCAGGAATCCCACGCAGGCTGGCAGAGCACAGCCTAAATATTCTAAAAGGACTCAAGCCAGTCAAACAAGCTCTTCGACGATTTTCCGAGCCCAAAAGACAGGCAATGGGAGAAGAGCTAGCCAAACTCTTAGAAGCCGGATTCATCAGAGATATAAAGCATCCGGACTGGCTAGCCAATCTAGTAATGGTACCAAAAAAGGACAAATCACTGGCGCTCTGCGTCGATTTTAAAGACCTTAACAAGGCCTGTCCAAAGGACCCTTTCCCCTCTCGCATCGACCAAATCATCGATGCTACCGCAGGAACACGATTCATTGTGCTTCCTCGACGATACTCTGGATACCATCAAATCAAGATGGCGGAGAAAGACCAGGCCGCAACGGCATTCATTACTCCATATGGGCCATTCTGCTTCAACACAATGCCCTTCGGACTCAAAAACATCGGCGCAACATATCAGCGCATGATTCAAACATGTCTGGCTACCCAGATAGGCAAACCAGTAGAGGCATACGTAGACGATGTGGTCGTCAAGACCAAACACATCGGAACTCTAGTAGAAGACTTGAGGGTGACATTCGACAACCTCCGAGCATATGACATTAAGCTCAATTCGGAAAAGTGCGTCTTCGGCGTATCAGCCGGAAAGCTCTTGGGCTTCATCGTATCCGGTCGAGGAATTGAAGCAAACCCGGCCAAAATCTGAGCTCTGTCACAATTGGATATTCCAAAAGACCTCAAGCAGATACAAAAACTAACCGGATGCGTAGCGGCCTTAAGTCGCTTCATCTCCGTTTGGGATAAAGGCTCGCCCTCTACCGCCTCCTCCAAGCGCACGAACATTTCGAATGGACGGATGCTGCCACAGCCGGACTCGAAGAAATAAAGGCCATCACGGCAACAAATCCGGTCTGGCGCGCCCAACCGGGCGAGCCTATGTTATTATATATCGCAGCAACACATCAAGTTGTTAGCGCGGTACTCGTCGTTGAACGAGAAACAGAAGGGCACAAATTCCCTCTTCAAAAACCAGTGTACTACGTATCCACTGTTCTAACTCCATGCAAATCCCGGTACCAACATTATCAAAAGATAGCGTATGCGGTGTTCATGGCATCCCGGAAGCTGCGTCACTACTTTCAAGAGTGTTCAATAACGGTGGTGAAGTACCTCTCAACGATATTATAAACAATCGCGACGCAACGGGCAGGATTGCAAAATGGGCTATCGAGCTCTTACCATTTGACATACCTACAAACCACGGCGAGCTATAAAGTCGCAGGTTCTGGCGGACTTCATCGCCGAATGGACGGCGAACTCCCTAAAGAGTACGGCGTACTCTAACCGGATCATGCATTTCGACGGATCCAAAATGTTGGCTGGCTTGGGGCTGGCGTCGTCACGGCGTCCCCAACGGAGACACAATCAATACGTACTTCAAATAATGTACATGGACTCCAACAACGCTGCGAATCGAGGCCCTCCTACATGGCCTCCGGATGGCAATCTCCATGGGCATTCAACGCCTAGAGGTGCGAGGATTCAAACCTCGCAATATCCCAAGTAAATGGAGACTTGACGCCAAAGATCCAAAATGGCAGCTTACATAGCGCCGTCAAAAATGTCACTCGGTTCAAGGACTAGAATTCCATCATGTAGCCGGGATAATAACCAGCAGCAGAGCGTGTTAGCACGCATCGCGCCAAACGAGACGCCGTCCTCTAACATCTTCCCGAACGGCTCTTTAAGCCATCCGTATTATGGGAAGAGGAGTCCGGAAATAACAATCCGGAACCAGCTGCATCACCTAACTCAGACCATTCTCGACACAATCGGTGGCTCACCAGCGAAATAACACCTTCACTCACGAAATAATGGCAGTCATTGCCCCGTGGACAGAACCATTCCTAGCCTACTTAATGCGGCAGGAACTTCCCGAAGACCAAAATGAGGCCCGCTGCATAGTTCGGCGATCTAAAGCCTACAAGGTCCATGAGGGAGAGCTTTATAAGAAAAGCACAACCGGAGTCCTTCAAAGGTGTATCTCCGAAGAGGAAGGGCGAAATCTCCTGGCTGAAATTCACGCCGGACTCGGCGGGCACCACGCTGCAGCCCGGGCCCTTGTAGGCAAGGCCTTCCATACAGGATTTTATTGGCCAACAGCCCGGGCAGATGCTCAGGATTTAGTCCAACGATCGTCGGTTGCCGACTCTTTGCTAATCGAGCCATATGCCACCCACCGCCTCAAAACTATACCCATTACCCGCCGTTTGCGGTCAGGGGCTTGACATGGTCGGACCCCTTAAAGGGGGAACCCACAAGCACAAATACTTATTGGTCATGGTGGACAAATTCACCAAATGGATTGAGGCCAAGCCGGTTAAAGCAGCAGAATCCGGACCGGTGATAGACTTCATATCGGGGTAGTACACCGCTTGGTGTCCCCATAGCATCATCACCGACAACGGCACGAACTTCACGGCCGACGAGGTTAAACTCTGGTGCAAAAATATGGGCATTAAGCTCGATTACGCTTCGATCTATCACCCCAAACTAACGGTCAAGTTGAGCGAGCAAATGGTCCAATCATGAGCGGCATCAACCCGGACTAGTGCGGTCCTCAAGGAATCTAACACGCCTTTGGGTAGAGGAGCTCGACTCCAGACTGGGGCTGCGGACCACGCCAAACCGAACTACCGGATTCACACCATTTTTCATGGTATACGGCGCAGAGGCAGTCCCGCCTGCGATATAATTCATGACTCACCTCGTATGCGCATATACGAAGAAAGAGAAGCCGAGCTAGATCGGCAGGACAGTCTGGACGCCTTAGAGGAGGAGCGGGACGTGGCAAAGGCTCGTTCCGCATTTTATCAGCAGCAGGCTCGAAGATATCAAAGCAGAGAAGTACGGGCCAAAACTTACAATGTTGGCGAACTTGTTCTACGCCTGCCGGACAAGAAAAAGGACAAACTCAAGCCCAAGTGGGAAGGTCCCTTCATCATCGACCAAGTCCTGACCGCGGAGCGTACCGTCTACGTAACGCATCGGACAACCGACTCGAGCCGAACCCATGGAACGCAGCCCGTCTCCGAAGATTCTACGCCTAACGCCGGACTCCGGGTTCGTCTCACTCCCCCGTCCACTCCTTGTTTTTTACTGTCTCTCCTCCTCCTCCTTCTTCCCACTTTTTTTACCTTTTATGGGCTGATTTGCGCTTTGTTCGCACACACTTGATGTGCCCCTGGCACTCATTATACCTGGGGGCTTCTTTAACAGAAGCTTATTCATCTGAGCTTCATGCCCAATACATGTGTCATACTTCCGCATGTACCTTTTATTCACCATTATATGCATCGATATGACTTAAGTTTTGGCCAAGCTGGGTTGCCTGGCTCCTGTGCTTACCCCTACGTTCCCGATTGTTTGGCTAGGAGGTAAAGGAGCACCTTTGCGATTGTTCTTGCCGGGTCACCGGATGTGTACCTCAGACCGGGTGAAGCCGAAAGCTAGCGTTTTAAGAGAATATTCGGTCGGTGACTTGAAAGATGATTTATTACTTACTTATTTATCTGCCCCGGATGCTTTTTTCGCTATTTTCGATCCGCATTGCACTTTAGGGCATGCCTCCCAGGAAAGGAACCCTTAACGGAACTATTCTCCACGGAAGATGTTTCTTACTAACCATGTAATATAACATAACTAGTTGGGCACTTGTCCGATAAAGCAATTATGACCCCGACGCCTTGTCTCCATGCATGCCCGATTCTTTTATAACCGTAAGGGTATTCGGACACACTCGGACTGTTGGGTCCCGAGGTTGAAGCGAAGCGGTCCGCAAAGACAAACGATCTACAATCCGGCTAGAAGGCATTGTACATGTCATTTCAAATTACATCATCAAACCGGTGATTGTACTCCTCTTCAATCCCATCTAACGGCTGTCTAATTTCTGATCCTGTTGGGAATATTTCGCGCCAGTTCTACTTGGCCGTACATCAACTCACAGGATCTCCTTCCCATCAGGCCCGCAGTCCGACCTCGCCATGTGGTTTGGGTCAGACTTCGGGTAACGTGTATTCACCATGGCCCGGGCCTCCCTGGCGCCCTGACGGCAGGTCGATATCTTCCACAAACGGAGGCGTCGCCGTGCTCCCTGAAGCTTCTCAGCAAGCTCACCAAGGCCCTCGGGTAGGGAGACGGATGGCCATAAAGCATGAACGACGCCACTCATCGCCTGCCGAACACGTTCGAGCAATTGCACTAGCTCGGGAAGTTGGTCACCCGTTGACTCAGGCATTTCCTCCGCAGGGCGACCTGTGAGCACACCTAAAGACATAATTCTGTCAATCGCCTTCCTCGCCGAATTCTTCTTTTCAAAGGAATTTGTTCAAGCACTTACTATAAATGCATGAGCGGCTGATTCTCCTTCACGGAGCTGCACAGTGGGCCCGAACACCTTTCAGCTCTTCTCCTTCTTTGGGTGTGGGCATCTTGGAGCTTGTTTCTCTCCTGCTGCACCTTCATAAGCACCCTCTCGCCGGCCTTTAGCTGACGCAGTAGCTGTTGCTTGTCCGGATCTAGTCCGGCGCCCTCTGCAATATTATTGTCAGATTCACGCCACACTTTGCTAAATAATTATCTTTTCAAAGTACGTCTTACCAGCGGGGGTCTCTGTGGCTCCCCCTGTGGCGGCGATCTTGACTTCAAGTTGGGCCTTGCACTCTTGGAGCTCTGGGACAGCTGGGTATTCTTCTCCGCAAGACCCAGATAATAATTGATCCTTAAATCAGTTATTTCAACTATTTTAAGTCTCGGGCTCTTGGCATATATAACTATTAAAATTACTTACCCGTATGTCTATTACATATCTTGCTCCGTGGCTCGTTAACCCATCTTGAGCGGCACGTGGGTGCGCGTTCCGCTTTAAAGGCATTTAACGCCCGGGAGAAACACGCGTCACGAAGAACTGTCCGCGACTTTGTGATTCATGGCGCTCTCCACCTCGAGACCGGGTGGCGGACAGCCTGTCGGCATCCTCCGTCGGAGGAGCGTCCGGTTTACGCCTTGTACTCACCTCCCCTCCCGGACCATGCGTTGGAGCATGGCCGGCGGAGGCTTGATTGGCAACCTCTCCGGACACTGTCCGGCGAGTGCTCTTTCTGGAAAAGTTATGAGCATTAATATACCTTCTGGGGATCCTTCCCTTAAAAATAGCGGTGCTCCGTACCGTTGCGGCGACGTTTCTGTTCGCGTCGCGCTCCTCTTCCTCCTGCTGGGCCGGACTGACCCTTGTTGTCCGGCCGCCGCGGGTTCGGCTTCCCACCTTAAAGGCACCTCCTGCGATGCACCATCAGTATGGGATGGTTAGAATTGAGCGCGGATCAAATGATGGTGTCAAGACCTTGGTCACGATCACCGGGAAGCCGGAACAAACCGGGGTAGTCAGCCGTAATGGCGACTAGGGCATTGTCTATGCTACGTTCTTGGAACACCCGTCAATCAGCTCCACCTTTATGTCCGGATCCTCTTCGAGGTCGGATCAAGGATCGTTCGGATCCTCGGGCTGTGGAGCTAGGCTTCAGATGCCCTCCACGTCCGGCGCAGCTCTGCGTCGAAATCACAGATTAAGATACTTGACTTTAAAAAGGTATGGATCGGGTAGATGAACATCCGCTTACCCAGCCCCGAGGGTTATGCATAGAAAATCCATTCAACGGATTCTTGCGGAGGAAGTCCTCCTCCTCTCCCTTGTACAAGCCAGACATGATCTTTGCCAGATCGGTTGCCGAGCCTAGCCCTTTGCGGCCATGACGGGTGGCGTCATCTTCCCTGTTGAAATCCCACATAGGGTGGCCCATATATTGGAGTGGCTGCACCCCTCGCATAATGCACGTGGCCATGACTCCAATCATGGTCAATCCTGAATGGGACAGTAACCTAATCCGGCCCATCAGATAATGGACGCTCCTGTCATCTTCCCGTTGAGGGCTCCTCGGGCGCCAACTCAGGCGTTTCTTCAAGGGAGCACTGTTGAACTCCGGGAGGCCGATCCGGACTGGATCCGGCAGAGGGGCGTCCTCCATGTAGAACCATTCCGAAGGCCAGTCTTGAGCGCCTTCTTGGGTGCGGATAGATATCCGTCCGGCGATGCACCATATTCGGCTCCGCCCACTTGGTATATCGACCCCTCATGAGAACGGGGTACGAGACAAAACAATCTCTTCCACAGGGCAAAATGGGGCTCGATGCCCAAGAACAGCTCACAAAAAGCTACGAAGCCCGCGATGTGCAAAATGGAGGCGGGCGAAGGTGGTGAAGTTGGAGTCCAGAGAACTCTAGGATCCCCGGAGAAACGGATGTATGGGAAATCCGAGTCCCCTTATTAGATAGGGGACAAAGCATACCCGCTCCCCTTTGGAAGGGTTGGGACGCTCTTCGCCTGCTTTCCACCCTTGTAGGTGGCCAGTCCGCTCGAACCGGAACCATGAAAGCGGGGAAGATATCCTCGGTTTGAAGCACCACTAGCTCATTTGTGTGGAATCGAGCATCTCCCCAATCTCCGGCTTAGGGCTGGGAGCGCGAGAGGAGGGCAGCGTCGGCTATCCATGATGGAATGGATTTTTGTCGAGGCGCTCGATGAGAACTTGCGGATGGAGGGTGGTGTGAGCTAGATCTAGATCCTCGCCTCTCTTGTAGGCGGCTGCGTTACACGGCTAGGGGTAAAATGTAAAAATATCCCAGCCTTTCGCATTAAATGCGACACGTGGAAGAAGGCCATTATTGGGCGTAGAAGCCAAGGAGCGCAACATTTATAAAGAAGCTGGACACTATTCGATGGGAACATGAAGACTGAAGGAGAATCCGCCTTGCAATGCCGAAGACAACATGCGCGCCGGACTCGTCGTCATTGAAGCTGGTTCGAGGGCTACTAAGGAGTTAGGACTGGGGGTGTCCGGATAGCGAACTATCATCATCGGCCGGACTCCAAGACTATGAAGATAGAAGATTGAAGACTTCGTCCCGTGTCCGGATGGGACTTTCCTTGGCGTGGAAGGCAAGCTTGGCGATCACGGATATGTAGATCTCCTACCATTGTAACCGACTCTGTGTAACCCTAACCCTATCCGGTGTCTATATAAACCGGAGGGTTTTAGTCCGTAGGACGAACAACAATCATACCATAGGCTAGCTTCTAGGGTTTAGCCTCCTAGATATCGTGGTAGATCCACTCTTGTAACACACATTATCAATATTAATCTAGCAGACGTAGGGTTTTACCTCCATCAAGAGGGCCGAAACTCGGGTAAAACATCGTGTCCCTTGTCTCCTGTTACCATCCGCCTAGACGCACAGTTCGGGAACCCCTACCCGAGATCCACCGGTTTTGACACCGACAAGGAGCGTGACATTGCAACTTCCCGTTCGGCGATTTACCAGCAGGATCTTCGTCGCTATCACAGTCGCCGAGTTAGAACCAGAACCTTTCAAGAAGGAGATTTGGTGCTCCGGCTCATCCAAGACCAGACTGATATGCACAAGCTATCCCCACCTTGGGAGGGACCTTTCGTGGTCAGCAAGAATCTGCACAACGGGTCGTACTATCTGATCGATATTCGAGAGCATAAAGGCTCACGTACATCAGAGGAGGAGACCAACAGGCCTTGGAACATAGCTCATCTTCAGCCCTACTATACTTGAGCCATAGGCTCTACTTATGTACATATTATGACAATGTATATATTATGATCAGTACAATAAACCGGAGCCTTAGCTAAAGCGCGGTCTCTGTTATTTCTACATCATGTGTGGTTACACGGAGTTTTTATCTTAAAGCGACCTCCGGTTTACCCCTTGAGTTAGCTTTTTTTTAAAAGCTTTATATCATATCACTTGGGGGCTTGGTCGTGTCCGAACCAATACAACACCTTTTGATAGGCGAAAGCCACAGAATCACTTGGGGACTTGGTCACGTCTGAACCAGTCACGCCTCTTGATCGGCCTAAGGCCATAGAATCATTTGGGGGCTTTGGTCGAACCCGAACCATCGCTACACCTCTTGATCGGCATAATGCCACTGCATCATTTGGGGACCTGGCTGACTTGAACCATAGCTACGCCTGCTGGGGGCTTGGTCGTGCCCGACCATGGTAATGCCACTTGATCGGCTCAAATAGCCTGTTTTCGCAAATGATTTTATCTTTGCCTTTGCTTGAAATTCGTTTCTCTTTTTGCATATTTCTCTTGTTGTGTTTTTAAACCGACAATTCTTAAACCGGTTCGACTGTCAGTTGACGGAACTCGATTTATTCTTCAACCGGAGGCCCGGTTTGATTTTTTATAACATCCTATTATGGAGTAACACCGGTGTTCATCATAACCCGGAACGGTTTACCTGGTAAACC
The DNA here is from genome assembly GCA_021605205.1 of Aegilops longissima. Taxonomy (NCBI): domain Eukaryota; kingdom Viridiplantae; phylum Streptophyta; class Magnoliopsida; order Poales; family Poaceae; genus Aegilops; species Aegilops longissima. Next base: position 561,103,306 of record CM038678.1, read on the forward strand.
GGCCTTATATACACAGGAGCTGTTTTCTCCTCCAGCAGAGTGGGTTTCTTAAAACTCCGTTTCAAGTTTGGCACAGCCAACTTCATGCCCTATAATGGCAGGTATCATATATTCCCATATTTTATCATGTGTTTAAATCTAAGGTATTATCTTTGATTTCATATACATAGATATGATGACCCGCCTGGTGATACAACCACAACGGCGTTTTAAGCTTTTTGCTGCAGACAACAGTTTAAGATTGATGATTCAACAAAAGCATAAGTTGCAATAAGTATGCACGAAGGCATATCAACACCAAGTGTGGCAGCTAGTCTATTACAAGGCAACACGTGCCCAGTTAAGATAATTGTTTTCTGCATAACTCAAAGGAGCGAGAATGTAAACCGCTTCCGGATCATGCTTGGTCGCCGCTTGGCCCGATGGTTGCGGGTCATCTTGCGCCGCTTCAACCTCTGCTTCCCTACCAAGTGGCTGGAAATCAACAGTTGTCCAGTCGATTCCCATTAATGCTTGGAATACAGCTTCATCATTGATCAGCAGGAGCGTAAGTATGCTTACGGATTGGAGGTATAAGGTTCTCCACTTCAGGAATCGGTGCAGCCACTCGTTTATCTTCGCCATCATATTGGGCTTGATAGTGAGACAGATTTACCTCTTCAGCCAATTGACAAGCCAAAGGGCGCACTTCCCGGTTTATAGCTCGGAGATCCTCTTCGCTGAATTCTGTCCCGTCTTCCTTCAAGCTTGGGAAGCCCTGTGCCACTTCAACAGGATCAAAATCCGGCACCCATGCTTTGGCCCGGATTAAGGCGTTTATGGCACCGGTTCTAGCAGCGGATTTCTTTAACTCTTCAACCCGGGCAGGAAGCATTGACAACCTTTTAATGGTGTCCTAGATCAAGGTTGGTGCCGGGTTGTTGTGAGAAGCATTGCTGATGATCCGTTGCGCACCAGTATACAGTTGTTCTATCAATGTATAAGCGGCTTTCAATTTCTTCCGCACATCTGATCCCAAGTGGCCAATACGTGTCCCTGTATCATTCAAAGGGTTAATAAACCGGCAGTTACATGAGAAGGCCTCATTACGTCAGAAATCAAGAAGGCTTACCAAAAACAGCAGCGGTCATGGCATGCACTTGCCGCTTTACATCGGTCAGTTCATCAACCACTTGGTTTGAGTGCAGCCTCGGCCTTCTCGCCTGCTGAGTTAAAGCGGCCTTTTCGGTGGCCCAATCCGCCGCTCCTTGTTGAAACCCTCCTTAAGCTTTTCCATGACGCTTAAAAGCTGGTTAATTCATTTTTTGCATTGGAGGTTTCAGCTTGCTGGGATTTCAGGTTTTCTTGAAGATCAGCGATTTGATTTTCTTTCTTGCTCAGATCAGCCTACATACAGATAATCATTTGATAAAGATTAAGGTGCAGAGTTGAAGTACCAACCCCATAACAAGTTATGCCCTTGGTACTTGGGGGCTAATGCATATTTGCTTTTCATCCTACAATTTCTATATAAAGTCCCAAGCTCAATACAAGTATTCAACTTGGCACTTGGGGGCTAATGCCTATTTGCTCTGTCCTTGAGTGATACTGGAATTCTTATGGTATAAAAGTCCCGGTTTAACTACATCAAGTTGAACTGCCCTTGGGGCTACTTTCCCAAAAATGCAGTTGTGCTCGAGATTATATTAGGAAGTCCGGCTTAAGTTGACATCTTAAAACCTTCACTTAGGGGCTATTAGAGTTGACAGATTGAAATGTACAAGCAGAGAGTCATATGGAATTTACCTCATATTTGTCCTTCATCATATTTACCAGATCGGCTTCATAATCACGGCTGGTATATAGCCGATTCAGATAACCGGAATGAAGATCTTGGGGATTCAGAGCAGCATAAGTAGCCAAATCGGCATTCCATTTGCCTTTACCAAACACAGTAAATTCAACTTTGGCAGTGTGCTTGGACAAGGCGACAGGATTGCCTGGCTCGAAATGACCAAAGCCAGTAATAACAACATCATCATCCTTGGCTTCGCCGTCCGCACCGGGTCGCGGTTTATCAAGATGCTTTTATGGGCTCGCTGTTTTGTCGGTCGAACAGACTCGTGGGTTGATTAAAAGGGCCTGTGGCATCAACATGTGCCTCTTCAACAGTAACATCATGATCTTGCAATGGTGGGTCGTTCAGCATATCATCGTGGATGTGTTCAGGAGCGTCGTCTTCTTCTGCCGCTTTGTCCAGACGAGCTTTCTTGCTTGGCCTAGGCTTGGCCCTGAAAGGAAAAAGACGGATCAGTCCAGTAAACATTGAAAGTGATATATCAAACAGCATTATCAGGAATATGGCTCACCCAAGCACTGTCTTGAGTGGTGGGAGCTGGGTGGCTGACGACTCGCCGGAGGAAGAATGAGAAGTCACCTGATAATCGGAGTCAGGTGGATTAAGAGGTTGACGAACACAACCCGCTTTAGGATAAGCATTGACGAAACAGTTAGAGACCTCTCGAGCGGCGCTTCGAACGTGATCGTTCGATAAACCGCGGAGGTAACTACCGGCATTTGTCCGGGTTGCGTGACGAGCTTCATGCTGTTGTGTCTTCATAAGAAAGTTTCGTCCAAATAAGCAAGAGGATGAGAAAATTTAACTTTCCGGTTTGCCCGACGGATTTTTACTGAAGGTAAAAGGTTTAAATCGGAAGAAAGAGCGATTACCTCTACAACATAAGCGTGACTGACGTCAGCATCATCCTGGCAATAATCATTATCAATAAGGCGTGTGAAAAATAAACCAAGTGAGTCAAGCTCTACCTCAAGATCCGGATTACCCACATCATCGTCAGCTGGTGGATCGGAGGATGCAGTGGTTCTCTTTCTATGGGCCGGTTTCTTCACAACTCTGGTCTTGGGCCGGGTTGTTTTCTCCGGTTTCTCTTGTGGAGGCTTCTTGCTCCAAAATGGATCATCACCTTGTTTGAAAGATGTTAATATCAACAAAGAGTACTTAAACATAGTCAGATTTCATGAAAGCATAAGATATGAGTCTTACGGCTGGCGGTTTGTTAATAGCAGAAAAGGGAGGCAGTCCGGTTTGAGCGCAAGCAGCTTTCGGTTCATTTAACATCCTCTTAACAGCCTCAAGAATTTCGCTGCCATCGTTTGGATCTCAATATGCCGTAGAGGGTCTTTTACATCTTCGTGTATTTGCACATCAAACGGGAGCGCAGCTTAAGGGTAGTATACTCCAAGATATCCAAAGAGCGAGCAAGGTCAACTCTCACAACCCGTTAGCCATGAAGGCCCGGAGCTTGGATAGTTGAGGGCATATTTGCTTCTCTCCTTAGCGATCGATCTTTGAGGGAAGGGATGTGTGTTGCTTAGCCGCTCCGGACGGTAACCCGGTAAAGGATTTTCTCCATCAGGAGAGGTATCTTTGCAGTAAAACCATGTTGAATTCCACTCTTTGGGATGGTGACCTCTTTCCTCTTTTGAATATCCATACCACCTAACTCGGTGTTGGGACCGTCAGTAAATTCGGTGCGGCAGTTTAGATGGAAGCAATCTCTGAATAATTCAACTGTGGGCTCCTCTTGAAAGAACACCTCACAGAGCACTTGAAAGTGACAGATGTTGGTTACGGAGTTGGGGCCGATATCTTGTGGACGCAGTTGGAAGTTGGCCAAGACATCCCGATAAAACTTTGAACCGGGCGGACTAAAGCCCCGGGCTAGATGGTCAGCAAAAACAACAACCTCTCCATCTTTGGGTTCTGGAGGACATTCCGAGCCAGGGACCCTCCAATGAATGACGTCTTTTTTTTTCCTAAAGCGCCGGTGCTGACTAAGTTATCCAGTTGAGTCTCAGTCACCCGAGAAAGGACCCAGTTGCACTCGTACACTTGCTTGGCCACGGTGCAATCTGCAAAGCAGTAATACGGTTCAAGAATATGTTGGAAGGGTATACATTGATGCATTCATTTCTAGAAGTTGCCTATAAACCGGAGTTCTGCAAGGTGGCAATACATAGCTAGGGAATCCTGGTGGTTCAACAAGGGGACTAATGGTATATGCCGAGTTGTCAATTTTTCTACAAATTTAAACCGCCTGGTCTGAAACATTGAAGAATCAAGATTGCAGATGAGTGGGTGTGTGAAAAGAGGTTTCATAAAATTATATCACAGTTTTGGATCTGGAACATGTTCAGAAAAGAAATAAATATTCAAGGTCCAAAAGGGAGCTGTACCGAATCAATGAGCAAGGATACAGGGAGATCTATGGCTTTGAGATGCGCAAGTGACGACGGATGCTAAAAACTACCGCTACGTAGAACAAGGATTTACAGATTTGACTAAGAGTTATCATATGAATAAGAAGCAAGCGATGAACGCTGAAGAACATGGAAACCCTAGAAAAGATCTATGGTGAAAAGATAGAAGACTCACCAGAGCTGAGGAAGAAATGGAAGACCGCCGTGATGCTCTGGTATATTCAGGGTGATGCAGCGGCCAAGGCTGGTGCAGAAGTCGACGGCGGTGGCGGAGCTCCGAAGCTGGGCGGCGCGAGGAAGACGAAGCAAAAGGGCACGAAGGGGAAAAAGAAATGACCCTTCGGTCTTATTTATAAAGCAAGGGACATGTGTCAGGCGCGAAAATCAAGGGGCTGCGAGTTTGGAAACGGAGTTGTCGCTTCGATTGTCGCAGATCTATTATAAAAAGGTATTGTGGATAGCTTTTATGACAGGTGACGTCACGCCGGTTTACGACGACCAGAGAAGATGACATCATGGCGGTTCACCCGACTACACAAAGATGCTGAAGATGAAGTTTTTGCTAAGGATTGACATGAACCTGTTCAAATCAATCTGGGGCCTAATTTTGGGGATATTACCACTGGGTGTAAACCGGCCAGAACAGGCCGGGTTAACTTCATCAGTAGTTGAGTATGGTAAAGCCCAAGTAGGCAGATGAGGGCTTAAGGCCCATAGCCGGTTTAAGGCCTGTAGCCGTAAACCAGCGTCAGTATGTAACTTGTATTGTAAGTTAGGAATAGCAGAGACCGAGCCGGATACATCTATGAACCGGCGTCGGGACTCTGTGAACCGACGGGCGCCACCCATGTATATAAGGGGACGACCCGGAGGCGGTTCAAGGACAACAGAGAACAACTCGAGACTTAGGCGAAGCTTGTTTGCTCCCTAGTCATCGAACCCCCATGAATTAGATCACAACTAGACGTAGGCTTTTACCTTCATCGAAGGGGCCGAACTAGTATAAACTCTCTTGCGTCCTTGTGTCCGCTTTAACCCCTTCAAGCTAACCCGTAGCGATGGCTCCATGACCAAGTCCTTTCATGAGGACATCTGCCATGACAAAACCACGAAATAGGGTGACACAGAACTAGCTCCAATTCATCAATGTAATGTAGGCATGTATTCCGAATATAGTCATACGTGCTTATGGAAAAGAACTTGCATGACATCTTTTGTCCTACCCTCCCGTGGCAGCGGGGTCCTAATGGAAACTAAGGGATATTAAGGCCTCCTTTTAATAGAGAACCGGAACAAAGCATTAGCACATAGTGAATACATGAACTCCTCAAACTATGGTCATCACCGAGAAGTATCCCGATTATTGTCACTTCGGGGTTGTCGGTTCATAACACATAATAGGTGACTATAGACTTGCAAGATAGGATCAAGAACTCACATATATTCATGAAAACATAATAGGTTCAGATCTGAAATCATGGCACTCGGGCCCTAGTGACAAGCATTAAGCATAGCAAAGTCATAACAAGATCAATCTCAGAACATAGTGGATACTAGGGATCAAACCCTAACAAAACTAACTCGATTACATGAAAGATCTCATCCGACCTATCACCGTCCAGCAAGCCTACGATGGAATTACTCACGCACGGCGGTGAGCATCATGAAATTGGTGATGGAGGATGGTTGATGATGACGACGGCGACGAATCCCCCTCTCCGGAGCCCCGTATGGACTCCAGATCAGCCCTCTCGAGAGGTTTTAGGGCTTGGCGGCGGCTCCGTATCGTAAAACGCGATGATTTCTTCTCTCTAATTTTTTTCTCTCCGAAAGCCAATATATAGAGTTGGAGTTGTTGTAGGAAGGTCTCCAGGGGGCCCACGAGGTAGGGGGCGCGCCCAGGACGGGGGCGCCCCCTACCCTCGTGGACAGGGTGTGGGCCCCTTGGTCTTCATCTTTGGCGAGGATTTTTTATTATTTTTTCTAAGATGTTATGTGGAGTTTCAGGTCATTCCGAGAACTTTTGTTTTCTGCACATAAAATAACATCATGGCAGTTCTGCTGAAAACAGCGTCAGTCCGGGTTAGTTCCATTCAAATCATACAAGTTAGAGTCCAAAACAAGGGCAAAAGTGTTTGGAAAATTAGATACGACGGAGACGTATCAGGTACCAAAGTAATCTAGGAGTGGATCATTGGACATCGGTCAAGAACATCCTGAAATACTTGAAAAGGACTAAGGATATGTTTCTCATTTATGGAGGTGACAAAGAGCTTGTCGTAAATGGTTATTTCGATGCAAGCTTCGACACTGATCCAGATGACTCTAAGTCACAAACCGGATACGTATTTATTTTGAATGGTGGAGCTGTAAGTTGGTGCAGCTCCAAGCAGAGCGTCGTGGCGGGGGTCTACGTGTGAAGAAGAGTACATAGCTGCTTCAGAAGCAGCAAATGAAGGAGTTCATATCCGATCTAGGTGTAATACCTACTGCATCGGGTCCAATGAAAATCTTTTGTGACGATACTGGAGCAATATCCTTGGCGAAGGAATCCAGATTTCACAAGAGAACCAAACACATCAAGAGACGCTTCAATTCCATCTGTGATCAAGTCAAGGAGGGAGACATAGAGATTTGCAAAATACATACGGATCTAAATGTTGCAGACCCATTGACTAAACCTCTTCCACGAGCAAAACATGATCATCACCAAGACTCCATGGGTGTTAGAATCATTATTATGTAATCTATATTACTGACTCTAGTGCAAGTGGGAGACTAAAGAAATATGCCCTAGAGGCTATAATAAAGTTGTTGTTTATATTTCCTCATATCATAATAAATGTTTATTATTCATGCTAGAATTGTATTCACCAGAAACTTAGTAAATGTCTGAATACATAGACAAAACACAGTGTCCCTAGTATGCCTCTGCTTGACTAGCTCGTTAATCAAAGACGGTTAAGTTTCCTGACCATAGACATGTGTTGTCATTTGATGAACAGGATTGCATCATTAGAGAATGATGTGATGGACAAGACCCATCCGTTAGCTTAGCATTATGATCGTTTAGTTTTGTTGCTATTGCTTTCTTCATGACCTATACATGTTCCTCTAACTATGAGATTATGCAACTCCCGAATAACGGAGGAACACTTTGTGTGCTATCAAACATCACAACGTAACTGGGTGGTTATAAAGATGCTCTACATGTGTCTCCGAAGGTGTTTGTTGAGTAGGCATATATTCAGATTAGGATTTGTCACTCCGTGTATCGGAGAGGTATCTCTGGCCCCCCTCGGTAATGCACTTCACTATAAGCCATGCAAGCAATGTGACTAATGAGTTAGTTGCGGGATGATGCATTACGAAACGAGTAAAGAGACTTGCTGGTAACGAGATTGAACTAGGTATGATGATACCGACGATCGTATCTCGGGCAAGTAACATACTGATGACAAAGGGAATAATGTAGGTTATTATGCGGTTTGACCGATAAAGATCTTCGTAGAATATGTAGGAGCCAATATGAGCATCCAGGTTCCGCTATTGGTTATTGACCGGAGATGTGTCTCGGTCATGTCTAGATAGTTCTCGAACCAGTAAGGTCCGCACGCTTAACGTTCAATGACGATTTGTATTATGAGTTATGTGTTTTGGTGACCGAAGTTTGTTTGGAATCCCCGATGAGATAACGGACATAACGAGGAGTCTCGAAATGGCCGAGAGGTAAAGATTCTTATATTGGAAGTTTATATACGGACATCGGAATAGTTCCGAAGAGGCTCGGGGATTTATCGGAGTACCGGGAGGCTATCGGAACCCCCCAGGATAGTTAATGGGCCATAGTGGAGGAGAGGAGGCAGGCCACGAGAGGTGCCCCCCCCTTGCCCAATCCGAATTGGACAAGAGGAGGGGCGCGGCTCCCCTCTTTCCTTCTCCTTCTCCCTCCTTTCCCCTTTCTGAAGGAAATATGCCCTAGAGGCAATAATAAAGTTAATATTTATTTCCTTATATCATGATAAATGTTTATTATTCATGCTAGAACTGTATTAACCGGAAACATAATACATGCGTGAATACATAGACAAACATAGTGTCACTGGTATGCCTCTACTTGACTAGCTCGTTGATCAAAGATGGCTATGTTTCCTAGCCATAGACATGAGTTGTCATTTGATTAACGGGATCACATCATTAGGAGAATGATGTGATTGACTTGACCCATTCCGTTAGCTTAGCACCTGATCGTTTAGGATGTTGTTATTGCTTTCTTCATGACTTAACATATTCCTATGACCATGAGATTATGCAACTCCCATTTACCAGAGGAACACTTTGTGTGCTATGAAACGTCACAACGTAACTGGGTGATTATAAAGGTGCTCTACAGGTGTCTCCGAAGGTACTTGTTGGGTTGGCATATTTCGAGATTAGGATTTGTCACTCCGATTGTCGGAGAGGTATCTCTGGGCCCACTCGATAATGCACATCACTATAAGCCTTGCAAGCATTATAACTAATGAGTTAGTTACGGAATGATGTGTTACGGAATGAGTAAAGAGACTTGCCGGTAACGAGATTGAACTAGGTATTGAGATACCGACGATCGAATCTCGGGCAAGTAACATACCGATGACAAAGGGAACAACGTATGTTGTTATGCGCTTTGACCGATAAAGATCTTCGTAGAATATGTGGGAGCCAATATGAGCATCCAGGTTCCGCTATTGGTTATTGGCCGAAGACGTGTCTCGGTCATGTCTACATAGTTCTCGAACCCGTAGGGTCCGCACGCTTAAAGTTTCGGTGATGATTGTATTATGAGTTTTTGTGTTTTGATGTACCAAAGGTAGTTCGAAGTCCCGGGTGTGATCACGGACATGACAGGAGTCTCGAAATGGTCGAGACGTAAAGATTGATATATTGGATGACTATGTTCGGACACCGGAATGGTTTCGGGGAGTTTCGGACATATACCGGAGTACCGGGGGGTTACCGGAACCCCCCGGGGAGTTTAATAGGCCAAGATGGGCCTCAGTGGTGAAGAGGAGGGGCGGCTAGGGCTGCTCGCGCGCCCCCTCCCCCTCTAGTCCGAATTGGACAAGGAGGGGGGGGCCCTTTCCTTTCCCCTCTCTCCTTCCCTTCCTTTCCCCCTCCTACTCCAACTAGGAAAACCGGGAGTGGGAGTAGGACTCCTCCCTGGCGCGCCCTCCTCCTGGCCGCCGGCCTCCTCCCCCTGATCCTTTATATACGAGGACAGGGGGCACCTCTAGACACAAGTTGATCTGTTGATCTATTCCAGCCGTGTGCGGTGCCCCCCTCCACCATATTCCACCTCGGTCATATCGTAGCGGTGCTTAGGCGAAGCCATGCGTCGGTAGCATCATCATCAACGTCACCACGTCGTCGTGCTGACGGAACTCTCCCGTGAAGCTGGATCGGAGTTCGTGGGACGTCATCGAGTTGAACGTGTGCTGAACTTGGAGGTGCCATACGTTCGGTACTTGGATCAGTCGGATCGTGAAGACGTACGACTACATCAACCGCGTTGTGCTAATGCTTCCGCTTTCGGTGTACAAGGGTACGTGGACACACTCTCCCCTATCGTTGCTATGCATCACCATGATCTTGCGTGTGCATAGGAATTTTTTTGAAATTACTATGTTCCCCAACACTTTCCCCCTCTGTGTTGGAAGGAAAAGGGGGGCGAATCCTACTAGGAATGGAGTCCTAGTAGGGCTCCCCCTCTTGGCGTGCCCCCTTGGGCCGGCATCCTCCTCCCCCCTCCTTTATATACGTGGGCAAGGGGGCACCGCAAACACACAATAGTTGTTTATTAGCCGTGTGCGGTGCCCCCCCCCCCTCCATAGTTTACTCCTCCAGTTATAGCGTCGTAGTGCTTAGACGAAGCCCTGCGCGGATCACATCACCATCACCGTCACCACGCCGTCGTGTTGACGGAACTCTCCCTCGACCCTCTACTCGATCAAGAGTTTGACGGACGTCATCGAGCTGAACGTGTGATGAACACGGAGGTGCCGTACATTCGGTACTTGGATCGGTTGGATCGTGAAGACGTTCGACTACATCAACCGTGTTAACCTAACGCTTCCGCTTTCGGTCTATGAGGGTATGTGGACACACTCTCCCCGTCTCGTTGCTATGCATCTCCAAGATAGATCTTGCGTGATCGTAGGATTTTTTTTGAAATTGTATGCTACGTTCCCCAACAAGTTACGGGATGATGCATTATGGAACGAGAAAGAGACTTGCCGGTAACGAGATTGAACGAGGTATGAGGATACCGACAATCGAATCTCAGGCAAGTCACATACCGAGGACAAAGGGAATAACATATGTTGTCATTATGGTTTGACCGATAAAGATCATCATAGAATATATAGGAACCAATATGAGCATCCAGGTTCCGCTATTGGTTATTGGCCAGAGAGGTGTCTTGGTCATGTCTACATAGTTCTAGAACCCGTAGGGTCCGCACGCTTAACGTTCGATGACGATTTGTATTATATGAGTTATGTGATTTGGTGACCGAATGCTGATCAGAGTCCCAGATGAGATCACGGACATGACGAGGAGTTTTGAAATGTTCGAGGGGTAAAGATTCATATATAGGACGATAGTATTTGTACAACGGAAGTGTTCCGGGGGTACCGGGTATGTATCGGGTTTCCGAAGGGGTTTCGGGCAAACCCCGACAAGCTATATGGGCTTAATGGGCCTAGGGAGGGACATACCAGCCTACCAGGGGCGGGTGCGCCCCTCCACCAGGCTGGTCAGCCCTAGGGAAGGCAAGGGAGGAGGGCTAGCCCCTCTTTCCTTCCCCTTCTCAAGGGAGAAAGGAAAGGGGGCACCTTCTCCTAGTGCCAAAACAAGGAAGGGGGCGAATTGGGGTGGGAGCCCAAGTAGGATTCTGCCTACTTGGGTGCCCCCTGGCTGCCTCTCCCCCCTCCAACATATATATATGTGGGTAGGGCGGCGCCTAGAGGACACACAAAAACATCTGTTAGCCGTGTGCGGCGCCCCCCTCCATAGTTTACGCCTTCGGTCATATTGTCGTAGTGCTTAGGCGAAGCCCTGCACGGATCACTTCACCATCATCGTCACCAGGCCGTCGTGCTGATGAAACTCTCCCTCGACACTTTGCTGGATTAATAGTTCAAGGGACGTCATCGAGCTGAACGTGTGCAGAACTCAGAGGTGTCGTACGTTTGATGCTTGATCGGTCGGAACAACAAGAAGTTCGACTACATCAACTGCATTGTCAAACGCTTCCGCTTTCAGTCTACGAGGGTACGTGAACACACCCTCCCCCTCTCGTTCCTATGCATCTCCTTGATAGATCTTGCGTGAGCATAGGAACAATTTTGAAATTGCATGCTATGTTTCCCTACAGTTTCCTCGTCCTGATCGCAGAAAGGGCAGACATCTTGATGTGGGAGTCCACGTCGGGCGAGGCGGTCGGGGGTCCAACACCTGTTCCTCATGGCTAGCCAGGTGAAGAAGCGGCACTTCAGTGGGGCTCTAGATCTCCATGAGAATCCGCGGTTGGGACCACCACCCTTCCGGCAAACCTGGCGGCATAGGCGGAGTGAACCAAAAATTGGTCGTTCGTTTCCCATGACCAAATGATGGAGTCAACGACACTCTCCTATAACTGAATTCTCTGCAGGCGTTGCCAAACCTCCACGTACTCCACCAGAGTTCTGAACGCCATGTCAGGGCTGAGAGCATCTATAGTCGGGCTCCCCAAACCGGCCTCGAACGCCCGGGCCCCCCCCCCTCCCCCGGTCACGATTTTTCAACACAGATGGGCGCCTCAAACGGGCCTCAGACGCCCGGGCTGACCGGCACCCCTTATGTCCACCCAAATGTGGGCGGATATGGGGCACCCGGGCACACCCACCATGCCAGACCAACGACGGGGCCCCATGCGAAAACGTCCGAAAACCCAAGGGTCTGAAGCTCATCTCTTTCGTCCAACCGGTGGTGCCGCGTGGCGCCGCTCCGGCGGGCTGCGTAGTGCCTAGTCCTGCTATTTAAGTTGACCAGCGGCACCCAAATCCTACCATCCATCCACATTTTCCTCCGCCTGCCCGCCGCTGCCACTTTCCACTCCACCCGTCCGCCTATTAGCCATGCCCCAACGCCGCGGGTGAGGAGCGAGCCATTTCTGATGCCGGAGCGCCGGCTCGACCCCCGTGAGCAGATTCAGGACCTGTTTGGTAGCCCTCCATGCCCAAAAATCCGCAACTTCTGCGCCGGTGTAGGATCGAAAGTATGTCTAGAGGGGGGTAATTAGACTACTTGACCAAATAAAAATCTAGCCTTTTGCCAATTTCAGTTCTTGGCAGATTTTTAACAACTTAGCACAAGTCAATCAATCAACCTACACATGCAATTCTAAGAGTATAGCAGCGGAATGTAAAACAATTGCTTGCATATGAAGGTAAAGGGATGAGATTGAGGGAGCCAACGCAATGTTGACACAGAGATTTTTTATCCATGGTTCCGATAGGTGGTGCTATCGTACATCCACGTTGATGGAGACCTCAACCCACGAAGGGTAACGGTTGCGCGAGTCCACGAAGGGTCCACGAAGAAGTAACCTTGTCTATCCCACTATGGCCGTCGCCCACGAAGGACTTGCCTCACTAGGGTAGATCTTCACGAAGTAGGCGATCTCCTTGCCCTTACAAACTCCTTGGTTCAACTCCACAATCTTGTTAGAGGCTCCCAAGTGACACCTAGCCAATCTAGGAGACACCACTCTCCAAGAAGTAACAAATGGTGTGTTGATGATGAACTCCTTGCTCTTGTGCTTCAAATGATAATCTCCCCAACACTCAACTCTCTCTCATAGGATTGGATTTGGTAGAAAGAAGATTTGAGTGGAAAGCAACTTGGGGAAGGCTAGAGATCAAGATTTATGTGGTTGGAATGGTATATCTTGACCTCAACACAAGTGTAGGTGGTTTTCTCTCAGAAAATATGTATTGGAAGTGTAGGCATGTTCCGATGGCTCTCTCCACGAATGAAGAGTGGGTGGAGGGGTATACATAGCCTCCACACAAAATCTAACCGTTACACACAAATCACCAAACTCGGTGGGACCGAATCAGAGAACTCAGTCAGACCGAATTGGTTCATAATGTGACCGTTAGGTTTTTCGGTGCGACCGACATGTCAACTCGGTGGGACCGATATCATTAGGGTTAGGGCATAACGTAATCTCGGTCAGACCGATTACACAAACTCGGTGGGACCGATTTTAGTAATAGTCAAACAGAGAGTTGGTCAGGCAAACTCGGTGGGACCAATTCGCTCATCGCGGTTGTACCGAAACGTTATGAAAGGGAAACAAAGTGTTTGCATTGCAATCTTGGTGGGACCGATCGCTCATCTCGGTTTGACTGAAACGTTACGAAGGGAAACAGAGAGATTACAATCCCATCTCGGTGAGACCGAGATCCCTATCGGTGAGACCGAAAAGACTAGGGTTTCTGGCAGTGGCTATGTCAACTGAACTCGGTGGCGCAGGACAGAAAGAATCGTTGGGGCCGAGTTGGACTTTTGGTTTAGGACATATGTGGATATGAGAAAGTAGTGGAGGGTTTTGGAGCATATCACTAAGCATTTTGAGCAAGCACCTCATTAAGCAACACCTCGTCCCTTCTTAATAGTGTTGGCTTTTCCTATAGACTCAATGTGATCTTGGATCACTAAAATAGAAAATGTAGAGTCTTGTGCTTTGAGCTTAAGCCAATCTTTTGCCCTTAGCATTTTGAAGGGTCCACTTTCTAATCCATGCCATGCCAATCATTGAGCTTTCCTGAAATATCTATCTTGAAATAGCATTAGCTCAATGAGCTATATGTTGTTAGGAATTACCAAAACCACCCAGGGATAGTTGCACTTTCAATCTCCCCCTTTTTGGTAATTGATGACATCATATAGATCAAAGCTTCGACAAATGATAAATAGTATTGAAAAACATCGTCGCTTTGAGAAGTATGTGATAAGCACGAGCTCCCCCTAAATTTGTGCATTATTTAAAATTTGCTTTTGAATGCAAATGCACAATCGATTAGGATCATGGGTTACTCTTCCATGTCACATACATCTTGGTGGAGCGCTCAAAATGATAGAAGTTAAAGCATGCACTCATCACCTAAACAAGTGAATGATCATCTAGGATATGAGAGATAATATCATCCAATCAAGCATTAAGGGTAGCATATGGTCAAACACAAGATCAAACAAGCATCTCACAAGTAGCTCACACAAGCACGCAATAAAGTTTCAAATCAAACCAAATAAGTGCAAAGAGAGATAAAACCCAACACTCTCTCTCTCGAAGCCTATGATCTATACATTTTTCTCCCCCTTTGGCAACAAGTTACCAAAAAGTTTGAAAATGCATAGTGCTAAACGACTCTCAGGCTTGATCTTCGGGAGGTGGTGTTGAGAGAACTCCAAGGACGAAGGCTTCTGATGAAGTAGCTGGAGCTGGTGGAGTAGCTGCTGGAGGTGGAACTGGAGCTGTAGCTGCTGGTGCTGATGTTGTCGCTCTAGTGTGTGTCACTGGCACTGCAGCAGATCTCTGTCCTCTGGGCACTGTGGCAAAAGAATCTGTGGTAGAGTTGCCCTTCTTTTCCTTTGCTTCCTCCTGAAGTTGCTCAACTGCAGTTTGGATTTCAATTACCTTGACATCAAGGTCATAGAATTTTGTCTCAATGATCCTTTCCAAGCTCCCCTGGTTCTTGGTCAGGGTGGCTGTCATGGAATTGTCACGGCAGATGTCCTCGTGAAAGGACTTAGTCGCAGGGCCATCGTACGGGTTAACTTAGAGGGGTTAAAGCGGACACAAAGACACGGGAGTTATACTAGTTCGGCCCCTTGGTGAAGGTAAAGCCTACGCCTAGTTGTGATGGGATTGATGTGATTTGGCGACTAGGGAGCAATAGCTTCGGCCTCGACCTCGAATTGTCCGTCCCTTTAAACCGCCCGGTCGTCCCTTATATACACGGGTTGACGCTCGATCGGTCTCTGAGTCCTGATCCGCTCATACAAGTGTCCGCTCGGTCTCTTCTCTCTTATCTTACAAAGCACAAGTTACAAGACTAAGGCGGTTTACATAAATGGACCCTAATCTGCCTCTGGGCTCTGGGCCTCGGTCGTGGGCCCTGATCATGGTCGAGGGTAACCCGGCCCCTTCCGGGCGGTTTACACTCAGCAGTTATATCCCCAACATTAGGCCCCAGACTGACTTGAACCGGTTCATGTTAATCTTCAACATCTTCAGGAAACTCTGAATCTCCCTTCATATTTCATAAACCGCCACCTGCTTGAACCGCCGTGACGTCATCCTCCGACCACCGCAACAGGGCGCCTTGACGTCATCTTTAATAAAGAAATCCAAACAGTAAGATTTCCTTCATTTAATACTATCCCGGAAATCGAGGCGACCGCTGCGCCGTCCGCCGCTTCTGACTCCTCGATTCTCGCGCTTGTTAATTGCCCGCTTCCTTATAAATGAACCGCAGGCCCTTTCTCTTCTTCTTCGCACTTCTTCTTCCTCGCGACGCCCCGCTCTGAAGCTCCGCCGTCGCTTCCGACCTTCGAACGCCACGCCAAGATCGTGCCGCTGCATCAACCTCGACCGGACCGAAACTCTTGGCGCTCCTCCGTTTCTCACAGATCGGATAAGGCCCTTTTGAACCCTAGATTCGCATCTCAAGATCCCTGCTCATCTCGTAGTTCATAGGTGCTCGTCTTAGTTTCTTCATACCTGCCCTGCCATGGCCGTATGATCCAATCGTAGTACACATCTTGTGCGGCGACTGCTCCGCCATCAGTTTAACTCCTTGTGCATCTTTCATTTTGTTCAGATCTTCTTGTTTAGGACACACGAACCTTCCTGCCCTTTACGAGGCTTGCATAGGTCGCAGAAATTTTCTTCATTGAACCTTCGTAGATCCAAATTACTTCCATTCGCATGTGAAATCTGTTTCTGTCCACACTTAGTAGATTTTCCATTCATCTCTTTTGGCCATTTGACTTTTGATAGCTAATCCGTCACTCCATTAGTCCTCAGTTAAACCGGAATTGGAAACTGGTTGCCGAATCGCCGGTTTAACATTGTATAATGTGCCTGAACCGTTTAACGGTGAACCGTTTTTCCTTTCTTTCGCAGTTTAATCTTCCGAATGGCCCCTCAATTCTCAGCTTGCAATTGGGTCCGTCCAAGATTATCAAACGCAACTCAACGGATACGCTACCACCGGGCGCTTTGGCTTCAAAAATGCCTCCATCGGGCGTGTTCCGGACGCCGAATTCCCTCCCGATCCGCAAGAAGGAGAAGTAATTGTGTTTATGCAGCACTTAGACCGGGGATTCTGCCCGCCCGGATCAAAATTCTTCCGGGATGTCCTTGCGAGCTTTCAACTCCATCCGCAGGATATTGGTCCGAACTCTGTGTCAAACATATGCAATTTTCAAGTTTCCTGTGAAGTCTATCTTCAAGAAGAACCATCTGTGGAGCTGTTCCGGGATTTTTTTCACTTGAACCGCCGTATGAATTTTCGGATGGTCCTAACACGGAGCTGGGCGGCGTTTCAATCCGTAAAAGGAAGGAAGTAGATTTTCCTCACGCCAAACACCATAGCCATCCGAAAGATTGGAACCAAACCTGGTTCTATCGCCGGATATCGCTGCTCGACAACGAGAACCCGTTGCGGGTTACCGCCTCACCGCTTAGCAACCATCATCCGCTGCCTTCTTACGCTTTTACCGCTGAACGGAAGAACTTTGCGCCTCAAATTATCAAGCTCCGGGCTCTAATGGCCAATGGCTTAACTGGTGTGGACCTTGTGCGGTGTTGGGTTTCTTGGGGCGTTTTGCCACCGAGCCGCCGTCCGGATTGATGCATCTAATACACCGCAGCCTTCAAGACCTCAAAGACGCCACGAGCTACCAATAACAGAGCTTGAAGTCACCGAGACAGTGAAGCGGATGCTTGATGAACCGATCTCATGCTCAGAGCCAAACCGGTTGGCTCCTTCGTGTTGCCAACAAACCGCCACGTAGGCTCTATTCACCGCTTTTCGACATTAATGCCTTGTTGATATATATTAATCCTTGTTACTTCTCAGGCTAACAGCTCCTTTTGGAAGCGTACCAAACCGGCCCGGGCTCCGCGTGTAAAGTCCAAGGCCACCAAGAAGGCTGGAAAGAGGAAAACCGCCGAGTCTTCCGATCCGCCGGAGGACGAAGAATCAGAAGCTGAGGTAAAACTTGATATCCTTACGAGGGAGTCGCCGTAAACCGGCTCTCCTCTTTGTGTTTCTTCTTGCTTGTAATTTGTTCCTTTTATTCTTCCTTTTACTGACAATTTTAACTCCAAGGATGATGCTGAAGCCAGTCATGCCGACCATGTTGAGGTAATCCTTCTTTCTTCCGAATCCGACCTCGTGCCGGTTAAAAGAATTCGTCGCGCCGTCCGGAAAGTGAAAAAATCTCATTCCTATGCTTATTTGAATCCAAACCCTTCCTTGAAGACACATCAGGCTGAAGAGCGCCGTACAACCCGGCACAGTGGTCAACAGATTACCTCCTCCGGTTTACCAGATACACCAACCCGGAAGCGTCGTCCAGAGGTGATTTGTTCTCCTGAAAAGTGTTATCCCTTAAAAGGTTTCTTCCGATGTCCTCTCAATCCGTCTGACCCGAATTATCAGGCGTCTTCTAACTCTTCTGGCGGTTCATCAACCACGCAACTGCCTCCGCTTAAAGTTGCTGCAGGGTAAGAACCATACTGCTGTCCCGCCAATTCGGTTTATAATTGCCTTGGTCGGTTTATCTTTAATCTAATTCCGAATATTGCAGCACCAAGGCTCGCTTGAGTAAGAAAGCGAAAACCCTTGATCCTACTGCGGATGTTGATCCGGAAAAGACCCCAGAGCAAACCCACGAAAATCCTGAGGTCGCTAAAAATAGCTTTGGCGAGTTATACCGAGACGACAACGCTGATCCGCCAGAAACTGAACCGGAGGTCCAAGTGGAAACCTCGCATCCTGCTCCACCGAGTCCGGCCACAGAGCGGGTCGTAGTTGTTGAACCGCCGAGCCGGAGTACGAAAACACCAAGCCCCAAGAAGACCGCCAATCTGGCCAGCCCGGTCAAAAATGATGATGTTATTGTGACGGGCACTGGCTACACCACTCCTAGCCAACCGGTCGCTTTAGCAAGACACAACGCCAAAGAAGAGGCTACTACTATGAGCAAAGATAAGGGGAAAACTGATCTGTCAGCTTATGACAACCTCTCTGCCCAAGAACTTCACTCCGGCTTTCTGAACCGGCTCTACACAAGCCGTGACTTTGAAGCCGGTTTGGTAAATCGCATGAAGGACCGCTATGAGGTAAGGATTTATGCCTGTCTTGTACCTTTGCTGCGCAGTAGCCCCCAAGGGTCGGTTTAACTTGTCATAGTCAAACCGGCACTTAACTTAGCACCATACGCCTTGAACTGCAGTACTGTAGCCCCCAAGGGTCGGTTCAACTTAGCACAGTTAAACCGGGACTTAATTTCTGTATCCCCATAGCAAACTGAGATCAATTAGCCATTAGCCCCCAAGTGCCAAGTTGAATATTTGTATTGAGCTTGGGACTTTATAATGAAACAACTAACGTGTTCCCTTTGTTATCGTAATGAGATATACCAGCAAACCGTGCAACTCAAGGACCTTCGTGCCAACCTGGAAACTCAACAAGCCGAAACCACCAAGGCCAAGGATGAATTGAAAACCGCCTTGGCCACTATGGAACAGCTGAAGGAGTGGTATAAAAAAAATCCGAGCGGGCCAACTGGGACACCGAGAAGGCCGGTTTGAAAAAACGGGCGGAAGATGCGGAATCAGCTCTTAAACCGGTGACTGAAGAGCTTACCAGACTAAAGCGCCAAGTTCACGCCATGACCTCTCCCATCTTTGGTAAGAAATTTTCACTGATTACCCCTGTCTTGATATTTCCGCCGGTTTAACCTGAGCTGACTCAAACCGGTGCAGGCAAGCGTATTGCCCATCTGGGCTCTGACGTGCGGAAGAAGCTCAAGGCCGCTTACACGCTGATTGAGCAGCTGTATACCGGCGCCCAGCGAGTCATATGTGCCACATCGCACGACAACATAGCTCCGCCCTGATCAAAGACACACTGGACCGGCTGTCCATGGTTCCGGGCAGCTTGAAGAGTTAAAATGATCCGCGCCTGGGTGGCACTCATCGTTTCTAACTCGCGCCAAGGCGTGGATAGCAGATCTTGATCCGCCGACATAGCCAAGGGTTTCCCCAGCGCCAAGAGAACGGTGAAGCCTTTGACAACGACGCTCAAACGAATAACAAAAGAGATGCGCCCGCTCATGAAGTCAATCGGGCAGCAGGTTAATCTGGCGGTTCACCGCTCTTTTATGATGCAAACAACAAGCGGGTGGAGTTTGTCATTCCGAAGTCGAGCCTTGTTCCTCCATCCGTAAGCACACTTATGCCCACGACGTTGATCCGCTGAGCTTATAAGTGAAGAGGCTGTCTTTCAGGCCTTAACCCGGATTGACTGGTCTACCAATGACTTCCGGGTTTTGGGTGATGAAGAGGAAGAAGTTGAACCGACCCCAGGCGCCCCCTCTTCCGCACGTCAACCTGGCGAAGAAGCTTAATCCGTCAAGCCGGGTGATGCATCGAAAACTGCTAGTCATAACGCCATGCGAAACACCGGGCCTTGGAAGGCCTTGTAATAAAATAGCCAGCACTTTGTTTTTGAACATGCTTTTATGCTCTCAGTCTGTAACCTTCGCACAGAGGTGCTGATACTTTGGTTTGAAACCTTCAATGCATTTTGCCTGCAATCAAAATTCTTAAACCGCCACGGCGGCAAGTATGTCGCCACCGCCTGTGATGCCGATATATTTATATAAGAAAATATTGATGTATATGCTCAAACCTTTGTGATACAAGAACAAATACCGCCAATTGTCGGGCATGCAATTGGCTTAGCTAATCTTGAGGCGGAAGGTGCATAAACCATTACCGTCAAAGGAGAAAACAACTCCTGTGTTTATAATGCCGGTTTACCGTGTAAACCGTGTTGGGTCATGACAAGCCCCTGTTACTCCATAATGGGATGTTAACAGAAAAATCAAACCAAGCAAATCTCTCCGGATTAAAATTAGACCGAATTCCATTAATTGACAGATTGAACTGATTTAAAGAGGTCATCGGTTTAAAAAGCCAAAAATCAAATAACAGTTATGAAACCAATATGGAAACAAAGGCAATTATAAAACCGTTTGCAAGAAGAGGCTTTATTGAGCCGATCGATGGTGTTACCATGGTGGACAGACCAAGCTCCCCATAAGGTGTAGCGATGGTTCAAGTCAGCCAGCCCCCAAGCTGAAACCGTGGCATTATGCCGATCAAGTGGCATGGCAATGGTCTGGTTCGACCAAGCCCCAAGTGATTCTATGGCCTTAGGCCGACCAAGAGGCGTGACTGGTTCAGATGTGACCATGTCCCCAAGTGATCTGGTGGCTTTCGCCCATCAAAAGGTGTTGCATTGGTTCGGACACGACCAAGCCCCCAAGTGACATAAAAACTTCTGAAAAGCAAGATCAAGGGCTAAACCGGAGGCTGCTTTGCAACAACAACTCCATGTACCCAAACCGGACTTTTTACAGAACGGATACCCCGCTTTAGCCGAGGCTCCGGATTATTGCTTTTATTCATAATATATACATTGTCTTGATATGTACATAAGTGGAGCCGATGGCTCAGGTATAATAAGGCCGAAGATGAGCTATGTTCCACGGCCTGTTGGTCTCCTCTTCTGACGTGTGTGAGTCTTTTCGCTCTCGAACATCAATCAGATAGTATGACCCATTGTGCAGATTATTGCTGACCACAAAGGGCCCTTCCCAAGGTGGGGATAGCTTGCGCATATCCGTCTCGGTCTTGAATGAGCGAAGCACCAAGTCTCCTTCTGAAAGGTTCTTGTTCTAACCCGCCGATTGTGATACCGACGAAGATCCTGGCTGGTAAATCGCCGAAGCGAGCAGCCGCCATATCTCGCTCTTCATCCGGCCGATCTAAAGCGCCCTGCCGTGCTGCCTCGCTATCGGCCTCAACATAGGCTGCCACGCTGGGCGTAGTCATGACGGATATCGACGGAAGGACCGCCTCCGCCCATAGACCATAAAAACGGTGTGTATCCGGTGGATCTGTTAGGGGTAGTATTGATACTCCATATCACAGATGGTAGCTCTTCTACCCAACAACCCGGCGCCCTCTCTAAAGGGACCATAAGCCGGGTTTGATACCTCTCAAGATCTCTGATTAGCTCGCTCCGCTGACCATTGGACTGCGGGTGGGCCATCAAGAAACGCAAGCGGATGTGCTCGCTCACAAAACTCCTTCATGGCTCCCTTGGACAAATTGGTGCCATTGTCCGTGATGATACTGTGTGGAAACCCAAACCGGAAGATCACCCTTTTTATGAACTGAACCGCCGTGGCCGCATCACACTTGCTAACAGGCTCTGCCTCGACCCACTTTGTAAACTTGTCAACCGCAACCAGCAAGTGTGTTTTCTTGTCTTTGGACCTTTTAAAGGCCCCACCATGTCCAGCCCCAAGTCGCAAACGGCCAAGTAATTGGAATCATCCTCAATTCTGGCCGGTATGTGGCGTGTCCGAAAACTTCGGCAACCATCACATCGTCGACCAGATCCTCCGCATCAGCATGGGCAGTCAACCAATAAAAACCATGGCGGAATGCTTTGGCCACCAAGGATTTTGAACCGGCGTGGTGACCACAGTCCCCTTCATGGATCTCACGCAATATCTCACAGCCCTCCTCAGGGGACACACAACGCTGAAACGCCCCTGACACACTGCAATGATGCAACTCGCCATTAACAATGGTCATAGACTTAGACCGCCGAACTATCTGCCGGGCCAACGTCTCATCTTCTGGTAACTCGCCCCGGTTCATGTATGCCAAATAAGGGAGCGTCCAATCCGGAATGACATGCAAGGCTGCCACCAACTGAGCCTCCGGATCAGGAATAGCCAAATCTATTTCATCAGGAAGCTTGACTGACGGATTGTGCAATACATCAAGGAAGACATTAGGCGGGACTGGTTTACGTTGAGAGCCCAGCCGGCTTAAAGCATCTGCCGCTTCATTCTTCCGACGATCCACATGGTCCACCTGATATCCTTTAAAGTGTCCTGCAACCACATCCACCTCCCGACGGTATGCAGCCATGAGTGGATCTTTGGAATCCCAAGTACCTGCCACTTGCTGGGCCACCAAGTCTGAGTCACCAAAGCATTTAACCCGGCTGAGATTCATCTCCTTAGCCATCCGGAGACCATGGAGCAAAGCTTCATACTCAGCTGCATTGTTAGTACAAGGAACATTAAGCTTAAGAACGAATGAGAACTTGTCACCTCGCGGGGAAGTTAATACGACTCCAGCCCCGAGCCCTCCAATTGCTGGACCCATCGAGTGGATGGTCCAATAGGTATGATCCGCTTTTCAGCGCTTGTAACTCCGTCCAATCATTAATGAAATCCACAAGTGCTCGATTTTACCGCCGTCCGAGGCACATACCTTAAACCGTGCGGCCCAAGCTCTATAGCCCACTTAGCAATCCGCCGATCGCTTCCGGTTCTCAGATGATATCGCCCAAGGGAGCTGAATCGACCACCGTGATGGGGTGCCTCGAAATATTGCTTCAGCTTCCGACTTGCCATAAAAACTCCATATACCAACTTCGCCAATGCGGATATCTCGCTTAGACTCAATGAGGACCTCATCGATGTAATAAACCGCCGTTGAACGGATATTCCTTCCCCGCCTCTTTCGCTCCACCACGATGGCAACGCTTAACTGCCGGCATTAGCAAAGAATATATAACGGCTGCCTTGTCAATGGATTTGGCGAGAACAGCGGTTGGCTAACTCGCCGCTTTAAGTCCTGCAATGCTTCATCGCTGAACTCGCATAAACCGATCCGTCTTCTTCAAAGATTGGTACAAAGGAATGGCCTTTTCTCCTAGGGCGGTGATAAACCGGCTCAATAGCGGCAATCCGACCCGCCAATCATTGGACGTCATTGATGCACTTTGGCTTAGCCAAGGAGGTGATAGCTGTAATTTTATCCGGATTAGCTTCAATCCCTCTGTTGGACACAAGAAAACCCAATAACTTGCTCGCGGAACACCGAAGACACACTTAGCCGGGTTGAGCATCATCTTGTACACCCGTAAGTTGTCAAAAGTTTCCTTTAGATCCTCAATCAACATTTCCTTCCTCCTTGACTTAACCACAATATCATCCACATAAGCATGCACATTACGGCCGATCTGTTCATGCAAGCAATTTCAGACGTTAACGCTGATAAGTTGCTTGGGCGCTCTTGAGCCCAAAAGGCATAGATACATAGCAGAAGGCTCCAAAAGGGGTGATGAACGCCGTCTTCTCCTGGTCCTTAACCGCCATCTTAATCTGATGATATCCGGAATATGCATCTAGAAAGCTCAACGCCACAACCCGCCAGAAGCGCCAATAATCTGATCAATGCGGGAGGGCGAAGGATCCGCCGGACAAGCCTTGTTAAGATCATGTAATCCACACACATGCGCCAAGTGCCATTCTTCTTGAGGACCAACACCGGATTAGCAAGCCACTCTGGATGGAAAACTTCAACGATAAACCCTGCCGCTAAGAGCCTAGCAACTTCCTCTCCAATGGCCTTGCGCCTTTCCTCGTTAAACCGGCGAAGAAACTGCTTTACCGGTCTGTACTTGGGGTCAACATTAAGAGTGTGCTCAGCGAGTTCCCTCGATACACCTGGCATGTCAGAAGGATTCCATGCAAAAATGTTCCGATTCTCACGGATGAACTCGATGAGCGTGCTTTCCTATTTAGGATCCAAGTTAGCACTGATGGTGAACTGCTTGGACGAATCGCCGGGCACAAAATCAACAAGTTTCGTCTTAGCCGCCGATTTGAACTTCAAATCCGGATCGTGCTCTGTAGTTGGCTTCTTCAAAGGGGTCATATCCGCCGGATCAACATTGTCCTTATAATACTTTAGCTCTTCAGTGGCACAAACCGACTCTGCATAAGCCGCATCACCTTCCTCGCACTCCAAAGCAATCCGGCGGCTCCCATGAACCGTTATCGTCCCTTTGTGACCCGGCATTTTCAGCTGCAAATAGACATAACAGGGCCGTGCCATAAACTTAGC
This sequence comes from Aegilops longissima, assembly GCA_021605205.1. Classification (NCBI taxonomy): domain Eukaryota; kingdom Viridiplantae; phylum Streptophyta; class Magnoliopsida; order Poales; family Poaceae; genus Aegilops; species Aegilops longissima. Next base: position 561,127,892 of record CM038678.1, read on the forward strand.
ATAAGCCGGCCGCCCAAAGAGGGCGTGGTAAGGGCTTTGAATTTTCACCACCTCAAACGTCAACATTTCCGATCTGGAGTCATGTTCATCCCCAAAGGCCACCTCCAGAGCTATCTTACCGATCGGGTATGCCGACTTGCCAGGCACCACACCGTGAAACACTCTGCTGGACGGCCTAAGATGCCTATCCGTTAACCCCATACGTCGGAAGGTCTCGTAGTACAGGATGTTGATGCTGCTCCCTCCGTCCATAAGCACCTTGGTAAACTTGTATCCTCCCACCGAGGTGCCACCACTAGGCTAGCTGACCCGGATTGTAAACCCGGGAGGATGGTCCTCTCGCTCCATACGATAGGCTGCTCGACCAAGACAGTAATGCTGGCGCAGCCGTTCAACAACACCGACCGCCCGCTTCAAGTTTTCGGTCTCGCTTTGTCCAAGCTGGTGGTAAAGACATGGTATCGCCCACCGTTCAACCGCCGGATTACTTTGGTAACCCGATTGCTGCTGTTGTTGATTGTAACCCCTTGGTTCGATTGTTCGATTACTCGATTACTCGATTGCCTTGCCCGCCCGGATTACCACCGAACCTCGGGCAGAATTTCTCCACCAGAACCGGGCGGACTTCGAACGCCGCCGGGCCCTTGATCATACCGGAAAGCGTTAGAGTTTTGAACTCCTGATAATATAACAATCCTTCCAGAGGTGGTTCGCTGGTGCCTCCTTCGTCCCATGCTTGGACAAGGTTGATTCAATAGGTAATTCAGACGATCCGGATTGTGACCTGCGCACCGCCCGGTTTGATTGCTTACCCTTGCGCCGTGACCCTTGTCTTATGCGCTGGTGTTGGCTACGAAGCCCATGTTACCGTTTGCTTTATGCTTGTTTCCCCCATTGCCTGCCGAATGATGCTGCTGGCCTCTGGAGTTGTTGTTCTATTTTCCCTTCCCTACTTCGTCATCCTCAGACTCGGGATCCTTGGTACTATCAGAATCAGCATACTTTACCAAAACGCCCATTAGAGTGCCCATGTCATTGCAAAAACGCTTCATGCGACCCAGCTTCAACTTCAACGGTTCGAACCGGCAATTGGCTTCCAAGGTTAAGATCGCGGAATCAGGGTTGATCCGTCCGAAGAATGTAAAACTTCCAAACTTGGCGCACCCAATGGGTTGTGGATTCTCCCTCTGCTCGACACAAGCCGCCAAATCCACCACGCATATGGGCTGCTTACAGTGTCTTTGAAATTTTGAATGAACCGGGTCCATAATGGGTCCATGAACTGATCGAGTTAGGCGGCAAGTTCTTCAACCAAGTCCGGCCGTACCTTCCAACATCGTGGTGAAATACTTCGCACACGCAGCTTCATCCACATCCAAAGATCTCCATGGCCATCTCATCGCTTTCTATCCATGCTTCGAGCCAAATCGGCAGATAATTGGGCACCTTGCGTGGCCCTTTGAAGTCCTTGGGCAAACGACGCGTTGCGTAAAGCGGGGACGAGGCAAGGCACCCCAAAGAGCCGACGTGACCCCAGTTTGAAGATGGTCAGACGAACCCGCGAGGTGATGATCCTCGTGTTGTGCCGCTAACTCGCCTCCCCACGCGTTCCTGGCCGGTCCACCACCACTTGAGCGTCTTGGCCACCCACCGGGTTGTTGCCTTGAGGCGGACGCGCTTCGCATTGCTTGATACGGCCGGTTCGTCGGCGCGTCGGCTATAGCTCCGGCTTGGGCGGGGTGGAGTGGATCCGATCCCGACCGGTGAATACGCTTCTGTTGAGCGAGGCCGCCCCGAGGAGCTCCTTAACCCGGCGTGTCTCTACCGCTGTGGTGAATCACCTTCAATTGGAATCGCCTCAACCGTGCGCCGCAGCCGCAACAAGATTATCCATCGGGTTGGAGTAGTGACCGGAGGTGTCTGTGACAACCGGGGCACCCGGTATGATGGCGAGGTAGATCTATCACACGGGCTGAATCGGCGCGCCCGTCCGGAGTGCTTCCGCCGTTCACCACCGCGGCGGGTTCTTGGTCCCTGCCCAGGGTATTAAAGAGCTCTCTTCCTCGAAACCGAAGGTAAACGGGATCTGTACTTCCTTTCATGACTTCATGTGACGACTCGATCCAAAGATGAGCCTATAAGCTTTGTGCATCCAAAGCGCCCGTTCGCGCCATCCTCACGTCCGCACTGCCGGATCCGCTTTAGCTTTAGCAATCTGTTCCTTCACCTTTGCAATCTCGTGCATTGTGTAGGTCTCGATCCGCCGGATTAGCCTACGCCATGAGCGCGCTAATGCGTCGAATAACTCGATAAAACTTGAGCCGGGCGACAGGGCCTCCTTCCCGGCTGCCACCACCGCTGCTGAACCGCGACGATGGGCGCCAGCGGTCGAAGAGTGAAGCGCCGCTATGCATCGCCATGAAAATTCCAACCCGGCTGGGTAGATCAAAGGGTCCGGAATACTCTCACCGTCGGAACAGCCCGATCCGCCATCTTGTAGCTGGTACAAAGACTTAGTTTCTCCGGGACGATTCGTCGCCAGAGTAGACAACGGTTTCGCCGCCAGATCTTTGATCCACCCTCATAGTCTCCGTGGACGACTCCACGGAAGCACGCCGACAGCCGGTTTAGCGTGGCAGGACTCTTCTTCGCCCACGAGCCGTCTCGACGAGGTCGGTGCAGATGTCCGCCCAGCCCCGCTCGCCGATCTTGCCGATGAACACGTGTATGCCGCCAAAGGGGACCCAGTATCCAGACTCAACCGAGCGGCCTCGGGGCCCGATCAAGATCGCCGATGTAGAGCTTGCCGCGACGACTCTTAGTCATCCGCCCACAAGATAGCCTTCGAGTCGCCGAACTTGCCCTCTAAGATCATCAAACCATCGCGCGATAGCCCCACGGTGAGCGCCAACTGTCGTGGAATTGTCACGGCAGATGTCCTCGTGAAAGGACTTAGTCGCAGGGCCATCGTACGGGTTAACTTAGAGGGGTTAAAGCGGACACAAAGACACGGGAGTTATACTAGTTCGGCCCCTTCGGTGAAGGTAAAGCCTACGTCTAGTTGTGATGGGATTGATGTGATTTCGGCGATTAGGGAGCAATAGCTTCGCCTCAGCCTCGAATTGTCCGTCCCTAAACCGCCGCCGGGTCGTCCCCTTATATACACGGGTTGACGCCCGACCGGTCTACAGAGTCCTGATCCGGCTCATACAAGTGTCCGGCTCGGTCTCTTCTCTCTTATCTTACAGCACAAGTTACAAGACTAAGGCGGTTTACATAAATGGACCCTAATCTGCCTCTGGGCTCTGGGCCTCGGTCGTGGGCCCTGATCATGGTCGAGGGTAACCCGACCCCTTCCGGGCGGTTTACACTCAGCAGTTATATCCCCAACAGTGGCCAAGCCCTTCTCAATCCTCAGGGTGGATTGGATCAGATATCCAAGCTGGTCTTGCTTGCTCTTCAAGAATACCTGAGATGCCTCTTCCACAGTTGGCATCTTTCCAGCCTTCTCAGCCTTAGCCTTCTCTCTCTTTTCATGTGCTTGAGCTGAAGATGGTTCATTCTCATTCATCACAGCAGTGTTATCTTCAAATTCAGGATAGATGAGAAGGTGCTCCTTATCCAAGATGTACTTGCCTTTGCCCATCTTTGAGTTGATTAGCTCCTGAATGTGTGGGGCATACCCACAACTTCTCTTATGATCAGTTGCAGTCCTCTTGATTGTTTCCACAATCAGGCTCATAACTTTGAACTTCATGGGACATCAAATATGTGCGACAAGTTGATAGCATGTCCTCTCGATCATCTTGTGATCACCGACTTGGGTAGCAATGTGTGCCTTAAGATCCAGCTTGATTGTTGGCGAGACTGCACAATAGGTAATGGACAGATCCAAACTTATGTGTATCCAAAGCAGCATCTGGGATCTCCTTGTACAGGTTAGCCATAGTGTTGTGGTCTTTCTTCTTCTCTGCATAAATGTCCAAGTCATCCTCATGTTCCCCTGGAGCATTTATGAGCTTGGCCCACTCATCAACTGTAGATTAGTACCTAGTACCCTCAGACATCCATAAAATCCTACCATCTGGATAGAAGTGGGCAGTGGAGTAAAACTGCATGATGAGCTCATCATTCCACTTGGTGAGCTTCTGGGCAACAAAAGTATCCACTCCACATGCCATAAAGCTATCAAGCACTGCAGGTAAGTGATCCTCATTTTCCTTGATGAATTCCCAGTCAATCCATCTCATATCATACACAATGGGCTTCTTGTCAAGCAAAACAGTCTCATAGAAGTCTTGATGTTCCTTAGCGTGGAATCTGTAGTCCACAGTAGTCCTTCTCCTGATAGCATAGGGATCAGACTCTCTCCATAGTCTCAATCATGCATCCTTCCTGATCTTCATATTCTCTGCAACTGGGTGTGCATCAGTGTGGTCCAGGGATCTAGGGCTTTAGCTTCCTCAACACAACAAAATCATCTTCTTCTTCTTCAGCAGCTTGAGGCACTGGGGCCTTGTTCTTCTCTTCAGCAGGTATGTTCCTAGTGCACCTTTTGGGTTTTGGCTTTGGAGCTGGAACAACAGCCTTGGGAGCAGTTTTGGGCTTTGATGAAGCAGCCCCTGCTTTGATTGCATCTCCCATAAGCTTTTGAGCTTTGGGTGCTGGTGCAGCATCCTCTTCCTCTTCTTCAGAATCTCTCATCATTGATGCCTTCCCAATAACTCTGGCAATGGTCTTCTTGACCCTTTCTTTTCTCTTCTTGCCATCTCCAGTTTCCTTGGGTTCAAGAGTGTTCTCCATTGTTTCTCCTATGGCAACTTTTCTTGGCTTAGACATGGGCTATCTTCTTGCTGGCATCTTTGTTTTCAGACCTGGCTTAGTTGCAGCAGCTGAGTCATACTCTTTCTTCAGCACTTTCTTCTTTGAAGTGGATTCATCTTCAACAGCCACATAATCTTCATATTCAGAGTCAGAATTCCTCTTCTTCCATGTCCTTGTGGTAGCCTTTGGCAGATTGCTTGGTGCGCTCCTGCTGCCTTCATCATAGCTGCTAGAGGGATCTGAACCCTCACTCAACTGCACATGTTGCTCAGACCTGTTCTGACTATCACTCTGGTCAGACATCTCTGCAAATACTCTGACAGCAGACCCTGTGAACAGGTAATAGATGAGGTAGAGTAGATGAGCATCACAAAGTATAGGAGTTTTGCAAAATGGATGACTTAAAAACTTAGTTTTAGTTCTTCACAGGAAGCATTTCGGATCTACCGATTTGTAAACTCGGTGATACCGAAGCAGCTTTTGGAACCTAAACTAGTGAACTCGGTCGGACCGAGTCACAGTTCGGTGGTACCGAGACTGCTAGGGTTTCACAAAGAATCGAACTCGGTCACACCGATTTGCAATTTTCGATCGGACCGAGAATGTGTGTGCTTTGGCCTATGCCAAAATCGGTGAGACCGATTTCTACAACTCGGTCGGTCCGGAATTCGGCGGAGACCTAACCCTAAATTTTCAAATAAAACTAATCTACAGGACGTTTTCGCTGGACAGGATGATTTCAATCGTGGCAAGAATCATGGCAAAGCAATGTGCAAAGAATCGGAGTTAGGGATTAGCACAATGATCAAGTTCGTACCATAGTTCGGCGACGAACTTCCTACGGCGGCAACGGCGGTGAAGATTTCCGTTGATGGCGGCGGAGACCAGTGGCGGGAGGTCGCTGGCGGCAAGAGGACGATTCGAAGACCCGGAGAGGCAGAGCAGGTTATGCGCGGGCGAGAGGGTTCGGAAAAATTTCCAAAAATTTGGCCCATCGGTATATATAACCTGACCTTGTCGGTGTGACCGAGTGGAATGACTTGGTGGCACCGAGATGCAAAACTGCAAACAGGTATTGCAACTCGGTGTGACCGAAAGGTTCTAATCGGTTGCACCAAGATTGAAAACCCTAGATCAACTTAGTGACTCGGTAGGACCGAAAAGGATGAATCGGTCAGACCGAGATGCACAAAGAGGTTTTGGAGGTTTAAATCTATGACGAATCGGGAACTCCGAGTGCTCCTCACACAGGGTGGTTCGAATCTGACTTGACCAGACTTTGTGATGTAGCATGAATAGAGTTTGAGACGAGGAAAGCATAGATAGCTAGAGGGAATTCTTAGGCGTTCTTGTCCATCCATTTAGCAAAAGATAAACAACCAAACAATCAAAACAACAAATGGATGTCCTCGAATGAGTAAAACATGCAACCAACATGCTCACACAATAAAATGGCAAATGAAATATGTGACAAAGCATGCACAAACACTCTAGCATCTATCAAGCAATTTGGCGATGACTAGGTCATCTATATATGAGTATATTGACATAGGAGTCAAATGAAAACATTTGATCATAGGTCATACTCATCGTTTAAGCACAGGTGGGGTTACCACTTTTACATAAAGCATTGTTGTGTTCACACCATTAGAGTTGCTTTAGCTCAATTGATTAGAGTAAAGCTTCCCCTAGATGTGATATCCCCCTTAGAGGGATGAACAAACCTTGGGTTTGTCGATGATGACTTCATGTAGGTGTTGAAGATGTAGATTCTCAATGTTGATGTAGATCATTTGGAGCAATCCTTTGAAATGAGTTGCACTTTCAATACCTACACGTGTTAGTCCCACAAGGAACAAACAAGGATATCCATAGACATAGAGTGATGCATACACAAGATGATGTCCATGAAAGCATTGGGTTACCTTATCCCTTGTCTTACCAACAAGAGGGTTTGTGACTCCTTGAACTAGTGCAAGATATGGAAGTTGTTTGCACTTGTTCTCGCCAAAATGATAAGAGTGAAGTGTGTTGGCGGAGTCACCCTCAAGAGCTCTCTAGTTCATCTTCTTCTAGATCCACACCATCTTGATGGGAATCCTCGGAGTTGTAGTTGTACTTGATGAAGTAGTACTTGATGTAGTCTTGCGAAACCACTTGACCAAGGCCTTAGGTGCTTCTTCAAATGCATCAATTTCCTCTTGAAGCTTGTCCTTGCCTTTTTGCTTGTGGTCTTGTGGTGGAAGATCATCTTGAGCTTGTGTCCCCTTGAAGGAAGTAGGATCATACTTCTCTTGTTGAGGAACAAACTTCGTCTTGGGGTATTGATCTCTTCCCACTCAACTCCATTGGCATTGAACTTTCGTTCAAAACCAACACCTTGATTCTTCCGGTGTCTTCCTTGCTTGCATACAATTTCCTCAAATTGCTTACTTCCGGCAAGGCTCTTGTAAACACCTTTCTCTATAATTCCCTTCAATAAGCTATTTTCTTGCTCAAGTGTAACTTGGCTAAGAGAATCATTAGTGGAATCAAGAGAACTACTAGAAGCAACAACATTGGATTTAGCATGATTGTTGTTACTACTAGATGAAGCAACTTTATTGTACTTTTTGCTAGATTTAACTTGTGGCATGTAAGTAGACAAGAGTAAATGCTTGGCAATGTAAGAAGAACTTTTCTTGCGAAGATCATCATTGATTGCCTTTAAAAACTCATGCTCTTGCTCAAGGTTGAGCTTTTCAAAGCGTAGCTTAGCATGAGTCTTTAAAAGTTCTCAATGATTTTCCAAGGTAGTTTCATGAGCTAACTTAAGAGTGTTTAGTTCTTTAGTTAGACTCTCAATCTCCTTCTTATCATCATCATTCGTTTTATCTTGATTAGCATGATTAATTGACGTTTCATCATAGTTTTCATCACTAGAGTTGTCAACAAGTAAATCATCATCACCTAGCAAATCATCTTCATCACTATTGAAATCAACATACTCGGGATGTGTTACCATTGGACCTTTGGCCATGAAGCATCTTCCAATTCCTTCATTTGGTGAGTCAAATTGTCGTAGGAGTTGGTTGACACAAGTGCTAGACCGGCAACACCTTCATCTTGAGTATATTCGGAGTCGGAGTGATTGTCGGAGTTGGAGCCGGATACCCATTCACCAACATGAGCTTGATGTCTTCTTTTTGTGTAGCTCCTTGATGACTTCTCCTTCCTTTCCGAGTCCTTGCTTCTCCGAGAGGGTCTTCGTTCATAACGATCATCTCTACTCCTCCTTTCTCTTGGTGGTGATTCTTCTCTTCTACTTCTTCTTTTGGGAGAATCTTCTCTTCTTTTGTAGGGAGCCGTACAGTCATTTGAGTAGTGTCCGGGTCTTCCACAATTGTAGCAATTACGCTCACGACTAGAAGATCTTTTGTCATTGTAGGACCTTGACTTGGAACTTCTTTATTTGCTTCTACTCTTGTAGAACTTGTTGAAGTTCTTGACCATTAGGCTCAATTCTTCATTGAAGGTTTGTTTCTCACTTGATGATGTGGGAGCATCACACGAGGCTTTGTAAGCACCACTAGACTTGTTGTGAAGCTCTTCCTTATCCTTGAGTGACATCTCATGAGCAACAATTCTTCCAATGACTTCCGTTGGCTTGAGATCTTTGTAATTGGGCATCATTTGGATCAATGTGCACACGGTATCATATTTTCCATCCAAGGCTCTTAGGATCTTCTTGATGATGAATTTGTCGGTCATCTATTCACTTCCCAAGCCGGCAATCTCATTTGTGATGAGAGCAAGCCTAGAGTACATTTCGGCGACACCTTCACCATCCTTCATTTTGAACTTGTCAAGTTGACTTTCAAGCACATCCAATTTGGATTCCTTGACGGAGTCGGTACCTTCGTGCATATCAATCAAAGTATCCAAAATTTCCTTTGCATTCTCAAGACGACTGATTTTGTTGAATTCTTCGGGGCACAATCCATTGAAGAGAATATCACAAGCTTGAGCATTGTATTGTAACATCTTCAACTCTTCCACGGTAGCTTCACGGTTTGGTTCTCTCCCATCAAAGAATTCACCTTGCAAGCCAATACACACAATAGCCCAAACGGCAGGGTTATGTCCAAGAATATGCATTTTCATCTTATGCTTCCAACTAGAAAAATTTGTACCATCAAAGTAAGTACCTCTACGGTGGTAATTTCCCTCGCTAGATGCCATACTCTCCTAGGTTGTGAAACCAAGGCTATGACCACCAAAAGCTATGGAAATCAAAGCAAATGGAGACCAAAGCTCTGATACCACTTGTAGGATCGAAAGTATGTCTAGAGGGGGGGGTGATTAGACTACTTGACCAAATAAAAATCTAGCCTTTTCCCAATTTTAGTTCTTGGCAGATTTTTAACAACTTAGCACAAGTCAAGCAATCAACCTACACATGCAATTCTAAGAGTATAACAGCGGAATGTAAAACAATTGCATATGAAGGTAAAGGGATGAGATTGAGGGAGCCAACGCAATGTTGACACATAGATTTGTTATCCGTGGTTCCGATAGGTGGTGCTATCGTATATCCACGTTGATGGAGACTTCAACCCACGAAGGGTAACGGTTGCGCGAGTCCACGGAGGGCTCCACCCACGAAGGGTCCACGAAGAAGCAACCTTGTCTATCCCACCATGGTCGTCGCCCACGAAGGACTTGCCTCACTAGGGTAGATCTTCACGAAGTAGGCGATCTTCTTGCCCTTACAAACTCCTTGGTTCAACTCCACAATCTTGTCGGAGGCTCCCAAGTGACACCTAGCCAATCTAGGAGACACCACTCTCCAAGAAGTAACAAATGGTGTGTTGATGATGAACTCCTTGCTCTTGTGCTTCAAATGATAGTCTCCCCAACACTCAACTCTCTCTCATAGGATTGGATTTGGTAGAAAGAAGATTTGAGTGGAAAGCAACTTGGGGAAGGCTAGAGATCAAGATTTATGTGGTTGGAATGGTATATCTTGACCTCAACACAAGTGTAGGTGGTTCTCTCTCAGAAAATATGTATTGGAAGTGTAGGCATGTTCTGATGGCTCTCTCCACGAATGAAGAGTGGGCGGAGGGGTATATATAGCCTCCACACAAAATCTAACCGTTGCACACAAATCACCAAACTCGGTGGGACCGAATCAGAGAACTCGGTCAGACCGAATTGGTTCATAATGTGACCGTTAGGTGTTTCGGTGGGACCGACATGTCAACTCGGTGGGACCGATATCATTAGGGTTAGGGCATAACGTAATCTCGGTGAGACCGATTACACAAACTCGGTGGGACCGATTTTGGTAATAGTCAAACAGAGAGTTGGTCAGGCAAAGTTGGTGGGACCGATTCGCTCATCTCGGTTGGACCGAAACGTTACGAAAGGGAAACCGAGTGTTTGCATTGCAATCTCGGTGGGACCGATCGCTCATCTCGGTTTGACCGAAACGTTACGAAGGGAAACAGAGAGATTACAATCCCATCTCGGTGAGACTGAGATCCCTATCGGTGAGACCGAAAAGACTAGGGTTTCTGGCAGTGGCTATGTCAACTGAACTTAGTGGCGCCGGATAGAAAGAGTCGGTGGGGCCGAGTTGGACTTTTGGTTTGGGACATATGTGGATATGAGAAAGTAGTGGAGGGTTTTGGAGCATATCACTAAGCATTTTGAGCAAGCACCTCATTAAGCAACACCTCATCCCTTCTTAATAGTATTGACTTTTCCTATAGACTCAATGTGATCTTGGATCTCTAAAATAGAAAATGTAGAGTCTTGTGCTTTGAGCTTAAGCCAATCTTTTGTCCTTAGCATTTTAAAGGGTCCACTTTCTAATCCATGCCATGCCAATCATTGAGCTTTCCTGAAATATCTATTTTGAAATAGCATTAGCTCAATGAGCTATATTTTGTTAGGAATTACCAAACCACCCCGGGATAGTTGCACTTTCAGCCGAAAATCGAGCGTCAGCTTCTCTCGAGGGATCCCGGAGCGAGCGACCCATTCGGCGTGGCGGCTTCTCGCTCGCGCGAGGGAGCGAGCCGGAGCCCATAAAATTGCCCCCATGTGGCCCGTCTGAAGCAGGTTGTGCAAAACACTGTGGAAATATGGACTGGGCCATAGGCTTGGCCGGGTGTAGCTAGTCGGGGGATGGCAGCGACTGGGAAACGAGCGACGCTCGATCGAACCGGTATCAGCGATTTCACTTTGCGGTGGCACCCTCGGTGTAATATTTCACAACTTGCACTTCTCAGTTTTGGTGGAGCCCCAGATTTCCAACTCCACAACTCCAGCAAATTTGCACGTAGCAAATCGCCAGCTTCTCTCCCGTAACTCCAGGAGTTGGAGCATTCGGCTAGACTCCTCGCCTGGAGTTGAGGAGTTGAGAAGCTGGAGGGCTACCGAACACGCCCTCAGCCTAGGCGCGAAGCCCGGATCACCGCTGAACTACCTCCGGATGTAGTGGATCCAGAAAAAGAGTTGGAGGAGGAGGACAAGGAGGAGGAGGTTGAGGAGGAGGAGGATGAGCGGTCATGGATCTGCAGGAGCAAAGATGTCGTCCTTGATTCCCTCCGGTCCGGAGTCGGTGCGGAGGCAGACGGCGTTCTTGGAAGGTGATGGAGGGCAGCGAGTCATGGAGGAGGCGGAGATGCTCACCTGCATGGATGAGGTCGAGCAGGAGGAGGATGAGCCGGAGCCCTCCTACCCGCCCGTCCAACCGGTGCCCGGCACCGTCGTCGTGGACTCTCCGACGACGAAGAGTAGTTAGGGTATTACGTAGTATTTAGTACGTAGGATTTCTTTTGCATGCTTCCTATGGATCTAGGGGTTGAAATATGAGAGAGTCGGATGCAGAATGGCTAATTTGAGATGCAAACGGTTACTGTCCGGCGTCCGCGGGCGTTTATGGCACCGGATTTGCATAGTCCGGCTGTAAATGCTTTGATGTCTCGTACCTGGGTACCAAGTGAGACTGCCATGACAATCACTTTGTTCCCGCATGACAATTTTCTGACAATTGTTTTATACAAGATGATAATTTTTTACTTGAAAATACGAAAATTCCGTATACAATAGAATGATAATTTATTGGTTTTCGCATGACAATTCTACACTGTCCGCGGAAAGTGATATTTTTGAGCGAACGACTCCGTGCATTTCTACATGAATGAGGGAAGCGATAGTTCGCTCGGAAGAATGAACATCAACGCATTTTTGGGGTCTACTAGTAGCATATTATGGTCGGCTATGTGATTGTAAGTTTAAGTTTTAAAACAAACGCTTTTCTGGAACTACAACACGTCCAACACGCTGCAGCACTGAACCAGAGTGGCCTCGTTGGTAGCAGTGGGATCTCCGCGTCGGCAAGGAGCTGCCAACGGCCCGCGGTCCTATCCAAGCCATAAATTGGACGGTAGCGGCGGTGCCTGCTACATGCTCCGCGGGGTGCGCCCAGCAATTCGCCCGTCCGCCCGCCCGCCAGAAAGTGGCAGTGCGGCTGCCGCAAGCGTGTGATGGAAGCGGCGCGGCGGCATCACGCAATCCGCGGGCACCCGGCGCGTGCGCGCCTGTGGCTCTGGGCGGGCGTGGGTGGTGGTGGGGGCGGCTGTACCGACTGTCGGTCTAGGAGAGCGGCCGCCCGCGCCTCGAAACAAGAGAGAGAGAGAGAAACCAGCGGTGCGTTGCGGTGCGGGCGGCATGGTGGGTGCCTACCCACGGCACCGCGATCCGAGCGGCACGCCCGCGCAGCCGGCTGATGCCGACATGTGGGCTGGTCGACCGCGCCCGTCGCTCCGTTAACGCCGCCGTCCGCGTCCCGCCAGGACAAATTCAGTGCGCCCGGTTGTTTTCGTCGTGCGTGTGACGCCCGCCATGCAGCGCAAAAGTAGCTCGTCCGTCGTGCTCACCGGGGATCGCCGGATCGGGATACCGCTTTTGCGCCCGTCGTGGATATTCAACGTGTTGAGATCGACCTGATAAGAATGCTGTCGCAGGGTGCGCGCGTAGGATTTGGATAGGAATAAAATACTCCTACTACACTAGTGAACGATATCCCCACAAATTCCATCGTCTGCTCCACTTTTTGAAGTCTTCTTGCCAGGTCCAAGCAGTACAGTATGTATGTTCCTTCATCAGGTTAAAAGAGAGAGCTCAAGAACTGTAGCCGGCGGGGCCGGAAATCTGGACGAAATAATACCACGAAGCGTCGAGAAAAGTTCGTTCGTCCATGGCAGGATTGGAGGCGACTACTCAAGCAACGGAGCCTGCGTCCATCTCGCCGAAAGGAGCTCCACAAAATTCGGTCCACTTTTCGCAACAGCAACTCGCGCTTTTCCCCGCTCGAAGACCGATCAAAAGGCGAGCGATCGGCGCGGCGAGGGAGAGGGGCGCCTGCCTGTCCACCAGCAGCGTATCTTGCGGCACCCAGCTTCCCCACACGACACGGTTCCTCCCCCCGCGCGGCGCGGTGAGCCAGAGTTGACGATCGGTTGCCGCAGGCAGGCGTGCGTTGGATAGGGCGACAGCGCGGGGGAGGTGGAGGTGGTGGCCGCCGCGGCCCACGTGTCTTTCTTTACGCGCCTGCTCCCGTGCGCTGCTGATGCCGATGCTGCGCCCCCCGCGCCTGACCCCAGCTCGGGACGCACGGATCGCGATGCGTCGTCTTCCTTGCCGCGGGGCCCGCGCCGTGGCCGTGCCGCTCCACGCTCCGGGTGGGGCCCACACGAGCGGCGGCTTTGCTTCCTTCGTCCTCCCCCTCCCGCACTCGCTTTTTGGCTCCGATATCTGGGGGCTTTTTGCACTCCGGCGCTCGGGTTTGGTGGCTTTTACGTACGCACTTCAGAAGGGTTGGTTTGGTTGGCCACAGCGTTTCCGCTCCCTACAATACAAACCTTTCTGTCCTATTTCAGTGCTTTATCATGGACAGATGCTAAACATGCCACGTAAGCGAAAAAATAACGTGGCACATCATTTAAGGAGGAAAGAGAGCACTTTGATGACCCCATAAAGAACCAACACTCGTTGATTCATTGCACGGGAGCATGAGAGATGGCGAGAGGTGCCGTGCACGTGCACTGGCGGGGGACTGGGAAGGGTCACAATCCTAGGGCTTAGGCTATAGCCGGCGGCACGGAGACGGTTTACATCTGTAGTTTTCTTCAACAACCCCTCCTCCCGCACTCCACGCTTCGGGTGGGGCCCACACGAGCGGCGGCTTTGCTTCCTTCGTCCTCCCCCTCCCGGGCTCGCTTTTTGGCTCCGATATCTGGGGGCTTTTTGCACTCCTGCGCTCGGGTTTGATGGCTTTTACGCACGCACTCCAGAAGGGTTGGTTTGGTTGGCCACGCGTTTCCGCTCTCTACAATACAAACCTTTTTGTCCTATTCCAGTGCTCCATTGTGGATAAGGATGGCAATTTTATCCATGGGTACGGGTACCCGCGGGTACCGTACCCACATGGGCAGGATATGGGCACAATTTTATACCCATGGGTAATACTCATACCCTACCGTTAAGTCATGGGTAGAATGCAGGTATAACTTGTACCCGCTGGTATACCCATACCGCCCGCTTGTAAACTAATGTTAAGTTGTCGTCAATTAATAATTAATTTTTCATGTGGCTTGTCTGCTCCTATTGACATATGAGTATGTTGTACTTATCTACCAGTTACTGAGTTGAGATAATTGTTTTTTTGTCAAATGTGCTATCAATGAGCGTAAAAATGTGAACAACTCATGTACTATTTGTTCTACCCGCTGGGTACCCAATGGATACGGGTACCCATCGGGTATGGGTATGGGTAAAGTTTCATCCCCATGGGTACGGGTATGGGTAGAATTTTATACCCACCGACTATATGGGTATGGGTATGGTATTGCTCTACCCTGCTCATACCCTACCCATTGCCATCCTTAATTGTGGACAGGTGCTAAGCATGCCACGTACGCGAAAAAATGACATGGCACATCATTTAAGGAGGAAAGAGAGCATTTTGGTGACCCCAGAAAGAACCAACACTCGTTGATTCATTGCACGGGAGCATGAGAGACGGCGAGAGGTGTCGTGCACGTGCACTAGCGGGGACTGGGAAGGGTCACAATCCTAAGGCTTAGGCTGTAGCCGTGCACGAGAGGCAGTTTACATCTGTAGTTTTCTTCAACTACCCCCCCCCCACACACACACACATAAATCATGGGCTTGGTGCAGTCGACCACTTTGACCTCCTCATCGACAGGTCTGTTGTTGGTCAAGTGTTTGTTCTAATGAACCTCAATGCACAGTGTCCTGATAAATGAAACTAGCAACATACTATCACAGACTTTTAAGTCGGCGATATGATGATTAAACACATATCTACATTAGATCAGATGACCTTCAGCGACAACCGCGCAACAGTAATATACAATCTACCCCAAATTAAAAACTACCAACAAAACATATCATACAATTAACGGTTAACATTAAAGCAACTATTTACAAATAAAATAAATATATATATATGCTACTTCATAGACTATCAGTATTATCCAATGTTGGATTTGATGACGTTAAGCGACAACCTCGAGTTGTATACAATGCTCCAAAGTAGAAGCTAGGTTACACACCTGATAACTGTTCTATTATCGTCACTCTAAAACAGTTGCAACCAAAAAGAGCTTCATACTTATGTCGTCGGGAGTGACGAGTACACATATGGAATCGTGATATGACGATACATGATTGTTGAGAACATTTCATGCAAAAGTGCTTCCTGAACATTCGTCAATACAAACATTTTAGGTGAAATGCAACAACATTGGCTTAGTTTGTCAACTATGTGAAAAACCAAAGCCCGTCAAGGACACTTATGATAATTGCACATCTTTTGTATTTTTAGAAATTACTACATGTCAGCAATTTAAATTTTCAGAAGAATTCTTCAAGAAATTATTTTTAAACGTGAATCATCCAAAAATTAGTTTACAAGACATGACAAAGTAAATTATAGGGAAAGAAAGGATGAAAAAAAATCATACACTCATAATTGAAATGTTATTTAAACAAATAATGGGGAGTATTTTTTTACAAGAGAAATGACTTCGTGAGGCTAGAATGGAAATGACCGACAAACTAGGGGTACGGCAACGCAAAGTGCGACATCAGATCCGGCATACATTATGCAAATTTAAACTCTGGCGGTGGGCTAAACAGAAAAGGCGCCGCTCGCCTAATTTAGTGCCGCCACGCCAAAGACGAGTGGGGGGGGGGCGGCGGCGAGGCGACGCGAGGACAGTCAAACCGCTCGCTGACTGCGCCGCGTTTTATTCCCTCTCGCCGCTCCCTCCACCGCTCGCTCCCCTTTTCCCCTACTCACTTCCCTTTTTTAACCCCGCGCCCATCTATAAATGCCCGCCCCGCTCCTCGCCTTATCCTGGGCGCTACACACCCACCCCACCCCACCCCCCCTGCATCACCAAAACGCCCGCATAACCAAAAAGATACGCGCACGCCACTTGTACACCTACTGCACCCATGGCGCCTAGAGCGGCGGAGAAGGCGCCTGTCTCCCCGCCCACCGGCCTCGGCCTCGGCGTCGGCGGCGGGGTCGGGGTCGTCGCCGGGGGCGCGCACTACAGGGGCGTCCGGAAGCGCCCGTGGGGACGTTACGCCGCGGAGATCCGCGACCCGGCCAAGAAGAGCAGGGTCTGGCTCGGCACGTACGACACGGCGGAGGAGGCCGCGCGCGCCTACGACACCGCCGCGCGCGAGTTCCGCGGCGCCAAGGCGAAAACCAACTTCCCGTTCCCTTCGTCGTCGTCGTCCCCTGTCGCCGGCGCCGCCGGCGGCAGCCCGAGCAGCGACAGCACCTTGGACTCGAGCGGCGGAGGGAGCGGCGGCTGCGCCCAGGCGCCCATGCAGGCCATCCCGCTGCCGCCCGCCCTCGACCTGGACCTCTTCCACCGCGCGGCGGCCGTCACGGCGGTCGCCGGCGGCGGCATGCGCTTCCCATTCAACGGTTACCCGGTGGCGCCGCGCCAGCCCATGCACCCGTACTTCTTCTACGAACAGGCCGCGGCCGCGGCGGCGGCGGCGTCGGGGTATCGCGCGCGGAAGGTGGCGCAGCCGGTCACCGTTGCGGCCGTTGCGCAGAGCGACTCCGACTCCTCGTCGGTCGTTGATCTGTCCCCGTCGCCCCCCGCGGTGACAGCGCATAAGACGGTCGCGTTTGATCTGGATCTGAACCGGCCGCCGCCTTCGGAGGACTAGACAAAGGACAAATTTTAGATGATGACTGTAGTTTCTCATTTTTCCTGCAGGGAACGTTTTTTTCCTTCTTCCGTTCTGGTCCTCTTGTATTTTTGTTTAGTTGTCCGAGACAGACCGAGGAGCCTTGTAAATAGTTTTTCCGCCGAGAACAGAGCCGAACCGATCTGAGATCTGTTGGTCTAAACGGATCAAACCGGCGTTGAGGTGAACCGAGACTTGAGTATATGTGTAAGATGAGTGTAGCATGATGAATTTTTCAGAACATAAGTCTCCATCTATTCCATCTTTTGCGTTCAGAAAGGCAAGATTTATGGTTGGGAAACATTTATTCGCTAATCGGCGCCGCTCCGTCTCCGGTCATCAGTTTTGCTGCCATCTCTGCGACACGGCAGTGAATGGTTTGGTGAATTGCACGTCTCACTCTGCATGGATACTTCTGGGCTCGACTGACCTGAGGCTGATCAGGAGTAATTGAGCTGGAAGTAACGTGAATTTGCATGTAATTATTGCTCGCTCAGCTGTCAAATTTGCGGCTTTCAAACCCTTCACACGCTGACAGGTCGGGAGAAAAGGAAAGATGGGTTAGATCTACGGGGACGGAAAGGGCCAAGCTGCAGTGGGCACGAGAGACAAGTGTGGACGAGAGAGAGAGATGGGCGTGGGAGCGGTGTGGTGGACGGACCGACGATCCGTAGGCGCGATGGAACCGCGACTGCGTTGTTCTACTCGTGACCTTGAGAATAACGTGTGCGTGTGGGCGACGTCTGTACGACGCGTGGTGCGCGGCCGCCGGTCCCCGCTGCCGGCCCGGCCCGGGGATCCTCTCTGCCCGATCCATGCTGCACCGGATGCGTGCGTGGGGTTGGACTTTGGTGTGGGGCGCGCGCCGCTGGTAATGGTTGGAGCGGAGCCGCGTGTTCGGGTGGGCGCTTGGGTATTTGCGCGAGGACCGGGCGCGGTCTCGGCCGACATGCGTGGGCCAGACAAGCGGAACGGCGGGACGCAGTGATTCGCGGGGCGGCTGCTTTCACCTCGCGGTGGGGCCTGCCGCGTGCCCCGCCTTCCGAAGGTTGCAGCTTTTCTCGTTTCACTGCTCGTATATATTTTAGACTTTTTTAGGGGACGTATATTTTAGACGTGAAAACATCGTACGTATAGCGGAGCTCGTATTTTAGTGTGGTGGCTACGATATGTTTACAGCGGTTCGCTCTCATGCGCGCTGCTTGCGGTGGGCATCTACAGCCGGACTTAGAAACTCCGATACAACCGTACCTTGCAAATCCGACCCTCTGTAGGTCCGCGGATTTATTTGAACACGCTCGCGGGCGCGTTCAGATGGGCCCTCATATTTCCTTCCCCGCATCTACATATATTAAATTCGGACTCTTAAATCCATACAAATACATGCACGTTGGTCATACAAGCCAATGTCGTACATAAATAGCAAATGTTGGTACGAAGTATAGATAGTGTTTACATCAAATTTATTTTAAGTGTTAAAGTCAAGCATTGGCTTCTTGGTTGTCATTGTGGGTTCACATGTGCTTCACAAGATCATGGTCCAAACACCTCCACCACGGCACCGGCAAACTTGACAGTAGTCTTCAAGCACGTGCTCTCCCCCATCTTGACCCTCTCACCAACGACATCTGTAGCAGTTCCAAGTGCAAGCATTCTTGGAGCAGCCGTGCACTTCTGCTTGGGAGAGAAAGAGAGTTGTCCGTAGCAATCCCTTGTGAGCTTGAAGTAGTCGTCGTATGCCTCCACTACCTCCACAATGCGCAAGAACAATGGTTTTCGCATGCGAAAATGGTGTCGAAACAATGGATCATCCGGAAAGTAGGCATGGGAGCAAAGTAGTCTCTGTACATTAGCTTTGCACCGGACACCCTATCCCGGTTGATCACTCTTCTTCCTTTGATTGAGCCCTTGAAGTTGAGAGTATGCTCCACCTGGCTGTCCATCTCCTCTTGCATGCTCATGAGCATAATGATGTCCACTTCTTCGTCCGAATCCGAGGAATCGAAGAACTCATCTTGAATGATTTTGTCAAGCTCCATCGGTCCATACTCCTCGTCCCACGATCCATCGGAATCCATCGTTTTCCCTAACTAAATTACAAAAAAATCCGGCCAGACAATGTGTCGAACACATCAAGCGCAAGGCGGAGCTAGAGAGTTGTCGGACATACCGCGGTGGCGTCCGGGCCGGAGACGAAGTCCCCGCCGGCGAGGACAGGAGAGAGGACTGCTCTGCCGGAGCTGCCGGCGCAGAAGCAACGAACGGTTGTGGAGCGCGCACTGCGCCAGAGCTGCGAGCCGGAAGACGTAGAGGAGGAAGAAGAGAGGAGAGAGCAAATGGATCTGGTAGCTCGGGGGGTGGATTTGGTGCAATTTGGGGTGGGGTCGTGCTGTCGGGTCCGACGTGGCGGGCCTGCCCAGGCGCCCCCATATCCGCCCCATATTTGGGCTGGATATGGGGGGTGCCGGTCAGCCCAGGCGTTTGAGGGCTGTTTGAGGGGCCGTCTGGGTCCAAAAATCGTGACCGAACAATGCCGGGTGTAAAAACCGGCCGATCTCGGGTAGGGGTCCCGAACTATGCGTCTGAGGATCGACGGTAACATGAGACAAAGGGGACACAATATTTACCCAAGTTCGGGCCCTCTTAATGGAGGTAAAACCCTACTTCCTGCTTGATTGACTTTGATAAGCATAGGGGTTACAAGAGTTGATCTACCTCGAGATCGTAATGGCTAAATCCTAGACGTCTAGCCTATGTGAATTCTGATAGCCTCTACGGACTAAACCGGTTTATATAGTCACCGGAGGGGTACAAGGGCGGTTTACAAGGGAAGGAAACAATACATTCGGACTCCAATCTTGCCCTCCACGTATCCAGGAGTCCTATCCGAACACGAGGAATAATCTTCCACTCCATCTTCACGGCCATCAACCCGACCCATGTTTGGATAGGCCGGACACCTGAGGACCCCCGAATCCAGGTCTCCCTCAGTAGCCCCCGAACTTGCCTTCAATGACGACGTAGTATCCGGCTTATGTCTTCGGCTTTGCAAGGCGGGTTCTTTATTATACTCCGGACCAACGACAGTCCAACCCTGACCTCGATGTTCTGCTTTTATGATTCCCCCTGTTGTCGCTTCGATTTCTGCGCGCTGGATAAATACGAACTGTCCGTGATTTTTTGCAAATAAGCCCCTCACCACGCTCGGACGACATCTATATAAGGAGATGTAAATCCCCAAATGCCATCTCACATTGCGCAGAAGAAAAATCGTCAAGATTAGCCACAAAAGAAACCTCCCGATATGGCCAGTGCTCCTGGCTCCTCGTCGCGCCCTCATGGCCCTCAAGAGGATGATTAGCAGAGTTGCTCAGTGCCTCACCTTGAGCTGAATCGACTCCAGACGCAGGGCTACCTTCCTCTCGCAGATCTAGTCTCCGTTTGAGCGAGATTGGCCTCAATCGGCAACGATGTGATGGCTGAGAATTTCCCCAACCCCAATAAGGAGGAGAGGGTGTGCTTCATCCCATTCTTGTTGCGGGGCCTAGGATTTCAAATCTATCCCTTTCTCAGGGGCCTATTGGAAATTTACGGGATCCAACTGTTGGAGAACGTAGTAATTTCAAAAAAAATTCCTACGCACACGCAAGATCATGGCGATGCATAGCAACGAGAGGGGAGAGTGTCGTCCATGTACCCTCATAGATCTTTAAGCGGTACATCTTCACGATCGACCGATCCTCAGTACCGAACGTACGGCACCTCCGCGTTCAGCACACATTCAGCTCGGTGACGTCCCGCGATCTCACTATCCAGTAGAGCTCGAGGGAGAGTTTCGTCAGCACGACGGCGTGGTGACGATGTTGATGAAGCTACCGGTGCAGGGCTTCGCCTAAGCACCGCTACGATATGACCGAGGTGGATTGTGGTGGAGGGGGGAACCGCACACGGCTAAAAGATAAATGATCAATTGTTGTGTACTTGGGGTGCCCCCTGCCCCCATATATAAAGGAGCTAGGGGGGAGGCGGCCGGCCAAGGAGGAGGGCGTGCCAAGGGGGGGTCCTACTCCCACCGGGAGTAGGACTCCTCCTTTCCTAGTAGGAGTAGGAGAAGGGGGAAGGAGGAGAGAGGGGGGAAGGAGGAGAGAGAGGGGAAGGAAAGGGGGGCGTCGCCCCCCTCCTTGTCCAATTCAGACTAGAGGGGGAGGGGGCGCGCGGCCTGCCCTGGCCGCCCCTCCTCTTCTCCACTAAGGCCCATTAGGCCCAATATACTCATCGGGGGGTTCCGATAACCCCCCGGTACTCCGGTATATGTCTGAAACCAACCGAAACACTTCCGGTGTCCAAACATAATCATCCAATATATTGATCTTTACGTCTCGACCATTTTGAGACTCCTCGACATGTCCGTGATCATATCTGGGACTCCGAACTACCTTCGGTACATCAAAACATATAAACACATAATACCGATTGTCACAGAACTTTAAGCGTGCGGACCCTACGGGTTCGAGAACTATGTAGACATGACCGAGACACATCTCCGGTCAATAACCAATAGCGGAACCTGGATGCTCATATTGGTTCCTACATATTCTTCGAAGATCTTTATCGATCAAACCGCATAACAACATACGATGTTCCCTTTGTCATCGGTATGTTACTTGCCCGAGATTCGATCGTCGGTATCTCCATACCTAGCTCAATATCGTTACCGGCAAGTCTCTTTACTCATTCCGTAATGCATCATCCCGCAACTAACTCATTAGTCAAATTGCTTGCAAGGCTTATAGTGATGTGCATTACCGAGAGGGCCCAGAGATACCTCTCCAACAATCGGAGTGACAAATCCTAATCTCGATCTATGTCAACTCAACAAGTACCATCGGAGACACCTGTAGAGCACCTTTATAATCACCCAGTTACGTTGTGACGTTTGGTAGCACACAAAGTGTTCCTCCGATAATCGGGAGTTGCATAATCTCATAGTCATAGGAACATATATAAGTCATGAAGAAAGCAATAGCAGTAAACTAAGCGATCAAGTGCTAAGCTAACGGAATGGGTCAAGTCAATCACATCATTCTCCTAATGATGTGATCCCGTTAATCAAATGACAACTCATGTCTATGGCTAGGAAACGCAACCATGTTTGATCAACGAGCTAGTCAAGTAGAGGCATACTAGTGACACTGTGTTTATCTATGTATTCACACATGTGTTATGTTTCCGGTTAATACACTTCTAGCATGAATAATAAACATTTATCATGATATGAGGAAATAAATAATAAGTTTATTATTGCCTCTAGGGCATATTTCCTTCAGTCTCCCACTTGCAGTAGAGTCAATAATCTAGATTACACAGTAATGATTCTAACACCCATGGAGTCTTGGTGCTGATCATGTTTTGCTCGTGGAAGAGGCTTAGTCAACGGGTCTGCAACATTCAGATCCGTATGTATCTTGCAAATCTCTATGTCTCCCACCAGTACTTGATCCTGGATGGAATTGAAGCGTCTCTTGATGTGCTTGGTTCTCTTGTGAAATCTGGATTCCTTTGCCAAGGCAATTGCACCAGTACTGTCACAAAAGATTTTCATTGGACCCGATGCACTAGGTATGACACCTAGATCGGATATGAACTCCTTCATCCATACTCCTTCATTTGCTGCTTCCGAAGCAGCTATGTACTCCGCTTCACACGTAGATCCCGCCATGACGCTTTGTTTAGAACTGCACCAACTGACACCTCCACCGTTCAATATAAACACGTATCCTATTTGCGATTTAGAATCGTCCAGATCAGTGTCAAAGCTTGCATCGACGTAACCATTTACGATGAGCTCTTTTTCACCTCCATAAACGAGAAACATATCCTTAGTCCTTTTCAGGTATTTCAGGATGTTCTTGACCCCGTCCGATGATCCACTTCTGGATTACTTTGGCACCTCCCTGCTAAGCTAATAGCAAGGCACACATCAGGTCTGGTACACAACATTGCATACATGATAGAGCCTATGGCTGAAGCATAGGGAACATTTTTCATTTTCTCTCTATCTTCTGCAGTGGTCAGGCATTGAGTCTGACTCAACTTCACACCTTGTAACACAGGCAAGAATCCTTTCTTTGCTTGATCCATTTTGAACTTCTTCAAAACTTTATCAAGGTATGTGCTTTGTGAAAGTCCAATTAAGCGTCTTGATCTATCTCTATAGATCTTGATGCCCACTATATAAGCAGCTTCACCAAGGTCTTTCATTGAAAAACTCTTATTCAAGCATCCCTTTATGCTATCCAGAAATTCTATATCATTTCCAATCAGCAATATGTCATCCACATATAATACTGGAAATGCTACTGAGCTCCACTCACTTTCTTGTAAATCTGAGGCTTCTCCAAAAGTGCATATAAAACCATATCTTTGATCACACTATCAAAACGTTTATTCCAACTCCGAGAGGCTTGCACCAGTCCATAAATGGATCGCTGGAGCTTGCACACTTTGTTAGCTCCCTTTGGATCGACAAAACCTTCCGATTGCATCATATACAACTCTTCTTCCAGAAATCAATTTAGGAATGCAATTTTGACATCCATTTGCCAAATTTCATAATCATAAAATGCGGCAATTGCTAACATGATTCGAACTGACTTAAGCATCGCTACAGGTGAGAAAGTCTCATCGTAGTAAACAACTTGAACTTGTCGAAAACCTTTCGCAACAAGTCGAGCTTTGTAGACAGTAACATTACCATCAGCGTGAGTCTTCTTCTTGAAGATCCATTTATTCTCTATGGCTTGTCGATCATCGAGCAAGTCAACCAAAGTCCACACTTTGTTCTCATACATGGATCCCATCTCAGATTTAATGGCCTCAAGCCATTTTGCGGAATCTGGGCTCACCATCGCTTCTTCGTAGGTTCACCTTGGTCAAGTAACATGACCTCCAGAATAGGATTACCGTACCACTCTGGTGCGGATCTTACTCTGGTTAACCTACGAGGTTCGGTAGTAACTTTATCTGAAGATTCATGATCAACATCATTAGCTTCCTCACTAATTGTTGTAGGTGTCACAGAAACTGGTTTGTGTGATGAACTACTTTCCAATAAGGGAGCAGGTACAGTTACCTCATCAAGTTCTACTTTCCTCCCACTCACTTCTTTCGAGAGAAACTCCTTCTCTAGAAAGGATCCATTTTTAGCAACAAATGTCTTGCCTTCGGATCTGTGAAAGAAGGTGTACCCAACAGTTTCCTTTGGGTATCCTATGAAGACACATTTCTCTGATTTGGGTTCGAGCTTACTAGGTTGAAGCTTTTTCACGTAAGCATCGCAACCCCAAACTTTAAGAAATGACAACTTTGGTTTCTTGCCAAACCACAGTTCATAATGCGTCGTCTCAACAGATTTCGATGGTGCCCTATTTAACGTGAATGCAGCCGTCTCTAAAGCATAACCCCAAAACAATAGCGGTAAATTAGTAAGAGACATCATAGATCGCACCATATCTAGTAAAGTATGATTACGACGTTCGGACACACCATTACGTCGTGGTGTTCCGGGTGGTGTGAGTTGCGAAACTATTCCGCATTGTTTCAAATGTAGACCAAACTCGTAACTCAAATATTCTCCTCCATGATCAGATCGTAGAAACTCTATTTTCTTGTTACGATGATTTTCCACTTCACTCTGCAATTCATTGAACTTTTCAAATGTTTCAGACTTACGCATTAAGTAGACATACCCATATCTGCTCAAATCATCTGTGAAGGTGAGAAAATAACGACAGCTCCCGCGAGCCTCAATATTCATCGGACCACATACATCAGTATGTATGATTTCCAACAAATCTGTTTCTCGCACCATTGTTCTGGAGAACGGTGTTTTAGTCATCTTGCCAATGAGGTATGGGTCGCAAGTACCAAGTGATTCATAATCAAGTGATTCCAAAAGTCCATCAGTATGGAGTTTCTTCATGCGCTTTACACCAATATGACCCAAACGGTAGTGCCACAAATAAGTTGCACTATCATTATCAACTCTGCATCTTTTGGCTTCAACATTATGAATATGTGTATCACTACTATCGAGATTCAACACAAATAGACCACTCTTCAAGGGTGCATGACCATAACAGATATTACTCATATAAATAGAACAACCATTATTCTCAGATTTAAATGAATAACCGCCTCGCATCAAACACGATCTAGATATAATGTTCATGCTTAACGCTGGCACCAAATAACAATTATTCAGGTCTAAAACTAATCCCGAAGGTAGATGTAGAGGTAGCGCGCTGACGGTGATCACATCGACTTTGGAACCACTTCCCACGCGCATCGTCACCTCGTCCTTAGCCAGTCTTCGCTTAATCCCTAGTCCCTGTTTCGAGTTGCAAATATTAGCAACATAACCAGTATCAAATACCCAGTGCTACATGAGCTCTAGTAAGGTACACATCAATAACATGTATATCACATATACCTTTGTTCACCTTGCCATCCTTCTTATCCGCCAAATACTTGGGGCAGTTCCGCTTCGGTGACGATCATTTGCGGTAGAAGCACTCAGTCTCAGGCTTAGGTCCAGACTTGGGTTTCTTCTCCTGAGCAGCAACTTGTTTGCTGTTCTTCTTGAAGTTCCCCTTCTTCTTCCCTTTACCCTTTTTCTTGAAACCGGTGGTCTCGTTGACCATCAACACTTGATGCGCCTTCTTGATTTCTAGCTCCACAACCTTTAGCATTGCGAAGAGCTCGGGAATTGTCTTATCCATCCCTTGAATATTACAGCTCATCACGAAGCTCTTGTAGCTTGGTGGCAGTGATTGAAGAATTCTGTCAATGACACCATCATCCAGAAGATTAACTCCCAGTTGAATCAAGTGATTGTTATACCCAGACATTTTGAGTATATGTTCACTGACTGAATTATTCTCCTCCATCTAGCAGCTGTAGAACTTATTGGAGACTTCATATCTCTCAATCCGGGCATTTGCTTGAAATATTAACTTCAACTCCTGGAACATCTCGTATGCTCCATGACGTTCAAAACGTCGTTGAAGTCCTAGTTCTAAGCCGCAAAGCATGGCACACTGAACTATCGAGTAGTCATCAGCAGGCCTGGCACCCAACGGTGCTTCGAGGATGTAATTCTTCTGTGCAGCAATAAAGATAATTCTCAAGTTATGGACCCAGTCCGTGTAATTGCTACCATCATCTTTCAATTTTGCTTTCTCAAGGAGCGCATTAAAATTCAACGGAAGAACAACACGGGCCATCTATCTACAACAACATAGACAAGCAAGATACTATCAGGTACTAAGTTCATGATAAATTTAAGTTCAATTAATCATATTACTTAAGAACTCCCACTTAGATAGACATCCCTCTAATCATCTAAGTGATCACGTGATCCATATAACCTAAACCACAACCGATCATCATGTGAAATGGAGTAGTTTTCAATGGTGAACATCACTATGTTGATCATATCTACTATATGATTCACGCTCGACCTTTCGGTCTCAGTGTTCTGAGGCCATATCTGCATCTGCTAGGCTCGTCAAGTTTAACCCGAGTATTCTGCGTGTGCAAAACTGTCTTACACCCGTTGTAGATGAACGTTGAGCTTATCACACCCAATCATCACGTGGTGTCTCGGCACGATGAACTTTGGCAACGGTGCATACTCAGGGAGAACACTTTTACCTTGAAATTTAGTGAGAGACCATCTTATAATGCTACCGTCAAACATAGCAGAATAAGATGCATAAAGGATAAACATCACATGCAATCAATATAAGTGATATGATATGGCCATCATCATCTTGTGCCTTTGATCTCCATCGCCAAAGCACCGTCATGATCACCATCGTCACCGAAGCGACACCTTGATCTCCATTGTAGCATCATTGTTGTCTCGCCAACTATTGCTTCTACGACTATCGCTACCGCTTAGTGATAAAGTAAAGCAATTCCAGGGCAATTGCATTGCATACAGTAAAGCGACAACCATATGGCTCCTACCAGTTGCCGATAATTCCATTACAAAACATGATCATCTCATACAATAAAATAAAGCATCATGTATTGACCATATCACATCACAACATGCCCTGCAAAAACAAGTTAGACGTCCTCTACATTGTTGTTGCAAGTTTGACGTGGCTGCTACGGGCTGAGCAAGAACCTTTCTTACATACGCATCAAAACCACAATGATAGTTTGTCAAGTTAGTGCTGTTTTAACGTTCTCAAGGACCGGACGTAGCCACACTCGGTTCAACTAAAGTTGGAGAAACTGACAACCGCCAGCCACCTGTGTGCAAAGAATGTCGGCTATAACCAGTCTCGTGTAAGCACATACGCGTAATGTCGGTCCGGGCCACTTCATCCAACAATACCGCCGAAACCTAAGTATGGCATGCTGGTAAGCAGTATGACTTGTATCGCCCACGACTCACTTGTGTTCTACTCGTGCATATAACATCTACGCATAAACCTGGCTCGGATGCCACTGTTAGGGAATGTAGTAATTTCAAAAAATAAAAATCTACGCACACGCAAGAGCATGGTGATGCATAGCAATGAGAGGGGAGAGTGTCGTCCACGTACCCTCGTAGACCGTTAAGCGGAAGCGTTATGACAATGCGGTTGATGTAGTCGTACGTCTTCACGATCGACCGATCCTCAGTACCGAACGTACGGCACCTCCGCGTTCAGCACACGTTCAGCTCGGTGACGTCCCGCGATCTCATGGTCCAGTAGAGCTTGAGGGAGAGTTTCGTCAGCACGACGGTGTGGTGACGATGTTGATGAAGCTACCGGCGCAGGGCTTCACCTAAGTACCACTACGATATGACTGAGGTGGATTATGGTGGAGGGGGGCACCGCACACGGCTAAAAGATCAATGATCAATTGTTGTGTCCTTGGGGTGCCCCCTGCCCCTGTATATAAAGGAGCTAGGCGGGAGGCGACCGTCCAAGGTGGAGGGCGCCCCAAGTGGGAGTAGGACTCGTCCTTTCCTAGTAGGAGTAGGAGAAGGGGTAAGGAGGAGAGAGAGGGGAAGGAAAGGGGGGCGCCGCCCCCCTCCTTGTCCAATTCGGACTAGAGGGGGAGGGGGCGCGCGGCCTGCCCTGGCCACCCCTCCTCTTCTCCACTAAGGCCCATTAGGCCCAATATACTCCCTGGGGGGGTTCGAGTAACCCCCGCTACTCCGGTATATGTCCGAAACCTCCCGAAACACTTCCGGTGTCCGAACATAGTCATCCAATATATCAATCTTTATGTCTCGACTATTTCGAGACTCCTCGTCATGTACGTGATCATATCTGGGACTCCGAACTACCTTCGGTACATCAAAACATATAAACTCATAATACCGATCATCACAGAACTTTAAGCGTGCAGACCCTACGGGTTCGAGAACTATGTAGACATGACCGAGATACATCTCCGGTCAATAACCAATAGCGGAACCTGGATGCTCATATTGGTTCCTACATATTCTATGAAGATCTTTATCGGTCAAACCGCATAACAACATACGTTGTTCCCTTTGTCATCGGTATGTTACTTGCCCGAGATTCGATTGTCAGTATCTCAATACCTAGCTCAATCTCGTTACCGGCAAGTCTCTTTACTCGTTCCATAAGGCATCACCCCACAACTAACTCATTAGTCACATTGCTTGCAAGGCTTATAGTGATGTGCATTACCGAGAGGGCCCAGAGATACCTCTTCGACAATCGGAGCGACAAATGCTATTCTCGATCAATGTCAACTCAACAAGTACCATCGGAGACACCTGTAGAGCACCTTTATAATCACCTAGTTATGTTGTGACGTTTGGTAGCACACAAAGTGTTCCTCCGGTAACCGGGAGTTGCATAATCTCATAGTCATAGGAACATGTATAAGTCTTGAAGAAAGCAATAGCAGTAAACTAAAAAATCAAGTGCTAAGCTAATGAAATGGGTCAAGTCAATCACATCATTCTCCTAATGATGTGATCCCATTAATCAAATGACAACTCATGTCTATGGCTAGGAAACTCAACCATCTTTGATCAACGAGCTAGTCAAGTAGAGGCATAGTAGTGACACTGTGTCTGTATATGTATTCACACATGTATTATGTTTCCGGTTATTACAATTCTAGCATGAATAATAAACATTAGCATGATATGAGGAAATAAATAATAACTTTATTATTGCCTCTAGGGCATATTTCCTTCACTAGCTACACAACCTTACCCCAGGTTCGATTCTGCACATCTCAGGTTTCGTTGCCCTCTGCGAACTGTTCTTCGGCATTGAGGCCCATTTTGAATTATGGAGGAAGTTATTTTGCCTTGTTCCCCGCCGTCGAGGAGGCTCCATATTTGAAGTGGGCGGTGCCGAAGTATGGCGTATAGCCGAATCCGGATACCTCATAGGAACTCCCAAAGAGGTATACCCACAGTGGTCTTCGGAGTGGTTTTACATGGATGATGTCCCGCTACCGGACCTAGTTCGGCGCGGCCTTCCTGAATTTTCCAGTGCTCCATTAAAGAAGCGCTTCAACTGGCATCCCCAAAGTCCCAAAGAGGAAGATAGTGTGGAAATAAAAAGGTTGGTTAGCAAGGTCAGGTTACTAGCCCATACCGAGGTCTCGATAGTCGAGGTCATGGCTATTGCAATAAAGAGGTGCGTCCAACCTTTCCAATCCAGAGTAACTCCCTTATGATGTTACAACGGAGAAGATGACGCGTCCCGTTACAGATGGAAGGGTCCGGATACCCCTAACAAACTGGCCACAATCTTGGACGATCTGTATAAGGGTGAAAAAGAAGATTTCCTCTGCTTAAACTGTCGGGAAGGCTATTCCATGTACAACCCCATTGAATGGGTAAGATTTCGATCATCTGTGTTGCCTTATTGCTGTCACATATACTAATCAAATTTGCTCTTTGTTGCCATAAATAGTCATGGAGGAAGATGATCGAGGACGTCCACTGCCCCGCTCCACAGCCAGAGGATCATAACCCGACGGAGATCCTAGCTTTCGCGAGGATCTGGATACATACATAGAGTTTGATGATGGGGTATTTTATCAGGCAAGCCTTGACGGCTCGGAAGTGGCTATCACCGCCGACTACCCTCGCCTCTATCCCTTCTGCATTGTAAGTATTCGGAGGGCTCTTAAAAGAAATCCCTATTTGCACTTTTGCCCATTATGCTGATCCGAATATTAATAGGACCGGCGCTCGGCGGACCGTACGTCCTCCAGGGCAACCCCTACACAAGGCAATCGTTCGAAGCGAAAGGGGACCGGGAGTGCTGCAGAAACCTCACAGCCGTCCAATAGGTACGTCCGCTTTAATATATGCCTGGATATGAGTCCGGATTGTTTAAAGTCTCCTTTATCCTTGATGTCAGGAGAAACACGCGGCAGATGGTGGGAAAACGCCTTGTTAGCCAAATGTCCACCAATCCGGTGCCAGACTCGTCAACTAGGACGAGAACCGACGCAACGCCAGTCCCGCCGCCTCATGAGGATTTAGACGACGTATCTGTCACGAATTCCGAAGTGGAGAGCGTGATGAACCACCGTCGGTTGAAAGAGGGCATGCGCGCTCCGGCTTTTTATGAGCAAGAGTTTACCGCACTCAAGCTCGGTCGATGCATACATCCGAGCTGCTCGAGATGGACTTGCCGGAGTTACTCAGCTATTCTCAAAGGACATACAGGAAAAAGTTTATGTGATTTTCGTAATCATATACCAGTAGCCCCCGAGACTTGAAGCGGTGAGGCAAACCGATTTAAGGATCGATATGACCTGCGGGTTCTCAAAGAAAAGAATACTGCGCTATCCCAGGAGCTAAAGATAAATCAGACGTAGCTAAATGCCGTCACTGCCAAACTGGCGGAAATGAAAAAGGCCGCAATGAGCGCATCCGGGAAGAAAAAACATGAGGAGGAAAAAGACAAACAATCCGAAGAGATAGAGAGCTTTAGGGATGAGTTATCGGCTGTGCAGAAAGAAAATGAGAAGCTAAAAAGAGGCATGTTCAGTATGTCTTCCTCTCTTATTGAAAGCCACCCGAGGTGCTCATGTTTAGTCCATAATTCAGAATGTCATGACTCTGATGCTGCAGGTCTGTTAACTGGCCGGCCAGAAGAGGAAGTATCTGGATTTCAAGGCGACGTGCTGAAGGAACTGTCCGCGGTACATGCTCGGGCCCGAAAAGCCATGAAGAGTATGGTGAAGGCATTATGGCTCTCTGATACCCCTCCAAAAAGTATGGAGGACTTGGCAAACTTTTTCAAAGGTGCCCGGCGCCGGTTCGAGCTATGGAAGACATCCGCCTCTCGTGAAGGCGCATGAGAAGCCTGGGCCATGGTAAAAACATGCTTCACCAAGCTAGATCCAAATCACATGGCCCGAGTGGGACCACAGGGACCAGACGGGAAAGAAATTCCAGTGAATTTGGTGTATGACCAAGTAATGGTAGCTGCGAAGTATTCGCAGGAAGACTGTAGGTTAGACAGTCTTATAGATGGAATAGATAAGGAATAGGTTTTTGATTTAATGTATTAATATACGTTATGATCAACCTGTACCTTTATCCGAACATGTAAAAAGTTTTGTCATCGCAGGCTTTTGGCTTTAGCCTCCGAACCCAAAAAATGGTGGAGTGTTTCCGGATACTTTTCGAAATGAAAAGAAGCATTCACTATGTGCGGAAACCTGGCAACCCAGTCATTGTGCTTGAACAGACAAAAAATTTGAGTTCAAGATGTATGTTATATTACATATGTAAGAAACATATTCCAAGGAAAATAGTTCCGTTAAGGGTTCCTTTCCTTGGGTTGGCATGCCATATTTATGTATGCCGAAGCATGGATCTGGAATACAGAAAAAGGTATCCCGCATTGTGAGAGTGGTTACAATAACGTAACAATCTGTCGTTTGATTGCCGACCAATTATTCTCTTAAGAACGCTAGCTTTCGGCTTCACCCGTCTGAGGTACATGTCCGGATGACCCAGTTGTAACAATCACAGAGGTGCTCCCTTTACGCCCTAGCCGAACAATCGGGAACGTAGGGCATAAACACAGGAGCAAGGCAACCCAGCTTGGCAAGAACTTAAGTCATAGAGGTGCATATAATGGCAAAAAAGGATGTATATCAGCAAACGACACATATATTGTGAGCTCCTGGCTCAGAAAAATAATAAGCTTCGGTTGAAGAAGCCCCCAGTCATGATGGGGTGTGTACATTTAAGGATGTGTAACCCCAAGTGTTCGGCTTATCCGAACACATCGTGGAAATCGTATAAAAACGAGAAAACAAAAAACAAAATTAAGAGGAGAAAAAGGGGATGAAAAAGAAGTATGGACGAACTTATGTGTAGAATCTTCGGAGCCGAGCAGCGTTCCATGGATTCGGCTCTAGGCGATTATCCGATGCATTATGAAGGCGGTAGTCTCCACCTGTGAGAACTTCATCTATAATGAAGGGACCCTCCCATTTTGGTTTGAGCTTGTCCTTCTTCTTCTCTGGGAGGCGTAAAATGAGTTCACCGACATTATAAGTCTTGGCCCGCACTTCTCTGCTTTGGTATCTCCGAGCCTGTTGTTGATAGAATGCAGAATGGGCTTTTGCAATATCGCGCTCCTCCTCCAGGCCATCTAGATCGTCCTTCCGATCGAGCTTGGCTTCTCTCTCTTCATAAATGCGCACTCGATGTGAGTCATGAATAATGTCGCAGGGCAAAACAGCCTCTGCGCCGTACACCATGAAAAAGGGTGTGTATCCGGTCGTGCGATTGGGCGTGGTCCGCGGTCCCCAGAGTACAGAATCAAGTTCCTCGACCCAGTGTTTATCTGACTCCCGTAGGGATCGCACTAGTCTGGGTTTGATGCCGCTCATTATCAGGCCATTAGCCCGTTCAACCTGACCGTTTGTTTGAGGGTGATATACGGAGGCGTAATCGAGCTTGATGCCCAGGTTAGCACACCAATTTTCACCTCATCGGTTGTGAAGTTAGAGCCATTGTCAGTAATGATGCTGTGCGGGACACCATAACGATGCACAACGCCGGATATAAAGTCTGCCCAGCTTCAGCCATTTTTACTGGTTTGGCCTCTATCCACTTAGTCAATTTATCCACCATGACCAGCAAATATTTCTTCTGATGGCTTCCCCCTTTAAGGGGTCCGACCATATCTAGCCCCCAGATCGCAAAAGGCCAAGTGATGGGGATTGTTCTTACGACAGTGGGCGGCATATGACCTTGATTGGTGAAAAGCTGGCATCCGACACAGCGCTGTACAAGGGCATGTGCATCTTCTCGGGCCGTTGGCCAAAAGAAACCTGCACGGAAGGCCTTGCTCACGAGGGCCGAGCTGCGGCATGACGGCCACCGAGACCAGCATGTATTTCGGCCAGGAGCTGCCATCCCTCCTCTTCGGAGATACATCTTTGAAGAACTCCAGTAGTACTTTTCTTGTAGAGTTCTCCTTTGTGAACTTTGTAGGCTTTAGAGCGTCGAACTATGCGGCGGGCCTCATTTCGGTCATCAGGGAGCTCCTACCTATTAAGGTAGGCTAAGAAGGGTTCGGTCCATGGAGCAATGACAACCATGATTACATGGGAGGAAGGCGTCGTTTCGGTGCCCGAGCTCCCGATGATGTCAGAATCATGTTCAGCATCCGGGGGTGTGATCGGCGCTGGACTAGTATTTTCGCTCTCATCCTGCCATACCACAGATGGCTTGAAGAGCCTTTCCACGGAGGAGTTAGGCGGGACGGGTCGCGTTTAGCGCCTGAGGGAGTCCCGGATTAGGGGGTGTCCGGATTGCCGGACTACCATCATCGGCCGGACTATCATCGGCCGGACTATCATCATCAACCGGACTCCAAGACTATGAAGATACAAGATTGAAGACTTCACCCTGTGTCCGGATGGGACTTTCCTTGGCGTGGAAGGCAAGCTTGGCGATCTGGATATGTAGATCTCCTACCATTGTAACCGACTCTATGTAACCCTAGCCCTCTCCGGTGTCTATATAAACCGGATGGCTTTAGTCCGTAGGACAACAATCACAACAACCCTTACAATCATACCATAGCTAGCTTCTAGGGTTTAGCCTCCTTGATCTCGTGGTAGATCCACTCTTGTAAACAACCACAATATCAATATCAATCAAGCGGGGCGTGAGGGTTTTACCTCCATCAAGAGGGCCCGAACCTGGGTAAACATCGTGTCCCTTGTCTCTGTTACCATCCACCTAGGCGCACAGTTCGGGACCCCCTACCCGAGATCCGCGGTTTTGACACCGACATTGGTGCTTTTATTGAGAGTTCCTCGTGCGTCACCGATAGAAAGGATGCCTCCTCCGTCTTCAAGGGCGGTATTTTATCAAAGGAGCCTTGGCCGCGGCCAAACTATCCGGCTAGGTGGTTTTCTTATGACCGCTGTCCGCCATCGCTTCAACAACGACCTCTCAAGTCGTCAAAAGCAATTTTCACGTCAGCTCGGAATTCGCCGGCGGTTGGATCAATAGAGCTCTCGTCAAGAAGCGAGCTCTTGGATCGCATCGCCGCCACAGGAGTCGCTAAAGACTACGATCAGATTGGGCTTAAAACCGGCCGAGAGAAATTAACTCTCACCGGTCACCCACCACGTTCGGTGGTAGAGGAACAATCTGGCGACGCTTCTCTGTATTGAAAACTAGTCATGTCCGGATCCCGAACCCCCATGCGGATTCCGCGGAGGGGCGGGCTTCGATCGAACTCTTGAACTTAAAGTCGGGGCATCGGACCGGACTCGTTGGACAACGTCCGTAAATCAAGCTTCAAAATTGGAAACTTCTCGGCCTTGAGCCTTGAGATGGGTAGGGTTCGGACTTAGTTCCACCTACCGCCCGGACATATCGATCTAACTCTAATTCGGCAAGAGCCCGCGAGACAAGTACATCACTCTTGGGCGAGATTCCTCCCGGTTATGGACAGGATAAAGGACCGCCGAGAGGAAAACACAATCTCGGTCTTACGCAATAATTGCACAGACAAGGGAATCCTAAGCGCCATAAGTCGCTGCGTGACATTACACGCTTTGCTGACTTGGAGACTATCGTACAAAAATCTTGTGCGATGGAAGCGCTGGAAAACCGGAAGTAAATTTTGGGATAATCCGGTCCGAATACATCCCTAGTCCGGAACCAAAGGGTGCATCATTATCAAGCACACAGGCTGAATAGCAAAAACCAAAACCCCTAAAAGTGCGGAACCGTCTTGGAGGGCTGGCTAAGCGGACCTGCAAAATTCATAGCACGAGGCGCCACTTCAACTCATAGCCTTCGAGCATGTTGGATACTACGGCAGGTGGCCAAAAGTGGCGAGGAGCTTCTAGCTTCAGAATCCCAGCCCAGCAACACCAGTACGGTGTTAACAGTCTTCGAGACTTTCGCATCCAATAACATGCGAAAACGACAACTCCACAACCTTGCCGAAGTCTACCAAGTAGCAACAATAAATCCATGGAGCGACACGGCTATTACCTTCAATGCCAGTGACGAACCTAAATTCCGAACTGCCCGGGCACCAGCCGCATTGGTCCTCAGCCTGATAGTAGACGGCTTTCGCCTTACTAAGGTACTCATGGATGGCGGCAGCGGACTAAACCTAATCTATGAGGAAACCCTCGAAAAATGGAAATAGTGGAACCGCATTGAGCGAAGCAGCACAACCTTTAGAGGAATAATCGGCGGGAAGCATGCTGCACAGGAAAAATCACGCTGGGCGTAGTGTTATTTCGCCCGAACAATTACAGATCGAGGAGGTCACATTTCAAGTGGCTCCATTCAGCAGCGGATATCATGCTTTATTAGGACGAGAGGCATTCACAATTTTTCAAGCTATACCCCATTATGGGTATATGAAGCTTAAAATGCCGGTCCCAGCGGAATTATCACTCTCGCTAGTGATCCGAACATAGCACTCAGCGCCGAAAATAAGACAGCCGCACTAGCCCTCGAGGCACTATCCGAAGCCCTAGCGGCCGAGGAACTCACCACGATCGCTCCACGGTGAGCAGGGGCGATGTGATACTTGATAAAAGATCCAAGTCCACCTCTTTTAAACCAGCGGATGAAATAGTCAAATTCCAGGTCCACCCAAGCGGACCCCACAAAGATGGCCTCCATCGGGGCACAATTGAACCACGCGTGAAGCGCGCCTGCGAAATTCGCCGGAAAATTGGGACATTTTGCGTGGCACCCTCGGATATGCCGGAATCCCACGCAGATTGGCGAACACAACCTAAACATCCTAAAAGGATTCAAGCCGATCAAACAGGCTCTTGACGATTTTCGAAGCCAAAAGACAGGCAATGGGAGAAGAGCTAGCCAAGCTATTGGAAGCCGGATTCATCGAGAGACATTAAGCACCGGATTGGCTAGCAAACTTGGTAATGGTACCAAGAAGGACAAATCCTGGCGCCTATGTGTCGATTTCAAAGACCTAAATAAGGCCTGCCCAAAGGATCCTTCCCCTCCCCGCATCGACCAAATCGCCGATGCTACCGCGGGACACGATTCATTATGCTTCACGGGCGCATACTCGGCTATCATCAAATCAAGATGGCGAAGCGGATCAAGCCGCAAGCGGCATTCATTACTCCATATGGACCATTACGCTTCAACACGATGCCCTTCGGACTTAAAAGCGCCGGCGCAACATATCGGCGCATGATCCGGACATGTCCGGCTACCCAGATCGGCAAAACAGTAGAGGCATACGTGGACGACGTGAGTCGTCAAAACTAAACACGTCGAAACTCTAGTAGGCGACTTGAGGCTCACATTCGACAACCTCGAGCATATGACATCAAGCTGAATCCGGAAAAATGTGTTTTCGGCGTACCGGTGGAAAGCTCTTGGGCTTCATCGATCCGGTAGAGGAATTGAAGCAAACCCAGCCAAGATCCGAGCTCTGTCACAGCTAGATATCCCAAAAGACCTCAAGCAAATACAAAAATTGACCGGATGCGTAGTGGCTCTAAGCCGCTTTATCTCCCGTCTAGGAGAAAAGGCATTACCCTCTATCGCCTAATCAGCGCATCGAACACCGAGTGGGACGGATCTGCCACCCAGACTTCGAAGAAATAAAGGCCATATTGGCAACAAATCCGGTCTGGCTGCGCCCAACCTGGGCGAACCAATGTTGTTATACATCGCAGCTACGCATCAAGTCGTAAGCGCGGTACTCGTCGTCGAGCGAGAAGCGAAGGGCATAAATTCCCTCTTCAAAAACCAGTATACTACGTATCCTTTGTGTTAACCCCTGCAAGTCCGTTACCGCACTATCGGAAGATAGCATCGCGGTGTTCATGGCATCCGGAAGCTCGACACTACTTTCAAGAGTGTTCGATAACGAATGGCCTCTGAAGTACCACTTAACGACATTATAAACAACCGCGATGCGACGGGCAGGATTGCAAAATGGGCCATTGAGCTCCTACCATTTGACATATCTTACAAACCTCGGCGAGCTATAAAGTCACAGGTTTTGGCTGACTTTGTCGCTGAATGGACCGAAGCCGAACTCCCTAAAGAATACAGCGCATATTCCAATTGGATTATGCACTTCGACGACTCTAAAATGTTAGCGGATCGGGGCTGGCGTCGTCTTGGCGCCCCCGACCGGAGACACAGATCCAATCGTACTTCAGATAATGTACACGGACTCCAACAACGCAGCCAAATACGAGGTCCTTTTACATGGTCTCCGGATGGCAATCTCCATGGGCATTCAACGCCTAGAGGTGCGGGGATTCAAACCTCGCAATATCCCAAATAAGCGGAGACTTTGGCGTAAAGATCCGAAAATGGCAGCATATCATAGCGCTGTCCTCAAAATGTCAGCCGGTTGAAGGACTTGAATTCCATCCGTCACCGGGATAATAACCAAGCGGCGACGTCTTGCACGCATTGGCGTAAACGCGACGCTGTCCCTCCTAATATCTTCACTGGAGCGGCTCTTCAAGCCATCCGTATTATGGGAAGAGGAGTCCGGAACTAACAAACCGGAACAAGCCGCCAACCGGCGTTTCAGCCGATGACATAACACCATCCGCCCGACATAATGGCAGTAATTGCCCGTGGACAGAACCATTACTCGCCTACTTGCTTAGGCAGGAGCTTCGAAGACCAAAATGAGGACCGCAGCATTGTCCGCGATCTAAAGCCTACAAGGTCTATGAGGAGAACTTTATAAGAAAAGCACAACTGGAGTCCTTCAAAGGTGTATCTCCGAAGAGGAAGGGCGGAACCTCTGGCTGAAATTCATGCCGGACTAGGCGGACACCACGCGCGGCTCGGGCCCTTGTAGGAAAGGCATTCCGACAGGATTTTCTTGGCCGACGGCCCGAAAGCGGATCTCGGGACTTAGTCCAAAGATCGTCGGTTGTCACTCTTTGCTAATCGAGCCATATGCCACCCACGCCCTCAAAACTATACCCATTACCGGCCGTTCGCGATGCAGGGGGCTTGACATGGTTGGACCACTTAAAGGGGAACCCACAAGCAAAGGTACCTATTGGTCATGGTGGATAAATTCACCAAATGGATAGAGGCCAAGCCGGTTAAAGCAGCGAGTCCGGACCAGTGATAGACCTTATATCCGGGGTAGTACACCGTTATGGTGTCCCCACAGCATCATCACCGATAACAGCACGAACTTCACCGCCGACGAGGTTAAATCATGGTGCAAAAATATGGGCATCAAGCTCGATTACGCTTTAGTCTATCATCCTCAAACCAGCGGTCAAGTGGAGCGAGCAAATGGTCTAATAATGGCGGCATCAAACCCGGACTAGTGCGGTCCCTTACGAAATCGACACGCCTTTGGGTAGAGGAGCTCGACTCCGTACTACGGGGGCTGCGGACAACGCCTAACCGTACTACGGATTCACACCATTTTTATGGTATCTGGCGCGAAGCAGTTTTGCCTGCGACATCATTCATGACTCACCTCGAGTGCGCATGTACGAAGAAAGAAGCCGAGTTGGATCGGCGGGACAGCTTGGACACATTGGAGGAAGAGCGCGGCGTCGCCAAGGCTCGTTCCGCATTCTATCAGCAGCGAGGCTCGAAGATATCAAAAGAGAAATACGGGCCAAGACTTACAACGTTGGCGAACTGG
The DNA here is from genome assembly GCA_021605205.1 of Aegilops longissima. Taxonomy (NCBI): domain Eukaryota; kingdom Viridiplantae; phylum Streptophyta; class Magnoliopsida; order Poales; family Poaceae; genus Aegilops; species Aegilops longissima. The sequence goes on from CM038678.1 coordinate 561,167,206, forward strand.
TTCTCGCTGCCGGACAAGAAGAAGGACAAGCTCAAGCCCAAATGGGAAGGCCCTTCATCATCGATCAAGTCGACCGGCGGGCGTACCGTCTCTGAAATGCATCGGATAACCGACTCGAGCCGAACCCATGGAACGCAGCCCGCCTCCGACGATTCTACGCCTAGCGCCGGACTAAGAGTTCGTCCCTTTCCCCCGTCCAATTTTTTTTACTTCAGCTGCCTTTTGTTTCTCTTTTTCTTCTCAACCCTATTCATCCAAGCCTTAAAAGGCCTACTTGCGCAACGTTCGCGCGCAATTGATGTGCTATCCGCACTCATTATACATGGGGACTTCTTTACCAGAAGCTTAATTATACGGGCTTCATGCCCAGCACATGTGTCAAGCCTCCACATGTACCCTTTTATTCACCATTATATGCATCGATATGACTTAAGTTTTGGCCAAGCTAGGTTGCCCGGCTCCTGTGCTTACCCCTATGTTCCCGATTGTTCGGCTAGGAGGTAAAGGGAGCACCTCTGCGATTATTCTTGCGGGTCAGCGGATGTGTACCTCGGTGGGTGAAGCCAAAGCTAAGCGTTCTTAAGGGAATATTCGGTCGGTGACTTAAAAGATGATTTTTATCCACTTATTTATCTGCCCCAGATGTTTTCTGCTTTTTCGCAGTCGGACATGCACTTTAGGGCATGCCACCCCCCGGAAAGGAACCCTTAATGAAACTATTCTCCCGGAAGATGTTTCTTACTAACCATGTAATATAACATAACTAGTTGGGCACTTATGCGATAAAGCGATGACCCCACGCCTGGTCTCCATGCATACCCGGTTGTTTCATAACCGAGAAGGTATTCGGACACACTCCGGACTCTAGGGTCCCGAGGTCGAAGCGAAAAGGTCGGCAGCGACAAGCGATCTACAATCCGGCTAGAAGGCATTTTGTATGTCATTTTATAATACATTGTCAAATCGGTGATTGTATTCTTCCTCAATCCCGTCTAACAGGTTGTCTAATTTACAATCCTGTTGGGAAAATTTTTGACCAACTCCACTTGGCGTATACTAAACTCACAGGATCTCCTTCCCATCGGGCCCCACAGTCCGACTTGACCATGTGGTTGGGATCCGCCTTCTTGTACAGCGTCTTCACCATGGCCCAGGCCTCCACGGCACCTTGCCGGCAGGCGAAATCTTCCATACATGGGCGCTGCCGCCTCCTGCAGCTTCTCCATAAGCTCCCAAGACCCTCGGGTATGGAGAAGGCTGGCCATAACGCTGGGCGGCGCAACTCATAGCCCGCCGAACTCGTTCGATCGGTTGCAACAATTCGGAAGTTGATCACCCGTTATTACGGGCATCTCCTCCGTGAGGGCGACCTGTGAGCATACCTGCGGGCATATTACATCAAATTGACTTCCTCGCCGAACTCTTCTTTTCAAAGGAGTTCGCTCAAGCACTTACTATATATGCCGCGACGAAGCCGCTGATTCTCCTTAACGGAGCCCGACAGCTCGGCCCGAACGCCTTTCAGCTCTTCTCCAAGCTGGGCATGGGCATCCTGGAGCTTGTTCCTTTCATGCTGCACCTTATGCAGCACCCTCTCGCCGACCTTTAGTTGGCGTAGAAGTTCTTGCCTGTCCGGATCTTGTCCGGCAGCACCTGCAATGTCATTTTTTAGACTTGCGCAACGGCCAAGCGCTACTTATCTTTCTAACAATAATGCGTTACCAAGAGAGGTCCTTGCGTTTCCTCCTGCGCCAGAAAATGCGGCCTCCAGTTGGGCCTTGCACTCTTGCAACTCCTGAGACAGTCGGGTATTCTTCTCGGTAAGATCCTGCATTTCATATGATCCTTAAATCAGTTAATATAACTACTTTAAGTCTCGGGGGCTACTGGCATGTACAACTATTACAATCTCTTACCCGTATGTCTTTTACATACTGCTCCGTGGCTCTGGTAAAACTATCTTGAGCGGCACGAAGGTGCGCGTCCCCCGTGTTAAAGGCATTCAATGCCTCGGGGGAGAAGCACGCTCACGAAATACTGTCCGTGGCGCTGTTATTGGGCACTCTCCACCTCGAGACTTGGTGGCGGATAGTCTTTAGCATCCTCCGTCGGAGGAACATCCGGCTCGCGCCTTGCGCTCGCCTCCCTCCTCGACCGGTGCGGGAGCCCGCGGGTAGAGGTTGGATTGACAACTTCACGCCCACAGTCCGGCGGACGCTTTTTCCCTATAAAAGTCATGAGCACTCAAGCGCTTCCTAGGGCGTTGCTCTAAATACTGAATTGTGAGCTACACCTTTGCGGCGTTTCAGTCCGTGCGCGCTCCTCTTCCGCCTACTGGTCCGAACTGGCCCTTGTTGGTCAGCCACCGCGGGCTCGGCTTCCCGCCCTAGGGGCGCCTCCTACACAGTGCCATCATATACGGTGGTCAGAAATAAGCAAGGAGGGAATAACGGTGTCAGGGCTTCGGCCGCAATCACATGGGGAGCCGGATTTAGTCCGGGATAGTCGGCCGTGATGGCGACTAAAGCATTGTCCATGCTGAGCTGGTGGAACACCCCGTCGATTAGCTCCTCCTTTATGTCCGGATCCTCTTGGAGGCGGATCCGGGATCTCTCGGATCCTCGGGCTGCGGAGCGGACTCAGCATTCCTCCACAGTCCGGCGCAGTTCTGCTACGAAAGAAGAACACAATGTAAGAAACTTAAGTTTGAAAAGGCGCGGGTCGAACACGCTGAGTGTTCACTTACCCAAGGCCGGGATTGTTCATGGAAAACCCATTTAATGGGTTCGTCGAAGAAATCCTCCTTCTCCCCTTATACAGGCGGACAAGATCGTTGCGGATCTTCGGCGATTCCGCCCCTGCGGCCATGACGGGTGGCATCGTCCTCCCGTTGAAGTCCCACATGGGGTGGCCCTGTATTGTAGTGGCTGCACCCCAGCGTAATGCATGTTGCCATGACTCAATCATGGTCAAGCGGGCATGGGCGATAACCTTATTCGCCCATCAAATAATGGGCGCTCTTATCTTCCTCCAAGCGGGGCTCGCGGGCGCCAACTAAGGCGTTTCTTCAGAGGAGCATTGCTGAACTCCGGAGGCCGATCCGAACAGGTCCGGCAGCGGGCGTCTTCTATATAAAACCATTCGAAGGCCGGTCTTGAGCGCCTTCTAGGGGTTCCGGATGGATATCCGGTCCCGCAATGCGCCATATTTGGCGCCGCCCACTTGATATATGGACCCCTCGTGAGAGCGGGTACAAGGCAAAACAACCTCTTCCACAGCGAAGTGGGGCTCGATGCCCAGGAAAAGCTCAGAAGAGCTACGTAACCCGCAATATGCAAGATTGAGGCGGGTGTGAGGTGATGGAGCTGGAGTCCGTAGAACTCCAGGAGCCCGCGGAGGAATGGATGTACAGGAAATCCGAGCCCCCTTATCAGATAGGGGACGAAGCATACCCGCTCCCCTTTGTTGGGATTAGGAGTAACCTCTGCTTGCTTCCCACCTTTGTAGGTGGCCAGCCCGGCTCGAACCGGAACCATGAAGGCCGGAGGGAGATATCCCCCCATTTGGAGCTTCACTAGCTCGTTGTGCGAAACAGAGCATCTCCTCCAATCTCCTGGCAAAGGGCCAGGAGCGCGAGAAGAGGAGCCGCATTGAGGGTCCATGATGGAATGGATTCTCGGTCGAAAGCGCTCCGATGAGTATTTGCGAGAGGAAGATGGTGATTTGGATCTGGATTCTTGCCTCCCTTATAGGCAGATTGTTCGCACAACTAGGGGGTAAAACATAAAAGACACCCAGGCTTTTCACATTCGCACGACGCGTGGAAGAAGACCATTATTGGGCGTGGAAGCCAAGACAGCGCAACATTGATGAGGAAGCGGACACATTCGGCGGTACATGGAACTTAAAGGAGAACCCGCCTTGCAACGCCAAGACTACATGCATGCTGGACTTATCGTCATTGAAGCCTGGTTCGGGACTCTTGAGGAGTCCCGGATTAGGGGTGTCCGGATTGCGGACTACCATCATTGGCCGGACTATCATCGGCGGACTATCATCATCAACGGACTCCAAGACTATGAAGATACAAGATTGAAGACTTCACCCGTGTCCGGATGGGACTTTCCTTGGCGTGGAAGGCAAGCTTGGCGATCGGATATGTAGATCTCCTACCATTGTAACCGACTCTATGTAACCCTAGCCCTCTCCGGTGTCTATATAAACCGGATGGCTTTAGTCCGTAGGACAACAATCACAACAACCCTTACAATCATACCATAGGCTAGCTTCTAGGGTTTAGCCTCCTTGATCTCGTGGTAGATCCACTCTTGTAAACATCCACAATATCAATATCAATCAAGCAGGGCGTAGGGTTTTACCTCCATCAAGAGGGCCCGAACCTGGGTAAACATCGTGTCCCTTGTCTCCTGTTACCATCCGCCTAGACGCACAGTTCGGGACCCCCTACCCGAGATCCGCCGGTTTTGACACCGACAGCGCCCATTCGAGCAAGGATGTCCGCTCCCTGATTACTGTCTCGAGCAACGTGAGGAAATTCGAGCCCCTCAAACCGAGCTGATATTTTAAGTATGACGTTTCGGTATGCCGCCATCTTTGGATCTTTTGCATCGAATTCCCTGTTTATTTGGGATATTGCGATGTTCAAATCCCCACACACCTCTAGGCGTTGTATGCCCATAGAAACAACCATTCGGAGACCATACAGTAGTGCCTCGTATTCGGCCGCATTGTTGAAGTCCGTATACATGATTTGTAATACGTAGCGGACTGTGTCCCCTGTAGGGGATGTTAAGATGACGCCAACCCCCAATCCGGCTAACATTTTAGAGCCGTCAAAGTACATTACCCAGTTGGAGTATGTGCTATACTCTTTAGGGAGTTCGGCTTCCGTCCATTCGGCGACAAAGTCGGCCAACACTTGAGATTTAATAGCTCAGTGTGGCTTATATGTTATTTCAAATGGTAATAGCTCGATGGCCCATTTGGCTATGCGGCCGGTGGCGTCTCGATTATTTATGATGTCATTTAGTGGTACTTCGGACGGCATCGTGATCGAACACTCTTGAAAGTAGTGCCGCAGCTTCCGGGATGCCATGAAGACCGCATACGCTATCTTTTGATAGTGTGTGTATCGGGATTTGCATGGTGTAAGGACCGCCGATACATAGTATACTAGTTTTTGGAGTGGGAATTTGTGTCCCTCTTCCTCTCGTTCGACGACGAGTAGGGCGCTCACCACCTGGTGAGTCGCAGATATGTAGAGCAACATAGGTTCGCCAACGCTTGGTGCGGCAAGGATTGGGTTGCTTGCTAACAAAGTTTTGATTTCTTCCAATCCAGCTGTAGCCGCATCCGTCCATTCAAAGTGGTAAGTGCGTCGGAGCAGTCGATAAAGTGGCAGCGCCTTTTCTCCCAATCTGGAGATAAAGCGGCTCAAGGCTGCTACGCATCCAACTAGTTTTTGGATCTGCTTTAAGTCTGTTGGCGTTGCCAATTGCGACAAAGCTTATATTTTGGGTGGGTTCGCTTCGATTCCTCTATTGGAAACAATGAACCTGAGTAGTTTTCTGGCTGGAACACTGAAAATACATTTTGCGGATTGAGCCGTATGTCATATGTTCGGAGGTTGTCGAATGTGAGGCGTAGATCGTCCACCAATGTTTCGACATGTTTAGTTTTGATGAATACATCATCTACGTATGCCTCCACTGTCTTGCCAATTTGCTTTTCCAGACATGTTTGAATCATAAGTTGGTAAGTGGTGCCAGCGATTTTGAATCGAAAGGCATAGTGTTGAAGCAGGAAGGCCCGTACGGGGTAATGAATGCCACTGCGGCCTAGTCGGACTCCTTCAGCTTAATTTGATGGTATCCAGAGTATGCGTCAAAGAAATACAGTGAATCGTGTCCTCCGGTGGCATCAATGATTTGGTCAATACGGGGCAGCGGGAAGGGGTCCTTAGGTCAGGCCTTATTGAGGTCTTTGAAATCGACACAAAGGCGCCAGGATTTATCCTTCTTCAGCACCATGACCAGGTTTGCTAGCCAGTCCGGGTGTTTGATCTCGCTGATGAACCCGGCTTCAAGTAGTTTGGCAAGCTCCTCCCCCATAGCTTGTCATTTGGGTTCGGAAAATTTCCGCAGCGTTTGCTTAATTGGTTTGAACCCCTTTATTATGTTGAGGCTATGCTCGGCCAGTCTGCGTGTGATTCCTGGCATATACGAAGGATGCCAGGCAAAGATGTCCCAATTTTCGCGTAGGAACGCATGTAAGGCGGCGTCGACCATTGGATCCAGCTGTGCTCCAATGGAGGCTATCTTGTTAGGATCCGTCAGGTGAACTTGAAATTTGACTATTTCGTCTACTGGCTTGAAAGAAGTGGACTTAGGTCTCTTATCGAGGATTACATCGTCTTTGTCCACTGTGGAACACAGAGTGGTTAGCTCCTCGGCCGCGAGGGCCTCGGATAGTGCCTCGAGGGCCAAGGATGCAATTTTGTTTTCGGTGGGGACTGCAATGTCTGTATTACCGGTGATAGTGATAACTCCATTGGGCCCTGGCATTTTGAGCTTCATGTACCCGTAATGGGGTATGGCTTGAAAGCATGTGAATGCTCTCGCCCCAACAGGGTGTGATATCCGCTATTGAAAGGTGCCACGTGGAAGATCAACTCTTCGTACCTGTATTTCTCAGGCGTGCCGAATACTACATCAAGTTTAATTTTCCCCGAGCACCGTGCTTCTTGACTGGGGATAATGCCTCGAAAGGCGGTGCTGCTTTGCTCGATGCGTCTCTTGTCTATTTGCATTTTATTGAGCGTGTCTTCATAGATGAGGTTCGGCCACTGCCGCCGTCCATGAGCACTTTGGTGAGCCGAAAGCCATCTACAATTGGGTTTAAGACCAAGGCGGATGGTGCTCGGACTGATCGGGCCCTTGGTTCGTCATCGGTGGTAAAATTTATTACCGTATTATTCCAAGGATTTATTGCAGCTACTTGGTTGACGTCGGCGAGGTCACGTAGCACCCTTTTGCGCCGATTATTTGAGGAAAAGGTCTCGAAGACCGTCAAGACATTGAGATCGTCATCCTCCAAAGAATTCTTCTCTGAGGTAGTGTTAGTGAGGATGGCCTCGCCGCTCTTAGCCACCTGCCGGAGTACCCAACATGCCCGAAGGCTATGTGTTGGTTCGGTATTCGCCGTCGTGTGGATCTGACAGGCTTATCGAGCAATTCGTCAAGGATAGTTCTATGTCCCGTGAAGGGCTTGATTTTCTTGTCCATAGGATGATGATTGGGTGCCCCATAAGGGTGTATCCTTTTTGCCCATCCGGTGGGCTGCTTAAAGGCAGGAGGTTCCCACCGGGCTGTCTAGGCTTTCGAGGCGCTTTCCATTGTGCAGTACTTCCGTACTATGTGTGCCAAGTCTGCAAAGTGCAGTATGCGGTGGCAGTTGAGTTCATTGAGGATTCCCTCATCTGGTTGCGATAAAATACTGAAACCGCGTCGTCTTCGCAGCAATCTTTAATCTTGTTTTTAATAAGGAGGAATCTGGCCCAGAAGTGATGGACCGTTTCCTGAGGTTGCTGCCATACATACATTAGGTCACATACGTCTGGAGGACCTGAATTGCTTGGGGAATATTGCTTTTAGTGGGTGGGCGGGCTGAAATCCGAACCTTGACCCACTGTTGGATCCGGAGTTTGAAGAATCTCCGAGGTCACTAGTCCAGGATCCAGAGGGTCCTGGTGACTTTTGTGCTCAACGCCTGATTCTATGTTGTGAGGACATAGGATCTCTTCCCGAAGAGGGGTATCCGGCTCGTAGGGCTCGGAAATCCGAACATAGCTTGTTCTTAGCTTAGGGGGAGAAGTATTCTCGGCTTGTTCCTCCACGACCGCTTCCAGATGGGTGATCGGCGGGGACTTGATTTCCCTCTGATCAGGTTTAAGCCCAATCCGATCATAATCTGTTGCGACCCCCAGGGTGGTGATGCGATCTAGCAGTTCGTTCAAGGACAAGACATCTACCGGATCCATCTTTTCGGAGTGTTCGAGGCCGATGCGAAGATGATGTTTGGCGATTTCGGAGGCTGCCTTTGGCTCAACGGCCAAGCGGGCGCCCATGGTAAAACCGCTGAGCTGGAGGACCTATCCTGGAGCTAGGGGCCTTCCGTAGGTGATGTTGTCATCAATGACAAGGCGAGCCATCGATCCTTCCATCGACGACACAGGGGAACTCTCAATGAAAAGCACCAACGTCGGTGTCAAAACCGGCCAATCTCGGGTAGGGGGTCCCGAACTGTGCGTCTGAGGATTGAAGGTAATAGGAGACAAAGGGGACACGATGTTTACCCAGGTTCGGGCCCTCTTAATGGAGGTAAAACCATACTTCCTGCTTGATTGACTTTGACTAGTATAGGGGTTACAAGAGTTGATCTACCACGAGATCGTAATCCCTAAACCCTAGACGTCTAGCCTATGTGAATTCTGATAGCCTCTACGGAGTAAACCCTCCGGTTTATATAGTCACCGGAGGGGTACAAGGGTGGTTTACAAGGGAAGGATACAATACATCCAGACTCCAATCTTGCCCTCCACGTATCCAGGAGTCCTATCCGAACACGAGGAATAATCTTCCACTCCATCTTCATGGCCCATCAGCCCGACCCATGTTTGGGATAGGCCAGACACCTGAGGACCCCCAAATCCAGGTCTCCCTCACCGGGCAGCTCGCCTAGGCATATGAGGCGGGTTTGAGAGGTCCGGTTGTAGATGCTCTAATCGTCCGCAGATAGTGATGTCACCCCTTAAATGTCCTCTTATACAACCGGGTTATTAACAAGTTCTTACATACAGGCAATTACGTTCAACATAAATCTAGTCTAAATTGCACTGGCGCTTGTCCTTATTGTTCCCTTTCGTGCCCAGGTCTGGCGGTTGTAAGACCCGCAAGGTGAAGGTCCAGTCACTGACTAGGAAAAAATAGGACATGGGACACAGACTAGCTCACATGGGACAATGAGACGCTGTCGTCTCCCATGCCCTACTTTTCCTCGTCGAAGCCTGTTGCCTAGAAGTTGCCGATCGACGTGAGGTCCACGGTAAACATAGACAGGTCAGCCTCGGGGTCGAATATCGACTCCGCCACCTTGCGGATGCGGCGCCAAGAGGTGTCGGTTGTCGGTGCTAAAACCGACAGATCTCGGGTAGGGGGTCCCACGCTTGATGATCAGAGCTAGATGGTAACACGTGTAGAAGAAGTATTTGGTGCAAGATAATTGTATTCATCTCAAAGGTGCCAATATGTAACACATATAGGGATAGTTCCGTCCATGACTGATACGTCTCCAACGTATCTATAATTTTTGATTGTTCCATGCTGTTATATTATCAATCTTGGATGTTTATATTCATTTTATAGCAACTTTATATCATTTTTGGGACTAACCTATTGACATAGTGCCCAGTGCCAGTTGCTGTTTTTTGCTTGTTTTTTACTTCGTAGAAAATCAATACCAAATGGAGTCCAAATGCCACGAAACTTTCTGGAGAATTTTTTCTGCCCAGAAGACACCCAGGAGGCCCAAGAGTTGCACTAGGGGAAGCCCGTGGGGCCTACTAGGCACCAGGGCGCGCCAGAAGCCCCTGGTGCGCCATGGTGGGTAGTGGTGCCCATGGGAGTCTCCTCCACCGCCTCTCAGCTCTATAAATACCCAAATATTCTAGAAACCCTAGGGGAGTTGAGAGATCAGAGTTTCCACTGCCGCAAGTTCCAGAACCACGAGATCCAATCTAGAGCCCTTTTTGGCACCTTACCGGAGGGGGAAACAATCACGGAGGGGTTCATCATCCTAATTGGTGCTCCTCTGATGATGCATGAGTAGTTTACCACGGACCTACGAGTCCGTAGGCAGTAGCTAGATGGCGTCTTCTCTCTTTTTGATCTTCAATACAATGTTCTCCTCGATGTTCTTGGAGATCTATATGATGTAACTCTTTTTTGTGGTGTGTTTGTTGGGATCCGATGAATTGCGAGTTTATGATCATATCTATCTACGAATATTATTTGTATCTTTGTTTAATTCTTATATGCATGATTATAGCCTCATATTTCTTCTCCGAAACTTTGGTTTGGTTTGCCAACTAGATATATTTTTCTTGTAATGGGAAGAGGTGCTTTGTGATGGGTTCGATCTTGCGGTGCTCAATCTCAGTGACAGAAAGAGACATGACACACATGTATCGTTGCCATTAAGGATAAAAAGATGGGGTCTATTCCTACATGAATAGATCTTTTCTACATCATGTCATCATTCTTAATGCACTACACCGTTTCCCCATGAACATAATACACTAGATGCATGGTTGATAGCGGTCGATGTGTGGAGTAATAGTAGTAGATGCAGGCAGGAGTCGGTCTACTAATCTTGGACATGATGCCTATATATATGATCATTGCCTTGGATATCGTCATAATTATTTGCTCTTCTATCAATTGCCCAACAGTAATTTGTTTACCCACCGTATACAATTTTCTTGAGAGAAGCCTCAAGTGAAATATATGGTGCTCGGGTCTATTTCCTATCATATTGTTGATCTATTAATCCAAGAATCCAAAAATATCTTGATGCACTTTTTCTTTCTTTATTTTTTGTAGATCTTTCCAATTTCATACAATTTAATTTATCTCAATAACAAGGAGGGATTGACAACCCCTCTTACACGTTGGGTTGTAAGTTTCTGTTATTTGTGTGAAGGTACTTCTTACATAGTTTGGGTGGATCCTCCTACTAGATTGATACCTTGGTTTCATAACTGAGGGAAATACTTACCGTTGTTGTGATGCATCATCCTCTCCTCTTCGGGGAAATACCAACGCAGTTACAAGCAATTAGAAAGAATTTCTGACGCCGTTGCCGGGGAGGATCAAGTCGAGATCTATCAGGTACACAATCACAAACCTCATCTCCTTGCAATTTACTTTATTTGCCATTTGCCTCTCATTTTCATCTCCCCCACTTCTAAAACATTTTCAAAAAAACACAAAAATATTTGCCTTTTTATTTGCTTTCTTTTTCATTTTCCTTTTCCTCGATTAGTCTCTTGTTTGCTTGCTTCCTACTTAGAACCTTTCATCATCAGTGACTTTGGTATGGCAGAAACAGATGATGGCAGAACTCCTAAAATTGGACGTTCTGGTAATATGGATGCTAAAACTTTTGTTTTTGGACAAGGGAATGTTATAAGAAAAGAAGCCATCCAAGAATTCTTTAATTGTGTTGGAACTTTGACTTGTGATGATGCTCCTATACTTAAAAGAACTAAAATTTATGCGGAAGCTATTTTAGCACTAGTTCTGAAACTTGAGAATAGATTTTCCCGTACTTATCCAACGTTGCATAGATTGTTTTATGAATTACCTGTTATAAAAGATCCTAGAGCTAAAAAGATAGCCACCCTTGTCCTTATGAATGAATTTGATCATATAGTGCGGGATGCTTGGGAGATCTTTGATTTTTATGGTATGAACCGTGAAAAACCGGTGATAGATGAGATCCTTTACAATAGTGATTACATTTTAATATACTTGCTTGGCAATAATCAAATCTTTGATGAGAACCTTAAAAACGAAATCCCTGTTTCGGATATGATCCAACAAGTTTTCAATTATGTTACTCAACAATATTCTTGTATAGTAGCCGGGAGTCAAAGGGGATATGTAGATGGGCAACTTGATAATGCTAAAACACTAGTACAACAAGGTGCTATACAAATGGTTTTTAACCCATTTCCGCGACAACATTTGGAACCGTCGCCTAGTGAGGGTGGGCGATGGGGGGGGGGGGGTCCTTCCCACACGACCCAGAAACCATCGGGGATATGCCCTCCTGGCACACACGCTCGGCAAAATGAGGTCGTGTGCGACCGACGAGTGCTCAAATATGGTTATACGTACAATAGTAATAAAAAAATACAATTATACAGGAAAAATCATTTCCGGTCGTAAGTACATCCCACACAGTCAGTCCCTGCTAAACATTTCCATTTGTATATACATCCCACACAGTCACTTCAAGGAAAACGTTTTTGTTCGCAGGTACATCACACACAATTTTCCCCGTTAAATAGTTTGTGATAGCGTTTCCATTGCACACGGTATTAACAATTTTATTGTTGGCGTTATTGAATGCATCACACACGGTGCGTAGAAGAAACTATGTGGCAAAGGCTGTCCATCACACATAGTTTTTATGTGGTAAACGTTTGCGCCACGTGGCCTAACGCAAACAGTTTTCAAGAGGATGTCGTGTGTGATTGTTCATTAATCTAACACGGTTTATTCCTTGAAACTGTGTGCGTTGCCTGAGGTCATCACCCACGGTGTTTTCTCAATAATCGTTTGCAATAGAAAAATCCACACTGGTGCGCGTCGGTCCTAAACAAATGTTTTTTACCCCTTTCCGCGATGTCCTTCAGAACCGTCACCAAGTGAGTGTGTGCGATAGGGGGTCCTTCCCACACGACCCGGAAACCGTAGGGGATATGGAACAGTGATCCAGAGACCTTCCAAAATGTAATCGTGTGCGATGCAGCACACACTAAATTCTTTCACACGTGTGGTATCAGTGATTAAGCGTTTCTAATGACACAGTGAAACCATATGGTCTATAGTAATGAACCGTTTGGGAAACAGTATGTAAGGCACACGGGTCAACATATGAACTGTGTGTGATTTGTGCCCTATCGCACACGAGTTTTCTGCTTAACCCGTCTGCCATGCTAGACTCCATCACACACATTTTCCAACAATTACCGTCTGCGATAATGTTCTATCATAAACAGTTCAGGAGCCCCTTCGCACACATACAAGTGCTGCAGACCGTTTGTGATTTGTTAGGCATCACCGACGGTTGCCGCAGGAGTGACATGTGCTTTTCGTTTGGGATCCCACACGTTTCCGGAAAAAAATATGATTGGGATTGTATTTTGCATTGGGCACAGTTTACTCCCAGTTCTTGTGTGCGATAACGCGATATCACAAATGGTTCTGGAGAACCTACGCACACATAGTAGCGCTGCGAATTGTTTGCGATCTGATGTGTATCACCGAAGGTTACAATATGATTGACGTATGCTTTCAGATGTGGATTGCACACACTCATTTAGTTGAACCGTGTGCGGAGCAATTGCCAGGTTAAAACAAAAATATCCCATTTTGAATCGGCACGCAAAAAAGCAAATTCGCCACAATATTCAATTGAGCAAATAAACAAAAATATCCCATTCTGAATCGGCACACAAAAGCAAATTCTCCACAATATTCAATTGAACAAATAGTATCACCAGGAAGAACATTCATCAGATTTCACAACAATTGCAATTGAACATATGGTAGCTAAATTCCAATGATTTGTCCACACATATATGCATTACATAATTAATAATAGTGTAGGAAATACAAAGACCTCATCAGATGGAAGATGATGGATCCATGCGTTATATGTTTAGCAGCTAACTCTTACTCAATGTTTCCAGAGAAACCATGCTGAAACCTTCATCATCACCAGTGGGATTGATGTAGTGATCTAGGAAGAAGTCGCTGATAAATCTCTGAACCATCATCAATTCACCAGCCGGGAGCGGTTCAGGGGTCCTCGGTTTTAAGAAGAGCTGCAGTATTTTTAAGATCAGAATGTGCCATATTAGTGGAGTAGAAGATATTATTAAGATAGACTTACTGGTACTAATTCCCGAGGATCGTCACAACTATTAGCAGATTTGCAGATGGAGATCATGTGTCTGCAAACATAGTATCCACAAAGGTTGGTCCCTGCTTCTTGCTGAGGACACTGAAATTTTTTCTACAAAATTAGTCATGTATTTGTCCTATTAGGAACAACCTAACCGGTGTTAGATGTTTTTTTTTCTTTGGACAAAATAGAAAGAGGTTTATTTAGAAGCTTGAACATTTGACTAGCGTAAGGAAAGGTATTTGCAGACTGTTGGATAAATTTTCCGAAATAATGGATTTCGGTGTGTTACCGGAGAAACGATCTCGTGCTGCAGAGGTAGTTTCCTCTTGAACAGGTTCCCTGTTTTAGTTTCCCACAATGCGAACACACTGCAAATGATGATGGATTTTGACAACATCAATTATTGAACCAGATATGAATGCAAATTAATTTCAACATCATAGAATTCAATACCTATCCAAGAATTGCTGAAGATGCGTTAGATCCTGAGCGTTTGTTTACTCTTTGAGAGAATCGATTTAGTAAACTGTGTTCTTGTTTGGAACAGTGAATACCAATATCCAGTGATTGCTACGTATTAAGAAAGCCATGAACTTACGAATGATGTCGAAATCTGAAAGACAATCAGTGTATGCGTGGTTGTTTACTTGACTTACCCTTCATGATATGGCCAGAGAAATGATTCTGCACGAGATGTATTTTCGAAGATACGGACGACCGTGTTAATGGCCCAGTGCCGTCGGTCCTTTTCATGTAATGCTGTGCCGTTTGCTAATGCATGATCTATGAAATACACACTCTCACTTTGTCTTCTGTGCGCGTTCAATCCCCTGAGAGGAATAAAATGCAGTTAGCTATTTATCATTTACAGCCTTTTATGGAGAAGTTGATCAGAGTTTGTTAAGTACTTACAAAATCACGCATCTAACAAGAGTGGCATCGAGCATGTTGAAGTTGAAGAAGAAATGTAAGTCCTCGAAACTCACAATGATGGAACCAGCATCGTGTCGGAAATGATCTCTGTTGTAGTGGACTAGCAAATGGTGATGACCTTCTCACATTTGATCCATGCAATATTCATGTAACTCGCGGAAACTGGAGCTACACTCATCAAAGTATTCGCCAACAAAAAATGGCTGAGCATGGACGTAATTGCGTGCTTCAAGTACGTCTGCTTTTCTTTTAGCAAGCAACAATTCTACTTCTTCATCATCCATGGCGTCAGAAATAACATTACTCCCCGATTCGAACAAGCTGCTGTTAATTTGGTTCTGGGTGATGAGTGCTTTAAGTAAGAGGTAATCGTTCTCTTTCCTCTTCACTTTCCCGCTGTGCTTCCTCGTTGTCATGGGTGTAGCCTTTTTGGCCACTTCCTTCTTGGTACTTGAAGCATTTCTAGCAGAACGTCTGGTTGCCTGCATGGTAGACTGCCGAGCAGACGGTGAAGCTTGGACGGACTTCTTAGCAGACTGTTTATCTATGCCGGACCACTGAGCTGGCGGTGCTGTAGTGATGGACTGCTGGGCTATAGGAGCAGAGGCATCGGACTGCTGACCATGCGTTGAAGCTATGTCCGGTTTCTACGCAGGTGGTGCCAACTTGTGGGTGTGCTGAGGAGGCCGTGCCAACGCGTTGGTTTGCTGAGCAAGAAGTGCTGACGCATTGGTATGCTGATCACGCGCCTGCGGACCGACTGACTGATGAGCAGCGGTTACGGACCTCTGAGCGCTTAGCGTGCAGTTCGAAGCATGAGGCGCTGCGCGTCTGTTCCCTGAGTTGGTCTGCTGAGCATATGCTGCAGCTGGGTCTCCCCCCGTTGCTTCAGTGGACGGCAATTGAATCGGTGGTGCGTCATCAACAGTTGTAGGCCTTGCCACTGGCTGCTTTGGGGCGGAGGATGACATGGCCTGTACGCCACAAAGTCGGTCCGGCTGATCACAGGTTGATGCATCATCCCACGAGAGCTGCTCTGGCAAGGAGAGCGTCACCGGTTCAGGGGCGATAGTGGTTGCTCTTAGTGGGGCTTCAGGAATCTCATCGATGAACTCTATTTCCTTTTGTGGCCACTGGATGTGATGTAACAGTGATTCTCCCAAGTTCCTTTGCTCATCGAACTCTCCTATGACATTCTTCAGGGAAAATTCATTGAATCCAGGCTTTACTTCAGTCATGTAGCACTTCACACAGCCCGGCTTCAATGGCACATTGTCCAAGAAGAGGCCATCTTCCAAGAAGGGTGGGCAAACCGAGGCTGTTGCACATTTTAATGTACCTTCATAATGTGTAAGCACGCCCTTCAGTCTATCTTTCATTCAGATAGATCAGATATAGCATCATCACGAGCAGCTGCAGCCTCAGTGTCGCTGGGGTCAACTGATGCACAACTACTCTTGTGCAGTGTTGCCGCACAATAAGCAGCATCATCCATGCCCGCCTCCCCTCCCATCTGCTGGCTATCTATCAGTGTTAGAGTCTTCTGCATCATCATCATTGAATCCTCAACATCCTTTCGAACAGCCGTATAAATCTCCTTCTTCAACTTTTCAAACAATGCATTCTGCTTCATTTCACTCCTCGCTTTTTCATGCGAGCCTCTCTTCTTTCTTTGAGTGTGAAAGCCCTCTTGTGCGGGACATTAACGCCTATACCCCTTGCACGGCCAGGGGGCTCTTTTGTGTCCAGAGCAATGGACAGAATGTCACATGGCCCTGAGTTCCTGTAGAACCTTCTAGGGATCTTGGAAGCCTATACCATCACTTCATGCATTTTGGCGTCACGTGCGTTTTCAAAGTAATAAGTTCCGTCAAAACGCCTCTTTGCACGTGCCCACAAGTAGTCTCTAGCACGTTTGCCCTTGATTTCACTAAAGGCCAGACTCCCACCCGCCGCTACTGCTTCTTTGTCCTCCTGTTCCCATATCACCTTCATGCCGTAGTATCCTGCCACACCCATACGGTGGGGGTGTATGTTCTTCTTCTGAAGTTTCGATTGCTTGAAACTCTTCGTAGCAAACTCTGGAGTTGCCCTGACCCATTTTGAATTCTGCCCAGCCTGCCTTTGTAATTTGGGGGTATGCGGAGATTGGGTCCTTGCCTTCACTCAAGTACTTCTTGTACAACACTTGCTTCCAGTTCTCCAAGCATCCCTAGCCTTCTTCAGTGCAGCGTGTTCCACCTGCATTCTTCATTGCCCTAGAACGTTGAAGTGATCGATGATCTCCCGGACTATCCTTCACCGTGAATCTGTGTCAGCCTTCCGAAACCCCGGCAGATTAATGTTGAGCCTTGCCCCGCCAACAAATCCACACACACTCCTGAACCTCATGCGTGCTTTATCTGGTTTAGTTGGAGCCCAGGACTTTAAATCAATCTCGTTACTTCATATACAGCTTTAGGCTGGTGTGTGGGCTTCCTTGGAGCGTTCCTCCGTGTCCTGACCAGAAGGGTAATTGTTGCAGCTCTATCTCGTTCAAGACTACTTGATCCCTCACAATATGCTGAAGACCTAGGGTTGTCCGAATCATTTGAAGATACATGGCCTGAATGAGTGCTGTCGCTGCTACTCGGCATCTACAGAGAACACATGCGAAACTCAGGAAAGGAGGATAAGCATAAAACTAACAACTTGGTATCAAGCTTTCTAAACATGCCATGCAATAATTTAGGAAATGTACGGCTAATTTGTTAAGTTTGTGTGACTCGGGCGCCCGCGATCTGTAAATAGGCAGTAACTTATTGGAACAAATACAACTTATATGTTGTAAGGTAGATAATGAACATATATACGCTCTCTATTATTTTATATCCAATTTGGGAACAGATGGAACGAAATTGGAAGAGGATTCTTGAGGAAATATGCCTCACCACGATGGAGAGCAAGAACTAATGAGCTTCTTAATGCAAACCGGCGGACCACAAGAGGCGAGGTACTGCATCGATATGCTCGAGGGTGGCTGGCGAGCAAACGAAGACGGCGAGGTGCGGGCCACCGCATGTTGGGAACGACAGTGGAGGTAGGCTTGACGCGCAAGAGCGGGCACACGGCTGGGGTGAGCACGGCGGCGCCGGAGAGGGTTCTGCTGTGGAGCTGGAGGAGGGGGGAGCTGGCAAAGGAGATTGGGTGGACTAGTTGAGTGAAACGCGGGCGGACGGTGGGGGGTGGGGGTGTTGAGGCCTAGGTGAAAAGGGTGAAAAATGTCCCCGGTCGCCGCGCGCGCGGAAAGGCCTATGCAAATGGTTGCCTCTAAGCGCTCATGTGCACAAACAGAAGAATTTCGGTTGAAATGAAGACGTACTAATTTTGAAATGAAGACGTGAGTTCATCGTTTCTCATCTAATTTTTTCGCACGTAAACCAATCAAAATTTTACCACGGGTTTGATTTGCTAGCGCATTTCAGGTCTCGTGTGCTATATGTAAGACATTTTTTGGCATTTACCGTTCATATTTGCATATAAATCAATTCCTAGCCGGACTGCATTTCTTGTCGAAGGGGATGAGGATGTCGTTCGATCTGGGAGCATCCAGTGGTGCAGACGTACGATCCGTGGGGTTTGGATTCTGGCCAATCGGAACGCACGACTCAGATTGCAGCGCAAATGACAGGGGGCATCGCCCTTTGTTTGGTAGGTACACGGCTTTCGTGTGTGAATCATGTGCTATTTGAAAACATTTTTTTGGGAGGGGCTATTTGAAAACATGTACATGTGTTGTCGAAAGGGACGAGGATCGCCGTTTGATCAAGGAGAATCCAACGATGCAGACGTACGATCCGTGGGGTTTGGGTTCTGGCCAATCAGAACAAACGACTCAGATCGCGCGCGTGGCAGAGGGTTGGGGGGCGGGGGTGCATCTACCACGGTTTAGTAGACACACGGCTTTCGTGAGTGAACCGTGTGCTCTTTGAAAACATTTACATTACCTAACATCATATTTTTGTTCGAATGAAAACATGAGTTCATCGTTTCGCCTCCAATTTTTTTCCACGGTAAGAGATCATGAGTATAGTGGAGAGTGTCATATACTAGTATCATGAATATACAGTACATATGATACTACCTTTAATTAATTAAAGCACATAGTATAATACATAGAGTATATAACATATCATATATATATAGATCATATTTATTGCCATGCATGACACAAATTAGCATCGCATTTAACATGATACGGTATCTACCTATTATATGTTACTCTAACCCTCTTTATATATATTTATTCTTTGCCACATCAGCATATATACTTGCTATTTCTGAGTGCATGACATCGTCGGCTATGATACCACCACTATGGCTAGCCTTATATAGGGAGTATCATATAGTACTATATATATAGTATCATGCATATGATACTAGTATACGATACTATGTACGTACCTTCATAGTGCATATATAGTATCATAGAGTAGCACTAGCTCCCTCTGTAAACTAATATATATAAGAGCGTTTAGATTACTAAATAATGACCTAAACGCTCTTATATTAGTTTACGGAAGGAGTATATATCATAGATGACTGTATTTATGGCCATGCATGACACAAAGTAGTATAGCATCATCCAGAAAGTCTAGTTGGCATGCATGATACCGCTTATGATAATACCATTACAACCAGCCTAGCTAAACCGGAAAGGAGGGAGTATGAGACTAGCTAGCCAAAATGGACAGTAGTACATTGGTAACATACACATATCCCTAGACTATATATGTTACTACCTTCATAGTGGGTAGTAACATAAATGTAGTGTCATGCAAAGCTTCATTTCTTAGGTTACATACTCATATTGCATTGGGACATGTGTGATGCTACAATGACTATCTAAGTTACTGAAACTATCTCTCTCCTCATTAACTTGTTGCCACATAAGCAAGTTTGCTGAGTTGGAGTCAGTGTTATTGATGAAGTTACTCGCACTGTGGCTAGTGTGATACTAGCTAGTCGTCTGTGATATACTAGCTACCTCACTAAGAGCATGCAGGTTAATAATACAACCAAGGGTCGGCTATAAGAAGTTGACATGTCATATACAACCAACCTCTTACCGGGTATGTACAATAATAAGTTTTATATACGTACTAGTTTATCAATAGTTGGCCCATCTTACATCCTCACAAAGTGTCTTGGGTCTCCTGTTGCAGCTGGCTGTACTAACCAAGAGCCCGCTTCTCTTCTCTTTCCTCGAACTAATAAGCACATATATATTATTCTATTCCTTATAGCCAGACTACCCACAGTGGGAGTAACATAGGTAGTAACATCACACATATCTAGATAAAATAGATGATGTGGCAAGCAATAAATGAAGAAATGGAGGAAAGTGGATATGTGTGATGTTACTACCTATGTTACTCCCCTTTGTGGGTATAGTCTTACTATAGTATGAGACTACCCACAATGGGAGTAACATAGGTAGTAACATCACACATATCTAGATAAAGTAGATGATGTGGCAAGCAATAAATGAAGAAAGAGAGGAAAGTAGTAACATAGCTAGTTACTAGCAGTATGAGTAACATCACATGTACATATCAAGGCAAGATGTGTCTATAGCCTAATAAATGAAGTTTTGCATGTTACCACACATATATTTTACTCCCCACTATAGAGGTAGTAACATAGACTAGTGTAACACATGGGCATGTTACTAGTCTATGTTACTACCCATTGTGGCTAGTCTTAGTAACATCACACATCTCAAGGCAAGATGAGTCTATAGCCTAATAAATGAAGTGTTGCATGTTACTACACATATGTTACTCCCCACTATAGAGGTAGTAACATAGTATGTTACTACCCATTGTGGCTAGTCTTATGTCACTCTATTGTGTACTTACTTGCTCTAATAATGCATAGTATCATAAAGTAGCTAGTATCATATGTAGTACTTTATTTATATTGTTATGCATGACATATAGTAGCATAACATTTATGACGATACAGTTTCATGATATGATACTTAACCCTCTCTTTCTTCATTTAATTAATTCTAGGACAGCTCATCAAAATTGCCTAGTTGGCATGCACGCCATGATACCCCCCCCCCTTACTATCAGCCTAGCAAAGGTGTACAGATCATTTGTGTGTCACTTTGTGAGTTTTCATCCATTTGTTTTAGAAGCGGGGAGAAGTTTCAAACATTTCGGCCGCGAGGTGCGGCCACTGGCGTAGGCCTAGTTGGTATTTTAATTACATAAAATTTAGATGGAGTTCGGACATCATCAAATTGATGTGTGCTTGTGGCGTGCTCTCATGACCCCGTGGAAAAAAATGGTAAAGTTTGGCACAAGTTTTGATGACCGCTGCTTCCAAACCGGAGCATCTCACATAAAGGATCATGGTTTTCCAAAAGGAGACGTGCCAATTCAAACTCCTGTGGCCAGTGACTTCATCGTTTGGCCTCATAAAAATTTCCACGGTACGCAATCACCATTATACCGCGGGTTTGATTTCTAGCGCATTTCAGGTATCGTTAGCTATATTTAAGACATTTTTTGATATTAACATGCATTTGTGCATAAAAATAAAATTACAACCAGAACTGCATGTGCTGTCGAAAGGGATGAGGATCGCTGTTCGATTTAGGAGCATCCAACGCTGCAGACGTACGATCCGTGGGGTTTGGGTTCTGGCCAATCAGAAAGCTCGACTCAGATCGTGGGCGGGGTGGTGGCGGGGTTTGGTCAGCACACGGCTTTCATCAACGAACCGTGTGCTATTCGCAAACCAGATTGCATATTTTTGTTCACACGTACTATAGTGAGATCGATTGAGTGTGCTACCTCTATGATATAATAATAATAATAATAATAATAATAATAATAACAAAAAACAGTTCATATTCATTGCCTGAGCTGACATCATATCAAGGTCAACATATTAACGGTTCTTACATCAACAGAAAATCGGGCATAACTCACAAATTCAGTACACGCGACTGTTCTAAATTGAACAAATTAAGTTGCAGGGTAGGCATAAAGACTAGTCTTACAGCTTAATTCCCATGTACATGGGGGAACTGGGGTCATTAAGTTGACCCTGAATGAACTTGGGTTTTTTTGATGATTTTATGCTTCTTCTCTGTTGCACTGGTGCGTGATCCCTTGGCTGGCAACTCATCAAATTCATTGTACTCGTCCTGATCGGCAACATCATCGACACCCAATACCCTTCTCTTCCCATGCATCGCTAAATGGCCATTCTTATGCAAGGGGTCTTCAACAAAGAAAATCTGGGTAGCATTGCTGGCAAGAATGAATGGGTCCGCGTGATATGCCATCGTTGTCCTGTTAACACAGGTCTTCCTGTACTCATCAATCCTTACCTGACCAAGAGGGATCCATGCGCACCTGAATAATGGCACCTTAACTTTCACATAGCCAAGCTCCCAAAACTCTTTGATGGTTCCATAGTATACCCTTTTATCAACTTCATTTACAGTCATGCATTCTATTCGAACAGAGCTGTTCTGATACGAGGTCTTCTTATCACATTCTAGTGTAGAACGTGTATCCATTTATGTCATATGCTTGGTACGTCAGCACCGTAGGTGATGGCTTTTGTGCCAACCATGTAGCAATGTCATTGATGGATCCTTGTGCCAAACGATTCTTCAGCCATTCGGCGTAGTTCTTAGTGTGCTCCTTCATCTCCACCTCTGATGGAGGCACCATTGGTAAGAATCTTTGGCGTATCTCTGCCAAGTGTTCTTCGGCATAAGTGATTAGAACCGGGCTATTAAGAAGTACCGTCAAATGGGTTTTCTCTGTCAATTCTCCACGTGCAGCCATTTGCGTGCCAACAAGGACTGGCTTACCTTTAAGCCTTCCCTCATGGAGAGAGAGGGGCAAACCCATAGGTCTTTGTTTCATGTATTCGGTGCAAAACTCAACCACCTCCTCCACGGTATAACCTTGTAGGATGCTTGCCTCTGGATGGTTTCGGTTCCGACAAAAGCGCTTCAGGATTCCCATGAACCGCTCGAAGGGATACATGTTGCGAAGAAACACAGGACCACACTACTTTATCTTGTCGACAAGGTGCATAGTGAGATGGACCATGATATCCAAGAATGACGTTGGGAAAAACATCTCTAGGTTGGACAATATTCTTGCAATGTCATCTTGCATATGATCCAACTCTTCAGGATCTACAACTTTCTGCCATAGTTGGTTGAAGAAATCACAGAGGTCAATGAGTGTGTTTCTTATATCTTTGTCCATCGATTCTGATGGCCACCGGGAGGGTTTGTGTCAACATTACGTGGCAATAATGTGACTTCATGTGTCCCAACTTCATTTTACCTGAGCTCACATCCACGAGACTTCTGATGTTTGCGGAGTAGGAAGAGGGTGTCTTAACTGACATCAAATAGGTGAAGAACTATGTTGCTTCTTTTGTACTGAAATTGTAACTTTGGCGAGCTTTGATGAATTTTTCATCATCTTCTGCTTCACTCTTGCGTTGTGATTGATCAGCAAGCATATCGAGCCGTGAACCGTCACCATCCTTTCTTTTACCTTTAATCTTGAGCAGAGTACCAAGGATACTTTCACATACGTTCTTCTCTACGTGCATGACATCGATGTAGTGACGTACACGTAGAATCTCCCGGTAAGGTAATTTCCAGGACACCGATTTCTTCTTAAACACTTGATCCTTGGGTGTTAGTTTCACCGTCAAAGATTGGTTCTTGCCAAGCACAACATTAATTTTTTAGCCATGTTGTGGACCACCACCCCTTCATAGGGTCTTGGGGCTGCAGCTGCCTCTGCCGTACCATCAAATTCAGCTTTCATCTTTCGGTATGGGTTATTTTTCCATAAGAACCTACGATGACGCAAATACACTGTTTTGTGTGAGTTGGGAAGTCTTCTGCTAGCTGTCCTATCCATGCATGTGACATACCCTACTTCTCCCCTTGTTTTCTGCCCCGATGTGTTTCCTAATGCCCGCATATCTTGAATGGTGTGCACAAACATGGCATGTGGATCAAAAATCTCCTTTCTGTAAGCATCATAACATTTTACAGCAGGCGCATCTATCGACACTGTTAGTAGTTCTTCTACCAGTAGCTGAAAGTAAATGTCGATGTCATTTCTAGGTTGCTTCGGGCCTTGGATAATCATTGACATCATAATGTATTTTTTCTTCATACACAACCAAGGAGCTAGGTTATATATGCACAGAAGCACCGGCCATGTGCTGTGATTGGTACTCATATCGCCAAAAGGATTCATCCCGTCAGTACACTCCCCGAGCCTAATACTTCTAGGATCCTTGGCAAAATTTTCAAACTTTTTGTCGATTAATTCCCACTAAGCCCCATCTTTCAGGTGCCTCATATAACTATCCGCAATTCGCTCATCATGATGCCATCTCAACCTCTTTGCCTCTCTAGGGTTTGCAAACAAACGCCTCAACGTTGTAATTAAAGGCAAGTACCAAACAACCTTGAATGGGAGTCCTGTCTTGATCTCGTCGTCCAATTTGTACTTGTCCTTTGCTCTCATGCGCTTGTATCATGCATGCTTGGATGCGGGACATGCATGATAATCTTTGTACTCACCACGGTACAATATACAATCATTCACACAAGCGTGTATCTTCTGTACTTCAAGTTCCAATGGGCAAACAATTTTCTACGCTTCATTCGTGCTTCTGGGGAGCACATTATCTTCCGGAAGAATATCTTAGAAAATACCTAAGATCTCTGTGAAGCCCTTGTTTGATAGATCGTTTGCTGCTTTAAATCTGAGAAGCTCCAGGGTGGCACTCAACCTGGAATATTTCCTTTTGCAACCTGGATACAATTCTTTCTTGGAGTCCGCATCAATGGTTGGCAGATCCCTGTACCCAATCATATCCTTTTCCGGGCCCTCGAAATCTGCAATCATAACAGCAAAACCTGACATATCAAGATCGTCGTCATCTTCGTGGACGTCTTGGTTTTCCAGTGGGCGTTTCGGCCTTTTGGTGTTCCATTGGTAGCTTGACGCCAGAGGGAGTCCTGGATTAGGGGGTGTCCGGATAGCCGGACTATAACCTTTGGCCGAACTCCTGGACTATGAAGATACAAGATTGAAGACTTCGTCCCGTGTCCAGATGGGACTTTCCTTGGCCTGGAAGGCAAGCTTAGCGATCTGGATATGTAGATCTCCCCATTGTAACCGACTGTGTAACCCTAGCCCTCTCCGGTGTCTATATAAACCAGAGAGTTTTAGTCCGTAGGACGAACAACAATCATACCATAGGCTAGCTTCTAGGGTTTAGTCTCTCTGATCTCGTGGTAGATCTACTCTTGTACTACCCATATTATCAATATTAATCAAGCAGGAGTAGGGTTTTACCTCCATCGAGAGGGCCCGAACCTGGGTAAAAACATCGCGTCCCTTGTCTCTTGTTACCATCCGCCTAGGCGCACGATTCGGGACCCCCTACCCGAGATCCGCGGTTTGACACCGACATTGGTGCTTTCATTGAGAGTTCCTGCGTGTGCGTCATCTTTAGGCCCGATGGCTCCCCGATCATCAACAACGATGCGGTCCAGGTGAGACTTTTCTCCCGGACAGATCTTCAGATTCGGCGGCTTTGCACATGGGCTAATTAAGCAGCCATCTGGAGCAGATCGAAGCTTCGCCCCTGGCCATTAGGTCAGATTTGGAAGGTTGAACTACACGGCTCACGTCCGCGGAGACTTGATCTTGACGGTTCGAGCCACACCGGCAGCGCCACCTTTATTACGATGGGCATGATCTAGCTCTGCCGCCGAACAGTGCCCTGGAGGCCGCACCCGTGTCCGCTCCGACCCTTAGCTCAGAGCCGACTGCGCTAATCGAGGACGGGTGGTTGGACACCGCCTTGGGGGCTGCAATCTCTACGGTGATCGACCCAAACACCAGCCTTGTCCTCTACGAAGCTCATGACTCCAAGGTGCCGGACTCCTCTCCGGACTCCGAACCTTCCGCGCCCCTGCCGATCGAATCCGATTGGGCGCCGATCATGGAGTTCGCCGACATGGACATCTTTCAGCATTCGCCCTTCGGCGACATTCTGAATTCACTAAAGTCTCTCTATTTATCAGGAGAGCCCTGGCCGGACTATGGTCAGCAAGGTTGGGATGCGGACGACGAAGAAATTCAAAGCCCACCCACCACCCACTTCGTAGCCACTGTCGATGATTTGACCGACATACTCGACTTCGACTCCGAAGACATCGACGGTATGGACGCCGATGCAGGAGACGACCAAGAACCAGCGCCTATAGGGCACTAGAAGGCCACCTCGTCGTATGACATATACATGGTGGACACCCCAAAAGAAGGGAACGGCAATGGAACAACGGAGGATGACCCCTCCAAGAAGCAGCCTAAGCGCCGGCGTCAGCGGCGCCGCTCTAAATCCCGCCAAAGCAAAAACGGCGATTCCGGCATGGGAGATAATAACACCCCGGACAGTGCCGAAGACAACACTTTCCAGCAGGATTCATCATAGGAGGATGGAGAAGCCAGCCCTCAGGAGAGAGCGACAGTCAGAGAGGTAGAGGACGATAATTACATACCTCCCTCCGAAGACGAGGCAAGCCTCGACGACGACGAATTTGTCGTGCCTGAGGATCCCTCGAACAAGAGCGTTTCGAACGCAGGCTTATGGCCACGGCAAGCAGCCTCAAGAAAAAACAGCAACAGCTTAGAGCTGACCAAGACTTGCTTGCCGACAGATGGACTGAAGTTCTTGCGGCCGAAGAGTACGAACTCGAACGCCCCTCCAAGAGCTACCCAAAGAGCAGGCTACTACCCCGATTAGAGGAGGAAGCACCTAAACCTACATCACCAGTGCACGACGCGGCCGACCGGCCACCTCGTGGCCGCGACAGAGAGGCCTCTCGACCCTCCACTAAAGCCGTACCCCGGCGTCGCTCAAAAAATACCAAGGCACGGGGAAATGCGCCAGACCTGCGAGATATATTGGAGGACAAGGCAAGGAAAAGAAGATCGATCTACGGATCGCGTGGGTGCCCCACAACACGTGACGATAACCATCATGCCGGATATGGCAAATCCGGCCAGGCCGAACACAGTAGACAAAGCTCATTCGAGCTACATCGTGATATAGCCCGATCTGAGGCGCCAAGACACCCACTACGCTTCACGGATGAAGTAATGGATCATCAAATCCCCGAGGGTTTCAAACCCGTAAACATCGAATCATACGATGGCACAACAGATCCTGCGGTATGGATCGAGGATTATCTCCTTCATATCCACATGGCCCGCGGTGATGATATACACGCCATCAAATTCCTCGGCATTGGCTTAACAACTTGCCAGCAGAGTCAATTGGTTGCTGGGAGGACCTGGAAGCCGCATTCCTCGACAATTTCCGTGGCACCATAATGCGACCACCGACGCCGATGACCTAAGCCACATAATTCAGCAGCCGGAGGAATCGGCGGACAATTCAGGACACGGTTCCTAACCAAGAAAAATCAAATAGTCATTGTCCGGACGCAGAGGCCCTCGCAGCCTTCAAACATAACATCCGTGACGAGTGGCTGGCCCGGCACTGGGACAGGAAAAGCCGAAATCCATGGCAGCCCTCACAACACTCATGACCGCTTTGCGCGGAGAAGACAACCAGCTGGCTCAGTAGTAATAACATGACCAAGAGCCACAGTAATTCGGATACCAAGGACAGCAATGGCAGGTCGGCGCCGCAACAAGCACAAGCGCCGCGTAACGGCGACAATGCCGAGGATACGGTAGTTAATGCGGATTCGAGGCTCTAAACCCGATCAACGGAAAAAGCCATTTAAAAGAAATACTCGGGCCGCCCAGTTTGGACCGAATACTCGATCGCTTCGTGCGGATACACGGCACCCCGAAAACTAGCCAATCACACCAACAGGGATTGTTGGGTGTTCAAAGCGAGCAAGTTAAATGTCAAGACAGGGACAAGGGGCTGCATAGCGATGACGAGGAGGAGCCCGCCCGAACAACAGGGGACGAAGGGCTTCCCCCACAAGTGCGGACGGTGAACATGATATCATAACCCACATACCCAAAAGGGAGTGGAAGCGTGCACTCGAGGACGATATGCGTTGGAGACAATCGCCCCAAAGTTCAACCCATGGTCCTCCTGCCCGATCACTTTTGATCGAAGGGACCACCCCACTAGCATCCGCCATGGCGGATTCGCCGCATTGGTTCTAGACCCAATCATTGACGGATTTCACCTCACTAGAGTCCTTATGGAAGGCGGTAGCAGCCTGAACCTGCTTTATCAGGATACAGTGCAAAAAATGGGCATAGATCCCTCAAGGATAAAACCCACAGAGACGACCTTTAAAGGCGTCATACCAGGTGTAGAGGCCAACTGTACAGGCTCAGTTACACTTGAGGTGGTCTTCGGATCCCCGGATAATTTCCGAAGCGAGGAGTTAATCTTCGACATAGTCCCGTTCCGCAGTGGCTATCACACACTGCTCGGACGAACCGCATTTACAAAGTTCAATGCAGTGCCGCACTACGAATACCTCAAGCTCAAGATGCCAGGCCCTCGAGGAGTCATTACGGTCAACGGAAACACCCAACGCTCTGTCCGAACGGAGTAGCATACGGCGGCCCTCGCGGCGGAAGTACAAAGTAGCCTCTCAAGGCAATTCTCCAGTCCGGCTATTAAACGTCCGGACACCGTCAAGCGCTACCGGGTAACCTACAACAAGACCGCCGGCACGCTCCGAGCAAAGCGAGTAATGCGGCCCCAACCCCTCCTCGAAATCGCAAACCAGTACTACGCATACATAATTACGCTCTGGAAATACCGTGGGCATAAGGGGAGGGGCACAACCACGGCACGCCCAAAATGCAGCTCAACCGCACTAGGGGCTCCGGATTTTGTCATTCCTTTTTTCTTACTTTCAGGACTCCACTCTCCAGAAGGCCTGTCCGGCAGTACAATCGCCGAACACACGATGCAACAGCCAGGGAGGCAAAAAGCTACGACGAATGTCCAGGTGGTCTCTATAAGGAGCAGTATACTTGTTTCACATATCATCCCGCAGCTCGCCCCTGGAGGGGGACATGTCAAATAGTCCCATCTCTTGCTTATCGCACTATTTGTATCGTTCTGCTTTTACCGCAGCTTTTTCGAATAAACAATACATAGCTTTTGTCTATTATTGCATTCCTTTTTGTGTAAATATGTTCAGTTATGACATTATGCAACCGTACACTTTGGTACGGCCAATACACCGAGGATTAAGTACCCTGAATATGGTGTGAGAAGTCCGAACACTCTCACGAGTGCGGCACCCGAACTTATAGCATTATATGCATCGGCTCCGAATCATGTCTTGGGTCAATAGTTGGGTTTTCCCGGCTCCCATGTTTTGGTACCATACGTTCCATTATATCAGCTAAGGTAGCGCTGGGAGAACTACTGCGATTGTGCCCCGGTTGAGCTGGGTTAAGCACCTCAGTAGAGAAAGCGAAAACTGACCGTCATGATAGGGCGAGAGCTGGTCGCTGTTCGAGAGGTTTCGAGTCCCTAAAGAGTTATGCCGCTTAGAGCGAGGAGTCGGCTTTGTCCGGCCTAGGCATGGATAGCGCCCCGAATTCGGTCTTCCGAATACTAGGGGCTTCGCTGAAATTTAAAATTATAGAATTCTATGGCTAAGTGAGAGTGATAAAGCATTATAGTCCGATTGCCTTGTTCACAGTTGAGCGCCTCCCTCAAGGACCCAAGAATGGGAACAAGAGCGCCCAGTTTATCCCAACACCCCAAAGACTCGTGGCATGGGGGCAGAAGCCGACGACTCGCCATCTCTCAGATTTAATAAACGGCCTCACAGAAGGTAATATTTTAAATTCAAAAAGCGTTGCTTAGCTCATATGAACAAGTTTTCAGCGCACAGGATAACATGAGCGAGTTTACTCAAAAATTACATCCTTGGAACATTCATCCGCCACAAGGCGGGCACCCTTCAGGACGCCCTCATAATACATCTCGAGCTTGCGATGCTCCTTGCCCTACGGTGGCCCATCTGTCACCAGCTTCTCAACATCCATCTTGCCCCAGTGCACTTTAACACGGGCAAGGGCCCTACGGGCACCTTCGATGCATACAGAGTGCTTGATGACTTCAAGGCGTGGAGAGGCATCTGGCAGCCGCCTCTCCAGCCCAAATTAGCTCCCAGGCATGACCTCCCCAGGCCATAGCTGGACTATAAGGCCCTTCATGGCCGGATCGGCCACCTTATGGAGCTCGACTAGCTGCTTCACTGGTCGCTTCAAGGGCACTGGTGTCCGCCTCAAGATATCGAGACGTAACACCTTCTCCGTCGAGCTCCCCTCCTCGGCTCGGTAGTATGCGGCAGCGTCGGACACACTGCGGGGCAGATCTGCGAATGCTCCTGGAGAGCTCCGGACTCGGGTAAGTAACAAATAATTCACTTTCACATGCTTGCTTTGCATAAAGGATGCCTTACCCACCGCTATCTTCTTCATCGCCTCAATTTCCTGGAGGGCTTTTTGGGCTTTGGCCTTGGCAGATTTGGCGCTCTCAAGGGCCGAGGCAAGCTCGGGGTCTCGAGTCTTTGAGTCAAGCTCCAAACTCTCGTGTTTTTTCACGAGATCTTAGAGCTCTTGCTGCACCTCCGCCACCCGCGCCTCCTGCTTTTCTCGCTCGATGCGCTCCACACCCGCATTGTCTTCGGCCTTGGACAGCGCTTTCTTCAGGGTTGCCACCTGGGTTGTGGCCCCTGTAATACTCACGTTGGTCCTGTCATTTTTTGCAACCACATATTTTTTATATACTTACATAAGGTATTACTTACCTTCCTTGTCCTCGAGCTGCTTCTTGGCAAGGCCGAGCTCATTCTCGACCGCCGAGGCTCGCTTCAATGCATCGACCTCCAGCCAAGGCGGCAGAGGTCGGCAGCGATCCTGCATTCCCATATTGACATACTTATGTTAGACTTCTGCAGATATCTTTTAGATCCTCGTTCGCTTTTCTTTCCAACACCAAACCGAGCATCGAGGCTACCGTCTATGCGGTAATATTTTACATATCTTAAATACATACCTCAAAGCTCGTTAGAAGGTCGCACAGCTTCACCAGCCCGCTCTTGGCGGATCGAATTTTCGGATCACCGCACTCATAATAGTGCGGTGCTCCTCGATGGAGGCGCCGTTAAGCACCTCCAACAAATTATCTGGTGCCTCCGGTTGGGACGGAGCTCACAAGCGCCGTAGGCTTGCCCTTCTTACTAGGGGCCGCTGCCGGACTCCGAACCATTGAAGGTTCCGGCGGGTGTCCGCCCGGGCCGGACTTGGAGCCCTTGGGGTTTTGTCCCCTTGCGCTCGAGTCCGGAGGTCTCCTTGCGGCGCCTCCAGGACCACCTCCTCCTGGCTTGGACCCTTTTGGGACTCCACCTTGGCATCGTCCGTAGGGCGAGGGGAGGTAGCGGTCGGAAGCGAATTCACATCCGACGAATCCAGGGAGCCGCTCGACGAAGCATCGAGCCGGGCCTTGGGCAGACTGCATGATTATATTCGGCGTCAGAAGATACTGTGCAATAAAGGAACGCCATGGGTCATTCTGGTATCCAAACACTTACGATTTCGCCAAGGGCTTGGCCCTTTGCAGCCACTCCTCTTCGCCGTAAATGGCGTTGGTGGAAGTAGTCGGAAGGAGGGTCCTTCCTTTCTTGGACCCTCCGCCTCCCTGCTGGGGTGACCTTCCTTTTCTTCTCTCCTTCACTGGGGAGACACTCTCTTCCTCCTCCTCGTTTTTGTGGAGGAGTCTGCCTCGAGTCATCGGACGATGAGTCGACACACTGCAGCCGGAAATCTTTCGAGTTCCCGTGGCTTTCTTCTTGGCCTTCTTCTCCGGCACCACATAGGGGTCCGGAACCAGCATCCCCGTCAAGGGGGACATCCGCTGGGTCTTCGGGCAAGGGATCCGGACAACTGATCTGCCCGGACGTCTCCTGCCAATCCTGTCAAAGGTAAGGGAGTTTAGATTCCGCAAGAAGTCAAACTATGAAAGACAAATATCCTGTAAGAGGTAAAGAAAGCTTACCGCGTTGGTTTGACGCTGCGCGCTGAATCCGTGATCCTCGGTAGCGGATCACGGAGCCTCGCGCTTTTGAACAACACCTTCCGGGCATCTTTGTACGAGTGTCAAGAGCCCGCCAGTGGTTGCGTCTTTGCCGGATTAGACTCCCACAAGCTGAAAGCCCGTTGTTGGCACGGGAGGATCCGCGGATGAGCATGACTGGACTATGTTAACGAAGTTTGAGCTTCTTGCTCGCCAGGCTTTGGATGCATGTTTGGAGTCGGTCAGCTCTCCTTTTTCGCCCCACGGCAGCCCTTCTTTTTCCGGGAGGTGAGCGCTGGGGATTCCAGATTGAACTGTGGGCGGCGACCCATGCAGGGTCAAGGCGGCTTGGTGATGTAGAACCATCCCGATTGCCCCCTTTATGGTCTCCATGAAGGAGCCTCGAGCCATAGGACGTTGGGCATCTTGCCCACCATGGCACCTCCAAGACTTGGCGGCCGCCCACTACCTTCGGCTTGACATTGAAGGTCTTCACCATAAGCGAAGTGGGGCTGATGCAGGAAGGCCTCGCACCCACGATGAACGCCGAGATGTTGAGGATGAAGTTCGGGCCGATCGTGGAAATCCAGCCGTTGTAGAACATGAGCCCCGGACAAAGTGTCGGATTTGGGTTCCGCAGACCCTTGAGGTTGAACACCGGGTGCTGCTGAGATCTCGCCTCTAGCTACTCGCACCCCGCCGCCTCGCTAGGATCTAAACTACTGAAAGGAACAACACAAGAGACTTAAGGTTTATACTAGTTCGGGCCACCATTGTGGTGTAATACCCTACTCTAGTTTGTGGTATGGTGGATTGCCTCTTGGGCTGATGATGATGAATAATACAAGGAAGAACAACCTCGCGAGGGTCTGTTCTTGGCCGAGGCGATGAACTGCGTGGAGGAGTTCAGTTGCTCTCTCTCTCTCTCTCTCTCTCTCTCTCTCTCTCTCTGGATTGCTTGACCTCTAGCTCTGTTCTGGATTCGGGATCAAGCTCTCTCTCTTTCTCGATTCAAGATGCCCCTAGCTCTGTGCTTGGCTAGTCCTATTTATAGGCGAAGGCCCTGGGCCTCTTCCCAAATATTGAGCGGGAAGGGCGCCAACAATTGGCCATTTTGAAGGGGAACATCTGGTACACTTATCCTCACTAAAGTTGGTCCTCGCCTGTCAAAGGCTCTCGTGGTGACGCTGGCTTGGGCTCCACAATGACTTCCTTCCTGCCGTTGGGCTGGTCTTAGTCTTGTTGCACCGAAATGGATGCCTTTGCTTGATGCTCTCGCCTGCGCTTGCTCCCTTTGCACCAAAGAGGAAAGGAGGACATCTGCTGGCTGGCGCCCTTTGGCGCCCTTGGTCATCATGGCTTGCGCCATGGGCACCTCCCGAGGTACCCCGCCTTGATCTCTCCGCCTCGCGAGCCAGCCCGAGGAGCCCATGCCCGAGGAAGCCCTGTCGCCCACCCATGAGGCTTGCTCCCTCGCGAGGGTCTTGAGCTTGTGTTGATGAAGATGGGCGTGCTAGGGCCCCCTTTGAGCCACGCTGCAGTCCGCAGCGTGCAAGTCTGGGACCCCTGCTCCCGTAACGCCGACAGAGCCCCCGGCCCAAAGCGCGCCCGGACTTGGCCGAAGCAGAGAAGCGAAGGGCAAGTGCGGAGCGCCTGGCTCTAACAGCCGGGCGGCCTTGGGCGCCGCGTGGTGGTTGATTGGACGGGTGCTTTAGCAACCGCGAAGTTGATAAAGGAGCGGCCCCGCCTAGGCTTTGCTTCCTTGCTTTCTCTCGCCATCGCTCAGATCCCCTTTCTTGCGCCTCTCCTTCCTGCCTCCGAAATCTTCAGATCCACTTCGATCGACGCCTAGCAAGGCATGGCGCCGCCTGCACCCGGCCGGAGCTTGGTACTGCCTGCCCTGACTCGCCGAACGTGTCGGAGGCGAGCCTTGCCCGGGTGCACCAGATGGTGGCGGCGCAGGGCATCGACGGGGCGAAGGTGTTCAAGGCCGGCTCCGCCCTCCCTGAGGGCCAAGGGAGCACCTTTATCCGCTTTATAAGCGCCATTGTTACCAGTCCGATGCCTCCCTTTCCGAAGTTCTTCTTCTCTGCCCTCCGCCATTACAAGCCACAAGCTCTGCATCTCCACCCCAACTCGTTCTCCTTCCGCAATCTTCGCCTACTATTGTGAGGCTCACGTCTGGTGCAGCCTCAAGTGTCCCTGCTGCGCCACTATTTCTCCCTCCGGATCTCTCGTGGTCCCATCTTGCGCGCGTGAGCTTTGTCGCAGACGGTAGCTCCATCGCCATTTCAACCCCGGAAGAGGATTGAGGGCTTCAGAGCAAGTGGGTCTTGTAGATGTTGGGCGATCCACCTCGGCTAATCCTGCCCACGGAGCACCCCACGAGCTCCGGCGATTGGTCTCGAGTGGAGCTCGTGGACCCCATGCGAGGCCGGTGTTGGAGAAGATGGACACGGATCTCGTGCCGGGCCAAGATGGCGGGCGGCGGTTGACCGGGCGATCGCCATCGAGGGAATTCCCGAGCACCACTGGCTCCGCTTCTTCAAGACTCACTTTGATGTGGAGACCCCACCCGAGCCCCCGGGTCTTGGCCGACGAAGACCTGGCTGCGGTTCTCCAATCTTTGGTCGGGGGCGACGTGGCGAGGTTGGAGGGCGCTCCTACGCCCTTGTTCCTCCGCGACGATTGTCGCAGGTAGTGGAGTCCATGCCCGTCTTCAACGAGGGCGGGCCTGCGGGTCATGGAGGTTCCCGAGACCCAGTGGACGGTCCTCCGCGACTCCAGCCAAGAGAAGGGAGAAGGGGAGCGGGAAGGAGGGCTCGACTCTGAGGCGACCGACGGAGAGTCGAGGGCTCCCCTCCCTCGGCGCAAGTCCCGCATTCTCCGCCTCTCACCGAGCGACGACGACGATGATGATGACGAGCAGGGCGGCGGGAGCTTGCCCCCGATCCCGAAGAAGGACAGGACCGGGCTGATCCCCCGCGGGTCTGTCCCGGCGCCGAGGCGATCCGCAGGCGCGCCTCCTGCTCCCGAGAACCTTGAGGCTGATCCTTGCAGCCGGCTCTCGGGCTTAAAGTATGGCCGGAGGTTGCTCGAGCCTGCGAGCGACGACCAGTAAGTGCTCGATTCCCATCTTATTTCTTGTTTTGTCGCTGAGGCTTGGCGTGTGTATCTCTTGGCTAGGCTGGCGCCCGCGGCAAAGAAGCCAAGGGATCTCCGAGGTTCCGTCTGGGCAGCGCCTCGCCCGCGAAGAAGGTGACCGCAATGCACGGGCCTCTCCTGCCCGGTCGCCCTCACGAGGCTCGGCTGAGCCTGGCCGGGCGAGCCCAGCCCCACGGCCCAAGCGACTCTCGAGGTGCCCTCGCCGATGCTGCCACCACAGCCGTTAGCGCAGCAGTTCGCCTCAGATATTGTGGTCACTGCCGCTTTTCTCCTCCTACCCCACCGACCGCTGTCTCCGACTCCACCTACCGCTCGATCGTCTTTGCCGAATCGGATCCTGGCTGGCAGGATCTTTTGGGTGCCGACCTCATCTAGTGGCCGGGCGCTTTGAGCTGGCTTCGGCCGATTCGCCCGACGCTCGATTCGGGCAGCGCTGGTCCAGCCTCGACGGCTTATGACGAGGAGAAGCAGGCCGCCTTGGGGCGAAGCTGCTCGCGACGCTGCCTTGGGGAGGTAGCCGAGGTCCGAGGTCGCTGCAAGGCGCCTGGAGAGCGAGCTGCAGGCTCTCGGGACCAGCTCGCCAAGGAGGCCCGCCGCCAAGAGCAGGAGGAAGGCATGAAAGTCTCAGGTGGCCGCTCAGGACCGGGACGCCAAGCTCAAGAAGCGCCGTGACCGCCTAGGGCGCCGGAGCAAGAGTTGGAGGCGAGGAAGGTCGAGCTGGACGGCAAGGCACGGGTCCTTGCCGAGGATCGCGTGGCCTTCACGGAGATGGAGGTGAAGGCTCGCGCCTTGCTGAGGACGCTTTATGATAGTGGCCTGGAGAGCCCGCTGGCCGGCGCAGAGGACGGCCCCGCCAAGTTGCTTCCCTTCCTGGTTCACGCTCTTGAAGATGTCACCCTTGGCCTCGGCCCTATGGCTGAGGCCGAGGCGCGTGTCTTGTCTTCTGCAGCGCTGACGCGGGTCCTCACCCACATCTACCTTCGCGATCCCAACGTCGACCTCGACAACTGCTGAGAGCCGAGCTGCAAGCTTGCCGCTGCCGCCGGCCGAGGCCGTGAAGGGTCGTCAAGGGAGGCTCATTGGGAAGTTCCAGTGCCTCAAAGACTAAGTCAAGCGGGCGCTGCCAACCTCAAGGCTCCACAAGGCGAACCTCTCAAGCAGCTCCACCGCCGACAAGTGACTCCGCCAGGCTCCTGCTCGCTTTTAATTCCTGCACATGTATCATGCCTCGGGGAGGCGTTTAAACTTGCATTTGGCATTGTGATAACAGTTATGGACTGTAATATTTGCTTTTGAATTCCTTGAAATTTGCACTTTTCCTTCCTACTTGCTTATGTTCTAAGCCGGCAGAGCCCGGCCCCGCGCATACCTCAGCCGCCGTTAGCCCCGAGCGGAAACCAGGATGGGACCATGGAGTGAGGGGCTACGTGACAAGTTAGGCTCCTGAGTCGCGATGCTCAGGAGTCCCCCTTGGCGCACGAACAACAAGTAGGGAGGTGAGATGTGGGTGGATCTATCGTTCTACGTCTGCAGAGCCCGGCCCCGCCCATCCCTCAACCGCCGTTAGCCTTTCGGAACTAAGGAGTGAGGGGCTACGTGACCAGTTAGGCTCCTGAGTCACGATGCTCAGGAGTCCCCTTGACGCCAAACGGCCTTTGTACCTTGGCTCCGCCGGGAGGGATCGCACGACGAACCAGGCCCGAGGGGCTGGCTGGGTGGCGGCGCCTGGCGTGACCAGTGCGCAGCCCGTGCCCAGCCCCTCGCGCTGCACTCCCGAGGGGAGGCGCTGCGATGAGGCCGACATCGAGCCTGGCCCCGAGGTTGATGCAGCCCGGGGCCACCTCGCTTGTTTATCACTAGCGCGGATCATAACGCTTCTGTATGTGTATGGGCATAGCCGCCTCGGCAGTGTCGCCACCAGCAGGAGCATGGTGCTTCCACAGTGCGTGGGAGGGGCTCCCCCGGAGGAGCCCCGGGCGCAGGCAGCCCCGCCTCGACACGTGGCCGGCACGGTAGGGCTCGACGAGGTGTATCTGGGCACCCGTGAGCCAGCGCGAGACTCACGGGGCCCTACCTCAAGGCGGGTTGCACGTGGCACTGGGCCTTATCTTGTGATGTGTTCCTGCAGATTTGGTTAGATGCCGGCGCTCTACGTCCTCGGGTCCCGGCCCTAGAGCTGGTCTC
The DNA here is from genome assembly GCA_021605205.1 of Aegilops longissima. Classification (NCBI taxonomy): domain Eukaryota; kingdom Viridiplantae; phylum Streptophyta; class Magnoliopsida; order Poales; family Poaceae; genus Aegilops; species Aegilops longissima. The sequence goes on from CM038678.1 coordinate 561,204,427, forward strand.
AGCCGTCGCTGGTATGCCATGTCGCGATGCCGTGGACAAGGCCAGAGGGTGAGGGCTGGAGAGCCAGTAGGAGCCCTGAGTCGCGATGCTCAGGTACCCCCCCTTTAACGTGCAAGCGGTCGACATGAACGAAGAAAAGGTTCCATGGATTGGCATCAAATAACAAGAATGATGGGTCGAACGCATGACCCGAAGTAAAGGCAAGAGGGATACATGCCGCCGGGTCTGGCCCGAGCGACTTGGGGATGATGCAGCCCGAGGGGCGCCCCCAACAAGATAAGCTAGGAACATGAAGTAAAAGGGATACACGCCGCAGGGACGGACCCACGCGGCCTGGGAATAATGCAGCCTGGGGCGCCCCACTAGAAATGAAACTTGAAAGATGTCACCGATAGCGTTGAAGACGAAAGGGTGTTGGTGCAGCAGACTCGGTGGGCTGCGGAGCCGATCCTCACGAGCCCCTGGCTCGGGGGCCTCGGGAGGCCCGGAGGCGCTGGTGGCTCCTCGTGGACCATCTCCATCTCTGCCAGGGCTGCGGAACGCCTGGCCTCTTGAGCCTCCAGGATGCCCCTCATGAGGCGCTGGCGCATGGCAGCTGCGTTCGGCAAGCCGTAAGGCATGCAAACGTACATGTGGGGTGGACCTTCGCAGTGCCCCACGCGAGAGGGCCAGAGGCGCTCCTGAGAGGCGGCTCGGTTGAGCCCTGGTATGTCGATGCAGACACGCAGCCCACCATCCTCGCCTGGATGGGGAGCTACAGCAGGTAAGCGGCGGCCGCCACTCATGACTCTTGACTCCTACAGCTCCTGAATGATCTTGCTAACGAACTCCTGAGGGTTTGGCCCTCCTTGCCTTGCTCCTTCTTGAGGGAAACGTGCTTCAAAACACGCCTCCAAGTGGTTCCCAAGCGCCTCCCTCGTGACCTTAGCAAGGTGGTGGCTCTCCAGGGGGGAGCCCCCGAGCACTGCCTGAGGAGGGCCCCGGGCGCGCTTTCCTATGTGATAGAAGGAGGTTCCCCCTGAGCAGGCGTGGACCCTGAGGGGCCTGCCTCCTGAGGGGCCGGGCCGGATGATGTCTTCTTCTTCTTGGGGGCGGTCTCGGGAAGCCTCCTGCTTCCGCGATCCGGGTCTTCCAGTGATGCGGCCTGAAAGGCTCGCTCCAGGGAGCACACCGTGTCTTTCTCTTCGCAGGGCACCGTGATGACTCCGCCACTTCCAGGCATCTTGAGGACGTTGTAGCCGTGGTGGGTCACGGCCATGAACTTGGCCAGCGCTGGGTACCCGAGGATGGTGTTGTATGCCAGGCGAATGTGGGTGACGTCGAAGTCGATGAGCTCGGTGCGGTAGTTGTCGTGCGCGCCGAAGGTGACAGGGAGGCGAACCTGCCCAATCGGGACCGTGGAGCCGTCGTTGACCCCAGAGAAAGGCTTGGTCGGCTGAAGCAGATTGTAAGGCACTTGGAGATTGTTGAACGTTTCCACAGGCAGGACGTTGAGCCCTGCCCCGCCATCGATGAGGGTCTTGGTGACTAGCACGTTGCTGATGATTGGGGAGCAAAGCATCGGGAGGACTCCGGCTATGGCCGCACACTTGAGTTGATCCGCTGAGCTGAACGTGATGGCGCACGCCGACCACCTGAGGGGGTGTGTGGCTTCGAGCTTGGGGAGGACTGCATTCACTTGGCGGGCGAACTGCTTGAAGATGCGTTGAGAGGCTGAGGCTTGAGCTCCGCCGGGATGCAGCCATCGCTGCAAGCTCTCGGAAGCCCCCAGCCCCTCGTCCCCGATGATGGTCTTCATTTCTCCTTGGCTGCGGCGGCAGAGGAGGGAGGCCTGCGTTGCCTTGCGGGAGATCCTCGCGAGGCTGATCCCTCCAGCCTCCCTTGCGAGGCGGGTCCCGCCAGCGATCCTCGCGAGGTTGGTCGCGCCACCCTTGGCGAGGGCCGCGGTCTTCCCAGTGTCCTGCGTTCCTTCCTCCTCCTCGGCCGTAGCCCCGGTCGCTACGGTCGGGGCGTCGGCCGATCCTCCCTTCTCGCACGGCTCGGAGCTCTTGACATTCGTTGGTGTTGTGGGTGTGGAGGTCGTGGTACACGTAGTACCAGCTGCCCTTGGAAGACTCGGGCTGATCTCTGCCCCGCTTGGTGTCCGGTTCTGCCGCAAGCACGGCTGCCCCCTTGCGCTTCACATCCTTGGCCTTGGGTTTCTTCTCTTCTGGGTCTGCGGCAGGCAGGTTGAGGAGGGAGAGACGCCCTTCCTCGTCCCTGACGCACTTGGTCGCCAAGTTGAACAGCTCCAAGGAAGTGCACAAGTCTTCATGCATCGCCAGCAACTCCTTCATCTTGACGTCGCGCACACCGTCGGAGAAGGCGGAGATGATGGCCTCCTCGGTCACCTTGGGAATCTTGAGGAGGGCGTTGTTGAAGCGCTGGATGTATTTCTGCAGGTCTCCCCGTTGTCGCTTGATGCGGCGCATGTCGCCACGGTGGGTGGCGGTCACAGTACCTTGGAAGTTGGCGATGAAGCGGGTGCGCATCTCGCCCCAGAGGAGATCGTGCTCGGAGCTGTGTTCGAGGAGCAGTGCGGGCCCGGCCTTGAGCGCCATGGGAAACCAGTTTGCCATGACCTTCTCGTCTCCGTTGTCGGCGATGCCCAGCTCATAGAGCTGGAGGAACTCAAGGGGTCGGCCGCATCGTCAGAAGCGAGGAGGCAGGTCCGCTTGAACTTGCGGGCCACGCGACGCCGCGCCTTCGGTGGTGAAGGCACGGCAGCTTCTTTGTGCTACAGGAGGCCTTGGTTGACGAAGAGCTTGGTCTTGCGGGTCCCCATGCGCTGCAGCTGGGGAGCAGCGCTGGGTCTTGACGTCTTTGGAGCAGGAGCGTGGTCGCGACGAGCTGGAGCGGGAGCACTCGGGCAGCTTCTTGCGGGCGAGGACTTCGGCAGCTCGCTCTTGCCGTCTTGGCGCCGGACGGAGCGGGTTCTGCCAGGACCACGCGCTTTGGGGCTAGGGCGCCTTCTTGAGGGGAGGCGGCTCAGCGCCCGAACCGCCGCCCGACAGGCGAGTGCGTGCAGCGACGGACGACGCGGGGAGCCCCGCGCGCGAACGAAGCTCGGGCGACGCTGTTGAGCCACTCTTCGAGACGCGTGCCGACTGGGACGGTAGCGCATGAGCTCGTTTGCCGCGATGAGCGCAGCTCGAGCCAACATGGGCGCGCGGAATGCGCGAGATGAAGAACCAGCCGGGGCGAGTGAGGGGGTAGCAGTTCGGCCGTCTTGCCTCATGGAGGGATGCTGGGATGATGCTTGCTGCTCGTTCCCCGCCGGGCCGGTGGCGGCGTTGACGGTAGGCGACGGGGAACGACAAGGGCGCCCGCCGACGGGAGCCGTCTGGGCAACGCGGGAAGCGAGAGCAGCTCGGCGCTCGGTGCGGGCCCGACGAGCGTCAGACATGGATGCGGTGGTCGACGGAGAACAGGGCGGCGGAAGCTGAATTCCGGTGCACCCCTACCTGGCGCGCCAAATGTCGGATTTCGGGTTCCGGCAGACCCTTGAGGTTCGAACACTGGGGTGCGCGCGGAGATCTCGCCCTCTACTACCTGCACCCTGCCGCCTCGCTAGGATCTAAACTATGAAAGGAACAACACAAGAGACGCAAGGTTTATACTAGTTCGGGCCACCATTGTGGTGTAATACCCTACTCTAGTTTCTGGTGTGGTGGATTGCCTCTTGGGCTGATGATGATGAACAATACAAGGAAGAACAGCCTCACGAGGGTCTGTTCTTGGCCGGGGCGATGAACTGCATGGAGGAGTTCAGTCGCTCTCTCTCTCTCTCTCTCTCTCTCTCTCTTTAGATTGCTTGACCTCTAGCTCTGTTCTGGATTCGGGATCAAGCTCTCTCTCTTTCTCGATTCAAGATGCCCCTAGCTCTGTGCGTGGCTAGCCCTATTTATAGGCGAAGGCCCTGGGCCTCTTCCCAAATATTGAGCGGGAAGGGCGCCAACAATTGGCCATTTTGAAGGGGAACATCTGGTACACTTATCCTGACTAAAGTTGGTCCTCGCTTGTCAAAGGCTCTGGTGGTGACGCCGGCTTGGGCTCCACAATGACTTCCTTCCTGCCGTTGGGCTGGTCTTGGTCTTGTTGCACCGAAATGGATGCCTTTGCTTGATGCTCTCGCCTGCACTTGCTCCCTTTGCACCAAAGAGGAAAGGAGGACATGCTGTGATCTGGCGCCCGCTGGCGCCCTTGGTCGTCATGGCTTGCGCCATGGGCACCTCGTGAGGTACCCGCCTTGATCTCTCCGCCTCCTCGAGCCAGCTCGAGGAGGCCGTGCTGAGGAAGCTCCACGTCGTCCGCCTCATGAGGCTTGGCCCCTCGCGAGGGTCTTGAGCTTGTGTTGATGAAGATGGGCCGTCTTGGGCCCCCTTGAGCCACGCCGCAGCCGCAGTGCAAGTCTGGGGACCCCTGCCCTGTAACGCCGGCTGAATGGGTGGAGTGGGAAGCCCAGTCCGCGGAGGAAATGGGTGAGGAACACCACCCTCTCATGGGGCCTGGGGTGGGGATGAGCTGCCCCTCTTCTGGGAGCCGATGCGTGATGTTGTTAGACAAGTATCCGGCCTCCCTCAGCTTTTTGATGTGTCCCTCTGTGACGGAGGAGACCATCCACCTGCCTCCCGCTCCGGGCATGGTTAGAGAAGGTTGAGGTGGGGTGTGCGGACTTGGGCGCTGGAGCTCGAGTGCACGGAAATGGATAAGCAAAGGAGGAAGAAGGCGTAGATGAAAAAGGTGGATCCTTATCCCCTTATATGGGCGGACGAAACTATGTGCCCCAACCAGCCTGGTAAAACTCGCTTATCTCCCAAGCGCCGTAATTAATGGCACGGTTGGGTTACCCCCGCCCGTATTGATGAGAATCCCGGAATAAGGGGACACGATCTCTGCTTCGACAAGACGTGCCGAGGAAACCACCTCGCTAAGTGCGCTGAGGTGGGATAGTAAAAACGATTCGAATAAAGGCTTGGCCGTGATGTGATGTCACGCTGCGGAATACGTCAGCAGGTTGAATTTGTGTATATATTATTTTCTCTACGGTGGTATGTGGAACTTATTTTGCAGAGCCGAACACTATCCTTGTGTTCAAAATCTTCTATGAAGTATTCGGAGGAGGAACCCGCCTTGCAATGCCGAAGACAATCTGCGCGCCGGACTCGTCGTCATTGAAGCCTTGTTCTGGGGCTACTGAGGGAGTCCTAGATTAGGGGGTGTCCGGATAGCCGGACTATAACTTTTGGCCGGACTCCTGGACTATGAAGATACAAGATTGAAGACTTCGTCCCATGTCCGGATGGGACTTTCCTTGGCGTGGAAGGCAAGCTTGGCGATACGGATATGTAGATCTCCCCCCATTGTAACCGACTCCGTGTAACCCTAGCCCTCTCCGGTATCTATATAAACCGGAGAGTTTTAGTCCGTAGGACGAACAACAATCATACCATAGGCTAGCTTCTAGGGTTTAGCCTCTCTGATCTCGTGGTAGATCTACTCTTGTACTACCCATATCATCAATATTAATCAAGCAGGAGTAGGGTTTTACCTCCATCGAGAGGGCCCGAACCTGGGTAAAAACATCGTGTCCCTTGTCTCCTGTTACCATCCGCCTAGACGCACAGTACAGGACCCCCTACCCGAGATCCGCCGGTTTTGACACCGACAACGCCTCTGCCCCGATGTTAGATTCAACATCCATGTGACACTGATCGGGGTTTGGCATCTCGCTGCCCTGGGTATCTTCATCCATGACCTCTTCTTCACCGTGTCTGGTCCAACGTGTATATCCATCCATGAATCCCCTAGAGACTAAGTGCATCTGGATATCTACAACTTCATGTGACTCTGTATTGGCACAATCAGTACATGGACACAAGATGTAATCTGCATCACCAATTCTCCTCTTTGTACTTTCAGCCAGATTCATGAACTCTGTCACGCCACTGATAAAATCTGCGGTTTTCCAATTCTTCATCCATTGAGATCGTTCCATCTGCAGCACATGAATGGTAATTAAAAACAAAACAACAACATTAATACACGGATTAACTGCTGTCCAAAGATGGGTGCATAAATCACAAGGTTTTATTTTAATAATTACTGAGGGTGCTCCATGTTGTTATCCAGACGTGCTATGACAAAAATTAATGGCCAGTCAATTTACACGCAGAGTACTAGTACAACACTACACTTAGGAATTGAATACTTAAATTTAGACACTCATGAAAAAAATACCTTAATTAATTAGCCGTGCGACGACCTCCACCCTGCAGACAGACAAGTGCGATGCGGCGGCATGCCGAGACAGCAGGGTCGAGGAGCAAATCTTAGTGCGGCTGCCGCCTGAAGTTCGACCTCCACTATCCCGCCATCGACCGTGATGGATGTGCTCGAATCACGCCGCCGCCGACCTCGATGGTTGAGCTCCTCCCATCTCCCGCCGTAGAACGAGGATTGACCTCCTATGACGCCACCACCGCCCACCGACCGAGGATTGACCTCTTCTCCGGTAGCCGCTGCCTAGGCCGCCGCCGCCATCTCTATATGTAGAGTGGCTGTTTTTTACGGATATTTGCAGATCAGCTATTTACACGGTATCTCACCGTAACTCAATTATATGGACATGGTAGTTCATCACATACGGTTATGTAACGACAACCGTGTCTAACCTACGGTGTCTTCTCACACGGTTTGGTGCGGAAATCGTGTGTGACATTGTAATTCCTAACACAAACGACATGTACAAAAAATGTGCCGTATACAACATATATATAGTGCCATTAGTAGTTCCCGACCGTTAGCTTATACTCACAATTTCCCCATTTCCCCCAAATCCCTACATAGCCTCCAAATTCGCTCGCGTGGCGCTGATATTGGGGGAACGCGGACGAGTGGTGCTGATGGTTTCGGTGCGGCGGCTCCTGCTCGTATCGCCGCCATGACGGTGGTCGCCGCCGAGCACTTGCCTAAGGTCATCAGAAGGCACGTGTACTATGGATCTGAATCGTCCTGTCAGGTTCCAATCTATCCCGATCTTTTTTACCATGTCCAAAGTATGTCTCCTTGCTGAATCCGTCCTGAATGACCCCCCCCCCCCCCAGGAAAGCAATCCGCCGCCGGATCCGGAGCTTGACTCCAGACTCCCGCAACACGAGTTTGACTTCGAGTTTTGCGCCACCGAGAAGTACCAAAAGCTGAGTTGTGTGCACGGGCACACTCCCGGTCGACGTGTATGCACGGAGCGATTCGACATTGGCAGGCAGTTTCTTAGTTGCCCCTGAGAGGTTAGTGCTAATTAAGTTCATCATTTTACTTCAGTTAATGCCACCGCTCATCCAGAATACTATTTAACATTGGTAGGGATATGAGGCTTGTGCCTTTGTTAACTGGCTGGATGAAGAATGGCATGGCAGGGCGCGTAGTGTTATCACCAAGCTCGCAGGAGATAACGTAAAGCTGAAGAAGAAACCGACTGATCTGGAAATGTACAATCTGTACGATGAAGCAAGAAAGAATAAATCACAGGCAATAGATGAAATCAAGAGACAATAAGGACTAGCATGTGTAGTTGTTGTTGTCGCATTAGCCATGTTCTATGCGCTGTTTGCAATGATGATTAGGGGTTTTGTTTGACAGTATTGCTAAAGAACATGTAGATGTGCTCTAAGTAATGCACATCTAGGTCCTACATATGCCATTGATGTTACGCGAAGATTCGTGCAGCTATTTTTCTTTGTCTTTTTTCTTTTCCTTTCTAGTTTGATTATTACTGGCTTTATCAATAAGAAGAGCTCAATGTATTGCTTGCCAACTGCCCTACTCCGTTCGTACCGGTACTAGTGCATAATCCCAAAACTTGTTCCTTGTTTTTGTCCTGAAAAAGGAAAACAGCCAAATAGCCAATAGGAGTCCTGCTCAACCCCGGGAATTTGGAGCGACTGGGTACAAATAATTACGGTTGATTATATCAGCGGTTAGATAATACGTCAACCCCCGCTTCAATCCCCGCTTCAATTGTCAGTTCCTCTTCTCTGCATACCCCGCTTAAGTGTCCACCATCTTCATCGTCCCCGGCAGGCCCCGCTACACACTGACACACACTCTGCAGCCATGTCGAGCGATAGCGAGGATGAAAGTTCGGCCAGCAGTCTGGCGCCCGATGATAGGTCAACATCGGAATCATCCCGCTCGTCTTCCATGAGTCTGGCGTCGAGCCGAGACCTCGATTATATCCGGTTCATGGAAGGGACGCCGCCTCCGGAGTCGTCAGACAACTACCAGATGGACGAGGAGCCGTCAGAGGATGAAGAAGAGGACGACAATGATGATGATGAGGAATGGTCGAACGAGGAGGAGGAGGACGACGACAGCAACGACGATGACGACGGCAGCGGCGATGAAAAGCCAACGGTCAGCGACAAGAAGCGTCCTCGCCAAGACGATGTCGCTGGGCCATCCAACAAGAACAACAACAAGAAGGACTAAATTAAGCAGACTATATATATCTATGTTTATCCTGTCAATCTCATCGCAGACGGTTAGTAATATGTATTCGACAGAGATCTTCTACATTATCTCCAACAGGTTGGTTTGTTGAACTGTGTGCCCTGACGAGCACACAATTCACAAAAAAGACCGTATGGGCTGTCTATAATGATCACACACAATTCTGATTACCGACCTGTTTGCCGGGTATCACACACATCTTGTTACGCCGAATTGTTTGTGTTCACCTCACTCATCAGAAACGGTTCATCGGAGTGAACTGTATGCCGTATATCGCACACACCTTGATCTGGCTGCCCGTTTCTGTTGTCCTGTCTCATCGCAAACAGTTTGTACAGATCAACCGTATGCCCTTCATCGCACATGCAACTAAAACCGGAACCGTGTTTGATGCACCCGTCATCGCAAACGTTTTATACATTTCGGACGGTTTTCCTACAGCACCGTTTGCGATAATTGCATCGGACACAGTTTCTCGAAGGGTCTCTGATCATAGTGTCGCGTTAGCAGCATCCTGCAGTAGTGCCAATTAGCAGGCTAATTATCCTATTATTAATAATTCATTTATTAATCTAATTGACATTTCATATTAAGCACACAATATATTTCATCATCATAATTGAAATACATCAGAGTACAACATCATATAGCTTTAGCACTCAGCTACCCCATTACACAACTGCACCAGCACCAAGTTTCACTGCAACATCTATAACCTTTCGAAATTAGAATCATAGACGGTACATAGACAGATGTATCTCATATGGAAAACTGTTGAACTAGAAGGCGAATATTGAGCCTTCATTGATGTTGAAGGTCTTTGCAACTTTAGGCCAGTGCCTGTCGATGATTGACCGTCCATCCTTCGTCCTCTTCAGGAACACTTCAATATTGAACCCTGAGTGTTGTATGAATACCTTCCTCACCTCCTGACCATACAGGTGGTTTGAGAGGTAATCATCAGTGAACTTCTTTGGAAAGGCCTGAAAACAAGGATGTGCATAAATATCTTCTCTATATTGGAAATGGGGTAAAGAAATAAAAAGGCCAAGGTATAATAGTGAGTACCATCCTGTAGTGAACTGATGTATTCTTCATTGTGCAGACAAACATCTTGTTGTTTATTGTCGCTAATTTCTTTATCCTAACAATCTTTCTGAGTTTCTTGACTTGACTGATATTCATGGACAACTCATTTCCCCATATGCAAAAAGGGCCGAACAATGGGTCAAAACCTCTGACAGCAGGACCTACATGTGCAAGACCAAATTGTTAAAAACCTAAATATTAGAATGGTTCCTGCAATTGCACAATAATGTGCTATTAGACAAAGGACCATGCATGTGCAAACCTCAATTGTAACCTCAGTGCTTCCCATTGTTTCCCTGCAACACATATAAGGTAGTTAGTCATCAGGTTATGTGAGGGTTCGCATGCTATCAGTAAAATATGTTGATGAAAAATAAGCACATTGCAGATTCATCAGATTAATTCAAGCCACATGGAAAACCCATTTATCCAAACCAAGCATGATCAAGAACTAGGAAATATAGCACTTGTATATGTTTCTCATGTATTAAGTAAGCCAAAATCGATTTATTCCTCACATGCACAACAATACAAAATTCAACCCACGACAATTGGACATCACATGGCAGAATTGAACCAAGCAGTTAACTAAACACCACAACAAATGAACCAAACATTAACTAAGCACCACATTGCATAATATAACATACTCCTAATAGAAGATCAAACAGTTAACCAAACCAAGCATGCTTAACAAATTGGAAATATAGCAATTGTACTTTGTTTCTCATGTATTTAGCACAACCAAATTCAATTTATCCCTCACATGGTATACAATAAGAGAATGCACCCACAATAATTGAACATCGCATTGCAGAATTGAACCAAACAGTTAACTAAACACCACAACAAATGAACCAAACGTTAACTGAGCACCACATTGCACAATATAACATACTCCTAATAGAAGATTAGACAGTTAGCCAAACTAATCATGCTTAACAACTTGGAAATATAGCAATTGTATTTGTTTCTCATGTATTTAGTACAACCAAATTTGATTTATTTCTCACATGGTATACACAAAATGCACCCGCAACAATTGAATATCGCACTGCAGAATTGAACCAAACAGTTAACTAAACACCACAACAAATGAAACAGACGTTAACTGAGCACCACATTGCACAATGTATAACATACTAGAAAGATCACACAGTTAACCAAACCAAGCATGCTTGACAACTTGGAAATATAGCAATTGTATTTGTTTCTCATGTATTTTGTAAAGAAAAATTCAATTTATTTCCCACATGGAAGACAATACAAAATTGCACCCTGAAGAACTGAACATCACATTTGCAGAATTGAACCAAACAGTTAAAAGGGTGCGCTCGAGAAAACGCCATGAATTGTCGTTTAAAGCAGCCAACCGCATTGCGTCGTTGGCGCGCGAGGCGTCGACGGTGGCCTCGCTGCGAGGTGCACCTCCAAGATCTGGGGGTCGGCATGAATGGCAGCCATCGCGACCTCATCTGCGCGTGTGGCCGTGATTTGCTTCTACGCTGCCAAATGCTCCTTGAGATCCTGGCTATACTGCATGCACCATGGCTTAGGGCCGCGATTATTTGGTGGAGGGGTCGGTGATTTGGGTGGAAGGTGTCGCACCGGCGCTCGGGGCATGTGGGATGTGGAAGGAGCAGGAGCATGGGGGTCGGGTGTGGATTACCTGCCTGGATAGACGAGGCCGAGCAGCGTGAAGGAGGGTCGCCGGCGAGGAGGCGGCGCTGCAAGCAAGGAGTGCAGGTTTCAACTTGGAAAGGAAGGCGGAAACAGGGGAAATGTGGATTTTGGTAAGGGGGAGGGGCGGGGAGGTAGATATTTCCGCGGAAGCCGAAAACTTGGAATCGCTTCAGCGAAAAAACTGGCGCGCAAAGTGTCATCAGACACGGTCCCTTATTCAGAACTGTGTACGATATGTGAACGATTCAGATAGCTTAACTCGTGTGTGATGAGTTTGAATGACAAAAAAATTTGGTTCGAATTTCCCTGGTTACAGTGGCCATCCACGTCATTGCTTAATTTGGGTACATGATAACCCACAAGTGTAGGGAATCGCAACAGCTTTCGAGGGTAGAGTATTCAACCTAAATTTATTGATTCGACACAAGGGGAGCCAAAGAATATTCTCAAGTATTAGCAACTGAGTTGTCAATTCAGCCACACCTAGATAACTTAGTATCTGCAGCAAAGTATTTAGTAGCAAAGTAATATGATAGTAGTGGTAAAGGTAACAAAAGCAAAAGTAATATTTTTGGTGTTTTGTAATGATTGTAACAGTAACAACGGGAAAGTAAATAAGCGTAAACCAGTATATGGAAAGCTCGTAGGCATTGGATCGGTGATGGATAATTATGTCGGATGCGGTTCATCATGTAATAGTCATAACATAGGGTGACACAGAACTAGCTCCAATTCATCAACGTAATGTAGGCATGTGTTCCGAATATAGTCATACGTGCTTATGGAAAAGAACTTGCGTGACATCTTTTGTCCTACCCTCCGGTGGCAGCGGGGTCCTAACGGAAACTAAGGGATATTAAGGCCTCCTTTTAATAGAGAACAGGAACAAAGCATTAGCACATAGTGAATACATGAACTCCTCAAACTATGGTCATCACCGAGAAGTATCCCGATTATTGTCACTTCGGGGTTGTCGGATCATAACACATAATAGGTGACTATAGACTTGCAAGATAGGATCAAGAACACACATATATTCATGAAAACAAAATAGGTTCAGATCTGAAATCATGTCACTCGGGCCCTAGTGACAAGCATTAAGCATAGCAGAGTCATAGCAACATCAATCTCAGAACATAGTGGATACTAGGGATCAAACCATAAAAAAACTAACTCGATTACATGATAGATCTCATCCAACCCATCACCGTCCAGCAAGTCTACGATGGAATTACTCACGCACGGTGGTGAGCATCATGAAATTGGTGATGGAGGATGGTTGATGATGACGACGGCGACGAATCCCCCTCTCTGGAGCCCCGAACGGACTCCAGATCAGCCCTCCCGAGACGTTTTAGGGCTTGGCGGCTGCTCCGTATCGTAAAACGCGATGATTTCTTCTCCCTGATTTTTTTCTCTCCGAAAGCAAATATATAGAGTTGGAGTTGGCGTCGGAGGAGGTCCAGGGGGCCCACGAGGTAGGGGGCGCGCCCTAGGAGGGGGGCGTGCCCCCCACCTTCGTGGACAGGGTGTGGGCCCCCTGGTCTCCATCTTTGGCAAGGATTTTTTATTATTTTTTCTAAGATGTTCCGTGGAGTTTCAGGTCATTCCGAGAACTTTTGTTTTCTGCACATAAAACAACACCATGACAATTCTGCTGAAAACAGCGTCAGTCCGGGTTAGTTCCATTCAAATCATCCAAGTTAGAGTCCAAAACAAGGGCAAAAGTGTTTGGAAAAGTAGATACGACGGAGATGTATCAACTCCCCCAAGCTTAAACCCTTGCTTGTCCTCAAGCAATTCAGTTGACAAACTGAAAGAGAAAAAGAAAAACTTTTACCAACTCTATTTGCTCTTATTGTTGTAAATATGTCAAGCCAACATTCAAGTTTTCAGCAAAGATTGTAACTAACCACATTTGCAATAATTCTTGGGTCTCATGTTTACTCATATCAATGGCATAATCAACTAGCGAGTCATAATAATAAATCTTGGATGACAACACTTTCTCAAAACAATCATAATATGATATAACAGGATGGTATCTCGCTAGCCCTTTCTGAGACCGCAAAACATAAATGTAGAGCACCTTAAAAGATCAAGGACTGACTAGACATTATAATTCATGGTAAAAGACATTATAAATTAATAGTAATGAATGCAAATGACAGCTGCGCTCTCCAGCTAGTGCTTTTTAATAAGAGGGTGATGACTCAAGATAAAAGTAAATAGATAGGCCCTTCGCAGAGGGAAGCAGGGATTTTAGAGGTGCCAGAGCTCGGTTTTGAAATAGAGATAAATAATATTTTGAGCGGCATACTTTCATTGTCAACATAGCATCTAAGAGACGGCGACATCTTCCATGCTACACACATTCTAGGCGGTTCCCAAACAGAATGGTAAAGTATATACTCCCCCTCCACCAACAAGCATCAATCCATGGCTTGCTCGAAAAAACGAGTGCCTCCAACAAACATCAGGTCCCAGGGGGAGTTTTGTTTGCAATTATTTTGATTTAGTTTGCATAAAGCATGGGATTGGGCATCCCGGTGACCAGCCATGTTCTCGTGACTGAGGAGCGGAGTCCACTCCTCTTGAGAATAACCCGCCTATCATGGAAGATAAGGACAGCCATAGTTCATACATGAGCTATTCGAGCATACAAAACAGAATGTTTATTTGAAGGTTTAGAGTTTGGCACATACACATTTACTTGGAACGGCAGGTAGATATCGCATATAGGAAGGTATAGTGGACTCATCTTGGATAACTTTGGGGTTTAAGGGATTGGGTGCACAAGCAGTATTCCCGCTTAGTACAAGTGAAGGCTAGCAAAAGACTGGGAAGCGACCAACTAGAGAGCGACAACAGTCATGAACATGCACTAAAATTAATAAACATTGGATGCAAGCATGAGTAGGATATAATCCACCATGAACAAAAATATCGTGAAGGCTATGTTGATTTGTTTCAACTACATGCGTGAACATGTGCCAAGTCAAGTCACTTAAATCATTCAAAGGAGGATACCACCCCATCATACCACATCATAACCATTTCAATAGCATGTTGTCATGCAAGGTAAACCATTATAACTCATAGCTAATCAAGCATGGCACAAGTAACTATGATCTCTAATTGTCATTGCAAACATGTTTATTCATAATAAGCTGAATCAAGAACGATGAACTCATCATATTTACAAAAACAGAAGAGGTCGAGTTCATACCAGCTTTTCCCATCTCAGTCAGTCCATCATATATCATCATAATTGCCTTTCACTTGCACGACCGAACGATGTGAATAATAATAAGTGTGCACGTGCATTGGACTAAGCTGGAATATGCGAGCATTCAATAAGCAGGAGAAGACAAGGCAATATGGGCTCTTGATTAAATCAACAATAACGCATATAAGAGCTACTTCAACAATTTAATCATGGTCTTCTCCTATCGACCCCTAAAGAAAAGAAGGGAAATAAAACTATTTACACGGGAAAGCTCCCAACAAGCAAAAGAAGAGCAGAAAATATTTTTGGGTTTTCTTTTTAATTATTACTACTACAACAGGAAAACTAAACTAACTAGAAGCTACACTAATTTTTGTTTTTGTTTTCTTAAAGTTTAACAAACACATAAGAAGAAAGCAGGAAAAAGAAAATAAACTAGCAGGAATATTACAGTGAAAGAGTATGAGCACCAACATCTAGCAATGAGTGTGTGTGAACATAAATGTAATGTCGGTGGAAATACGTATTCCCCAAGCTTAGGCTTTTGGCCTGTTGGTTCATTGCCGAGGATGGCTGGCGGATACCCGTAGGTGTAGCTGGGGTCGTACTGTGATGCAGCGGCTATCGCCTCCTGAGCTGCAGCGTGGCGTCGAGCTTCCTCCGCTCTCCTCTCGTACTCCTCTGCCTCCTCTCTGGTAATAACATGTCTTCCTTTTATCTGAGAATCAAGGAAGGCAGGGCCAGGGAGAGTAATACGGACAACATGACGTTTGTTAAAGATTAGTCGATACTGGAGAGGTGATTCAGTCCTCTCGACAAACTGGTGGGAAACCATAGAATCAAAATCTAAATAAGTAGGGGGCAACTCCATATCACCCTCACGAATGTCTATCTCAAGAAAATTAGCTAAGTGGGTTGCATAAATTCCTCCAAAGAATTCTCCGTTATATCTATTATGATGCAACCTACGAGCTACAATGGCTCCCATATGATAAGATTGGTCTCCTAACACAACACTCCTGAGAATGCTAAGGTCAGGGACAAACATGTGACATGCTTCATCCTTAGCATTTATGCACCTAACTATGAAGAGAGCAAAATAATGTATAGGAGGAAAGTGAATGTTCCCTATAGTGGCTTGTATTATATCTCTAGATTCCCCCATAGTTATACTAGCAAGAAAGTCTCTAAATTCAGATTTACGGGGATCAACAGTACTACCCCATTGTGGGAGTTTGCAAGCAAAAGTAAAATCCTCTATGTCCATGGTATAAGATTTATCATAAAGATCAAAGATGACAGAAGGAGAATTACGCGAAGATGAAAAATCAAATCTCCTCACAAATGAACTAGTGAGATCATGATACTGTGGGCATTTGTCTGCCTCAAAGTCCACAAGACTGGCATTACGCAAATATGCGTTAAATTCTTCTTTGGTTCCCGCTCGACCAATAAAATTTTCCGAAGGCCATTCACAGGGCCTCACGGGAGCGTCCCTTGGGGGCTCCTCATCGGCATCGCGCATTGCAAGCCTAGGGCCTTGCTTCCTTGAAGAACCACCTTGGAACATCTTCCTAAACATATTATTTTCTCTGAAAAATTTCTGAAATTTTCAGTAACTTCAAACAAAAGTGAACCAACTTAAATAAAATTGATAGCAACTACTCCTACAAGCGCCAAGAGCCTATATCAAGCATTAGAACTACTTGGAACCATATAAATTTAACATGCAAGCTCAAGAACATGGTCACCTATGCAGCACAAATTTTCAATGAATAAAGCACTAGAGCAAAAACTAATTGGATCAATGGAGGAGTCACATACCAAGGAACAATCTCCCCAATCTGTTTGGTGAGAGGTGCTTTTAGCAAGGAGAACAAAAATCACAGCAACGTGGGCTGGAACTCGTGCTTGAGCCAGATATTCGTGTTTGTGGGAGGAAGAAGAAGAGGATGGGTGCAGGAATAAGTGGAGGAGGGCCACCATGGGCCCACGAGGCAGGGGCGCGCTTTGGGGGGTAGGGCGCGCCCTCCACCCTCGTGGCCAGGTGGCAGCTCCCCCCGCGGTGTTTTCAGTTCCATAAATCCTCAAATATTCCCAAAAAATCATATTAAATTGGCATGGCATTTGGAGAACTTTTATTTTCGGGTATTTTATATTGCATGATAAATCAGAAAGCAGATGAAAAATACTATTTTTACTTTATTTCAACTAAATAACAGAAAGTATAAAGAGGGTATGAAGGTTGTGCCTTCTAGTTTCATCCATCTCATGATCATCAAAAGGAATCCACTAACAAGGTTGATCAAGTCTTGTTAAGAAACTCATTCCGAATAACATGGTACCGGAGAAATTTCGAATAACACTATGTTACCTCAACGGGGATATGCACATCCCCTATAATAAGAATATCATATTTCTTCTTGACAGTAGGAAGAGGAAATTCAAAACCTCCAAATATAATCGATGGAACTTTTCCAATAGAATTGATACTATAAACTTGAGGTTGTTTCCTCGGAAAGTGTACCGTGTGCTCATTACCATTGATATGAAAAGTGATATTGCATTTGTTGCAATCAATAACAGCCCCTGCAGTATTCAGAAAAGGTCTTCCAAGAATAATAGACATATTATCGTCCCCGGGAATATCAAGAATAACAAAGTCCGTTAAAATAGTAACGTTTGCAACCACAACAGGCACATCCTCACAAATACCGACAGGTATAACAGTTGATTTATCAGCCATTTGCAAAGATATTTTAGTAGGTTTCAACTTATTCAAATCAAGTCTACGATATAAAGAGAGAGGCATAACACTAACACCTGCTCCAAGATCACATAAAGCAGTTTTAACATAATTTCTTTTAATGGAGCATGGTATAGTAGGTACTCCTAGATCTCCAAGTTTCTTTGGTATTCCACCCTTAAAAGTATAATTAGCAAGCATGGTGGAAATCTCAGCTTCCGGTATCTTTCTCTTATTGGTAATGACTAGCAAAAGAGCCCGTGCGTTGCAACGGGAGAGAAAACATAACACACGCTCTTAACCCAACAACCATCACTCAAGACCACAATAGGTCCATCTTCTTTATTTTTGTGAGGCATCATATTTGTGTTGCCGCTTATCCTCCTTCTCACCCTCGCCGGCGATGGTCTCGGTGTTCACACAAAACAAAACAAAACAAAGACGTGTTTGAATATGGTTAATTCTAAGGCGTATCTCTCTCCCTCTCTCTCGCTACCTCTCACTCATGCGATGAGAAATCTATTGTTTTCCCCTGTGACATTTTTCAGAGGTATGTATGTGTAGTTAGCAATGTTTTCTTTTCCCTATATGGTTATAGTGGGCTGTTTATTTGCAATCCAGATCACCGCCGGTATGAAAAAATGGATCTTGCGCTATAAATTATAAGTTTGCCTCCAAAACAATATTTTAAAAATATTTAAAGGTAAAATTAACAACATATTTAGATTCCACACATTTTTCTAATAAAATTTCATATATAATATGTTAAAATCGAAGTTACGGTTTAAAAGATACGGATAATTTAGAAAATCATTTGTTTGACTTAAATATATTCCAAAATAATATTTAAAATACTTAATAGGTAAAAATAATCTCATATTCATATTCTACGTATTTTTCTAATCAAATTTCATATATAACATGTTTAAATCGGAGTTACGGTTTAAAAGATATGGATGATTTAAAAAAGCATTTGTTTGACTTAGATATGATCTGCAGATGAATTACCTAATACATCAGGGGGGTTTCGAAAAATGTAAAATAACGGTTCGGGTGTGACTTAAATCCGGAACACGGGTTGATTTCATCAAAACACAGGGACTTTTCTGAAAAATGCCATGACGGGCGATCGAAACCCAATTTGCTTTATTATTAGGTAAAGATATCCTTCATATACTTAGCATAAGGATTTGTTTTGAGCACATCAGTTAATCGCATACGCAAAAAGATAGGTCTAATCATTTCAGCATAGCGCTCAAAATCCTCATCATCCTTTTTCTTGGATGGTTTGGGAGGAAAAGGCATGGGTTTCTGAACCCATGGTTCTCTTTCTTTACCATGTTTCCTAGCGACAAAGTATCTCTTATCATAACATTGATTCTTTGGTTGTGGGTTATCAAGATCAACAGCAGGTTCAACTTCTACATCATTATCATTACTAGGTTGAGCATCATCATGAACATCATCATTATTATTTTTGCTAGGTTCATGTTCATTACCAGATTGTGTTTCAGCATCAGAAATAGATATATCATGTGGATTCTCAGGTGGTTCAGCAATAGGTTCACTAGAAGTTTGCAAAGTCCTATCATTTTCTTTTTCTTCCTTTTAGAAGTACTAGGCACATTAGTATTATTTCTCTGAGAATCTTGCTCAATTCTCGTAGGGTGGCTTTCAGGATACAAAGGTTCCTGAGTCATTCTACCAGTTCTAGTAGCCACTCTAACAACATAATCATTTTTCTTACTATTCATTTCACTGAGCAAATAATTTTGAGCCTTAAGTACTTGTTCTACTTGAGTGGTAACCATAGAAGCATGTTTGCTAATGAGTTTAAGTTCACCTCTAATATTTGCCATATAATCACCCAAGTGTTTAATCATATAGGTATTTTGTTTCAATTATCTACCAATATAAGCATTGAAGTCTTCTTGCTTAAACATAAAGTTATCAAACTCATCCAAGCACTAACTAGCAATTTTAGTAGGAGGGACTTCAGTTTTATCATATCTATAGAGATAATTTACCTTTACTACCTGTGTCGGGTTATCAGGATCAGGAGGTTCTTCAATAGGTAATGGATCAAGATCATATGTTTCTCCAACAGGCGGTAAATCAAGACCATGTACTTCTTTCAATAGGAGGTAAATTCTGAACATCTTCGGCTTTAATACCTTTTTCTTTCATAGATTTCTTTGCCTCTTGCATGTCTTCAGGACTGAGAAATAGAACACCTCTCTTCTTCGGAGTTGGTTTAGGAATAGGCTCATTAATTGGCTCAGGAGCTGGCTCAGGAGGTGCCCAATTATTTTCATTTGTCAACATATTATTCAATAGAATTTCAGCTACATCCGGTGTTCTTTCCCTGAAAACAGAACCAGCACAACTATCCAGGTAATCTCTGGAAGCATCGGTTAGTCCATTATAAAAGATATCAAGTATTTCATTTTTCTTAAGAGGATGATCAGGCAAAGCATTAAGTAACTTGAGAAGCCTCCCCCAAGCTTGTGGGAGACTCTCTTCTTCAATTTGCACAAAGTTGTATATTTCCTTTAAAGCAGCTTGTTTCTTATGAGCAGGGAAATATTTAGCAGAGAAGTAATAAATCATATCCTGGGGACTACGCACACAACCAGGATCTAGAGAATTAAACCATATCTTAGCATCACCTTTTAATGAGAACAAAAATATTTTAAGGATATAAAAGTAGCGAGATCTCTCATCATTAGTGAACAGGGTGGCTATATCATTTAATTTAGTAAGATGTGCCACAACAGTTTCAGATTCATAACCATGAAAAGGATCAGATTCAACCAAAGTAATTATATTAGGATCAACAGAGAATTCATAATCCTTATCGAACACAAATAGGTGAAGTAGCTAAAGGTGGTCAGGTTTCATTCTATCTCTAAGAGATTCTTTACTCCATTTAACTAATAGCCTCTTAAGTTCGTTTCTATCTTTGCAGGAAAAAATAGCTGCAGATGATTCCATATCAAAAACATAACCCTCAGGAATAACAGGTATATCTTCATCATCAATTTCATCAACATTATCAGTTTCAATAATTTCTTTCTCTCTAGCCCTAGCAATTTGTTCATCAAGAAATTCACTAAGGGGCACAATAGTATCAAGCACAGAGTAGTTTCATCATAAGTATCATGCATAGCAGAAGTGGCATCATTAATAACATGCGACATATCACAACGAATAGCAGAAGCAGGTTTAGGTGTCGCAAGCTTACTCATAACAGATGGTGAATCAAGTGCAGAGCTAGATGGCACTTCCTTACCTCCCCTCGTAGTTGAGGGATAAATTGTTGTCTTAGCGTCATTCAAGTTCTTCATAGTGACCAGCAGATATAAATCCCAAGTGACTCAAAGAATAGAGCTATGCTCCCTGGCAACGGCGCCAGAAATTAGTCTTGATAACCCACAAGTGTAGGGGATCGCAACAGCTTTCGAGGGTAGAGTATTCAACCCAAATTTATTGATTCGACACAAGGGGAGCCAAATAATATTCTCAAGTATTAGCAACTGAGTTGTCAATTCAGCCACACCTGGATAACTTAGTATCTGCAGCAAAGTATTTAGTAGCAAAGTA
The DNA here is from genome assembly GCA_021605205.1 of Aegilops longissima. Classification (NCBI taxonomy): domain Eukaryota; kingdom Viridiplantae; phylum Streptophyta; class Magnoliopsida; order Poales; family Poaceae; genus Aegilops; species Aegilops longissima. The sequence continues at coordinate 561,225,327 of CM038678.1, forward strand.
ATATGATAGTAGTGGTAAAGGTAACAAAAGGTAACGAAAGCAAAAGTCATATTTTTGGTGTTTTGTAATGATTGTAACAGTAACAACGGGAAAGTAAATAAGCGTAAACCAGTATATGGAAAGCTCGTAAGCATTGGATCGGTGATGGATAATTATGTCGGATGCGGTTCATCATGTAACAGTCATAACATAGCGTGACACAGAACTAGCTCCAATTCATCAATGTAATGTAGGCATGTATTCCGAATATAGTTACGTGCTTATGGAAAAGAACTTGCATGACATCTTTTGTCCTACCCTCCCGTGGCAGCGGGGTCCTAATGGAAACTAAGGGAATAAAGCACATAGTGAACCGGAACAAAGCATTAGCACATAGTGAATACATGAACTCCTCAAACTATGGTCATCACCGAGAAGTATCCCGATTATTGTCACTTCGGGGTTGTCGGATCATAACACATAATAGGTGATTATAGACTTGCAAGATAGGATCAAGAGCACACATATATTCATGAAAATATAATAGGTTCAGATCTGAAATCATGGCACTCGGGCCCTAGTGACAAGCATTAAGCATAGCAAAGTCATAGCAACATCAATCTCGAACATAGTGGATACTAGGATCAAACCTAACAAAACTAACTCGATTACATGATAGATCTCATCCAACCTATCATCGTCCAGCAAGCCTACGATGGAATTACTCACGCACGGCGGTGAGCATCATGAAATTGGTGATGGAGGATGGTTGATGATGACGACGACGACGAATCCCCCTCTCCGGAGCCCTAAACGGACTCCAGATCAGCCCTCCCGAGAGGTTTTAGGGCTTGGCGGCGGCTCCGTATTGTAAAACGTGATGATTTCTTCTCCCTGATTTTCTCTCTCCGAAAGCAAATATATAGAGTTGGAGTTGGCGTCGGAGGAGCTCCAGGAGGCCCACGAGGTAGGGGGGGCGCCCTAGGGGGGCACCCCCCACCCTCGTGGACAGGGTGTGGGCCCCCTGGTCTTCATCTTTGGCAAGGATTTTTTATTATTTTTTCTAAGATGTTCCGTGGAGTTTCAGGTCATTCCGGGAACTTTTGTTTTCTGCACATAAAACAACATCATAGCAATTCTGCTGAAAACAGCGTCAGTCCTGGTTAGTTCCATTCAAATCATCCAAGTTAGAGTCCAAAACAAGGGCAAAAGTGTTTGGAAAAGTAGATACGATGGAGAAGTATTAGTACACAAAGGTGACAACGGTGCACCCACACTTCTTAATCGAGCAAGTTCAGCAATTAAACAGAGCTAGCTGACCTAAACATTACTCTAACAAATTAAAGACCGGCGCTCTTCATTAAACAAAACAAAGAGTACTAGTACGGCTGGTGCTCGTCGATCTCCGCAGCCGCCTCCATGTCTAGCTCGCGCCCGAAGGTCTCCGGGGTTAGGGGCTCCATGGCATCCATCGCACTGTTCTCGACAAGCATCTCACCATCCGCATCCGCCACCTCTTTGGAACAGGCCTCCACGAGCTGGGCGTGGGCCGTCGCGATATGGGCTTTGGCGGGCTCCGTGTCGCAAGGAATGCCGCGCAGGAATGGACGGCTGCTCGAACGCTCTCGGTGATTGCCAACTCTTCGGCCGTGGGTTGCCGACCGTTGTCGGAGAAGCTTCGTTCGATTTGTGCTGTGACCGTCACGAGCTGGGCGTGGGCGGCCTCCACCAGATCTAAGGCCGCCGCTGCGGAATAGACAACTGCTGTGCCGCTCTCGCTAGTTGCTATCCCCGAGGCAGATGTTGCCGCCTCTGCCTGAGAAGAAATAGCGGCTGTTTGGGCTGCCTTGGCCGCCCAGACGCAGATTGCGCTTGCCCTCACGAAGCTTGTTAGCACGCGCCTAGCGGCTGCGGTCGCGCTCTGGCCGGAGTGGGCCGCCGAAGTTGCCCTCACGACGCGGGTCCACGTCCCCATCTTTCACTGGCGATGATTGAACAGTGAAATGATATTTGGGGAGCGAGCTAGTGTGCTTGACACGCCGGCTGTGGACTGTAGCCGTCACACCTTCTTGCATAAGTCGTATGCGTACTATACTCCGATGGTGTCCAAGACATTTTGTGCTGCATCTCACATGGTTGGTGTTAATAAACTGTGTGCGATCTACTTGATTTTTCGTCTTGATTTGAATTACATAATGGGGTCACAACTGCAAAGGATGGTGTTTGAATTGCTGGAATTTTTATCTGCAGTGAACATGCAACAATAGGCGTGTCGTAAAATTTTTGGAAATATTCAGGGTTCGTTTGGACATTTTTATACATTAACTTGGTTTTGTAGGCGTTTCAGGTGCATAATTCAGATTTGAATTACACGCACATGCTCCAGTGCATATAAACGGGTTGAAAAATCAAATCCGTGTCCTTGGTTGCATGCTTAGGTCCCATGCAAGAAATGGGATTGAATGTCAAACACCCTGCCACCGTCACTCGGCCGCAAACCTTGAGATACCTGGTTTTTAAATTCTAGTAAATCCAAAACTCGTCTGAAATTCATGAAACTTGGCATGCTATCATGGAGCGGCATCAACATGTCATGGTAATATTTTTGTCCCATTTGGGGCAGGTTTGGGTATAAGCTTCTCACAAACCAGAGCTTCTCACAACAAGCCTGATGGTTTCGGTAGGGAATGTGCCACCTTTGGGAACGAAATGATATCCATTGCCTCTTATTGATTTTAAAAAAATTCTAGTGTCAACATAGAACAACATGAGTGTTATGTTAAATTTTGGAATTTTTCGGGGTTTGTTTGGACATTTTTACACATTACTGGGTTTTCTAGGCATTTTATGTGCATAATTCAAATTTTAACTACATGCACATGCTCCAGTGCATATAAATTGGTTGAAAAATCAAATCTGTGTCCTTGGTTGCATGCTTAGGTCCCATGCAAGAAATGGGAATGAATGTCAAACACCACCGCCATCATCATCGGGCGCAAACATTGATATACCTGGTTTTTAAATTCTAGTAAATCCAAAACTCGTCTGAAATTCAGTAAACTTGGCATGCTATCATGGAGCGGCATCAACATGCTGTGGTAAAAAAATCCAATTTGGGGAAGGTTTGGGTATAAGCTTCTCACAAACCAGAGCTTCTCACAACAAGCGTGATGGTTTCGGTAGGGAACGTGCCACCTTTTGGGACGAAACGATATCCGTTGCCTTTTATTGCGTTCAAATTTTTTCTAGTGTCAACATAGAACAACAGGAGTGTTGTGTTAAATTTTGGAATCTATCGGGGTTCATTTGGACATTTTTATACATTAACTGGGTTTTCTAAGCATTTTATGTGCATAATTAAAATTTGAACTACATGCACATGCTCCGGTGCATATAAATTGGTTGAAAAATCAAATCCGTGTCCTTGGTTGCAGCTTAGGTCCCATGCAAGAAATGGGAATGAATGTCAAACACCCTGCCACCGTCACTCGGCCGCAAACATTGAGATACCTGGTTTCTAAATTCTAGTAAATCCAAAACTCGTCTGAAATTCATGAAACTTGGCATGCTATCATGGAGCGGCGTCAACATACCGTGGTAAAAATTTGTCCCAGTTGGGGCAGGTTTGGGTACAAGCTTCTCACAACAAGCGTGATGGTTTCGGTAGGGAACGTGCCACCTTTGGGGATGAATTGATATCCATTGCCTCTTATTGCTTTCAAAAAATTTCTAGTGTCAACAGAGAACAACAGGAGTGTTGTGTTTAATTTTGGAAATTTTTCGGGGTTCGTTTGGACATTTTTATACATTAACTAGGTCTTCTAGTAGTTTTATGCGCATAATTCAAATTTGAACTACATGCACATGCTCCAGTGCATATAAATTGGTTGAAAAATAAAATCTGTATCCTTGGGTGCATGCTGAGGTCCCATGCAAGAAATGGGAATGAATGTCAAACACCCTGTCACTGTCACTGGGCCGCAAACATTGATATACCTGGTTTTTAAATTCTAGTAAATCCAAAACTCATTTCAAATTCATGAAACTTGGCATGCTATCATGGAGCGGCATCAACATGCTGTGGTAAAAAAATCCAATTTGGGGAAGGTTTGGGTATAAGCTTCTCACAAACCAGAGCTTCTCACAACAAACGTGATGGTTTCGGTAGGGAACGTGCCACCTTTTGGGACGAAACGATATCCGTTGCCTTTTATTGCTTTCAAATTTTTTCTAGTGTCAACATAGAACAACAGGAGTGTTGTGTTAAATTTTGGAATCTATCGGGGTTCATTTGGACATTTTTATACATTAACTGGGTTTTCTAAGCATTTTATGTGCATAATTCAAATTTGAACTACATGCACATGCTCCGGTGCATATAAATTGGTTGAAAAATCAAATCCGTGTCCTTGGTTGCAGCTTAGGTCCCATGCAAGAAATGGGAATGAATGTCAAACACACTGCGACCGTCACTCGGCCGCAAACATTGAGATACCTGGTTTTTAAATTCTAGTAAATCCAAAACTCGTCTGAAATTCATGAAACTTGGCATGCTATCATGGAGCGGCATCAACATACCGTGGTAAAAATTTGTCCCAGTTGGGGCAGGTTTGGGTACAAGCTTCTCACAACAAGCATGATGGTTTTGGTAGGGAACGTGCCACCTTTGGGGACGAATTGATATCCATTGCCTCTTATTGCTTTCAAAAAATTTCTAGTGTCAACAGAGAACAACAGGAGTGTTGTGTTTAATTTTGGAAATTTTTAGGGGTTCGTTTTGACATTTTTATACATTAACTAGGTCTTCTAGCAGTTTTATGCGCATAATTCATATTTGAACTACATGCACATGCTCCAGTGCATATAAATTGGTTGAAAAATGAAATCTATGTCCTTGGGTGCATGCTTAGGTCCCATGCAAGAAATGGGAATGCATTTCAAACACAAGGGCACTGTTGATTGCCGGCAAAATATTGAGATACTTTGTATTTAAATTCTAGTAAATCCAAAACTCGTCTGAAATTCATGAAACTTGGCATGCTATCATGGAATAGCACCCGACATGTTGTGGTATTTTTCGTGTCCATTTTGAGAGAAGGCGCACTCGAATAACATCCAACAAAGGCATTTTGAAAAAAATAGTTGCCACTGTAACATCTCAAACGTTTTGTATAATTTAAATTGTGTGCGTTTTGTTAACCATTCACGTGATGCCACACCTCACTCTTTTAATGGATAGGAGGTGCCGGCGACAGGTGCTTGAGTGCTTGACTAAATGGGAGGCGTGCGAGCTGTACTCCAATGCGGAGGCTCACCAGGACGTGTGCGAGCTGTACGCCGCGCAGGCTCACCGGGAAGCGAGCCCTTTGACTTCCATGGCCGCCCGCCTTGCTCGCATCCTCTCCATTAATGGCGCCCAAGCCACGGTTTAATATGGTTTTCAAATATAAAACACTCATCGCAAACGTTTTAGTTAGAACACTCGTATGCAAACCGACAACTTCCCCAGGAAGCCAAGGGAAAATGTGCCGAGCAGGATTTGTGCAGCTCTTGATCGCAAACGTTTTAGTTAGAACACCTGTATGCAAACCGATAGCTTCGCTAGGAAGCCAAGAGAATATGTGCCGAGCAGGATTTTTGCAGCTCTTGATCGTAAACGTTTTAGATAGAACACCCGTATGCAAAGTTAGAGCTATGGTCTTCCCCCTTAAGTTGAGGGAAAATTCGTAGCGCAGGATTTGTGCATCCCTTCAATGCAAACCGTTATTTTGGATGGCCCGTGCGCAACCACGTACAAACAATTTGGTAAGATTTGCATCTGTCATATTGGGTATGTTGCCATTTGTCAAACTAGAAAGATTGACATTTGTTGATCTAGTAACATTGCCGTTTGTCAATCCTTGTAACACTGCGATTTGTCAAAATATGCAGCTAAAAAACACTAGAAATATCTAATTTTTTCAACTAAAATTCAGTAATTAAGCATAGATTTCATTCATAGATTAGGCAGTCATTATTAATTTATACAAACAGTTCAACTCGACAGCTGGACCGACCAAACTTTTCCCCAATTGTTGCGAACCACGTACTGAAATAGCTAGTTCAACTATATATACTAGCTAATTTTAAGTACGTTGTACAGTTCCACCACATCTATAGTTAGATGAACTGAACAAAATAGCCCCTAAATACTAATACTACTACGGAGGGGCTTTGTGCTACTTCTGGCAGCCTCTCCTCTGTCGAGCACACTCAGTAAGAGGTAGGGGAGGAGGAGCCTTCCGACGAGCTGGACAACTGCAATACGGTGCTCGCTGCTGCTGCACGTTCAGCGATGCTCGCCAGCTCAAATGCCCACTGCCGCTCCAAACGACCCCTCTCGAAGCGGTCGGACTGCTCGTAGATCTCCTGATTCCTCGCCTCTGCGTCGGCGTGTGCTGCGGCCACGACTGTGGTAAGGCTCTTTGCGTGCTCTACGAGGCGCTCCTCGTCCTCCCGCAAGAACTCGATGTAGCGCGCAAGGTCACTGACGCATGTGCAGGCCTCCACCTCCGCCTCCCTCCTTCGGGCGGCGGTGGCGGAGCGGATGATGATCCCGGCGGTCGACGGTAGGCTGCCGGCCACGGTGTCCGATGATGGGGTGGTGGCCTTGACGGCCACCTCCCACATTCGGGCCATGGTAGCCGAGCGGGTGATGGTTGCCGACAGTGGGGTGGCGGCCACGACAGCCACCTCGCGCCTTCGGGCCGCTGTGGCGGAGCGGGTGATGGCTGGTAGTTGGGTGGCGGCCACGACGGCCACCTCCCGCCTTCGGGCCACGACGGCGGAGCGGGCGATGGCCCTGGATTTCGATGGTGCTGTGGCGGCAACGGCGGCCGGCAACAACTGCCTACGGCCACCGGCAACGGAGCGTGTGGTGGGTGTTTCGCGCACACCCAACAAGGATGCCACGCGCACTACCCTAAGCCGGGACTGCGCCGCCGCCACGGTGTAGCCTCCCAGCTGTTGCTGTCCTCTGATGACGGAGGAGTGGCTGACGACGATGATGGACCGGTGCCATTGGCGATTTTGGGAGAAGCAGACAAGATAAGCTACACGGAGGGAGGGGAAAACGACGCAGGACTCGCCGACCGTGAGGGTTTACATAGCAGGCCGGTAACCATTGGGATTTTGGGGGATTTCACCAAGTCGGGCGGGAAGCTTGCGCGGGAACCTGCAAGGTTGCGCGGGAACGGGCTCATCGACGACATTGGCGCCACTTCGAGCCACCGTTTTGCCAAAAGAACGCCCCCGCGCGCTGCGCAAGCTTGCGCGGTAAGCCGTCTACTGCAGCGGGGTGACAAGACGTGTGAGAGGAGGACGAAAGGACATGTACACATACGGTAAATACAAAAAAGTTTGCGATTTAATTACCTACAACACCAGTCCTGGTTTATAAGTAGGATTTAACTAACAGAATACGAATGCATGTCGCCAAAGATTATATCGTTGGATTCATATTTGAACATAGTTTCTAGTTATGCAATTTTTCTAACATGCATTAACACTTTTTTGGTTAAATTTAAGGTTATATACCAGCAAGAGTTTGTCCGCAACACACATGGCTTATTCCATCACAAATAGCTCGGATGGATCAACTGTATGCCACATATCGCACACGCAACTCTAATCTGATCCGTGCTTAATGTCTCTGACATCGCTCGCATAGTTCGTCTTATTTGCCACGTATCACTGTGCTGGCCTCTGCTCGTGTCCCTCGGCAAGCTTTGCTCACCGTTAGGCGCCGCGGTGTGCTCTACTCATGTCCGTCGGCGCGCTCAGCTTGTGGACAGCTTTTCCTCGCGTGTTCAACTGCTATATGCATATATATGGTTGCCCGCCATTGAGGCGACCACAGAGCACTCTTCTCGCGTCCCTCCGCGCGCGCTCTGCCAGCAGTTGGGCGTGCGCACAATCATGTCGGGGGCCCCATATGCATGCGATTGCACCGCATGCGTTGCCACGTGATGCAGTTACGTGTGGCACGATGGAGTTACGCGCTGCAAATTAGAACTGCCAATAGGGCCTGATATTCCAGCCGCCCGGCTTCCCCTTTAATTCCCGCGGCCATTATAACCTAGGCTCGTCAACCTTTAGATTGATCCCCACAACACAACAAGCACACCCATGATGACACATAGAGATGGGATGTCTAGCGGCGCTCCAATGGAGTTCGGCGAGCACAAAGTGGAGACCCACGCGAGGGAGACGGATCTATCGGTGGTGTACACCATCGACCCAGCCGTGGTGGACAACTACATCAACACCGTTGAGCAGTTGCTTGCTCGAGACAAGTACAAGGTGGTCGGCATCGACCTCCAGTACACCGCCGGCCGTCCCAACATAGATCAGAAGGTTGCCATCGCCCAGTTGTGCGTGCGCCATCATGTCCTCATCTACCACTACTGCATGGCCACAGAGCCTTGCGACTGTTTCACCAGGTTTGTCAGCAGCACCGACTACAAGTTCGCCATGGTGGAAACCACCGACGATGTAAAAGCGCTCAGGGTTACAGGCTTGGCCTGCAAGAAGCTTGTCGAAATCCGTGAGCACTATAGGGTCTGGGGCAGCACGAAGAAGGACACCCTGGTTGAACTCGCCTCGGCCATCATCGACCTATCCTACGAAGAGATGAAGCAGGATGCCAACAGAACACGTCCCGTATCCTGGCACGAGGCCTGGATGTGGCAGCTGGATGAACCTCACCTCAGGTTCGCGGCCAAGAGCGTGTACACATTCTACGAGATGCACAGGCGGATCGTTGACATGAGGAAGTGCCTTGTTATAGAGAGCGAGGAGGCCGGATCGAGCCACAACCAGAGCAAGCGTCACAAGAAGTAGATGATGATCAGATGATCGTTTATCCTAGTTAATCATGTATGTAATAGATAGTTTACTTTGGTGTGTGGAAATATCAAGTGTGTAGTAGCCACCTATGTAATTATGCATGTAATAGTTTACTTTCATGTGTGCAAATGCCATGGTTGTTGTAGCCACCTATGTAAGTGGATGTTTAATTTGGTTATGCAACCATGTCCTTATAAGTGTGTGTGTGTATATATATGTTGTTGTTCTGTATGCAATCTCATCGCAAAACACACACGTCTTATTAGCAGTAATCATCTGTGTTATTATCGGTCTTCGCACACATTTCTGATTACAAACCTGTTTGTCGTGTATCACACACATCTTGTTATATTGAACCATTTCTGTTCTCTTGTCTCAACGCAAACAGTTCATCCGAGTGAACCACATGCAGTATATCGCACACACCTTTATCTGGCTGACCGTTTCTTTTGCGTTGCCTAATCACAAACAGTTCATCCGAGTGAACTGTATGCTGTATATCGCACACACCTTCATCTGGCTTCCCGTTTCTTTTGTTCCTCCTCATCGCAAACAGTTAATTGAACTGAACCATATGCCCTGCATCGCACACACAACTAAAATCTGAACCATGTTTGATGCATCCATCATCGCAAACGTTTCATACCTTTTGTGATGGTTTTTTACACCACCGTTTGCGATTATTGCATCGCACACAGTTTCGTCGAAGGGTCTCTGATCGTAGTGTCGTGTTAGCAGCATCCTGCAGTAGTGAAATTTCTATGGATATTGTGTTTCAAGTTATATTTGAAAAACCTCCTGACAAAAACACATCTATGGAAAATAAGAAGAAAGATGACAATACTTATATCTATGCATTATGCCTAGCTAGGGGTGTTAAATGATAATGCTAGTTGGGAGGCAACCCAATAGTTATCTTTGATTTTCTGTTTATCTTTCTGTTCTTCAATAAATATACAATTATGCCTTTGATTAGAGTGTGTTTTTGTGTTTTAATTAGTATTCGTGCCAAGTAAAACCTTTGGGATGATTTGGCTGATAGTTGATTTGATCTTGTTGGAAAGCAAAAACTTTTGCGCACAGTAGAAGAATTTAAAAAATCACAAAAACTTGCTTTTGCTCTAAATTTTTACACAAGATTGATATACAAATTGTCCACGTTGTCCTAATTTTCAGAATTTTTGGAGTTATAGAAGTATGGTCAATTGTCATATTGCTACAGACTGTTCTGTTTTTGACAGATTCTGTTTTCGTTGCATTGTGTGCTTATTTTGATGAATCTATGGACTATCGGGTGTACAAGCCATGGTAAAATTAGAATACAGAAGGTATAATGCAATAATAAAATATGAATGGGTTTGCAATAGTACTTAAAGTGGTGATTTGCTTTATTATACTAACGGATCTCACGAAAGTTTTTGTTAAGTTTTGTGTGATTGAAGTTTTCAAGTTTAGGGTGAGATTACGATGGATGAATGAATAAGGAGTGAATAGAGCCTCAGCTTGGGGATGCCCATGGCACCCGAAGGTAATATTCAAGGAGTACCAAGCAACTAAGCTTGGGGATGCCTCGGAAGGCATCCCCTCTTTCTTCTAACGACCATCGATAATCTTACTTGGAGCTATATTTTTATTCGTCACATATAATGGGAGCGTCTTGTATTATATGAGTCTTTGCTTGTTTTGCCTTTTAGTTTGTCACAATCATCCTTGCTGGACACAACTATTTGAGAGAGCGATAATGATGCCATGATTTGTTAGAATTGCTCTATGTGCTTCACTTAATTTCTTTGAGCTATGAAGTTGTTCTAGTAATTCACTTACATCTTTTTGAGCACGCTGGTGTTTTTATTTTGAAGAAATATGCTCTCATGGTTCACTTAGATTATTTTGAGAGTTAGTAAAATTTTAAAGAAATGTCATCTCAGTGCTTCACTTATATTATTTCGAGAGATGAAAATTATTTTGAAGAAATATTTGTGCTCTTGTTCTTCACTTAGATTTGTTTAGAGCTTAGTTAGTAGCTATGGTAATATATGAAACTAGTCCCAAAGTGATAGATATTCAATATGGATATAATAAAAACTTTCATGAAGATCATTGGATGAGATATGATGATAGTAATATGTGAGTCATGTTGGTGAGTAATTATGCTCTAGTAATAAATTGGTGTTAAGGTTTGTGATTCCCTATGCAAGCACCAAAGTCAATAGTTATGCAATGAAATTACATCCTACATGTGGCGCATTATTCGGTGTTAGTTATGTTTAATGCTCTTTTATGATCGTTTTCTTTCTTGGTTGGTCACTTCTCAATCTATTTGCGAGCCTCCATTTGTACTAAGTGGGAATACTAGTTGTGCATCCAAATCCTTTAACCAAGTTGTGCCAAATGAGTCCACAGTACATACCTATATGCAGTATATCCATGCCGTTCCAAGTAAATTTCTATGTGCCAACTCTAATTATCAAATAAATTTCCTTTTTGTGTTCCTGTACCGCTCATGAAGTGGCAGGGGGTGGCCAATATTTTCCATGCTAGATATTTTATTCTCAAGATGAGTGTTTATTAACTTGTCATTGCACGAGAGTGTGGCAAGGTTATAGGGATGCCCAGTCCCGAAATGAATTTTTTTATTTATGTTGTCAAATAATAAATTCCTTGGAAAGTGTTGGTATGGAAGGCACCCGTGGATACGGCTAGCCATGGATTGTGAAAGAATGTTGGAAAAGGGAATAAAATTTATTTTTGGTTTGGGAACCGCCTATGATTTATCTAGCATGGAAAGTATTGGGAATTCTCGGTCTTTTCATTGACGAGAAAAGCATGCCTCTCAAAATAATTTTATCTCTCAGTTTAAGCTTTGAGCTCTGGCACCTGTACAAATCTCTGCTTCCCTCTGCGAAGGGCCTATCTATTTACTTTATGCAATTTTTTTATTGAGTCTCCATCTTCTCTTATAAAGCTCCAACTAGGGAAGACTATTATCATACTTGTGCATTGGGCATAGTTAATATTTGAGTGTGTTTCATGAATGGATCAATGATTGAGCATAATGGGATAGCTTTCTTTAGTGTTGATATTTTGAAAGACATGGTTGCTTGTTGATATGCTTGAAAATTGATGCCCTCATGTCAAATATAGATAATTGCTTTGAATCATCTAAAAGTACAAATGTCCATGCTACAAAAGAAAAGATTATGAGATGAACATGTTAGGAAACATTCCACATCAAAAATTCTTTTTTTATCATTTACCTACTCAAGGACGAGCAGGAATTAAGCTTGGGGATGCTGATACGTCTCCAACGTATCTATAGTTTTTGATTGTTCCATGCTGTTATATTATCAATGTTGGATATTTTATATTCATTTTACAACAACTTTATATCATTTTTTGGGACTAACCTATTCACATAGTGTGCTAGTTGCTGTGTTTTGCCTGTTTTTTACTTCGCAGAAAATCAATACCAAACGGAGTCCAAATGCCACGAAACTTTTTGGAGAATATTTTCTACCTAGATGACACCCAGGAGGCCCAAGAGTTGCACCAGAGGAAGCCTGTGGGGCACACTAGGCACCAGGGCGTGCCAGAGGCCCCTGGTGCGGCTTGGTGGGTAGTGGGGCCCACGGGAGTTTCCTCCACCGCCTCGTAGCTCTATAAATACCCAAATATTCCAGAAACCCTAGGGGAGTCGAGAGATCAGAGTTTCCACCACCGCAAGTTCCAGAACCACGAGAACCAATATAGAGCCCTTTTCCGGTACCTTGCCGGAGGGGGAAATGATCACAGAGGGGTTCATCATCCTCATTGCTGCTCCTCCGATTATGCGTGCGTAGTTTACCACAGACCTACGGGTCCGTAGGCAGTAGCTAGATGGATTCTTCTCTCTTTTTGATCTTCAATACAATGTTCTTCTCGATGTTCTTGGAGATCTATTTGATGTAACCCTTTTTCGCGCTGTGTTTGTTGGGATCTGATGAATTGCGAGTTTATGATCTGATCTATATATGAATATTATTGGAGTCTTTGTTGAACTCTTATGTGCATGATTATTATAGCCTTGTATTTCTTCTCCAACACTTTGGTTTGGTTTGGCCAACTAGATTGATTTTTCTTGCAATGAGAAGAGGTGCTTTGTGATGGTTCGATCTTGCGGTGCTCAATCTCAGTGACACAAAGATACATGACACGCATGTATCGTTGCACTTAAGGACAAAAAAATGGGGTCTATTCCTACATGAATAGATCTTGTCTACATCATGTCAGCATTCTTAATGCATTACTCCGTTTTTCCATGAACTTAATACACTAGATGCACGTTGGATAGTTGTCGATGTGTGGAGTAATAGTAGTAGATGCAGGCAGGAGTTGGACTACTAATCTTGGACGTGATGCCTATATACATGATCATTGCCTTGGATACCGTCATAATTATTTGCTCTTTTATCAATTGCTCCACAATAATTTGTTTAAACACCGTATGCTATTTTCTTGAGAGAAGCCTAGTGAAATTTACGCCCCCGGTTCTATTTCCTATCATATTGTTTTAAGGTATATTAATCCAAAAATCCAAAAATATCTGGCTGCACTTTTTCTTTATTTATTTTTATTTTATGTTTCGCTAGATCTATTTATCCAATCTCATACAATTTAATTTATCTCAATACTGAGGAGGGATTGACAACCCCTCTTACGCGTTGGGTTGCAAGTTTTTGTTATTTGTGTGAAGGTACTGCTTACATAGTTTGGGTGGATCCTCCTACTGGATTGATACCTTGGTTTCTTAACTGAGGGAAATACTAACCGTTGCTGTGCTGCATCATCCTCTCCTCTTTGAAGAAATACCAATGCAGTTACAAGCAATCAATGACTAGTACCCTAACTACAGAATATAAACTTGGGAGACAAGTGGGACAACTACACCTAATACATGTACATGTATACATGTAACAAATACAATCATTCTTCAACACCCCCTGCAGTCGAAGCATCGTGTCTGGGGTTGCAAAGACTGGACCGGAACTCCTCAAAGGTGGATGTCGGTGAGCCTTTGGTAATGATGTTGGTGAATTGCTGCATCGTGGGAACATGAAGGACTCGAATCTTCCCAAGAGCAATATGTTCGTGAAAAAAATGAATATCTACCTTAATATTCTTAGTTCGACAATGATGAACCGGGTTGGTGGAGAGGTAGACCGTAGAGACGTTGTCGCAGCAGACCCTGGTGGGTTTGTGAATAGGATGACAGAGCTCGTGAAGGAGTTGTCAAAGCCACGTACACTCAACAACGGTGTTGGCTACACCATGACACTCTGCCTCAGCACTGGATCGCGAGACTGTGGGCTGTCCTTTAGACGACTACAAGATGAGTGATAGTCCAAGGAACACACAATACCATGAGGTAGGGTGACGAGTGTCCGGACAACCAGCCCAGTCAGCATCCGAATAAGCGACAATGTCGGTGGAGGGTGATGCCTGCAAGGCAATACCGAGGTCCATATGACCACGGATGTACCAGACAATCTGGTTCACCAGAGCAATACACAATAGCTACAATTCATCAATGTAATGTAGACATGTATTCCCTATATAGTCATACGTGCTTATAGTAAGAACTTGCATGACATCTTTTCTCCTACCCTCCCGTGGCAGCGGGGTCCATAACGAAACTAAGGGATATTAAGGCCTCCTTTCAATAGAGAACTGGAACAAAGCATTAACACATGGTAAATACATGAACTCCTTGAATTTCAGTCATCCCCGGAGAGTATTCCAAACAATTGTCACTATGGGGTCTGCGGATTAGAACAATAGCAAGTGCATATCACTAGCAGATAGGATCAAGAACTCAAATATATCCATGAAAACATAGAGGGTTCTGGTCTGAAATCATGGCACTCGGGCCCTAGTGACAAGTATTAAGCATAGCAAAGTCATAGTTGTTTCGTAGTTTCCTTTTCTTCTTTATTGAGTCATAGGAACCACCGTACTGTTAAGTGGGGTCCAAGTGAACAAAGTCAGATGACTGAAGTGATGCTCAACCAAATCCTATGTCTTCGAGTGAAGACAATGAGAGTAAATCTTGTCCGGAGTTGGATGAGTCAGCCTTGCTTGTATCCCAAGCCATGCTGCCGCGTGTGTTTGAAATCCGACCGTTGGACACGTGTCGGTTCCTTAGTGACCTTGGGTCATTTCGGACATATCATGTCGGGTTGCCTCCATGCTATAAATAGCCCACCCCCTACACCATAGTTTGGTGGCTACTCAGAGTTAGTGCACGGCTTTTGTCGTTTGAGAGCAACCCACCTCCGAAGCTTTTGAGAGAGAGGTCCTTGCGAGGACAAAGCCCAAAACACCCAGAGCCAAAGAGTGTTACGCATCACTGAAGTCTTTCTTTCCGCGTGATCTGAAGACTTGTTACACTTGAGGACTGTGCATCCTCCAGCCGGTTAGGCGTCGCGTTCTGAGCATCCAAGAGTCATTGTGGATCGCTGGTGAACGAAGTCTGTGAAGGTTTGGAAATCTACCTTGAAAACATATCAGAGTGATTGGGCGAGGACTGGGTGTCCTTAGCTCAAGGGGAATAAGGTGAAGTCACAATCTTCTGAGTTCAATCTCAGCCTCCCTAACCAGGCGTATAGTTGTCATAGCAACTAGAACTGGTCTACCAAATCCTTGTCTTCACCAAGCGACTCGTTCTATTACCTAATTCCTTACATTTCAGTCTGTCTTCATGAAATCATTGCTTGCTTGCTTGATCCGATTGACTTCACCTTGTGAAGACTATTACCAGTTTGGCTTCATGTTGTCTTCCATTCTAATCCATACTACTTTGTCTTCGTGCTTTAACTATATTGCTTACTTGACTATGGCTTGTCTAGTGTAGTTCATCTTCTGATGCATATCACATAGGATCATTTCAACTGTTTGTCTTCAAAGACCTCATGTTTTGAAGACTTTCATAAAAATCCCCTATTCACCCCCTCTAGTTGATAACTAGAACTTTCAATTGGTATCAGAGCGAGGTGCTCCCTTGTTCTGTGTGATTCGGTTTAACCACCTCGAGATTTAGCTATGTCGACTGCAGGGATAATCAAGGTCTCTGCTGCTTGCCCAGTCTTCGATGGCACTGATTACACCTACTGGAAAAATAAGATGCGCATGCATCTTGTAGCCATTGACATTGACCACTAGCATGTCGTCAAAACAGGCGTTCCCAAGGTCGGTGAAGGTGTCACCGCTACTGATGTCAAGAAGTTTGCGCAACTGGACTCAACCGCCAAGAACATCATTTGTGATCATCTGACCAAAGGACAACATGGTCGTGTGAGTGCACTAGAAACTGCAAAGCTAGTCTGGGACTAGCTGTCCAAGGTCAACGAAGGCGTCTCAACTCATAGAGACTCAAGGATTGATGTTCTTCGCAATCTCTTCAACCGCTTCAAGAGGAATGACAATGAAAATGTCCAGCTCACGTTCGATCGCCTCACTGATATCACTAATGAGCTTCACGCTCTTGGCGCCATTGAGATCACCAAGAATGAAATCATGAAGAAGCTTCTAAGATCACTTGACAGCTCATTTGACACCCTGGCCCTGATGATACAAGAACGTCCTGACTTCAGGGATCTCGATCCGTTTGACATACTTGAGAGGCTCAACACACATGGGTTCCAGCTATCTGAGAAGAGGGACATCTATGGCCCTAACTATGGCCGAACCCGTGCTTTGAAGGCAAAGGCCGTTTCCTCTTTTGAAGAAGAATCTAGCTGCAGTTCTGAGGATCCTAAAGACATTGGAAGAGAGCTAGCAATGCTCGTGAAGAAGTTCCAAAAGTTCTCCAAAAAGAATCATTTCGGAGTGTCTTCGAGATCCAGCTCAAGAAATGACGAGGCTTCCTCTCGTGAATACAAGAAGAGAACATGCCACAAATGCAAGAAGCCAGGCCACTACATCTCTGAGTTTCCTCAATGGGACAAGGAATCTAAGAAGAAGAATAAGAGCAAGGAATATGATTCTGACGACAAGAAGAAGAAGAAGAAATCCTCAAAGTCTTCGTCTCACAAGAAGAACTCATCTGGCAAGGCTCGGGCGTTCATTGGTAAGGAGATGGATTCAGAGGAGGAGTCTGCTTCTGAGGAGGCGGAGGTGGAGTCCGAGGAGGAGTCTGATTCAGGCGTGGCAAGCCTGGCTCTAGCTTCGGCGTTTGTCGCCAAGTCCATCTTCAACACTGAAGACAATGATCACGTCACTGACGCTGAAGCCAATGATGAGGACGTCTCTGCTCCGACATACTGCTTCATGGCACGAGGTGCCAAGGTAAACTCACGCGATGCTTACTATCAAACCTCCAGTGAAGATGACTCTGAGTGTGAATCCAAACCCAGCTATAAGACTCTTGCTAAAATTGCAACTGAACAACAAACTGCTATGGAACATATTCAAAAGTTGCTAGACAAAAGCGATGACCTGTTGGATGAGGAAATGAATTGAACTCAGTCCTTAATCGAAGACATTAAAAATCTTTGTGTTAAGTACAAGGAACTTGAAAGTCATCATGAAACACTCTCAGCTTATCATGAGAAGCTTTCCTATGATTATCTTCAAAGGAAGCAAGATATAGAGAAACTGAGAGCATCCCACGAAGATCTTCAAAAGGAGAACGATTCACTTCTCGCTCAACGTATTAGTTCCGCTCAGGAAAGATTTGTGCCACCATGTTTAAAATGTCTTGATCATGATAATGCTATCTTTGTTGCTGGATGTTCTACTACCTCTGATGTTGCAATATCTTCAACTGCTAATGTGGTAACTAACCCCTCCACCGAGGATACCACTACTATTGCTGATGAGAATGCTAGGTTGAAGACTTTGCTTGAAACAGGTATGTACAAAAGCCTTAAAGGGCATCAAACACTGTGTGATGTCCTCGGAAAGAGGGTGTTGGGTTCGAGAGGAAAATAAATGTTGATGGTTCTTACTGGAAGCCTGAGCAGTACCCCAAAACCACATGGATCACTGCAAAGGGCCCATTAGTGGACCCATCCACCTTATCTGGCTTCACTTGTGCTAACCCCATTATCATTGATGAATCCTTTGACTCCAATTATAAGTTGTTTAAGAATCAGAATGGTGAAGTGTTTGCCAGGTTTATTGGTACTAACTGCAGGAACGAGCCATCTTTGAAGAAGATCTCGGTGCCCAAAAGTTGTCTTGAGAAGCTTCCCGTGAATGTCATCATGACACCACCTGGGAAGAAGACAAACCCCAGACCAAAGGCTTCATATGGCCCAAAGGCTTCATATAGACAGAGGACCTCACAAGGTCACCCTAACGCCAATATTTTGCAGGGAAACTATCATCATACTCATGAATATGAGCGTGCACTGGTGCGCGTCGGTCCTAAACAAACGATTTTTTACCCCTTTCCGCGACGGCATTTGGAACCGTCGCCAAGTGAGTGTGGGCGATAGGGGGGTCCTTTCCACACGACCCATAAACCGTCGGGGATATGCCCTCCTGGCACACACGTTCGGCAAAATGAGGTCGTGTGCGACCGACGAGCTCTCAAATACGGAAATACATACAGTAGAGCTAAAAAATACAATTATACGGCGAAATTGTTTCCGGTCGCAAGTACATCCCACACAGTCAGTCCCCGCTAAACGTTTCCGTTCGTATGCATATCCCACATAGTCCCTCCAAGCAAAACGTTTCCGTTCACAGGTACACCACACACAATTTTTCCCGTAAATCGTTTGCGTTATTGAATGTAGCACACACGGTCCGTAGAAGAAACTGTGTGGCAAAGGCTGTCCATGACACACAGTTTTTATGTGGTAAACGTTTACGCAAGGTGGCCTAACGCAAACAGTTTTCAAGAGAAAGTCGTGTGTGATTGTTCATTGATCCAACACGGTTTACTCCTAGAATCTGTGTGTGTTGCCTGAGGTCATCGCCCACGGTATTTTTTCAACAACCGTTTGCAATATCAAAACCCAATTAGCAGGCTAATTCGCCATTAGGAGGCTAATTTCCCTATTATTAATAATCCATTTATTAATCTAATTGACATTCATATTAAGCACACAATATATTTCATTTCCATATTAAGGAAGCAGAATTTCATAATTGAAATACATCGAGCACAACATGATATAGCTTCAAAGACTCAGCTACCCCATTACACAATCGCTGCAGCAGAACAAGTTTCACATGCAACATGTAGAACCTTTCGAAATTAGCATTATAGACGGTATATAGACAGATGCATCTCATCTGGAAAACTGCTGAAGCGGAAGGCGAATATTGAGCCTTAATTCATGTTGAAGGTCTTTTCAACTTTAGGACAGTGCCTGTGGATGATTGACCGTCCGTCCTTCAACCTCTTCAGGAACACTTCAATATTGAACCGTGGGTGTTGTATGAAAACCTTCCTCGCCTCCTGACCATAGAGGTGGTTTGAGAGTTAATCATCAGAGAAATGATTTGGAAAGGCCTGAAAACAAGGATGTGCATAAATATCTTCTCTATATTGGAAATGGGGCAAAGGAATAAAAAAAGGCAAGGTATAATAGTTAGTACCATCTTGTAGTGAACTGATGTCTTCTTCACTGTGCAGACAAAGATCTTGTTGTTTTTTGTCGCTAATTTCTTTATCCTAACAATCTTTCTGAGTTTCTTGATTTGATTGATATTCATGGACAAGTCATTTCCCCATATGCAAAAAGGGTCGAACAGTGTGTCAAAACCTCTGACAGCAGGACCTACATGTGCAGGACCAAATTGTTAAAAACCAAAATATTAGAATGGTTCCTGCAATTGCACAATAATGTGCCATTAGACAACGGACCATGCACGTGCTAACCTCAATTGTAAACCTCAGTGCTTCCCATTGTTTCCCTGCAACACATATAAGGTAGTTAGTCATCAGGTTAAGTAAGGGTTCGCATGCTATCAGTAAAATATGTTGATGAAAAATAAGCACATTGCAGATTCATCAGATTATTTGAAGCCACACGGAAAACCCATTTACTCAAACCAAGCATGATTAAGAACTTGGAAATATAGCACTTTTATATGTTTCTCATGTATTAAGTGCATCCAAATTCGATTTATTCCTCACATGCACAACAATACAAAATTCTACCCACGACAATTGGACATCGCATTGCAGAATTAAACCAAGCAGTTAACTAAACACCACAACAAATGAACCAAACAATAACTGAGCACCACATTGCACAATATAACATTGAACCAAGCAGTTAACTAAACACCACAACAAATGAACCAAACATTAACTGAGCACCACATTGCACAATATAACATACTCCTAATAGAAGATCAGAGAGTTAACCAAACAGTTAACTACAGCCAATTGTAGACATTGTATTTGTTTCTCATGTATTAACTATAGCCAAATTCAATTTATTCCTCACATGGTATACAATAATAGAATGCACCCACAATTTTGTAAAGATAAATTCGATTTATTTCTCACATGGAAGACAATACAAAATTGCAGCTGAAGAATTGAACATCACATTTGCATAATTGAACCAAACAGTTAACTGAAGACGACAACTAATTAACAAAACAGTTAATAAGTGAGCACCACACTGCATGACATATAGAACATATACACTGGAGCAACAGATTGCATGGTGAAATTAGATAGCACAATTTACTAGATTTTGTGAAGGAAAGGCAGGAGCAGCACACGCAACGGGTAAACCGAGCATGCTTAACCGGCGTAGCTAGAAATTGGCAAGGTGATCCTCCAAGATCTGGGGGTCGACACGAATGGCAGCCATCGCGACCTCATCCGCGCGTGCGGCCGCGATTTGCTTCTCCGCTGCCAAATGCTCCTTGAATTCCTGGCTATACTGCGTGCACCATGTCTTAGGCCGACACTTATTTGGTGGAGGTGTCGGTGATTTGGGTGGAAGGTGTCGCGCTCGTGCTGGCGGTCAGGGCATGTGGAATGTGGAAGGAGGAGGAGGATGGGGGTCGGGTGTGGATTACCTGCCTGCACAGAGGAGGCCGAGCAGCATGAAGGAGGGTCGCCGGCGAGGAGGCGGCGACGCTGCAAGCAAGGATTGAAGGTTTCAACTTGGAAAGGAAGGCGGAAAGAGGGTAAATGTGGCTTTTGGTAAGGGGGAGGGGGTGGGGAGGTAGATATTTCCGTGGAAGCCGAAAATTTGGAATCGCTTCAGCCAAAAAACTGGCGCGCAAAGTGTCATCAGATACGGTCCCTTATTCAGAGCTGTGTACGATATGTGGACATCACAAACGATTCAGATAGCTTAACCCATGCGTGATGAGTTTGAACGTCAAAAGTTTTGGTTCGAATTTCCATGGTTACAGTGGTCATCCACATCTTTGCATAATT
Organism: Aegilops longissima; assembly: GCA_021605205.1. Taxonomy (NCBI): domain Eukaryota; kingdom Viridiplantae; phylum Streptophyta; class Magnoliopsida; order Poales; family Poaceae; genus Aegilops; species Aegilops longissima. Next base: position 561,246,589 of record CM038678.1, read on the forward strand.
TGGGTACACAAAGGAGACTACAGCACACCCATACTTCTTAATCGATCAAGTTCAGCAATTAAACAGAGCTAGCTGACCTAAACATTACTCTAACAAATTAAAGACCGGCGCCCTTAATTAAACAAAACATAGAGTACTACTACGGCTGGTGCTCGTCGATCTCCGTCGCCGCCTCCATGTCCAGCTCGCACCCGACGGTCTCCTTGGGAAGCGAATCCATGGCATCCATCGCACCATACTCGACAAGCATCTCGCCATCCGCGTCCGCCATCTCTTTGGAAAAGGCCGCCACGAGCTGGGCGTGGGCGGACGCGATTTGGGCTTGGACGGGCTCCGTCGTCGCAAGGTATGCGGCGGAGGGACGGACGGCTGCTCGAACGCTCTCGGCGATTGCGAGCTCTTCGGCTGTGGGTTGCCGATCGTTGTCGGAGAAGCTTCGTTCGATTTGTGCGGTGACCGCAAGGAGCTGGGCATGGGCGGCCTCGACATGGGCGTGGGCGGCCTCCATCAGGGCTAAGGTCGCCACTGTGGAACGGACAGCTGCTGTGCCGCTCTTGCAAGTTGCCGCCACCTGAGAAGCAACAACGGCCGTTTGGGCTGCCTTTGCCGCCCGGTCACAAATTGCGGCCACGCTCATGCACCTTGTTAGCACGCGCATGGCGGCTGCGGCCGCGCTCTCGCCGGAGTGGGCCACCGAAGTTGTCCTCATGACGCGGGTCCACGTGCCCATCTTTCACCGACGATGGTTGAACAGTGAAATGATATTTGCGGAGCGAGCTAGTGTGCTTGAGACGCCGGCTGTAGACTGTAGCTGACGCACCTTCTCGCGTAAGCCATTGGCGTACTATACACCGACGGTGCTCCAAGATATTTTGTACTACATCTCACACGGTTGCTGATAATAAACCATGTGCGATCTACTTGATTTTTCATCTTGATTTGAATTACATAATGGGGTCACAGCGGCAATGGACAGTGTTTGAATTGCTAGAACTTTTATCTGGAGTGGACATGCAACTATATGTGTGTCGTAAAAGAATTGGAATTATTCAGGGTTCGTTTGAACATTTTATACATTAAATTGGTTTTCTAGCCATTTCAGGTGAACAATTCAAATTTGAACTACATGCACATGCTCCAGTGTATATAAATTGGTTGAAAAATTAAATATGTGTCCTTAGGTGCATGCTTAGGTCCCATGCAAGAAATGGGAATGAATTTCAAACACCAAGGCACCGTTGATTGCCGGCAAAACATTGAGATGCCTGGTTTTTAAATTCTAGTTAATCCAAAACTCGTCTGAAATTCATGAAACTTAGCATGCTATCATGGAGCGGCATCAACATGCCGTGGTACAAATTTTGTCCCATTTGGGGCAGGTTTGGGTATATGCTTCTCACAAACCAGAGCTTCTCACAACAAGCATGATGGTTTTCGGTAGGGAACGTCCCACCTTTGTGGACAAAACGATATCCATTGCCTCTTATTGCTTTCAAATTTTTTTCTCGTGTCAACATAGAACAACAAGAGTGTTGTGTGATTTTATGTGATTTTTCGGGGTTCGTTTGGACATTTTTATGCATTAACTGAGTTTTCAATGCATTTTATGTGCATAATTCAAATTTGAACTACATACACATGATCCAATGCATATAAATTGGTTGAAAAATCAAATATGTGTCCTTGGGTGCATGCTTAGGTCCCATGCAAGAAATGGGAATGAATTTCAAACACTGGGGCACCGTTGATTGCCGGCAAAACATTAAGATGCCTGATTTTTAAATTCTAGTAAATCCAAAACTCGTCCGAAATTAATGAAACTTGGCATGCTATCATGGAGCGGCATCAACATGCCGTGGTACAAATTTTATCCCATTTGGGGTAGGTTTGGGTATATGGCTCGCACAAACCGGAGCTTCTCACAACAAGCATGATGGTTTTCGGTGGGGAACGCCCCACCTTTGTGGACGAAACGATATCCATTGCCTCTTATTGCTTTCAAAGTTTTTCTCGTGTCAACATAGAACAACATGAATGTTGTGTAAATTTTTGTGATTTTTCGGGGTTCGCTGGGACATTTTTATGCATTAACTGAGTTTTCAATGCATTTTATGTGCATAATTGAAATTTGAACTACATGCACATGCTCCAGTGCATATAAATTGGTTGAAAAATCAAATCTGTGTCCTTGGGTGCATGTTTAGGTCCCATGCAAGAAGTGGAATGAATTTCAAACACTGGGGCACCGTTGATTGCCGGCAAAACATTGAGATGCCTTGTTTTTAAATTATAGTAAATCCAAAACTCGTCTGAAATTCATGAAACTTGGCTTGCTATCATGGAGTGGCATCAATATGCCGTGCTACAAATTTTGTCCCATTTGGGGCAGGTTTGGGTATCTGCTTCTCACAAACCGGAGCTTCTCGCAACAAGCATGATAGTTTTTGGTAGGGAACGTCCCGCCTTTGTGGACTAAACGATATCCATTGCCTCTAATTGCTTTCAAAATTTTTTCTCGTGTCAACATAGAACAACAGGAGTGTTGTGTGAATTTTTGTGATTTTTCAGGGTTCGTTTGGACATTTTTATGCATTAACTGAGTTTTCAATGCATTTATGTGCATAATTTAAATTTGAACTACATGCACATGCTCCAGTGCATATAAATTGGTTGAAAAATCAAATATGTGTCCTTGGGTGCATGCTTAGGTCCCATGCAAGAAATGGGAATGAATTTCAAACACCAGGGCATCGTTGATTGCCGGCAAAACATTGAGATGCCTGGTTTTTAAATTCTAGTGAATCCAAAATTCTATTAACCATTCGCGTGACGCCACGTGTCTTGGTTTTAATGTTTGTAGGAGGTGCCGTGCGGACAGCTGCTTGACCTTGACTAAACGGGAGGCGTGCGAGTCTGTCCGGTGCGCAGGCTGACCGAGAGGCATGCAAGCTGTCCTTGAGTGTGCAGGCTCACCGGGAAGCGTGCGAGATGTACGCTGCTCAGGCTCACTGGGAAGCGAGCCCTTTGACTTCCATGGCCGCCCACCTTGATCGCATCCTCTCCATTAGTGGCGCCCAAGCCACAGTTTAATTCGCTTTTTAAATATAAAACACTCATCGCAAATGTTTAGTTAGAACACCCGTATGAAACCGACAGCTTCCGCAGGAAGCCAAGAGAAAATGTGCCGAGCAGGATTTCTGCAGCTCTTGATCGCAAACGTTTTAGATAGAACACCCGTATGCAAAGTGAGAGCAGTGCAGGATTTGTGCATCCCTTCAACGCAAACGGTTGTTTTGGATGACCCGTGTGGAACCACGGACAAACAAAATATGAAGCTAAAAAATCACTAGCAGTATCTAATTTTTGCAACTAAAATCACTAGCAGTATCTAATCTTTGTAACACTGTGATTTGTCAAAATATGAAGCTAAAAATCACTAGCAGTATCTAATTTTTGCAACTAAAATTTAGTAATTAAGCATAGATTTCATTCATAGATTAAGCAGTCGTTCTTCATTTATACAAACAGTTCAACTCGACAGCTGAACCGACCAAACTTTTCCCCAATTGTTGCCAACCACGTACTGAAATAGCTAGTTCAACTATATATACTAGCTAATTTTAAGTACGTTGTACAGTTCCACCACATCTATAGTATGATGAACTGAACAAAATAGCTCCCAAATAATAATACTACTACGGAGGGGCTTTGTACTACTTCCGGCCGCCTCTCCTCTGTCGAGCGCGCTCAGTAAGAGGCGGAGGAGGAGGAGCCTACTGACGAGCTGGGCAACTGCAATGCGGTGCCTGCCGCTAATGCAGCTTCAGCGACGCTCGCCTCGAACGCCCTCTGCCGCTCCAGACGACACCTCTCGAAGCGGTGGTTCTCCTCCTAGATCTCCGGATTCCTCGCCTCTGAGGCAGCGTGTGCCGCTGCCACTGCGGTGGTAAGAATCTTTGCATGCTCGACGAGGCGCTCCTCCTCCTCCCGCAGGAACTCGGTGTAGCGCGCAAGGTCGCTGTCGCACGTGCGGGCATCCACCTCCGCCTCCCACCTTCTGGCGGTGGTGGCGGAGCGGGTGATGACCTCGGCGGTCGACGGTGGGCTGGCGGCCACGGCGGCCAGCGGCGGGGTGGCGGCCACGACCACCACCTACTGCCTTCGGGCCGCGATGGCGGAGCGGGTGATGGCCACAGTGGCCGGCAGTGGGGTGGCGGCCACGACGGCCATCTCCCGCCTTCGGGCCGCGGCGGCGGAGTGGGCGATGGCCCTGGCTTTCGACAGTGGTGTGGCGGCAACGGCGCCCGGCAACAGCTGCCGACGGGCACCGACGGCGGAGCATGTGGTGGGTTTTCTCCGCAAACCCAATAGGGACGCCACGCGCACTACACTACGCCGGGGACTGCGCCGCCACCGCGGTGTAGCCTCCCAGCTAGAGCTGTCCTCTGATGACGACAGAGTGGCTGAGCGACGACGACGGACCGGTGCCATTGGCGAATGTGGGAGAAGCAGACGAGATAAGCTACTGGGATGGAAGGGAAAATGCGACGCAGGACTCACCGACCGTGAGGGTTTTTATAGCAGGCCGGTAAGCATTGGGATTTTGGGGGATTTCACCGAGTCAAGCGGGAATCTTGTGCAGGAACCTGCGAGGTTGCACGGGAACATGCTCACCGACGATTCATTGGCGCCACCATTTGGAAAAAAGAACGCCCCCGTGCGCTGCGCAAGCTTGCGCTGTAAGCCGTCTGTGGCAGCGGGATGACAATACGTGCGAGAGGAGGATGAAAGGCCAAGTACACATATGGTTAACAAAAAAAGTTTGCAATTTAATTACCTACTATACCACCGTCCTTGTTTATAAGTATGATTTAACTAATAAAATAGAATGCATGCCGCCAAATATTATATAGTTGGATTTGTATTTGAACATAGTTTCCAATTATATAATTTTTAAAACATGCATTAACATTTTGTTGGTTAAATTTGAGGGCAAAGTATGGCACGGAATATAAAGGAGACTATAGACTAGACGGAGGTGGTACCACACGGCCGCTCTCTACACAGCGATATAACTGTCGGCTGGCTTGTAGGCGACCATTTGCTGCGTGTTCAACTGCTCCATGTGTGTGGTTGCTTGCGGTTCAGGCGGCCGCGGCGCGCTCTGCTCGCGTCCCGCGGCGCGCGCTCTGCTCTCGCGTCCCTCTGGGTGCTCTGCCCTCATCCCTCCACGCACGCTGCCAGTGTTTTGTGCCTGCGCACGATCACGCACGTTCGTGTGCAAGCGGTTGCACCGGGCGAGGCACGACGATGCAGTTACCCGCTGCAAAAACTGCCATGTGGGCGGGTCGAGAATCCACGCCGACTGGACCCCTTTTATTCCTGTGGCCATTTACCTTCATCTCTTGTCTCACACGTCACAATAAGCACACCCATGAGGACACATACAGAGAGAACATCCAGCGGTTCCAATGGCGCTCCCCGTGGCTCCAATGGCGCTCCCAGCGGCCGACGACGACAACGGCGGGCAGTTCACCACGCATCACGTAGTGGACACCCACGTGAGGGGGAAGGCCCTCTCGGTGGTGTACACGAACAATCCGGTCTCGGTGGAGAGCTCAATCCAATCTATGGAGCAGTTCCTTGTCGAGGACACGTACCGAGTGGTCGTCTTCGACCTCGAGTACACCATCGGTCGTGCCGGGCACGATCAGAAGGTTGCCGTCGCCCAGTTGTCCGTGCGACATGATGTCTCATCTACAACTTCCACCTTGCCACAAGGCCTTGCGAGCGTTTCTCCAGGTTTATCATGAGTTCCGACTACAGTTTCGCTACGGTGGACACCACCAACGATCTAAAAGCTCTCAAGGTTTCGGACTTGAAATGCCCAAGTCTTGTCAACATCTAGCACCACTACAAGGTCTGGGGCACCGACAAAAGCAAACTGAATTCCCTGGTTGACCTCGCCTCGGCTATGATCGACCCCTACTACGCGAAGATGAAGCAAGAGAGCAATAAGGACAAGAACGCCTGGCACAGTGATGTACAGGCGAATCGTTGACATGAGGAACTGTCTTCTTCCTGACCCAGACGAGGGATCGAGCCACATAGCAGTGGCGGGAGCGTCACAAGAAGTAGATGACTAGACGACCGTTTCTCCTACTTTGGAATGCATGCAATTGTTTATTGAGGAGTGTGCGAATGATCTGTATAGTCACTTATGTAATTGGATGTTTATTTCAGTTATATATATATACATGCTATTCTACTGTTGTCAGAGCAACTCACACGGCTTATTAGCAGTAATCGTCTTTATTATTATTGGTCTTCGTACACATTTCAGATTACGGACCTGTTTGGCGCGTATCACACACATCTTGTTCAGTTGAACCGTTTCCATTGTGTTGCCTAATCACACACAGTTCATCCCAGTGAACCATATGCTGTATATCGCACACGCCTTCATCTGGCTGCCTGCTTATTTTGTGCCTCCTCATCACAAACAGTTCATTGAGCTGAACCGTATGCCCTGCATCGCACACACAACTAAATTCTGAACCGTGTTTGATGCATCTGCCATCGAAAACGTTTTGCACCTTTTTCGACGGGTTTTTTACACAATCGTTTGCAATTATGGCATCGCACATAGTTTCGTCGAAGGGTCTCTGATCGTAGTGTCGCGTTTGGACCATACTGCAGTGGTGGTGTTTCTTCTAACCGCTACGTTCATAAATCAAAGAACTTTTCTGCATATTCATATGAGTATTATTCACCTCCTGCAAAACTATTCGCTAGGGCTCCAAAGCCAAAGTTCTCAGATGTTGCACTTAGACTCATTGCTTCTAAGCCACCCCTGAAGATGTGGGTGGTTAAGAAGAATTAAATTTCTCTTGCAGGGAAAGGTCTCCAGCCGGATATCAAGGACTTCTGATGCTAATGCTGGGGACCTAAAACATCTTGTGGGACGCAAGATAAAATGCCACAATGGTCTTACCATTTATTTCGTCCTAGAGTTTCTTGACGAGCATCCTATCTTACCAAACAAGAATCTTAACTTTGATAATATGCTTGTCGCTATGTGTTTGTGTTTCACAATACTCTTGGTGAAGCCTATCCCGCTAACTCCACTATGGGGTATGAGTCCGAGGGCTACTGAGTGGATAATGGACAGTGGACGCACTAACCACATGACTGGTGATCGAAGTCTTCTTATGGATTCTACACTACGTCCGTCTACTAAAAGTCATATCACTTTCGCTGACACTGGTAAAAGCAAGGTATTGGGCCTAGGGAGAGTTGCAATCTCAAAGGATCAGCACATGGATAAAGTGATGCTTGTTGAATCCCATGGATTCAACTTAATGTCTGTCTCAATGCTTTGTGATCTGAACATGATTGTGATATTTGGAAAATATCTTTGCCATGTGCTTATGGAATCTGACAAATCTCTTGTCTTCAAAGGGTATCTAAGAGACGATCTGTATATGGTAGATTTCTCCGCAGGACCACAGCTTGTCGTATGTCTTCTAGCAAAAGCTTCAGAGTGTTGGCTCTGGCATCGGACGCTAGGATATGCGGGCATGAGGAACTTGCACACTCTCGTTAAGAAGAAGCATATCATTGGCATCGAGGGCGTCAAGTTCAAGAAGGATCATCTATGTGGTGCTTGTGAAGCCGGGAAGATGACTAGGGCCAAGCATCCCTCGAAGACAATCATGACTACATCACGCTCCTTCTAGCTGCTACACATGGACTTATTTGTCCCTACTCACTATTCAACCCTTACTACCACTGCACATCTGTCGGCGTCCTGGGAACGGGGGTCCCCAGACTTGCCTGCCTGTGGTCACAGCATGGCTCCACCAGCGGCCCTGTACGACCCATCTTCACCAGCAAACACTCAAGACCCTCTTGAGGGGCCAAGCCTCGTGAGGCGGACGATGCAAGACCTCCTCGGGGGCGGCCTCACCAGGCTGGCTCACGAGGGACAAAGAGATCAAGGCGAGGGGCACCTCGCGAGGTTCCTGTGACGTAAGCCATGACGACCCTGGGGCCGAAAAGGCGACAGCAAGGCCAAGCAGTGTCCTCATTTCCTCTTTGGTGCTAAAGAGGCAAGCGCAGGCGAGGAGTCCTGAGGCATCAGGCAAAGGTTTCCATAACAGTGCAATGAGACCAAGACCAGCAGGACGGCAGGCCGGAGGTCACCGTGGAGCCCAAGACGGCGTCACCGCCAGAGCCTTTGGCAGGCGAAGACCACCTTTAGTCGGGATAACTTATAGTAGCTGTCCCCCTTCAAATTGGCCGTTGTGGGATCCCTTCCCGCCTAACATTTGGGAAGAGGACCAGGGCCTCTATAAATAGGGCTAGGCACCACAGCCCTACGGAGGACGGATCATTCAGATCACACCCAACCACACAAGCTCACCGAGCACAAGAGCACCTCTCCTCAGAGGCTTTTCTTCCCTTGTAACTGTTCATCCTCAGCCTGAGAGGCAATCCACCACACCACACTGGAGTAGAGTATTACACCACATTGGTGGCCCGAACCAGTATAAATCGTGTGTCTCTTGTTCTATGAGTTCGACGCGCTGAGCTTTGAGATCGTGGTGAGGGCGTGAGCTAGGGGGGGGGGAGAGATCTTCGTGCGCACCCCAGTGTTCAAACCTCGAGGGTTTTGCCGGGGCACGAAATCTAACATTTGGCGTGCCAGGTAGGGGTGCGCCGAAGCCTCTCTTCTATCAACAGACCGCCAACACTTTGCAGCGTTGATGTCCGGCGACCCGAGAGCCGACGCCGACCACTGGGCAGCATGGCCAGCCCGGGTGGCGTCGTCCGCCCAAGAAGACCTCAACCCCGCGCTCCACGCGGCACGCGCACTGCCAAACGCTGCAGGGCACGGGCGGCGCGGTCCGACGCCGTCCACCCTTACTCCGCGGCGCGCGTGGGCCGCCGCAAGGGCCTCAAGCTACGCTGTGGTGATGGCGCCGCACACCCGACGGGAACAAGCAAACATGAGGGCTGCACTCATAGTGGCGTGGGAGCTGCTACGATGGTGACTGATGGAGAGCGGCCGAGATGAGTTGCTGGAGCACGGCGCCGAGCTGTTGGACGCCGCAGCCAGGGGTACGTCGCCTTTCAGCTCCTTGCATACGCCTCAGGCTGCGGTAGGATCGCACGGTGGGCCTTGTCGTGCCCGCATGCTCCCGGGCGCACTAGGAGGTTTCGTCGGCATCGACGCGACCAACGGCGCCGGACACCCAACCACACCTGTGCCTCCCCCAATGGGCGCAGGCGTGAGCATTGCCACCCACGGTCCCGGCAGGATGCCGCCCTACCATCCTGAAAGCAGCACGCCGGGTCGAGCGGCGTGGAGCGCGGGGCACTTCAGCGAGGTTTCCAGGGCGACGGCTCTGGAGGCCTATGTGCCCCGCATGATGGACCAGGAGTACATGTCGGAAGATGTCCCCGGCATGTTCCTCAAGCCATGGTGGCAAGAGGAGACCCTGGAAGTTGAGGCCTTCCAGGAGCCACCCGGGGGCCCCGCCGACCACACAGGCGACAATAGCTATAGGGTACCACTAATCTCTCAAGAGCAGGCTTACGCTAACCATGGGTCGCAAGTGAATCAGGTCACAGCGGTGGACGACGGCCCCAGCATGGCAGTCCCGCTTCCACCAGGGAAAGCGCGCTGGGGGCTGCGTGGGAGGAGTCAGGAGCAACGCCCCTCCCCGCATCGCTGGAGCAAGGCGCGTTGAGGACGACTCGCCGGAAGGCGCCGCAAGCCTTCCCCGGCAGAGACCTGTGGTCGCCGAGGGCGCCGCTTAGCGCCCCTTTGCCCCCTTGGCATCGCCCCGGTTTTCGACGCCTAACGGTGGTCGAGGGTGGCGCAAGGCGGGGCCCTCGTCTGGCGATATGAAGCAAGGCTCACGCCTGTGAAGGTCTCCGCTCATGACACTCTCACGTAATAATAAGTGGGGATGTACACGCCCTGGAGCCTCCGGAGTGCCGCCCTCGGGCCTCGGGGGATCCTGCCCACGTCCTAGTGGAAGCACGATGCTCCACGCTGGCCGTCGACACTGTCCCCCAATGACTATGCTCACGGCCTGTGAAAGCACTTAGCTCCGCGCTGGTGAGAAGACTCGAAGACAAGAAGACTAGCTAGGTGCCGGACGCGACTATTTGCTTCTGGCTTCCCTTTCTTTTTTGAAGCTTGAATTTGCAGCCTTTCGATCTCAGATTTAAAGTTGCGTTTTGATTTTGTGGGGGGCATCCTTTCTCGGTCGTATCAACTTCATGAGTTTCTGGATTAGAACTTTGTTTTGAGATTTTGCGTCTGTTGTTTTTCCTCCCCTCTGAGCGCCTCACGAGAGGGCGTTGGTAGCAGCATACGCGCACCATGCGCGCGTCCCACCCTCACTGGCGCTCACCCTGGCACCCACTTCATCTCCCGAACCTCTCCCAGAAAGACTGTTGGCGCCGCCGCCGACGTTATCTTCGCTGTCATCAACCACAGCGCCCTCGTCTGCCGCGACCACCATCGCGTCGTCGTCAGAAGCAAAGGCCCTAACCAGGGCGTCCACCTTATTGTCCACCCAGCGTGCTAGGTTGCCCCGCATGGCCTCAGGCACTGGGGCAATGGCAGCGTCAAAGTAAAAATCAGGATAGGTGTTCAGGAGATGGCTGAAGACACAGGAGAACACGCGCCCGAGAAGGTCTCGGCTCTTTTCGTCCACAAGCTCGCGAGCCCTCTCAGCACGGTTCTCCAGGCGCGTCACAACATCGGTGAAGAAACGGAGATGGCTGGCATAATCCTCGGCATGGGGACGAGGGGCGTGCTCATCGCAGATAGTACCAAGCGCCTGGTTGGACTTCGTCCCGAGGTCCCGAAGCATGGGAGCGTGCTCGCGCAGTAGCGTCTGCCGGCGAAGCGCCACCTCGCAGCTCTGCTGCACGAAGGACTCGGCGCTGGTGACCTGCTTCTGAAGAGAAAGCAGCTCGGCATGAGCAGAGGCCAGCTCAGCCTGCACTGGGATCAGGGCGGCTGCGGAGGCTTTGTCGCGCTGTTCCGCCTCACCCAGCCCTGACCTGAGGGCAGCGGTCCTGCCCACATATTCGGCTTCCACAAGCTTCAGCTTCAGGTTGTACCTGCCAACAAGGACTGCGCGAGCCTCGGCCACCTGGCGGTCAACCTCCTCCTGGGCCTTAGCCTCGCACGCAGCGATGGCGTCCTCCACTTGAACGACCTGCGATCCCTCGTCTCCAACCGCTCGAGCTCGAGGCTGCGCTCCGTGGCCTCCAGCAGCAGTGCTTCTTCGCACCTCAAGACCTCGTCCTCGTCGGATGGTGCGCCCTTCATCGACACTAAGGCGGCTTTGCACGCCCCACCTGCTACTCCAAGGAGGCGTTCAAGGCCAGGAGCTCCCGTCTGCGCTCCTCGGCGATCACACGGCGATAGTCTGCCTCCCTGGCCTCCTCCAAGGCTCGGGCGCTGGCATCGCGCGAGGTTGCGTGGATGCCTCGGCCCAGATTAGCGCGCCACGCGAAGGCGCCCAAGGTTGATAGCCACATTCAGTTGATGCCGCTCCTCCACCAGCCGAAGACCCTCGTCCTCAAGGCGCGTGTCAACATCCATGAGTTCTTCGCCGAGCCGGCTCATCGCGCCCATTCCCTCCTGAAAGAGCTCGTGGCGGATGGCGCTCCGCTCGTGCGCAACCATAAGCGCGCAACCGGGGCCGTCCCCCATGGCAGGGGTTTCCGACAGGATCCGAAGCGGCTCAACCCCTTTCAGTAGGGGGCTGGGGGCTGGCGCCTCCCGGGCCACCGATCGGGCTTCGGCAGGGGCCCAGATGAGTTGCAGCTCGTTGCTCGAAGAAGAAGCCAGGATGGAAGCCATCCAGCCGCCGTCCTTAACCAAAGGAGGAGCTCTCGGCACACTTGCCACACCCCATGCGAGGCCACGAAGGAGAGAGGGCAAAATCGCAGGCTCGAGGTGCCAGGCTAGCGTGTTTGCCTCTCCGGCCAACCCCGCGCCGAGGGCGGCATGCTGGCTTGGGGCGCTCAAGGCCAGCGGGGGATTCGAGGCAGGAGAAGATTGCTTCCACGGAGACTCCGTGACCTTAGCAGAAGGGGCCCTGAGGAGCCACTGTCAGGAGGGGAAGCGGCACTCGAGAAATTACAAAGATAAGGTACTCACTCGTCTATGGCGATATACTTCCTCTGCTTCAACGGTCGGAAGGCATCACTGCTGTAGCTTGGAGACCATTTCCTCTTACGGAGCGCATCGAAGTCCACGCGGAGCCGACCGAAGCGTTGGGCGTGGCAACCAGTGTAGGGCGTGGCTGGTGAGGCGCCCGAGGAGACGACCTCGGGAGTGCTGGGCCGAGGGGAGCCCTCGGGCTCAGCCTCATGATGACCTGCTGAAACCTCGGGGGCTTCGGCCTCAGAGCAGCGGATTGCGTCGCCCCTTCAGCTGTCGCCCCAGGGCACGAGTCACGGGCTCCCGGGGATGGCACCTCGGGAGCCTTAAGCGGTGTCGGCGCCTCAGCAGCCGCGCCTCCGGCCTCCAGTGGTGCTTGCCCCCTGCATCCACTCTTAGGGTAAGTTCGGCGCTGGCGGCAGGGAGGGGGACCATGGAGACAGGGTTCTTGCGGGGCCCTTCAAGTCCGACTGGACGCAGGCCCCATTCATCGAAGAAGGGCATCTGCCCCGTGAACTCCACCCTGTTTGAGCAACAGTACAAGAGACAGCCCTCCTGTGGCATATCGGATGGCGAGGGGTCGCCCGTCAGGACCTCGAGCACCGTTCTTTGTGCCATGGACGAAATCCCCGACTCCTGAAGCCTCCTGCGATCCTGGCCGTCGGACAGGGCCCACATCGGCCGGGAATGGCCCTGTAGTGGGCTGACGCAGCGTCGGAGGAACTCCTTCATCACCATGGGCGCAGTCATGCCGAGATCTTTCAGCCTCTTCAACTGGAGCCAGACGAAGGCAAGGCGAAGGTCCGTGAGCTTCTCGTGGCCCCAGCCGCTGCTGGGAATGGCGGGCGTCAAAGGGGGCTAAAGCAAAGGGCTGAGCACACCGACGCCCACAGACACCCATCGTGTCCAAAACTCGCTCGTGGACGGTAGAAGCTCAAAATCAATCCCCGAGCCAGCCGTCGCAACCACGGCCTGGAAGCTCAGGCATCCCGAGCACTGCCGAGGGCAAGTCAGGTGCAGCGAGAAGAAATGGCGCAATAGGGCCACGGAAGGGGGAATGAGCACCATGGCCTCGCAGATGAAAGCAAAAAGGGCAAGAAGGGAGACTGATTGGGGATCCAGGTGCAACATATGGACCTGATAGTGGGAGAGTACGACGTTGAAGAAGGCGGAGAGGGGAGGAACCAGGCCAGCCCACAGGGCGTCGATGAAGAATTGGTCCTCAGTGGCTGCCCTATCGACGGAGGCGCGGGATGCGGGCCAGGCCGCCGCCCTCCCCCATTCGTTGAAGTCAGTGGAGCGCGCAGGGCGCACCTTGTCCATGGCTTCCTTGTTGAGCACCAACGACTGGCCCACGGCGGGTTCAACGGCCGGGGGTGGCCCGGCTGAGGACTGAGACTTCTTCTTTCCCTTTTCCATTCGCCGGGGCACCATGGCAACAAGGAGGGCCGAGGTCAGGCAGATTGGAAGAGGAGGTTATTGTTTCAGAAGGGCAGGAGAGTTGGAGGAGCGTGTCACCAGCAATGGGGGGATAACTGTGTAAGTCACAGTGGCCACCTAGCCAGGCGGATATCGAGGCGGCGTGGGGAATCGGGCCTGCCCACATCCAATCAATCGCCACGCTTCAAGCGAGGCCGCAGGCTGTTCGGGCCTGAGGGAGTCCTGGATTAGGGGGTATCCGAACAGCCGGACTATATCTTTTGGCCGGACTGTTGGACTACGAAGATACAAGATTGAAGACTTCGTCCCGTGTCCGGATGGGACTCTCCTTGGCGTGGAAGGCAAGCTTGGCGATACGGATATGTAGATCTCCTCCCATTGTAACCGACTCTATGTAACCCTAGCCCCCTCCGATGTCTATATAAACCAGAGGGTTTTGTCCTTAGGACCAACCAACAATCATACCATAGGCTAGCTTCTAGGGTTTAGCCTCTATGATCTCATGGTAGATCAACTCTTGTAATACTCATATCATCAAGATCAATCAAGCAGGAAGTAGGGTATTACCTCCATCGAGAGGGCCCGAACCTGGGTAAACATTGTGTCCCCCACCTCCTGTTACCATCCGCCTTAGACGCACAGTTAGGGACCCCCTACCCGAGATCCGCCGGTTTTGACACCGACATTGGTGCTTTCATTGAGAGTTCGACTGTGCCATCACCGTAAGGCTTGATGGCTCCTTCGATCATCAATAGCGATGCGGTCCGGGATGAGGTCTTCCTCCCCGGACAGATCTTCGTATTCGGCGGCTTCGCACTGCGGGTCAACTCGCTTGGCCATCTGGAGCAGATCGAGAGCTACGCCGCTGGCCATCAGGTTAGGTTCAGAAACTTGAATTACATTGCCGACATCCACGGAGAGTTGTTCTTCGACGGATTCGAGCCCATGCCAGGTGTGCCACACAATAATGACGAGCACGATATAGCTCTGCCGTCGGACAGTGTTCGGGAGATCACACCGGCAACTACTCCGGCCTTCAATCCGGAGCAAATTGCTCCATCCGAGGACGGGCGGATAGACCCCGCCTTGGAGGCTGCACTCTCAGTGGCGATAGATCCGGATACTGACCTTACCCCTCACGAGAGCCATGATGCCGAACCACTGGATTCATCTCCGGTCACGGACTCCGAACCGCCTGTGCCCATGCCTATTGAATCCGATTAGGCGCCGATCATGTAGTTCACCTCCGCGGATATCTTTCAGCACTCGCCCTTCGGCGATGTGCTAAACTCGTTAAAGTCTCCTTCCTTGTCAGGAGAGCCTTGGCCGAACTATGTCCGGCTAGGATGGGATGCGGACGAAGAAGAAATTCGTTCCCCACCCACCATCCCTTAGTAGCCACTGTCGACGATTTAACCGACATGCTCGACTTCAACTCCGAAGACATCAATGGCATGGACGACGATGCAGAGACGACTGGAACCATCGCCTATGTATACCGGACTGCCACCTCATCATATGATATTTACATGGTGGATACACCCAAAGAAGGCAATGGCGACAAGACAGCGGAGGGTGACACCTCCAAGAAGCAACCCAAGCGCCAACGTCAGCGGCGCCGCTCTAAGTCTCCCCACGGAAAAAGCGGTGATACCGGCACATGAGATAATAATACTCTGGACTGTGCCGAAGATAACAACAATCCCCTCCAGCAAGATTTAGAACCGGAGGATGAACAAGCCAGCCCTCCTGAGCGAGCGGCAGAGGGAGAAGCGGAGGATGACAATTACATGCCTCTCTCCGAAGACGAGGTGAGCCTCGGCGATGCAGAATTTCTCGTGCCTGAGGATCCGTCGAGCAAGAGCGCTTTAAGCACCGGCTTATAGACACAACAAATAGCCTGAAGAAAAGGCAACAACAGCTTCGAGCTGATCAAGATTTGCTAGCAGACAGGTGGACTGAAGTCCTTGCGGCTGAGGAATATGAACTCGAACGCCCTTCCAAGGGTTACCCAAAGCGCAGGTTGCTACCCCGACTTGAGGAGGAAGCATTGAAACCTACATCACCAGCGTATGATACGGCTGATCGGCCACCTCGTGGCTGAAATTGAGAGGCATTTCAGCCAGAAGCTTAGCCCGCACCCTGCCGCCATTCGAACAAATATACCAAGGCACGGGGAAACACGCGAGACCTGCGAGATGAATTGGAAGACAGGGCAAAACACGCAAGATCGATCTACGGATCACGAGGGCGCGCCCCTACGCGGGACGATGACACCACGCCGGATACAAGAAAAGTAAATCCGTTGGGCGAACACGCAGTAAGACTCATATGAGCTGCGCCACGACATAGCCCAACATGTAGGCGCCAGACACCCCTATGCTTCACTGATGAAGTAATGGATCATGAATTTTGAGGATTTTAAACCCAGAATATCGAATCATATGATGGTACAACAGATCCCGGTATGGATCGAGGACTTCTCCTCCAGATCCACATGGCCCAAGGTGATGATCTACATGCCATCAAGTACCTCCCACTAAAACTCAAAGGACCAGCTCTGCATTGGCTGAATAGCTTGACAGCAGACTCATATTGTTGGGAGGATTTGGAAGATGCATTCCTCGACAACTTCTAGGGCACTTATGTGCACCACCGGATGCCGATGACTTGAGCCACATAACTCAAAGAAATGGGAATCGCCAGCAATTCGGACATGGTTCCTATCCAAGAAAAATCAAATTGTCGATCGTCCGGATGCGAGGCCTTAGCGGCATTTAAGCATAACATCTCGTGACGAGTGGCTCGCCCGCACCTCGCCAGAAAAGCCAAGTCTATGGCAGCCCTCACGACACTCATGACCCGCTATGCGGAGAGGATAGCTGGCTGGCTCGCAGCAACAACATATCAAGGAACCTTGAACTTCAGATACCAAGGACAAGAACGGCACCACGCCGCAGAAGAACCACAAGCGCCGCAACAACGGGCGATAACACCGAGGATACGGTAGTCAATGCCGGATTCAGAGGCTCTAAATCCAACACCGAAAAAGCCATTCAAAAGAAGCACTCCGGCCCGCCCTATTTGGACCGATACTCGATCGCAGTGTCAAATACACGGCACTTCGAGCAGCTTGCCAATCACACCAACAGAGAATGCTGGGTGTTCAAGCAGGCCGGCAAGTTAAATGCCGAAAACAAGGACCAGGGGCTGCACAGTGACGACGAGGAGGAGCCCCGGCCACCGAACACGGGAGGACAGAAGAGGTTCCCCCACAAGTGAGGACGGTGAACATGATATACGCAACCCACATCCCCAAGAGGGAACGAAAGCGCGCACTAAGGGACGTCTATGCGATGGAGCCCGTCGCCCCAAAGTTCAACCCATAGTCCTCTTGTCCGATCACCTTCAATCGCAGGGACCACCCCACTAGTATTCGTCATGGCGGATCTGCCGCATTGGTCTTAGACCACATCATTGACAGATTTCACCTCACTCGAGTCCTTATGGACGGCGACAGCCGCCTGAGCCTGCTCTACCAGGATATAATATACAAAATGGGTATAGACCTCTCAAGGATCAAACCCACAAAAACAACCTTTAAAGGTGTCATCCAAGGCGTAGAGGCCCATTGCACGGGCTCAATCACACTGGAAGTGGTCTTCGGATCTCCGGACAACTTCTGAAGCTAGGAGTTAATCTTTGATATCGTCCCATTCCACATTGGCTATCACGCACTGCTCGGGCGAACCGCATTTGCATCAATGCGGTACCGCACTACGCATACCTCAAGCTCAAGATGCCAGGACCTCGGGGGGTCATCACAGTCAATGGAAACACAGAGCGCTCGCTCCGCACGGAAGAGCACACTACAGCCCACGCAGCAGAAGCACAAAGCAGCCTCCTAAGGCAATCCACCAATTCGGCGATAAAGCCCCCGGACACCGTCAAGTTAGTCCGGAATAACCTGCAACAGGATCGTCTGGCACGTTCAGAGCTCGCCTAGCAATTCGGCCCCCGCCCTAGTCCTAGTTAAACGGCGAAATCCGTGACACGCATACATAATTACGCATTGAAAATACCATGGGCACAAAGGGGGCACGATCATGAGACGCCCCACAAAGGCGGCTCAACCGCACTAGGGGCTTACCGCTTTATCATTCTCTCTCTCTTCGTGGCCTTACTCTCTGGAAGCCCTATCCGGAAGTGCGATTGCCGGACGCATAATACAACAACCAAGGAGGCAGGAAGCTACGTCGTACAATGGAATCCCCAGGTGGTCTCTGATAATGAGCGGAATATCCGCTTTAAATACCAGTCCGCAGCTTGCCTTGGATAGGACGTGTTAAATAATCCTATTTTATTCTGCTTATTACACTACTTGTATCAGTACGTGTCAACGTATTCTTTGGATAACTATGCATAGCACTTGTCTATTATTGCAGTATCTATTATTTTGTTTATATGTTTATTTACGACAATCAGCACCCGTACATTCTGTTACGGTCAACACGCCAGTGGCTTTCGTATACCCCTAATATGGCATGAGAAGTCCGGACACTTTCGACAGTGCGGCATCCCGAACTTATAACATTATATGCATCAGCTCTGAATCATGTCTTGGGTCAATAGTTGGGTTTGCCCCGCTCCCATGTTTTGGTACCTTACGTTCCGCTATATCAGCTAAGGTAGCACTGAGAGAACTACTGCGATTGTGTCCCGGTGAGGGAGTCCTGGATTAGGGGGTATCCGGACAGCCGGACTATATACATCGTCCGGACTATTGAAGCATGAAGATACAAGACTCAAGACTCCGTCCCGCGTCCGGATGGGACTCTCCTTTGCGTGGAAGACAAGCTTGGCGATCCGGATATTGTATTTCCTTCCTTGTAGCCGACTCCATGTAAACCCTAGCCCTCTCCGATGTCTATACAAACTGGAGAGGTTGGTCCTTAGAAGGCCGATCACAATTACAATCATACCATCATAGGCTAGCTCTTAGGGTTTAGCCTCGATCTCGTGGTAGATCTACTCTTGTACATCTCATATCGTCAATATTAATCAAGCAGGAAGTAGGATTTTACCTCCATCGAGAGGGCCCCAACTCGGTAAACATTGTGTCCCTTGCTTCCTCGTTACCATCAGCCTAGACGCATGCATCGGGACCCCTACCCGAGATCCGCCGGTTTTGACAACCGACATTGGTGCTTTCATTGAGAGTTCTCTCTGTCGAGCTGCAAGGCTCGATGGCTCGCCTCGCTGTCAAGGACAACATTACCTCTGCGGGAGCACTGACTGTAGGCCACACTCTCCGACTTGGCGGCTTCATCATGGCTACCCCATCGGCGGTTGCGCCGACGATGGCCTCTCGGGTCATCACGCATAACCTTCGCGTCAATTCAGAACTCGCCGAACAGATGGATCCGATAGAGCTCTCATCCCTTAATGAGCTCTTGGATCACATCGCCGCTTTGGGAGTCGCTACGGACTATGACCGGATTGGGCTTAAACTCGACCAAAGGGACATTAAATCCCCGCCGGCCACCCATGAGATAGCGGTAGTGGAGGAACCACTGTCGGATTTCGGGTTCCGGCAGACCCTTAAGGTTCGAACTCTGTGGTGCGCGCGGAGATCCAACCCTCCACCGTCTCGTACCTCGCCGAATCGCAGGGACCTAAACTACTAAGAAGAACAGCATGAGAGACACGAGATTTATACTAGTTCGGGCCACTGTTGTGGTGTAATACCCTACTCTAGTTTGTGGTGTGGTGGATTGCCTCTTGGGCTGATGAGGAACAGTACAGGGAAGAACAGCCTCGCGAGGGTCTGTTCTAGGTGGGTGTGATGAACTGCTAGGTGGTGTCCCGTCGCTCTAGCTTGAGGATCGGGTCTCTATCTCTATCCGATCTAGATGCCGATCGTACTCCTACTCTGAGTGTGGCCACTCCTATTTATAGGCGAAGGCCCTGGGCCTCTTCCCAAATATTGAGCGGGAAGGGCGCCAACAATTGGCCATTTTGAAGGGGAACAACGGGTACACTTATCCTGACTAAAGTTGGTCCTCGCCTGCCAAAGGCTCGTGATGACGCTCGCTTGGGCTCCACGATGATTCTTCCAGCCGCTAGCTGGTCTTGGTCTTGTTGCATCAAACGGGTGCCTTTGCTTGATGCTCTTGCTTGGCGCTTGCTCCCTTTGCACCAAAGGGGAAAGGAGGACGCCAGGCTTGGCCTGGCGCCTCGACCGGGCGCCCTTGGTCGCCATGGCTTATGCCATGGGCACCTCACGAGGTACCCTGCTTGAAATCTTAGCCTCCTCATGAGCCAGCCTCGACGAGGCCAGGCTCGAGGAAGCTCCCCTGGTCGCCCCGCCTCATGAGGCTTGGCCTCGCGAGGGTCTTGAGCTTGTGTTGATGAAGATGGGCTGTCCTGGGCCTCCTTGAGCCACGCCGCAGGCCGCAGTGTGCAAGTCTGGGGACCCTGCTCCTGCAACACCGACAACCACACGCTGGATTACCCTCAATTTCGAGGATGAATTATGTCCGATCACCGAGCCCCCGAGCCGGACACCCGCCTAAGGGAATACATGACCCGATCCGGATTTAGAATCGGGCATTGGGCCGTAGAAATTGGGCAGCACCGGATCCCGAGCTATCGGGCTCGAAGCTCCCATGCCCGTGGGCGCTTAGAGCGGATCAATCCGGATTCAGCTATTCCCACCCACACGCACTTAAACCGCTCTCCCATATCGTGCAAGAGCCCTGTGGAGATAGTAGATCACATCGGGCCGATTCCTCCTTGTGCTAAACAAGGTCAAGGACTCGCCGCTGAAGAGGACGAGTCTCACTTTTCTCGCAAAACTGCACGAACAAAGGAACTTTAATGCTATATGTTGCCGTGACATAGTACACTTTGCGGACTTCGCAACCATAGTACAGAAGTACTGTGCGATGGAAAGCGCCTATAAGACCCAAACAGAATTTTAAGATAGTCCGGCTCTCACCAAAACCTTTGTCCGAACTAAGCGGGCGAACTCTCGTAAGTCGGCCGATCAAATCCCCAAGAAACCAAAGCCCACCCTAGGGCGGGGAACCGTATTGGAAGAATGGCTCAATGGGCCATGTAAACTCCACAGTACTCCGGACACAACACCAACTCATAGCCTTACGGCATGTTGATACTCCGCATGTCGCAAAAAGTGGCGAGGACCTTCTTGCAAGCCATAAAGCAGAACAACATCCTGCCAATGAACACAATACGGTACTAACAGTCTTCGAGACTTTTGCCTCAAACAATAGGCGCAAGCGAGCTCATCGAAGCTTCGCTGAAATTTGCCATGTGGCAAAAATAAACCCATGGGACGACACTGCTATAACTTTCAATGCCGTTGATGAACCTCGATTCCAGACCGTCTGGCACCAGCCGCCTGGTCCTTAGCCCAATCGTGGACGGCTTTCGGCTCACTAAAGTACTCATGGACGGCAGAAGCGGATTAAACTTGATCTATGTATAAACACTCAACAAGATGGAAATTGGTAAAAGCCGCATTGAACAAAGCAGCACAACCTTCAGGGGAATTATCCCTAGTCGGGAAGCGTGGTGTGCGGGAAAAATCACACTCGATGTGGTATTCGGCACCCCGGAAAATTACAAGTCCGAAGAAATCACATTCCAAGTGACTCCTTTTAGCAGCGGATACCACGCCCTTCTAGGGCGGGACGCGTTTACAAGCTTTCAAGATATACCCATTACGGGTACATGAAGCTTAAAAGCCCAGACCCAATGGAATCATCACTCTAGCCAGTGATCCGGACGTCGCACTTCGCGCCGAAAACAAGACCGCGGCACTAGCCCTGGAAGCATTATCCGAAGCCCTAGCGGCCGAAGAACTAACAACACTTAGGTCAAAGGTGGACAGGGACGACGTGATACTCGACAAGCGACCCAAGTCCACCTCATTTAAACCCACATACGAGATAGTCAAATTCCAAGTCCATCCAACGGACCCCACGAAGACAGCTTCCATCGGGACGCAGTTGAGCCCTGCAATGGACGCCGCACTGTGAGACTTCTTACGCGAGAATTGGGGCATTTTCGCCTGGCACCCATCGGACATGTCGGGCATCCCACGCAGATTGGCCGAACACAACCTCAAAATACTAAAAGGATACAAACCGGTCAAGCAGACTCTAAGGCGGTTTTCAGAGCCCAAACGGCAAGCCATGGGGGAAGAGCTGTCCAAACTACTCGAGGTCGGATTCATCAGAGATATCAAGCATCCGGATTGGCTGGCAAATCTGGTAATGGTACCAAAGAAGGACAAATCCTGGCGCCTATGTGTCGAATTTAAAGACCTCAACAAGGCTTGCCCAAAGATCCCTTTCCCCTCCCTCGCATCGATCAAATCATCGATGCCACAGCAGGACACGACTCGCTGTGTTTCCTCGACGCATACTCTGGATACCATCAAATAAAAATGGCAGAGTCTGACCAAGCTGCAACAGCTTTCATAACGCCCATATGGCCCTTTTGCTTCAACACTATGCCTTCGGCTTAAGAATGTCGCGCAACCTATCAACACATGATTCAAACATGCCTGGAAAAACAAATCAGCAAAACAGTGGAGGCATACGTGGACGACGTGGTCATAAAAACAAGACACGTCAAAACCCTAATAGATGACTTGAGGCTTACATTCGATAACCTCCGGACATACGACATCATGCTGAACCCAGAAAAATGTGTTTTCGACGTCCCCTCGGGGAAACTGCTGGGCTTCATTGTTTCCAATAGAGGAATTGAAGTTAATCCGCAAAAGTCCGAGCTCGCCACAGATTGGCTATACCAATGCACTTCAAGCACATCCGAAACGGCTGGATGCGTGGTTGCTTTGAGCGGCTTTATCTCCGTGTTAGAGAAAAGGCATTACCTCTTACCGCTTTCTCCGACGCACCGAACACTTCGTGTGGACAGATGCAGCCGCGTCCGGACTGGATGAAATAAAGACCTTATTGGCCGGTAGTCCAGTCCTAACAGCGCCAAATATCGGCGAACCTATGCTGTTGTACATAGCCGCAACACATCAAGTTGTAAGCGCAATGCTTGTCATCGAACGAGAGGCTGACGGATACAAATTACCGCTCCAAAAGCCGGTTTATTACGTATCCACGGTCCTCACCCCATGCAAATCCCGATACAAACACTATCAAAAAATAGCATACGCGGTCTTCATGGCATCCCGGAAGCTACGACACTACTTTCAAGAGTGTTCGATTACGGTGGCCTCCGAAGTACTACTCAATGACATAATAAATAACCGCGACGCTACGGGCCGGATTGCTAAATGGGCCGTCAAGCTCCTTCCGTTTGGCATAACATACAAACCACGGCGGGCCATCAATTCGGAAATACTGCCTGACTTTGTCGCCGAGTGGACAGAAGCCGAACTCCCTAAAGAGTACGACGCGTACTCTAACTGGATCATGCACTTCGACGGCTCTAAAATGCTGGCCGGATTGGGAGCAGGTGTAGTCCTGACGTCTCCCACCGGAGACACGATCCAGTACGACCTCCAAATATTATACACAGACTCCAACAACGCGTCAATATGAGGCTCACTGCACGGTCTCCGGATGGCAGTCTCTATGGGCATTCAACGCCTGGAAGTGCACAGGGATTCAAACCTCGCAATATCACAAATCAACGGAGACTTTGACGCCAAGGATCCGAAAATGGCGGCCTACCATAATGTCGTCCTCAAAATGTCAGCTCGGTTCGAGGGGCTCAATTCCACCATGTGGCTCGAGAAAACAAACTGCGGGCGACGCCCTCGCCTCAAGATCGGTGCTAAACGCAACCCGGTCCCACCTAACATATTCCTCGAAAGGCTGTTCAAGCCATCCGTAGTATGGGAAGGGGAGTCCGGCAATACTAGCACGGATCCAAACACACCCCCAGATTCCGAACTATCAGACATAATCGGAGGCTCCACCACCGAAATAACATCTTCGGCCCACGAAATCATGGCTGTAATCGCCCCGTGGACCGAGCCTTTCTTGGCCTACCTAAATAGGCAGGAGCTCCCCGACCAAAATGAAGCACGCTGCATCGTCCGGTGTTCTAAAGCTTACAAAGTCCATGAAGGGGAACTCTACAAGAAAAGTGCGGCCAGAGTGCTCCAAAGATGCATCTCCGAAGAGGAAGGGCGGCAGCTCCTGGCTGAAATCCATGCCGGACTGGGCGGACACCATGCCGCGGCTCGAGTACTAGTCAGCAAAGCCTTCCAGACAGGCTTCTATTGGCCGACGTCTGAAGCAGACGACAGACCTTGTCCAACACCGCGCGGTTGCCGCCTCTTGCCAATTAGAGTCATATGCCCCTACCGCTCTCCAAACAATCCCCATAACTTGGCCCTTTGCAGTCTGGGGGCTAGACATGGTCGGACCCCTTAAAGGGGGAAGCCATAAGAAAAAATACTTGTTGGTCATGGTGGACAAGTTCACCAAATGGATAGAAGCCAAACCAGTCAAAACGGCCGAATCTGGACCAGTAATAGACTTCATATCCGGGGTCGTACACCGATACGGCGTCCCCCACAGCATCATCACTGATAATGGCTCCAATTTCACAGCCGATGAAGTGAAAAATTGGTGCAGCAAAATGGGCATTAAGCTCGACTACGCTTCCGTCTACCATCCCCAAACAAACGGCCAGGTCGAACGGGCAAATGGTCTCATCATGAGCGGCATCAAACCCAGACTAGTGCGATCCTTGATAGAGTCGGATACGCACTGGGTCGAGGAGCTCAACTCCGTACTCTGGGGGCTGCGGACCACGCCGAATCGCACCACTGGATATACACCATTTTTATGGTGTACGGCGCGGAAGTAGTACTACCCTGCGACATATTACATGATTTGCCACGTGTACACATGTACGAAGAGAAGGAAGCGGAGTTAGATCGGCGAATAACTTGATGCCCCGGAGGAGGAGCGCGACGTCGCAAAAAGCCCGCCCGCATTCTATCAACAAAGAGGCTCGACGATACCAAAGGTAGAAGTGCCGCCAAAACTTATAATATTGGCGAGCTCGTTCTACGCCTACCGGAGAAGAAGAAGGACAAGCTCAAACCCATGTGGGACGGTCCTTCGTCATTGACAAAGTTCTCGACCGAGGAGCGCACGCTTATGTAATGCATCCGATAATGCACTCGAGCCGAACCCATGGAACGCGCCGACCGAGATTCTATGCCTAGCGCCAAACTAAGTGTTCGCCTCCTTACCCTCCTTTTAATTATGCTCCCTCCCTTTCCTTTCTCGACCTTTTTCCTCTTCACACAAAGTATTTAATACATTACGGACTCCGGATCCTTCCGCCGCACTATGTGTGGTAATATTGGGGCTTCCTATACGGAAGCTAAAAATAATTACTCTAATGGCTTTTTGCCCATAACATATGCGTTTCTTTTTCCATATGTGCCTTTTCTTCACCATTATATGCACCGATATGACTTAAGATGTGGCCATGCTGGGTTGTCTGGCTCTTGTGTTTATGCCCTACGTTCCTGTTAATTCGGCTAGGGCATAAGGGGAGCACCTCTGCGATTGTTACTGCCGGTTCAGCCGGATGTGTACCTCAGACTGGGTGAAGCCAAAAGCTAGCTTCCTTAAGAGAATATTCGGTCGGTGAACAAAAGATGTATTCATTTATTACAACGTCAATCCCCAGAAGTTTTGTATCCTGCGCCCTTGTTCGCAATCCGGACATGTGCATCGTCGCATGTGTACCTAGGGAAAGGAACCCCTAACGGAACTATTCTCCCCGGAAGATGTTTCTTACTATCCATGTAATATAACATAACTAGTTGGGCACTTGTCTGTTCAAGCACTTATGACCCCTACGCCTGGTGTCCACGCATACCCCGGTTCTCAGATAACTGAGTGGGTATTCGGACACACCCCGACTATAGGATCCGGGGCTGAAGTTTAAAAGGTCCACCATGACAAATGATTTTAATCCGGCTAGGGACTACTTATGTCCATTGAATTACACACTCACTTGGACTGACTATATTCCTCCTCTATACCATCCAACAGGCTATCTAGCTTACAATCCTGTTGAGAATACTTTGGGGCTAACGCTACCTGGTCGTATAGCTGACTCACGGGAATTTCTTGCCCATCTGGCCCCGCCGTCCGACTCGCCATATGGTTCGGGTCCAGCTTGGTGTAGCGATCTTCACCATAGCCTGTGCTTTCTTGCACCTTGTCGGCGGGCTGACATCTTCCACAATCGGAAGCGCCGCTGTGTTCCTTGAAGCATATCCACAAGCTCCCCATGCCATTCGGCAGAAGCTTGATGGCCACAAGGCCCGAGTAACGCCTCAGATCACATGCCGAGCTCGCGTGCATTTGTAAGAGGTCTTGTAGTAAATCGCTCGCAGATGAGGGCATCTCCTCCTCGTATGCACCGCTAACATTCCTACAAGCAAAATCCTTTCAATATACTTCCGCCACAAACTATACTACAGCTTCGTCTAGGCACTTACCATAAATGCGCGGTCGAAGCCTTTTTGTTCTCCTTCACGGAGTCCGCCACCTGAGCTGGACGCCTTTTAACCCACGCCCAGCTGGACTTGGGCATCTTGAAGATTGTTCTTCTCCTGCCTAACTTGCATAAGAATGTGCTCGCCAGCCTTCAGCTGCCTTTTGAGATGTGATTCGTCATCTCTTACGTCCTCCGGATTCACCCCGGGATTGTCTGCATAATTTTCTGTTAGACTTGTCATATCAGCCATTTACTAACTGGTGCATCTTCATACAATTGCGACAAATGTTACCAGATGAGGGCTTTTGGGATTCCTCTAACTTGGCAACTGCGACCCTTAGCTCGGCCTTGCACTCCTCCAGCTCCAGAGACAATTGCTCATTCTTATCTACAAGGACCTGTGCATAAATTGATCCTTAAAACAGTTGTTCGTACCGTTTCAAGTCTCAGGGCTACTGCTACACATGCTTATCAAATTTTCTTACCCGTATATCTTTGGTATACGGGTCCGTCGCTCGTGCAAGCCCGCCTTGAGCAGCTCGGATGTACGCGTCTCCCGAATTGAAGGTGTTAAATGCCTCTTCGAAAAAGATGTTGTTCTGGCACGCCCGTCGGCGCCGGTGATTCATGGCGCCTCTACTTCAATCTGTGGTCGAGAGCATATCCGCATCCTCCGTCGGAGAACTATGCGGCATCGGCCCCGCCCCGCCTCCGCCTCGGCCGATTCCGAATCCACCGGTGGAGGCGTGGTTGGCGAGATCCCGGATATAGTCCGGCTGCTCATCTTCCCGCCATTCACAAAGGCGCGTTATACTTCAAAATACCATAATCGGATCACATGTTTTTGCCTTACCTCAGAGGCGCGAGTCGACCCTTACCGCCTTCCTCTTGAGCCTCGCCCGATCCGGACGCCTTGGCCGACGAGTCCCTAGGGGCTTGGCCCCACGCCCGACCGTCATCTCTGCAAAAACACGACACTTCAAGGGTAAGGCATGACATCTGAAGGGAGTCCTCTTCGGAGGATAGGGTTTTTCGGCTTTGCTTACGCGCGACGTAGGCAGCAGTCCGGGATAGTCGGCAATAATGGCCACTGAGGGGCCATCGCAGCTCGCTTGATAAAATATCCCATTGACAAGCTCCACAGTAATATCTGGATCTTCTTCGAGTCCTGGATCTAGGGCCCTTCCGTGGTCCTCTGGCTGCGGGGATGGGCTGTTGATTCCTTCTACGGCCCTCGTCAGTTCCTGCTCGGGAATATCGAGGCAGATAATCTTAGCGAAGAACGCCACAATAAGTGACGCGGGGAAAGGAATGACAACTTACCCAGTTTGGGGGGTTGTGCATGGAGAATCCATCTCGCGGTTTGATGTGAAGGAATTCTTCCTCTTCCCCTTTGTGGCGGAGTCCAGACCCTTACGGCCACAGCGGGTGGCATCATCTTCCCCGTTGAAGTGCCACATGGGCTTCCCCCGATATTGAAGCGGTTGCACTCCCCGTATTATGCATATTGCCATAACCTCGACTATCGTTAGTCTGGATTTGGCCAGTAACTTCATCCTTCTCATCAGGTAATGTATTTCCCTGGTATCCTCCTCTTGGGTGCCTCGGGGGCGCCAGCTTAGACGTGCCCTCGGCGGGGCATTATTGAACTTGGGGATACCTGTCCGGGCTGGATCCGGAAGGGGAACGTCGTCAATGTAGAACCACTCTGAAGGCCAGTCCTCTGGTGCCTTCCTAGGAGTGCCGGATAGGTATCCGGTCTCGGCAATGCGCCATACTTCGGCCCCGCCCACCTGACATAGGGATTCTCCCTGGTTGCGGGGGACAAGGTAGAACAGCTTCTTCCATAACCCGAAGTGAGCCTCGCAGCCTAAAAATAGCTCACAAAGGGCAACATACCCTGCTATATGTAGTATAGAGGCAGGGGTAAAGTTGTGCAACTGGAGGCCGTAGAACTCCAGGAGCCCGCGAAGAAATGGGTGGATGGGAAACCCACGCCCCTTAGCAAATGCGGGATGAGGCATATTCGCTCCTCTGGAGATGGATTAGGAGATCCCTCCGCCTGTTCCCCGCCGTCATAGGTGGCTATTCCGGCTCGGACGGGGACCATGAACGCTGGTGGGAGAAACGGCTATGGGGAACTAAACACTCTTCCTAGTCCCCCGGCTTGGAGCGAGGAGAGCGAGCAGAGGAGCTGCGACGACCGGCCATGTTGGAATGGTTTTCCCAGAGCGCTCTGTTGGATGCTTGCTCGAGGGGGGAGAGTGAGGTTTGGATCTGAGAATCCCCGTCCCTTCAAATAGACGGTCAGCCCGAAAGGTTGGAAGTGGCAAATGCAAAAATGCTTTGGCTCCTCGCATTCGTTCGACACATGGAGATGGTCATTATTGAGGCACTAAAGCCGAGGAGTACAACATTGATGGGATGCCAGACACTATTCATCATAACAGATACTTTGGAGTATTCGGAGATGGAACCCGCCTTGCAATGCCGAAGACAAGACTGCACGCCGGACTCATCGTCATTGAAGCCTGGTTAAGGGGCTACTGGGGGAGTCCTGGATTAGGGGGTATCCGGACAGCCGGACTATATACATCGTCCGGACTATTGAAGCATGAAGATACAAGACTCAAGACTCCGTCCCGTGTCCGGATGGGACTCCGCTTTGCGTGGAAGACAAGCTTGGCGATCCAGATATTGTATTTCCTTCATTGTAACCGACTCCATGTAAACCCAAGCCCTCTCCGGTGTCTATATAAACCGGAGAGGTTGGTCCTTAGAAGGCCGATCACAATTACAATCATACCATCATAGGCTAGCTCTTAGGGTTTAGCCTCTACGATCTCGTGGTAGATCTACTCTTGTACTACTCATATCGTCAATATTAATCAAGCAGGAAGTAGGGTTTTACCTCCATCGAGAGGGCCCGAGCCTGGGTAAACATTGTGTCCCTTGCTTCTTGTTACCATCAGCCTAGACACACCGATCGGGACCCCCTACCCGAGATCCGCCGGTTTTGACACTGACACCCGGTTCTTCCGGACGGGCACCTCAATAGAGAAAGCCAAAACTGCTGTCATGATGAGGCGAAAGCTGGTCGCTGTTCGAGAGGTCTCAAGTCCTTAAAGACTTTTTCCGCTTCGCGCGAGGAGTCGGCCTTGTCCGACTTAGGCGTATATAGCGCCCCAAATTCGGCCTTCCGAATACTAGCACTACAAAAAAAATACACTTCCGTGATGATACGTGTTTGTCACAGTAGGTCGCGTTTTTTGTCATGCATGTACATCCATGACAAATTTATGACAGAATCAAGATAGTCATACCTGTGCTGTCGTAGAAGTGTTCCATGACATTACCCAAATTATCATCACAGAAGTGTCCACTTCCATGACGATAAATCACGCGTCACAGAAGTGCTTTCGTCAATGGTGACCGACACGTGGCATCCATCGTAACGGAACGCCGTTAAGCTATCGAGTTGGATTTTGGATCCGATAACCCATTAACAGCCCCGACCAATGGGAAATTTCCATGTGTAAAATCATCATTGGCTGGAGGAAACATGTGTCGGCTCATCGTTGGGACAGATGTCATCCACTCATTGGACAGAAGGCGCCTATGATACGTCGACACGTTGCACGGCCCATCAAGTTTAAATGGGTTGGCCCAACTAAAGGCCCACAAGATTTTGCGTACCATAATGGGCCGGCCCAGTTAAAGGCCCATGAGATTTTGCGGACTATAATGGGCTGGCCCAGCTAAAGGCCCACAAGATTTCGCGGGCCATATTAGGCTGGCCCAGGAAAGGCCCACAAGATTTTTGTGTGCCATAATGGGCCGGCCTAGGTAAAGGCCCACAAAATTCTTGCGGATCATAATGGGCTGGCCCAGCTAAAGGCCCACGAGTTTTCACCGACATTAATGGGCCGGCCCAGCTGTAGGCCCACAAGATTTTGAGGACCCTAGTAGGCCGGCCCATTAACTGGCTGCCATGTTTTGGGCCAAATGTCGGCCCATATTTGATCCGGTCCATTAATGACTTGCCACGTTCCGGGCCTAATAATGGCCCATATAAGACCCAGTCCGTTAAAAGCCTCCCACTTTCTGGGCCAAATCACGGCCCAGATCAGGTCCGGCCCTTTAAGAGGCTTTGGGCTCAATTATGGCCCATATCAGATTCGACCCATTGACTGGACGCAATGCTTTTGGGCCCACTTGCTAAAAGCCCATTTAGTAATTCGGCCTAGTATTAGTTTCGGCCTGTTAAGGGCCCATTTAACATTTCGGCCCTATATTAATTTCGGCCTGTTAAAAGCCCGTCATATAGTTGGGCCTAACTACGGCCCGGTTTGCATCCGCCTTTCAGAGTCGACATCCGATTGGGCCAAACAAGGACCGAGACAACTTTGGCTGTTAAAAGCCCGTGAATTGATTCTCACAATCATGGGCCGGGTCCATTTCGGCTGCTGCCGCCCGTGAGCTATTCGCACGCTTTCAGTCCAAATTTACTTCTCACCTCCTAAAGCCCATTGAGTTTTCTTGCGAAAAGAGGGTCGGGGGTTACTCGGCCTATTAAAGGCCTGAATATACTAGTGGGCCAGTTTGATGGGGCCCATGATGCGGATCATACATCGTGATTGCACGACGGCCCGATTATGTACCGTAATTTTATGGTTTGGCCGGTTTACTGCGAAGACATGATATATATACAGTAAAATAACTGCAGCATCGTGAATAAGAAAAAACCTAGACTATACAATAAAGAAATTACGGCATATTACATCCACTTGGCATCAAAGTTCGCCACTATGATAATAAAGCACAAGCAGACAGCAGATTACATACACTGGGCATCAAAGAACGCCACCAAAGGCAAATAAACACGCCGACAAAATAATATACAAAACCGACAAGACTTCAATAGAGTTCAAGAAAGGTTAGCCTCATTGGGAGCTGCAGCAAGCAGCTGAGCAAGATGATGAGATGCGCTTGTTCAACACTTATATCTTCCTCACTCAAAGATAAACAAGCGCATGATGACAGGTTTTGCACATAAAAGTATCAAGGTTGACAATTCATCACATTTCTTCTCGATTTAATAAAGTGACATAGTTTAAAATTGCATTAACACAATATGGTATTGTTCAGGTCAAGACATGGCAGGAAATGAAATTGTGAAGGAGTTGGCAGCTTCATGACACCACTAGATTACGATCAAGAACTCATAAGTATCAATGGTTAGTGTCTGTCAATTTATCCCATTTCAGATTGGCAAATAAAGAGACGGTTTAAATAATACTCCCGTCGATTACTTGTCATCAAAATGGATGTGTCTAGAACTAAAATACATCTAGATACATCCATTTCAATGACAAGTATTTTGACGGAGGAGTAGTAGAATTTTTTGCGGGTGATATGACATTCTTCATAGTTAAGACATTGCAGAATATGACATTGTCTTTGTAGTGGGTAGGTTCACCACACCTTGGATTACGGATGAAGAATGAAGCATACATGCAAAGTGCAAAAGAAGATCACTTGCTCAGATAGTTTAATTTACATGGTATGAAGAAGGAACTTGGTTGTACAACTGAAAACTTAAATTGAGAAGGACAAACTTTTGTTTATGAACTACATAATAAACTTTAAACATGCAATTTGATGCAAACACCAAAAATAAATAGCTGTTGCAGTCATGCCTAACCAAATATACACAACAAAGTTTGAAGGCTTGAGAAGGACAAACTTACATTACTGGTGAAGACAGGCTCTATAAAGCCCTTGTCCATGCTGATGGGGCGTCAATTCAAGAAGTTTAGCACAGAATGTTCTTCATAAGCATTGCCTTTATTCTACATTTTGTTAAGAGTAAATATAGATGTGATAATATATGAAAAAATGGAGAATATTTAAGATAAGATGAAGAGTGATGCTACATAACCAAGTAGCTATAAATGTATGTGCAGCGATACAGGCAAAAGGCACAGCCAAGAGCAATGCATAGCTAAACTTCTTCAGTACCAACCTTATGGTAGGAGTAAATATAGATCTGATGTGTAGAAAATGGAGGGCAAAGGAAAATAAGCTACAAAGTGATGGTACATGAACAACTACCTGTCAATATAAGTACACTGATAAAGGACAGCATGTACTTACAAGAACAATGCAGAGCTAAAAAAAATCATTGGCATTGGATATATTCTACACTAATGTAACCATTCATACAGATCAGATAATTTGGAGCGAACAATTGATAAGCAAGCTATCATGCATACTGCTGTCACATAATGAACCAGGTATGTATGCAAGTACAGTGATACTGGACAACAAGTACTAACAAGAGCAAAGCAGCGGGCAGCATATTTGCGATATCCTGTCGTTCTTTTCAAACTGGAATTCTTCTTCGAGCAGATTTCCTTCAAAAATGATCTGTAAGGCACATGCGAAAAAGTAGAACTTCAAATTGTCATGTGATTTCATAGGCGATTACCTCATCCCGAACGAGACCAGTGCATAACAAGGTTTTTCCATTCAATGTCTTCTAAATTTAGCATGAGACTTCACCGAAATTCGCTTATAGACTTGCCATCAAAGTGTGATTTCCTCGGGTAACACGATATCGCTGCAATGCTTCCTTGAAAAGCACAAGCAAGCTTTGCTCATCATGACTATCCAGATTGACCTCACCTAGTTACAACAATGTAATGTAAATCATTGATGTGTTCAATCAGCGTAAAAGGAAAATAATAACCATGAATAATAGCACTTACACGTAAGTTGGACAGAAGATGTGAAAATGGTGTTTTTCTTCACTATAATCTTCCCATGATGGGAATATATGCACGTAGTCCCTAACAACATTGAAAGCATTGTCTTTTAAACTGGGAATAAATGGAATGGGGTTCCAATCTGCAGGAATTGGCCGTCTCTGCAGCTTGGGATAGGTCTTGCCGGTGGACTTGTTGTACTTTTTCTTTGGAGTGGGATTTTTCTGTGGTGCGGCTGGTGCTATGGCAAATGAAATCGATATACCTTTTGCTGGAGTGCAGGTCCTGTGTGGGGGGCTAGTGGTGTGGCGGTGAAGTATGGGTACAGTCTGCCGGAGTCGGTCCTATGTTTTGTGTCTTGGTTGTACAACCAATATAAGTGGGTGTTGTCGATTTCTCGGCACCACCACATTTTCAAGGACTTTGTTGGTGCTCCTTTAGGTTCGCAATCACTCTTCCTTTTTGATGTCGATGCACAAGAACAACATTTGAGTGGAAAAACATGGTATGACGATGATGGAATATGTATTGATAATGGATGGGCATGGCATCTCGGGTTATATGATGAGTAAACTAAGCAGATGGTGGTGCAACAAAGTAGAAGAAATGCAAGACAACATATGCAAGATACGCACAATCAATTAAACCTTGCCAAATTAGAACAGACACCTTGATGGGTGAACAGGACAGGCCATCTGCCTTTGACTCCTCGAGGTTAGAATAGTCATTAGGATGATATTTTGAACAAGAATCAACAGGTGGGGAGCGTATGAGTTTCATTGCTTCCAGAATAGCACTCAGTGCCTTGGTGCCAATTTTGTAAGTCATTGCAGTGTTCCACAATATTCTTCTGATGCGCGGATTCTGATATTCACTGTAATTGCGTATAATATCTGAGAATCATGAAAACATAAATAATTGTGAGATTATCTTTGTAATGCAGATGATATTCTAATATAGGGCGCCCAGTAAACACTTATGTGCTATCACCGGATTACGATGAGAGAGCTCATGTGTGCTGTAATATCGTATGTGCATTTATATAATCCGCACAAGTACACAAAAATAGGCTCGTAAGTAAGGATAGTGGCAGATGATAGGTTCATAATATAAAGTATACAGAGTTTATTGCCAAACCATGATAACAAGAGCACACAACAACTAGGCAGATCATAGTGTACATAACAGGGGTACACCATAACCACGATATATAAATCGGGAAAGTGGAACTGGCTTGAAAATACGGTGTTGTATTGCTGCTAGTAATTGAAAGCCTATCGATCACGTACAGGCCAGCACTATCGAACATGGTAAAGAAGAGCAAGCAGATTTTGGATAATAAAATGTTGGGTGCGCAGTGCCCACACAAGATGAACTAGAGCGCATTAAGAATGCAACTCATAGCTGCCTCTCGACCATTTCAGGCGGTTGGATGAAGATCATGCATCTCCTAACCCTTCTTCTTCCTCATCTCTTAATTCTTCCCATACAGAACACTGCATGGGCCGCCGGCCGGACCACCGGCCCCCACCGCATGTGTTCCTCCGCCACCCCCACCCCCCACCCGCGTTGAGTTTTCTTCGTTCGGCGAGGCTCCACAACCACCTGAGCCCCTTGGATCGCACCGCGAACTCCGTGAGCTCTCAAAAATCGACCGACCTGATTTTAAATTTTGTCTACTGTGATTTAACTAGTGTGGAATATAAAAGGGGAAAACCATAAGCATTGGGAGTATAGTGTTGAGCGTGCCATGGCGGATCTGAAGGTGCAAACCGGACAAAGGAAACTTCGCAACCAAGACAAGAAATCAGAGTAAAGCAGTGGCGATCTATTTTCTTGCTGCGATAAATAAGTTGAGCAGATACGAAAGAGTACCGCCTCTGGTGCGGCGCTGTGTACGCATCTGTTGAGAATTTGACGGTGCTGCGGTAGCGATGGCTGTCGGCGGCGTGGAAGCAGATCTAGGAGGGTAGGCGGTGGCGGCGGGGCGTGGTGGACGAGACAGTCGTAGGAGCGGCACCGGCAAGGTGGACGACGACGGGGATGAAGCGAGAGGACGGGATGCAAGGATCCTGGTCCGAAGGCGTGGATGAGAGAGGTCGATCTCTTGTAATGGACGGCGGCGTCGAGGTATCAGCTCCGGCATGGTGGAGGAGGACGGGGGTGGATGGGGTGGCGGACGGCAGCGGACGGAGGAGGGTGGGTTGGAGAGGGTGTTTTGGCGCCCACGGAGTACGAATGGGGAAAAGGGAGGTAGAGAGGAAGGGGGGAACCATGTATTCAGGGCGTGCTTGTCTCAAATGCGAGGGAATTTACAAACTTAGCCCCCGTTTCAAATTTCTACTACATCACAACAACATTAGTCGGTTGGGGATAGGATGGTAATCTCGCATACACCAAATATTTGCCGACGAGAGTTTGTTTTTGGCGCCCACGTGTATGAATATGAATCGGGAGGAGTCGATTTCGGCCGAGGGCACACTGTGTTTTGGCGCCCACCGTGTATGAATCCGGGTGAGAGGCGGTTACGTCATGTTTGGGTGAAATTACAAACCTACCCCTATCGAAACCTATAGAAATCCAGCAGATAGGCTTTGCGTGGCAGGGATAGGAAGTAGTGATTTCCATCTCGCAGATTTTGGTTTCAAGTGTTATCGCGACTTTCCCCGCTTCGCTCAAATTTTGCACAAGACACGTTTATCGTGCCAACTCAATTCAATCCCATTTGTATTCTACTATTTTTTCAAGGGATCCATTTTCAATTGGAATTACATTCTATATACATCTTTTTTATATATACTTTCAAAAGCACAACACCATTTATACATAAATATGGTTTACAAATGGCATGATCTCAGATTCATAAGGTTGTATCCATCAATTTGGATTTTCAAATATTTGAAACCACTTTATGTTGAAATCCAATGTATGCATTCCTCGCTAACTGTCTCCAATTAATGTGTGTTTCATGCGGGTTTTTTTTTTAAATTCTCAAACATGTATAATGTGTTTCACACACGCAACATATATTTTAATCCCGTTTAGACATTAATTGCATATAAACCATGCATTGTTTGTAATTGAAGAATCTATGGATCACCAATATTGATAAACTATATAACATTACACGTGTGCCCAAATTCAAATGAATATGCATGGTTGATACACCAATTATGCTATGATATTTTCGATGTCGTGATCTCCAGTTTAAATATTTGAATCCCTTTAATCCAGATATTCGCCTCATATAGCTATCACTCATGCTTATATAGGACTATCTCTCCGACCTATACGCGCTCATCGTCTCTCAGGCATCTCTCGTGCTACCTGTATGTCGACAATGATCTTTTATCTTCGTAACACACTGACGGTACTCTCTCCCTCGACCTTCATCACTCTATCTCTCTCTAAGTATATCTCGCTCCCTGCTATGTGTCTCTAGCTATGATTCTCCATGTGGAATCTCTTTCTCTCACACAAACACAAACCTTTGTCTCCTGGGGTCTCATTTCTCTCAACTATTCCCATGTGTGCCACTCGCACACCCCTCATACAGAGATATCTTTCTCTCCTTAGATATGAGAACCTACGACTCTTCCTCTTCAATATCTCTTTCTCACACACAAACACAAACTCTGTCTCCTAGGGTCTCATATTTCTCCATTGTTCTCTTGTATGTCGCTCAAACACACCCTCTCTCCCTAGAGATATCTTGTGTTCCCTCATATGTCTCTCTAGCTATCACTCTCGTTAGAAATATCTTTCTCTCGCAGACACAAAACTCCGTCTCTCTGGATCTCATTTCTCTCTGATATCTGTTTGTATGTGACTCACATGCACCCTCTCTCTTTCTCTCTCACACCCACACACATAACCCAGCCTTCTGATCCACTCGACTCCTATCTCTAACGCACACTAGCTAGCATCTTTATCTTTCTATTTATCTGTTTCTCCATCAACCTTCTTTCTCTCCCTCACTCTTGATTCCTATCACGGACACTACATATGTTTCTCTCTACATGCAGTCAAGTGCCCTCTCACACAAATATAACTTCACCCTTTGAACCACCCGACGGTCATCTCCAACACCCAAACTAACGGATGTCCCTCTAGCTAGCATCTCCATCTCTGTATCTATATGTAGTTTCTCCGTCAACATTTCTTTCTCGCACGGAGTCTTGCTTCCTATCACCCACACTATATATGTCTCTCCATACATATGCATTTATAGGTTGATCTCTTTTGCACAATCGTTGCGCCTCACCCCCCTCTGCCGCCATAGATGCATGCTATAGCCCACGCCACTATCTCTTAAAGACAAAACACATGCTCAATTGTGGGCCTTCTTCCTGCATTCTCACATGCATGCATATAGTCATACCGACCCGTCTCTCCCATGTCGTTGATCTTATGACTTATGTCTTCTTTCTTTATCTCGATCATGCAAGCACACACACACATCCCACGACACATGTATACCTCTCACACATGCACGCTCAAGGTCTTTATGTCTCCATACGTAGTTAATTACCCTCAATCCTAATGCCACATCGAATCGTTCTCCCTTTGTGCACATAACTTCCCACTGGATGGGCAAACACACACTCACACTTAACAATCTCCTTATAGGTACCCCCCCGCCTCTCACTCTTCCCCTATATCCCCAAACCAATAAGACCAACCCTTTTTTTAATTCTCGCCTACATGCACCATCGATATATAGTAGTCTTCCTCGGTGTCTCTCGAACAAACACGTTCTCTCGATGTCGACTCCTCTCACGCGCATTTTCTCTCTCGCACCCCATTGTTGGTGGCCTGTGACATACACATCACCTCTCTATGATGAATCCATGCA
Source organism: Aegilops longissima (assembly GCA_021605205.1). Lineage (NCBI taxonomy): Eukaryota > Viridiplantae > Streptophyta > Magnoliopsida > Poales > Poaceae > Aegilops > Aegilops longissima. The sequence goes on from CM038678.1 coordinate 561,284,390, forward strand.
CACTTAAATTACATCCGCCACAGAGGACCCCGCGACACACACACACACACGCGCGCGTGCGCGCACGCACACACACACACACGCGCACACGCACGCACCCCCCCACACACACTAATACTCCATCTCTCTCTCTCTCTCTCTCTCACACACACACAAACAGACACACACGCACGCACCCCTCCCCCCACACACACTTAGACTCCATCTCTCTCTCTCTCTCTCACAAACTAAGACTCCATCTCTCTCTCTCTCTCTCCTCTCTCTCTCTCTCTCTCACACACACACACACACCCCACACACACTAAGACTCTATCTCACACACACATGCTCTAGGCGGAGCATTTGTTCCTACCACCCTTCATCCAACCTTACCCGTATGATAAACAATCACCATTATTTACTTGCATAAGATGGAAAGATTCCACTTTACTTTAGTAGTCAGCAAACTTATCATCTGTACCCTTAAAAAAACGAGTTGGCGATGATGGTGTGCCTGCCATATTGTGATACAGACCGTATGATCTATATCTGACGGATAGAAAGCAAACTATGATAATTTTACAAAAGATACCCGCACCTCTCTCCACATCATTATCTCCCGCAACCTCATTGCTCAGCAATTAAAAAAGGAATAAGTCTTTGGAATAATCTAGCATGCATGGTGGCCGTTGCCGCTGCCGCCTGGCCCATCCCCATGCCTCCGCCCATTCCGACCACCGGTCACCACCACGCACGCCCACTCCTCGCCTTATCTCTCAACTTTCATTTTTTCGATGACATTCTCGAGATTCCAGTTTTCCGATAAAATTCTTGAGATATCATTAGTTTTTACACATGGGATTACTCCTGCATGGGTCAATCACAACAGGTGTTTTGTAAAAGAATGCATATTGATGTTCCGTGCAATGCACGAGAATCTTGCTTGTAATTATATAACACAAATCACGAGCAGGAAGTGACATTTTTTTTACACAACCACGTTGACATGGCCACGTAAATCACGAGCAGGAAGGAGAAGGGAAGCGGGCTGTGGAGTAACATTTTTTACCTCAATTTCTTAGGAAACTGAGTGCAATAATTGAGTAGTTTTGCAAACTACCATTACTACTACACCTGAAACGGTTCAAAACCTATGCTCCCTTGCCAGCGCGTGCTTCCCGCGTGAAACGGTCAGCGTCGCCCTGGAGCGTCAGTGCCACATTAATGCCCGGCCAGAGCGGAGGCGACCTCTCACTGGCGCCGGCTTTGAAGTGGCGCGACGGCCGAGAGGGCGCCGCTTCCCGGTGCACGCGACTGCTCCGCGTCGAGACTGGCCATAGGCCCTGTTTGGATCCATGGGTTAGAGTTAGTTTGAGCTAGTTGGCGCTCAAATTGCCCTAAAGTATCCAAGCATGAGGGTTTAAATTGGAGCAAGTTGCACCCAACCCACCAAAAAAAACTATCCCACCCAAGAGGTGCTAACTGGAGATAGTTCTTATTGGGACCACTGAAAAATCACTTTTGTCTGTCCATGAAGTGCATTTATTGTCAATCTAACCCTGTCACCCAAACACCTCTTTGGCTACAGTTAGTTTAGGGTTAGTCATGAGTTAGTCTAACCTCTAGCTAAGTTAGAGTATCAAACAGGAGCAGTATAGGACATGCAAGTTGCTCAAAGCATACACGCAAATTCGTACGTGAAAGGATTTTTTCTTTTTGAAAACGGAACGTGAAAGGAATTTTTTTAGAATGCTCTTGGCATGTCACTAACATGTGATAGTTTACCGAGCTTAATAGACGACAGAAACGCCAGCTGCCGCACTTTGATAGAGACGAGGAGGGAGAAGCGATACAGGCTGCTGGATTACTAGAGATAGGTTTCGCACGGAAGCCAAGAAATATGGTGATAGCTGGGTTAGCCATGTACTAGTATGATGTAACTACTTTGGGCTGCCGTGTTTACGTACTCTTCCGATCCTTTGTGGAGATGATTGGTTAATTTTATATCGCTGAATAATATTAAATATTATGAGTGCAGACGCTCCACCACGAGATTCCTTGATCCTTCTCGGTCATCTGGAATCTATTGTTCTTCCACTCTATTTTTTATGTGAGCTTTGTTCATCCTTTTGCCAACACGCGAGACATCTAGCATCAAGGTGCACGTGTTATGCAACGATCGCTCCATCTATATGAAGAACACGTGGACTGGAACTACGAGACGGACATGTACCCGTGGAGTGGACGTACGAACCCGAGTAATGTAGCGCAGTAAGTGATGTAGAAAGGCACAAATGGTATGAACATGCATGGCATACAGGGTGTGTTTGGTTGCGTTCTCGTCTCAGCATAGTTGTTCCCTCTTCACGCATGCTCAATTCAACACCCCTCTTCATGCATGCTCTCTTCATGCATGCTTCTAGTGTATTTGTGCTAAACTAGTGTGGACTCATGCACCCTCCATACACTCTACCAAACACGCAAAAGTAGGTCGAGAAGGGAACTCTTGGGCGGCATTTGTCTCTTACTACATACTACCACTAAATGTTGTACGTGCAATGCACGGTGATGTTATGGAGTACGTGCCTAAGTAATCTACTACTACTATTGTGACGCCCGGATAATTAAGCCACAGTAACCCTCCGCTAATGATGCCACGTCACCTCGATTACTGTTGCTAATCTCGCGTTAGTTCGAAACCGATTCGAATTCAAAATCCTGAAATATGTGTTTAAACACATTTTCCTTTCAATTATTCTGTTTAATCTGATAATGATACTATCCTTTCCATTGTTTTGTTTAACCTTTCCAGTAACCAGACTTAACCGAGAAGTGATAATTCCCTGCTTAGGTAAGCACCTCGTTGTACCACTCTGTAAGTAAGACCCTATTACTATTGTTGATGACATTCCGGTAACCATCGATGGACGAGAACTTTGCCTATTGGTCCGCCTCGTTCAACAAGCAGGAAAATGGTTCTCTTCGTCCCTCGCCCTTGGTACCTATGTTGTTGCCGACATGACCCTCAGACTCTCCTCTGACATGCCTTCCTTACATGATCGTGCAAGATGTCACCGACCTTCCTACTTTTAACCACATGGTGGGCCCATAACCCACAGTTTCACAGGTCGAAACCCGACTCTCCTGTACACCCTCGTTGCCCAAGTTATTCCTCGTGCTTGACTTCGTATGTAATTCACGGGTCACCTTCCTAGTAATCTATTCAGTATCGGACACAAAACTTATTACCATTACTCGACCCCTTTTACACTTTGTTTCGTGCATCGAATGATTGCCTACCCTTTCAAACTTCTCATGGTACCTTCTTACTTTGCTCTCGATATTTTCTTAAGTTCCAGCCGAGAGTTACTTTCCGCCACCTTCCGGATGTTAGCTACCGGATAGTCAACCTTGCAGAGGTTCGCTCGCCGAATAACCCTTACCTATTCGTAAGCACGTTGGAGTTCCGTGAAAAGGCGGCATCACCATGATGACTCAGCAGAGAAATGAAGATGTCAAGGTAATGGATCGACCTCTTCAAGAAGATCAACCAAGACCGAGAAGATTCGTTAGGATTTCGTAACAGCACCTTTCCCCTTACTCCCTCTTAAATCTCGGACGAGATTTCTTGTAGTGGAGGAGAATTGTGACTTGGGATAATTAAGCCACAAGAACCCTCCGCTAATGATGCCATGTCACCTCGACATTTGCTGCTAATCTCGTTAGTTCAAACCGATTCAATTCAAATTCAAAATCAAGCAAACAATAAAAGTGTTCAAATAATAAAACTAAAATGTTCTAAATGTGAAAATAAATGCAAAGGCTTATTGGCAAAGGAATCAACTTTTTATAAAATATTTAAATGCCCTTATTTAAACAAAACTGCAGCTTAGACAAATAAATAAATGCCTTCTTCAATTAATAAATTATTAATTAAGTTTTTAATTGCCCAAAACTATTGGGGCAGTGGCATATTTATTAAAACTAAATTAGCAACAACTTTGGTATTTTACAAAACTATAGTGAAATATGAAGAAAAAAATACAGAAAAGAATAAATAACAACAAAATAAAAGTAAACAACAAGTAGAAAACCCCCTGGGCCACTTGGCCCAAATGGCTGAAGTTGCCAGGCCGGCCCACCTAACCCCCTCCTTCCTCTTCCTCTGTTCACCCCCACCCCCGTGGACACAGAGCGCCCGTCCACGGCGCCGATGGCCACGCGGCGGCCATCCGGTGCCCCCGGCTCCTTTAAGTCGACGGCGACCCCTCCCCCGAAACCCTAGAACCCCACTTCCCCTTCCCTTGCACGCTCTCTCCCTCGCTCTCCCATCTCGCCCCAAGCCCGCCGCCAAGATCCGTCATAGGCGCGGCCACCTTGCTCCCCGCGCCTCGCCGACGAGTCCAACAGCTCTGCCTGCTTCCTCAACTACCTCTCCGACCAAGGGTTCGAGCTCGGCGCCACCATAGCCCCGGGGATCGAGTTCTTCCTCGCCTACGGTCGCCGCTGCTCCTCCGCCAATTGCTGACGCCCTGCTGCTCCTACGCACTCACCGGGCCTACGTGAGCCTCTTCGGTGAGCACTGCGTCTTCCCCTCCGTTTTGCCCTTGCCGCGTAGCCTCTAGCCACGGCACCCGCCATGGCCGAGCCCACCGCCGCCGTTAGCTTCACCGCCGCACACGCTGCTACTGCCACTTGCGTTCGAGCCCACAGACGTGCTCCTGGAGCTGCCAGGAGTCCAACGCACGCACGCCCGCAGCCCCTAGTGCCCCTAGCTACGGTTACGCTTTCGCCCGCACGTGGCCGCCGCTCAGCTCGACGCCGGCGATATCTCCAGCCACATCGGGACGAACCGCTGACACCACTAGATGCGCCTCTTCGCTCTCGTTCGAACGAGCCCAAGCATGCCCGGATCCGTGCCCTGGGCACGTTTTCCGGTGAGCTCCGGCGGGTCAGCGCCGTGTATTTATCGCGCGGCGGTGAGAGCCGATCAGCACGACCTGGGCCACCTCATTGGTCATCGACGATGGGCCCCCCCTTTGACCAGTTGACTAAGTCAACTATGATGACTAGGCGGGCCCTGTCTATGACATGTGGGTCCCGCCTGTTAAAATGATTTTTCATAATTAACTAAATCTGTTAATTAATTAAATTAATTAATTGAAACACTAATTACCCACTGATCAGTAGCCCCCCACTAATTAGACTAACTAGGTTAAACTAACTCAGCTAATTAAACCACTGTTAATGACATGTGGGTCCCATCGACCCATTGTGTCAGGTTCGGCTCGTCACGGACTTTTGATCACCGACGCCACCTCTACGTCATCTCGACATCACCGACAATCGCTCGATAATGCTGATTTGAAATAAATAAAGAAATAAATTCCAGAAATGTTTAAAATCTTTAGAAAATCATAGAAAATGAACCGTAACTCGGATGAAAAAGTTTTATACATGAAAGTTGCTCATAACGACGAGACGAATCCGGATACGCAGTCCGTTCGTCCGCCACACACCCCTAACCTATCGAACCGCAACTTTCCCCTCGGCTCCTCTTAAAACGCTAAACACCGGAATACTTTCCGGATGTTCCCCTTAACCGCATCACCTCATACCACGTTAGGTCACGCCTAGCATCGTTACTTGACTTGTCATGCATCGATATGCATCTGTTTACATGGTATTCATTGTTTCTTCCCCCTTTTCTCTCCGGTAGACTACGAGACCGACGCTGCTGCTGCCCAGTTCGACTACGGAGTTGACGACCCCTCTCTCTTGCCAGATTAACCAGGCAAGCCCCCCCTTTGATCACCAGATATCGCCTACTCTTCTCTATACTTCTTGCATTAGAGTAGTGTAGCATGTTACTGCATTCTGTTATACCTATCCCGATGCATAGCCTTTGTCCTTGTTACTCTTGTTGTTACCTTACGCAATCCTATATGCTTAGTATAGGATGCTAGTACTTTCATCTGTGGCCCTACATTCTTGTCCGTCTGCGCGTGCTATATTATCGGGCCGTGATCACTCGGGAGGTGATCACGGTATATACTATATACTTTATACATGATACAATGGTGGAGACTAAAGTCGGGTCGGTGGTGGAGCACCATGAGTGGATCTTTGTGGCGGAGCGGCAGGCAGGTTGAGACCGCCTAGGAGAGAGGTGGGCCTGGCCTGTTTGGCGTGCTCGGATACTTAACACGCTTAACGAGATCTTGGTATTTGATCTGAGTTGGCTCTGAGCTTATACGCACTAACCATCTACGGGAGTAGTTATGGGTATCTGGCGTCGTGGTATCACCAAGCACTTCAGACGTCGATGGGCGGCGCGCGCCGGATTGGACTGAACGCCTGCTAGGCTTGGTCTGCTTCGGCCGCCCTCGCAGAACGCAGGTGTGCTATGGGCGATGGGCCTGACCCTGGCGCTTAGGTTTAGACCGGCGTCTGGCCTCTCTGTTGTGCCTAGGTGGGGCTGCGACGTGTTGATCTTCCGCGGCGGGCATGACCCAGAAAGTGTGTCCGCCAAATGGGATCAAGCGTCTTTGGGTAAGTTGGTGCACCCTGCAGGAAGTTAATCTATTCAATAGCCGTGATCTTGATAACAGGGCGACTTGGAGTTGTACCTTGAGCTTATGACAACTAGAACTGGTTACTTAATAAAACACACCCTTCCAAGTGCCGGATACAACCGGTGGTCGCTCTCTCTCGTGGATATGAGGAGGGATCGCGGGTAGGATTATTGCTATGTGATGTTACTTGGAGGACTTCAACCTACCCTCTGCTACTGTTGCAAGGCGAAGGTGACGAGCGTAGTCTTCGATAAGACTAGCTATCCCCTCTTATTCGGCATTCTGCAGATTCAGTCCATCGATATGGCCCTTTACACATATATCCATGCATATGTAGTGTAGCTCCTTGCTTTGTAGTACTTTGGATGAGTACTCACGGTTGCCTTGTTCCCCTTTTCCCCTACCTCTACTCGATTGCTGCAACAGACGATGGAGCCTGAGAGCGACGCCACCGTCAATGACGACTACTACTCGGAGGTGCCTACTACTACGCAGCCACCGGCGGCGACCAGGAGTAGCTAGGAGGATCGAGCAGGAGGCCTGCGCCTCTTCGATCTCAGATCCCGGTTTGTGCTAGCCTTCTTAAGGCAAACTTGCTTAACTTGTTGTACTCAGATATTGCTGCTTCCACTGACTCGCCTATGATCGAGCACTTGTATTCGAGCCCTCGAGGCCCCGGCTTGTATTATGATTCTTGTATGACTTATTTTTATTTGTAGAGTTGTGTTGTGATATCTTCCGTGAGTCCTCGATCTTGATCGTACACATTTGCGTGCATGATTAGTGTACGATTAAATCGGGCGTCCAAGTTGGTATTAGAGCCATTGCTGTAGGAATCCCCCTTCCAACTCCTTGGCCGAAGTCGAGTCTAGACATTGCAAAACTTTTACTAACATGGCTGTGTGTCTTATGGGCACACGTCGCCATTGGGTGGTAGTAGGATCTTTTACTCCTCGACCTATACTCTGGGACTCTGATCTCTCTACTATTCGGGTTAAATGAATTTGCTAACTCTAAGATTAGGATCTCGTGATCGCATCCACCCGAAGAGCCCCTTACTGCAGAGGATCGCCTGCTACATCAGAAGATTCCGAAGATACTCTCTGCTGTTCTCTCGAGACTTTGTACCCATCACTTTTGCTATTCCTGACCACCGATAAATCCGTATGGATAACTACTTACACTTGCCATTCATATGATCATCCCCCATTGATCTTGTTATTACAAGATACCTCGAAGTTTTCTCTATTGTTCCGAGAATACTTTGTGCCTACTGCCTAGCAGTTCTTTGCCACATGAATACCCCTTCAAATAAATCCTCGCACTTGTCGAGTATCCGCCATCCCGCTTGTTCATGTGTTTCACAAAAGTCTTCAAAATAATATTCGATCTTCGAAAATCCTTTGGGGCCTTTGGCTCTTGAAATTCTTGCTTGCTTGCATTATGGTTAATCCCATAAGTCTCGTAGTCATATTGACATTCCTTGTGATTATCATTTTGAGTCTGTTGACTCAATATGTTTCTTGAATACACGCAATCATCATTGATCCTTATAAATTACTTTTCCGCTGAGCTGCCATTCTTTAAGCTGGAATTGGTTCTTGACCAATCTAATTGTCTTTGATTGTACCCTAAGGCTATTCAACTTATCCACCCCTAATCGAGCATTGCTTCGATCCCTTGATTTGGAAATCATAATTCCTTTGCATTTGACAATTGAGTTAGTCATTGTTTCTATAATCTGCTTCCTCTAGTTGAGTACCGATGCTCACGTCGGATCCCTTGTGGACCACGGATCCTTTGTTGGATTTTATCGCAACGCCCTTCATATTCAAGAACCTTGTGAGCCTTTTTCGGATACATAATGCCTTTGGTAAATTGTATCGTCGCTTTCTCAACCATGCTCGCCTCGAGCTTGAGTTAATTACTTCTAAAGATTACGGTATATGATTCTAAGATGCCCGATGGGTTGAACCTATGCCTTCCTTAATATGTGTGAACTCGAAAGTTTTCACGAGTCGTACTCTTTCGGTATTTTGCCGATAAAATTTCAACGCTATAACTTCATCGAAGCGAGAAGTGAATGAAAGGGTATGCATTGGAGAAGTGGAGTCGACCTTGAACCTTCCGTTCATGCCCATGGACACGATGTAGATCTTATCATTAAAGCTTCACTTAAATAATTATTCCTTTGGTATAAGTTCATCTTATATCGAGGATCCGCCTTTTGAAATTGTGGTTCCAACCATGTTCTCTTTTAAATACCATTTCTCGCACGTTTTAGCACTTGTCTTCAGAGAGCAATACCCGGTCCAACCTCTACTTTGATCATCATCGAGTATTACCCCCGGTATCTTGAGATTATCATGGAACTGCATAACTTCTTATGAGTTCTTCATCAAGTGCTACATTCCCACCGATTCCAATTTTTCACGGGCTCGAGTTATTAAACACTCAAAGACACCAATAACTGAACCGAGTCCGCACTACGGTTCAACAACTCTTCGGTAAGCTTCTATAAGTACGTGTTTGTACCCGATCACATCATTCCTAGCCTGTTTGGCTATATCATTGTCGTGATGATTTTAACTGTGCTACCTGGTCCTTCTTCTCGGAGCACAATTTTCGACGATGAACTAACCTTACGTCGATCCTCATCGTCATATCATTTCGCCTTGAACAACAAGCTTGGTTTCGAGTTTGTGTCATACCCTTGGTTCCAATAACCTTTCAATTCATCATTACTTTGACTTGATGTAAATCGCCGATCGATTACATCTTCATGAACTCTCGCGACAAAGGTGTCGTGATCATCAACATTCGAGCTCATCCGGGATATCAATTGAATTCATGATGAGAAATACCATCCTTGCCCTCGATGAATTGTATTATCATCGACCACTTTATTGCCTTCCCACCAACACAAGCTTGTTCATGTTTGGTGTTATACCTTGAGTTCCTTGCTATCCAGCAATTGTTCTTCGTTACCTTGGAGTATTAACCTCCTTTATGTCAAGAATGTTCTGAGATTTGTTCCACCTCTTGAGAATTCTTGACATAGAAATACTTCTCACCATCACCATTCTTTCTTGGTCCCCGTGTTAATTCCAACAAGTGAACGGTGTTGTTTGGATTCTTTCCTTCTAGCAACCCTATTTCTTTCAAGTGAATGGGCGATAGTTCATTCTAAGTCCTTCGCTAATTGAATCACCATTCTAACATTGGCTGTGCAACCCAACCCATATTTCGGGTGCACCGTTCAACCAATGTTTAATTATGTATGTTTTCCTCGAGCATATCCCATTATACCATTTGATCTGACAAATGTTATCTCCTTATCCACATAATTGTGGAGATCCATCTTTTGGATACCTCGATGAGTTATCGCTGAGTCCATCAGTCACCTCCTCATCCTCTCCTTGGTTTAATGATGAACTATTGTTTCAGGAACCCGCTCCCATAGTTCATTTCCCGAGAATCTTACAATGTCATTTCGTCGATATGTGCCGCAGCTTTCCTTCTCGGACATCCCGAGTGTGAGGTAACATGACACCAATCGGATCTGAATCTTGGTCGGATATGATGGTTGGGACATTTTTCTAGAGTCATAGCATTGGTCTTTATATGACCCGGTAACATGATGTCATGCCTAGCACCCCCGGCTGGAGGACCTATCATTATTATTTCTTTTGCAAGGATAACCATTCCTCCTGGAGGAAATTGTAGGACTTATTTTATAAGTTACTCCTGATGGATCATTGGTGTATCCAAAGTCCGCCCTTGATTGAAACACCATATCATTGCTACCAAGCATGTCGTGGTACTCCGCTCATCACCAAGAACATTGGAAGCACAATGCTAAATTCTCTTTATCAATTATCCAAAACACCGTTGTATGGGTAATGTCATGAAAATTTTCTTCCCTTACCTAAAGGGTTTTCTACATTATATCCTGTCATGGGTATCATGCTCGCTTGTCATTGGGAAGGATATACTCTGAAATATGTGTTGAAACACATTTTCCTTTCAATTATTCATTTAACTGATAATGATACTATCCTTTCCATTGTTTTGTTTAACCTTTCCAAGAATCAGACTTAACCGAGCAAAGTGATAATTCCCTGCTTAGGTAAGCACCTCGTTGTACCACTGTAAGTAAGACCCTATTACTATTGTTGGCGACATTCCGGTAACCATCGATGGGCGAGAACTTTGCCTATTGGTCCGCCTCGCTCAAGAAAGCGGGAAAATGGTTCTCTTCGTCCCTCGCCCTTGGTACCTATGTTGTTGCCGACATGACCCTCAGACTCTCCTCGACATGCCTTGCTTACATGATCGTGCAAGATGTCACCGACCTTCCTACTTTTAACCACATGGTGGGCCCATAACCCACAGTTTCACGTGGTCGAAACCCGACTCTCCAGACACCCTGTTGCCCAAGTTATTCCTCGTGCTTGACTTCGTATGTAATTCACGGGTCACCTTCCTAGTAATCTATTCTTGTATCGGACACAAAACTTATTACCATTACTCGACCCCTTTTACACTTTGTTTGTGCATCGAATGATTGCCTACCGCTTCGAAACTTCTCATGGTACCTTCTTACTTTGCTCTCGATATTTTCTTAAGTTCCGGTTCGAGAGTTACTTTCCGCCACCTTCCCGATGTTAGCTACCGGATAGTCAACCTTGCAGAGGTTCGTTCTGCGAATAACCCTTACCTATTCGTAATGAAACGTTGGAGTTCCCGAGAAAAGGCGGCATCACCATGATGACCTGTAGCGAGAGAAATGAAGATGTCAAGGTAATGGATCGACCTCTTCAAGAAGATCAACCAAGACCGAGAAGATTAGTTAGGATTTCGTAACCAGACCTTTCCCCCTTACTCCCCTCTTAAATCTCGGGACAAGATTTCTTGTAGTGGAGGAGAATTGTGATGCCTGGATAATTAAGCCACAGTAACCCTCCGCTAATGATGCCACATCACCTCGACATTGTTGCTAATCTCGTTAGTTCAAACCGATTCAATTCAAATTCAAAATCAAGCAAACAATAAAAGTGTTCAAATAATAAAACTAAAATGTTCTAAATGTGAAAATAAATGCAAAGGCTTATTGGCAAAGGAATCAACTTTTTATAAAATATTTAAATGCCCTTATTTAAACAAAACTACAGCTTAGACAAATAAATAAATGCCTTCTTCAATTAATAAATTATTAATTAAGTTTTTAATTGCCCAAAACTATTGGGGCGTTGGCATATTTATTAAAACTAAATTAGAACAACTTTGGTATTTTACAAAACTATAGTAAAATATAAAGAAAAAATACGAAAAGAATAAATAACAACAAAATAAAAGTAAACAACAAGTAGAAAACCCCAGGCCACTTGGCCCAAATGGTGAAGTTGCCAGCCGCCCACCTAACCCCCTCCTTCCTCTTCCTCTGTTCACCCCCACCCCGTGGACACAGAGCGCCTGTCCATGGCGCCCGATGGCCACGCTGGCGCCATCCGTGCCCCGGCTCCTTTAGGTCGACGGCGACCCCTCCCCAAACCCTAGAACCCCACTTCCCTTCCCTTGCGCTCTCTCCTCGCTCTCCCATCTCGCCCCAAGCCCCCGCCAAGATCCGTCATAGGCGCGGCCACCTTGCTCCCAGCGCCCGACGAGTCCAACAGCTCGCTCGCTTCCTCAACTCCTCTCCGACCAAGGGTTCGAGCTCGGCGCCACCATAGCCCCGGGGATCGAGTTCTTCCTCGCCTACTGTCGCCGCCGCTCCTCCGCCAATTGCCGACGCCCTGCTGCTCCTACGCACTCACCGGGCCTACGTGAGCCTCCTCGGTGAGCACCTGCGTCTTCCCTCCGTTTTCCCCTTGCCGCAGAGCCTCTAGCCACGGCACCCGCCATGGCCGAGCCCCGCCGCCGTTAGCTTCACCGCCGACACGCTGCCATCGCCACTTCATGTTCGAGCCCACAGACGTGCATCGAGCTGCCAGAGTCCAACGACGCACGCCCGCAGCCCCTAGTGCCCCTAGCTTCGTTACGCTTTCAAGACGCGTGGCCGCCGCTCAGCTCGACGCCGGCGACATCTCCGGCCACATCGGGACGAACCGCTTACACCACTAGATGCGCCTCTTCGCTCTCGTTCGAACGAGCCCAAGCATGCCCGGATCCGTGCCACAGGCACGTTTTCGGTGAGCTCGGCGGTCGTCGCCGTGTATTTATCGCCGGCGGTGAGAGCCGATCACACTGACCGGGCCACCTCATTGGTCATCACCAAAGGCCCCCCCTTTGACCAGTTGACTAAGTCAACTATGATGACTAGGCGGGCCTCGCTATGACATGTGGGTCCCTTTGTTAAAATGATTTTTCATAATTAACTAAATCTGTTAATTAATTAAATTAATTAATTGAAACACTAATTACCCACCGATCAAGAGCCCCCACTAATTAGACTAACTAGATTAAACTAACTCAGCTAATTAAACCCTTGTCATGACATGTGGGTCCCATCGACCCAAAGGTCAGGTTCGGCTCGTCGGCGGACTTTTGACCGCCGACGTCACCAGACGTCATCTCGACATCACGAGATAATCGCTCGATAATGCTGATTTGAAATAAATAAAGAAATAAATTCGTAAATGTTTACAATCTTTAGAAAATCATAGAAAATGAACCGTAACTTTCGGATGAAAAAGTTTTATACATGAAAGTTGCTCGAACGATGAGACGAATCCGGATACGCAGTCCGCTCGTCGCCACACACCCCTAACCTATCGAACCCGCAACTTTCCCCTCCGCTCCTTCCGCTCGAACGCTAAACAGGAATACTTTCCGGATGTTCCCCTTAACGGCATCACCTCATACCACGTTAGGTCACGCCTAGCATCGTTATTTGACTTGTCATGCATCGATATGCATCTGTTTACATGGTATTCATTGTTTCTTCCCCTTTTCTCTCCTAGAGACTACGAGACCGACGCTGCTGCCCATCCGACTACGGAGTTGACGACCCTCTCTCTTGCCAGAGCAACCAGGCAAGCCCCCTTTGATCACGGATATCGCCTACTCTTCTCTATCTGCTTGCATTAGAGTAGTGTAGCATGTTATCGCTTCGTTATACCTATCCCGATGCATAGCTTTGTCCTTGTTACTATCAGTTGTTACCTTACGCAATCCTATATGCTTAGTATAGGATGCTAGTACTTTCATCTGTGGCCCTACATTCTTGTCCGTCTGCCGTGCTATACTATCGGGCCGTGATCACTCGGGAGGTGATCACGGGTATATACTATATACTTTATACATGATACAATGGTGGAGACTAAAGTCGGGTCGGCTGGTGGAGCACCCGCGAGTGGATCTTTGTGGCGGAGCGACAGGGCAGGTTGAGACCGCCTAGGAGAGAGGTGGGCCTGGCCCTGTTTGGCATTCGCGGATACTTAACACGCTTAACGAGATCTTGGTATTTGATCTCAGTTGGCTACGAGCTTATACGCACTAACCATCTACGCGGGAGTAGTTATGGGTATCCCGGCGTCGTGGTATCAGCCGAAGCACTTCAGACGTCAGCGACGGAGCGGCGCGCGCCGGATTGGACTGGAACGCCTGCTAGGCTTGGTCTGCTTCCGGCTGCCCTCGCAACATGCAGGTGTGCTATGGGCGATGGGCCTAGACCCCTGTGCGCTTAGGTTTAGACCGGCGTGCTGGCCTCTCTGTTGTGCCTAGGTGGGGCTGCGACGTGTTGATCTTCCGCGGCCGGGCATGACCCAGGAAAGTGTGTCCGGCCAAATGGGATCAAGCGTCTTTGGGTAAGTTGGTGCACCCTGCAGGAAGTTAATCTATTCAATAGCCGTGATCTTGATAACAGGACGACTTGGAGTTGTACCTTGAGCTTATGACAACTAGAACTGGTTACTTAATAAAACACACCCTTCCAAGTGCCGATACAACGGTGGTCGCTCTCTCTCGTGGATATGAGGAGGGATCGCGGGTAGGATTATTGCTATGTGATGTTACTTGGAGGACTTCAACCTACCCTGCTGCTACTGTTGCAAGGCGAAGGTGAGCGAGCGTACTCTTCGATAAGACTAGCTATCCCCTCTTATTACGGCATTCTGCAGTTCGGTCCATCGATATAGCCCTTTACACATATATCCATGCATATGTAGTGTAGCTCCTTGCTTGTAGTACTTTGGATGAGTACTCACGGTTGCCTTGTTCCCCTTTTCCCCTACCTCTACTCGATTGCTGCAACAGACGATGGAGCCTGGGAGCGACGCCACCGTCGATGACAACTACTACTCGGAGGTGCCTACTACTACGTGCAGCGGCGGCGGCGACCAGGAGTAGCTAGGAGGATCCAGCAGGAGGCTGCGCCTCTTCGATCTGATCCCAGTTTGTGCTAGCCTTCTTAAGGCAAACTTGCTTAACTTATGTCTGTACTCATATATTGCTGCTTCCGCTGACTCGTCTATGATCGAGCACTTATATTCGAGCCCTCGAGGCCCCTGGCTTGTATTATGATGCTTGTATGACTTATTTTTATTTGCAGAGTTGTGTTGTGATATCTTCCCGTGAGTCCCTGCTCTTGATCGTACACATTTGCGTGCATGATTAGTGTATGATTAAATCGGGGGCGTCACAAGTTGGTATCAGAGCCGACTGCCTGTAGGAATCCCCCTTCCAACTCCTTCGCCGAAGTCGAGTCTAGACATTGCAAAACTTTTACTAACATGGTTGTGTGTCTTATGGGCACACGTCGCCATTGGGTGGTAGTAGGATCTTTTACTCCTCGACCTATACTCTGGGACTCTGATCTCTCTACTATTCGGGTTAAATGAATTTGCTAACTCTAAGATTAGGATCTCGTGATCGCATCCACCCGGAGAGCCCCTTACTGCAGAGGATCTCCTGCTACATCAGAAGATTCCGAAGATACTCTCTAATGTTCTCTCGAGACTTTGTGCCCATCACTTTTGCTATTCCTGACCACCGATAAATCCGTATGGATAACTACTTACACTTGCCATTCATATGATCATCCCCCATTGATTTTGTTATTACAAGATACCCAAGTTTTCTATTGTTTCGAGAATACTTTGTGCCTCTTGCCTAGCAGTTCTTTGCCACATGAATACCCCTTTAAATAAATCCTCGCACTTGTCGAGTATCCGCCATCCCCGCTTGTTCATGTGTTTCACAAAAGTCTTCAAAATAATATTCGATCTTCGAAAATCCTTTGGGGCCTTTGGCTCTTGAAATTCTTGCTTGCTTGCATTATGGTTAATCCCATAAGTCTCGTAGTCATATTGACATTCCTTGTCATTATCATTTTGAGTCTGTTGACTCAATATGTTTCATGAATACATGCAATCATCATTGATCCTTATAAATTACTTTTCCGGCTGAGCTGCCATTCTTTTAAGCTGGAATTGGTTCTCGACCAATCCAATTGTCTTTGATTGTACCCTAAGGCTATTCAACTTATCCACCCCTAATCAGAGCATTGCTTCTGATCCCTTGATTTGGAAATCATAATTCCTTTGCATTTGACAATTGAGTTAGTCAGTTGTTTCTATAATCTGCTTCCTCTAGTTGAGTACCGATGCTCACGCCGATCCTTGTGGACCACGGATCCTTTGTTGGATTTTATCGCAACGCCTTCATATTCAATAACCTTGTGAGCCTTTTCTCGGATACATAATGCCTTTGGTAAATTGTATCGTCGCTTTCTCAACCATGCTCGCCTTGAGCTTGAGTTAATTACTTCTAAAGATTCGGTATATGATTCTAAGATGCCCGATGGGTTGAACCTATGCCTTCCTTAATATGTGTGAACTCGAAAGTTTTCACGAGTCGTACTCTTACGGTATTTTGCGGATAAAATTTCAACGCTATAACTTCATCGAAGAGAGAAGTGAATGAAAGGGTATGCATTGGAGAAGTGGAGTCGACCTTGGACCTTGCGTTCATGCCCATGGACACGATGTAGATCTTATCATTAAAGCTTCTCTTAAATAATTATTCCTTTGGTATAAGTTCATCTTATATCAGGGATCCGCCTTTTGAAATCGTGGTTCCACCATGTTCTCTTTTAAATACCATTTCTCGTGCAAGTTTTAGCACTTGTCTTCAGAGAGCAATACCGGTCCAACCTCTACTTTGATCGTCATCGAGTATTACCCCCGGTATCTCGAGATTATCATGGAACCGCATAACTTCTTATGAGTTCTTCATCAAGTGCTACATTCCCACCGATTCCAATTTTTCACGGGCTCGAGTTATTAAACACTCAAAGACACCAATAAGCGAACCGAGTCCGCACTACGGTTCAACAACTCTTCGGTAAGCTTCTATAAGTACGTGTTTGTACCCGATCACATCATTCCTAGCCTGTTTGGCTATATCATTGTCGTGATGATTTTAACTGTGCTACCTGGTCCTTCTTCTCGGAGCACAATTTTCGACGATGAACTAACCTTATGTCGATCCTCATCGTCATATCATTTCGCCTTGAACAACAAGCTTGGTTTCGAGTTTGTGTCGTACCCTTGGTTCCAATAACCTTTCAATTCATCATTACTTTGACTTGATGTCGTCGCCGATCGATTACATCTTCATGAACTCTCGCGACAAAGGTGCCGTGATCATCAACATTCTGAGCTCATCCAGGATAGCAATTGAATTCATGATGAGAAATACCATCCTTGCCCTCGATGAATTGTATTATCATCGACCACTTTATTGCCTTCCCACCAACACAAGCTTGTTCATGTTTGGTGTTATACCTTGAGTTCCTTGCTATCCAGCAATTGTTCTTCGTTACCTTGGAGTATTAACCTCCTTTATGTCAAGAATGTTCTGAGATTTGTTCCACCTCTTGAGAATTCTTGACATAGAAATACTTCTCACCATCACCATTCTTTCTTGGTCCCCGTGTTAATTCCAACAAGTGAATGGTGTTGTTTGGATTCTTTCCTTCTAGCAACCCTATTTCTTTGAAGTGAATGGGCGATAGTTCATTCTAAGTCCTTCACTAATTGAATCACCATTCTAACATTGGCCGTGCAACCCAACCCATATTTCGGGTGCACCGTTCAACCAATGTTTAATTATGTATGTTTTCCTCGAGCATATCCCATTATATCATTTGATCTGAAAAATGTTATCTCCTTATCCACATAATTGTGGAGATCCATATTTTGGATACCTCGATGAGTTATCGCTGAGTCCATCAGTCACCTCCTCATCCTCTCCTTGGTTTAATGATGAACTATTGTTTCAGAACCGCTCCCATAGTTCATTTCGAGAATCTTACAATGTCATTTCGTCGATATGTGCCGCAGCTTTCCTTCTCGGACATCCTGAGTCTGAGGTATCATGACACCAATCGGATCTGAATCTTGGTCGGATATGATGGTTGGGACATTTTTCTAGAGTCATAGCATTGGTCTTTATATGACCCGGTAACATGATGTCATGCCTAGCACCCCCACCCCCGGTGGAGGACCTATCATTATTATTTCTTTTGCAAGGATAACCATTCCTCCTGGAGGAAATTGTAGGACTTATTTTATAAGTTACTCCTGATGGATCATTGGTGTATCCAAAGTCTGGCCCTTGATTGAAACACCATATCATTGCTACCTGAAGCATGTCTGTGGTACTCCGTTCATCACCAAGAACATTGGAAGCACAATGCTAAATTCTCTTTATCAATTATCCAAAACACCGAAACACCGTTGTATGGGTAATGTCATGAAAATTTTCTTCCCTTACCTAAAGGGTTTTCTACATTATATCCTGTCATGGGTATCATGCTCTGCTTGTCATTGGGAAGGATATACTCCTGAAATATGTGTTTAAACACATTTTCCTTTCAATTATTCTGTTTAATCTGATAATTATACTATCCTTTCCATTGTTTTGTTAAATTTTCCAGTAACCAGACTTAACCTAGCAGTGATAATTCCCTGCTTAGGTAAGCACCTCGTTGTACCACTCTGTAAGTAAGACCCTGTTACTATTGTTGATTACATTCAGGTAACCATCGATGGACGAGAACTTTGCCTATTGGTCCGCCTCGTTCAACGAGCAGGAAAATGGTTCTCTTCATCCCTCGCCCTTGGTACCTATGTTGTTGCCGACATGACCCTCAGACTCTCCTCTGACATGCCTCGCTTACATGATCGTGCAAGATGTCACCGACCTTCCTACTTTTAACCACATGGTGGGCCCATAACCCACAGTTTCCGTGGTCGAAACCCGACTCTCCCAGACACCCTGTTGCCCAAGTTATTCCTCGTGCTTGACTTCATATGTAATTCACGGGTCACCTTCCTAGTAATCTATTCGGTATCGGACACAAAACTTATTACCATTACTCTGGACCCCTTTTACACTTTGTTTGGGCATCGAATGATTGCCTACCCTCGAAACTTCTCATGGTACCTTCTTACTTTGCTCTCGATATTTTCTTAAGTTCCAGCCGAGAGTTACTTTCCGCCACCTTCCCGATGTTAGCTACCAGATAGTCAACCTTGCAGAGGTTCGTTTCGCCGAATAACCCCTTACCTATTCGTAAATACGTTGGAGTTCGAGAAAAGGGCGGCATCACCATGATGACTCAGAGCGAGAAATGAAGATGTCAAGGTAATGGATCGACCTCTTCAAGAAGATCAACCAAGACTGAGAAGATTTGTTAGGATTTCGTAACCAGACCTTTCCCCCTTACTCCCCTCTTAAATCTCGGGACGAGATTTCTTGTAGTGGAGGAGAATTGTGACGCCCGGATAATTAAGCCACAGTAACCCTCCGCTAATGATGCCACGTCACCTCGACATTGTTGCTAATCTCGCGTTAGTTCGAAACCGATTCGAATTCAAATTCAAAATCAAGCAAACAATAAAAGTGTTCAAATAATAAAACTAAAATGTTCTAAATGTGAAAATAAATGCAAAGGCTTATTGGCAAAGGAATCAACTTTTTATAAAATATTTAAATGCCCTTATGTAAACAAAACTGCAGCTTAGACAAATAAATAAATGCCTTCTTCAATTAATAAATTATTAATTAAGTTTTAATTGCCCAAAACTATTGGGGCGTTGGCATATTTATTAAAACTAAATTAGCAACAACTTTGGTATTTTACAAAACTATAGTAAAATATGAAGAAAAAATCTGAGAAAAGAATAAATAACAACAAAATAAAAGTAAACAACAAGTAGAAAACCCCCAGGCCACTTGGCCCAAATGGTCAAGTTGCTGTGCCGCCCACCTAACCCCCTCCTTCCTCTTCCTCTGTTCACCCCCACCCCGTGGACACAGAGCGCCCGTCCACGGCGCCGATGGCCACGCGGCGGCCATCCGGTGCCCCCGGCTCCTTTAGGTCGACGGTGACCCCTCCCCCGAAACCCTAGAACCCCACTTCCCCTTCTTTTGCGCGCTCTCTCCCTCGCTCTCCCATCTCGCCCCAAGCCCCGCCAAGATCCGTCATAGGCGCGCCACCTTGCTCCCGCCGCCCCCGACAAGTCCAACAGCTCGCTGCTTCCTCAACTCCCTCTCCGACCAAGGGTTCGAGCTCGGCGCCACCATAGCCCCGGGATCGAGTTCTTCCTCGCCACGATGCCGCCGCCTCCGCCAATTGCCGACGCCTGCTGCTCCTACGCACTCACCGGGCCACGTGAGCCTCCTCGGTGAGCACTGCGTCTTCCTCCGTTTTCCCCTTGCGCGTAGCCTCTAGCCACGGCACCCGCCATGGCCGAGCCCGCCGCCGTTAGCTTCACGCCGCCGACACGCTGCTCATCGCCACTTCATGCGTTCGAGCCCACAGACGTGCATCGAGCTGCCAGAGTCCAACGCGACGACGCCGCAGCCCCTAGTGCCCCTAGCTTGGTTACGCTTTACGCCAAGACGCGTGGCGCCGCTCATTTCGACGCGGTGACATCTCCGCCACATCGGGACGAACCACCGACACCACTAGATGCGCCTCTTCGCTCTCGCTTGAACGAGCCCAAGCATGCGGATCCGTGCCACAGGCACGTTTTCCGTGAGCTCCAATGGTCGGCGCCGTGTATTTGGCGCGCGGCGGTGAGAGCCGATCACACGACCGGGGCCACCCACTGGTCATCACCGGTGGGCCCGCCCTTTGACCGATTGACTAAGTCAACTATGATGACTAGGCGGGCCTGTCTATGACATGTGGGTCCCGCTGTTAAAATGATTTTTCATAATTAACTAAATCTGTTAATTAATTAAATTAATTAATTGAAACACTAATTACCCACCGATCAAGAGCCCCCACTAATTAGACTAACTAGATTAAACTAACTCACCTAATTAAACCATCGTTAATGACATGTGGGTCCCATCGACCCACATGTCAGGTTCGCTCGTCGGCGGACTTTTGACCGCCGACGTCACCTCTACGTCATCTTGACATCACGAGATAATCGCTCGATAATGCTGATTTGAAATAAATAAAGAAATAAATTCCAGAAATGTTTAAAATCTTTAGAAAATCATAGAAAATGAACCGTAACTCGGATGAAAAAGTTTTATACATGAAAGTTGCTCAGAACGACGAGACGAATCCGGATAAGCAGTCCGTTCGTCCGCCACACACCCCTAACCTATCGAACCCGCAACTTTCCCCCTCTGGCTCCTCTGCCCGAAAACGCGAAACACCGGGAATACTTTCCCGGATGTTCCCCCCCTTAACCGGCATCACCTCATACCACGTTAGGTCACGCCTAGCATCGTTACTTGACTTGTCATGCATCGATATGCATCTGTTTACATGGTATTCATTGTTTCTTCCCCCTCTTCTCTCCGGTAGACTACGAGACCGACGCTGCTGCTGCCCGGTTCGACACGGAGTTGACGACCCTCTCTCTTGCCGAGCAACCAGGCAAGCCCCTTTGATCACGGATATCGCCTACTCTTCTCTATACTGCTTGCATTAGAGTAGTGTAGCATGTTACTGCTTCGTTATACCTATCCCGATGCATAGCTTTGTCCTTGTTACTCTTGTTGTTACCTTACCGCAATCCTATATGCTTAGTATAGGATGCTAGTACTTTCATCTGTGGCCCTACATTCTTGTGCATGCTGCGTGCTATACTATCGGGCCGTGATCACTCGGGAGGTGATCACGGGTATATACTATATACTTTATACATGATACAATGGTGGAGACTAAAGTCGGGTTGGTGGTGGAGCACCCATGAGTGGATCTTTGTGGCGGAGCGACAGGCAGGTTGAGACCGCCTAGAGAGAGGTGGGCCTGGCCTGTTTGGCGTTCGCGGATACTTAACACGCTTAACGAGATCTTGGTATTTGATCTGAGTTGGCTCTGAGCTTATACGCACTAACCATCTACGGGAGTAGTTATGGGTATCTGGCGTCGTGGTATCACGAAGCACTTCAGACGTCGGCGACGGAGCGGCGCGCCGGATTGAACTGAACGCCTGCTAGGCTAGGTCGCTTCCGGCCGCCCGCAGCGTCGTGGTGTGCTATGGGCGATGGGCCTGCACCCTGTGCGCTTAGGTTTAGACCGGCGTCTTGGCCTCTCTGTTGTGCCTAGGTGGGGCTGCGGCGTGTTGATCTTCCGCGGCGGGCATGACCCAGAAAGTGTGTCCGCCAAACGGGATCAAGCGTCTTTGGTAAGTTGGTGCACCCTGCAGGAAGTTAATCTATTGAATAGCCGTGATCTTCGTAATGGGACGACTTGTAGTTGTACCTTGAGCTTATGACAACTAGAACTGGTTACTTAATAAAACACACCCTTCCAAGTGCGGATATAAACGGTGGTCGCTCTCTCTCGTGGATATGAGGAGGGATCGCGGGTAGGATTATTGCTATGTGATGTTACTTGAGGACTTCAACCTACCCTCTGCTACTGTTGCAAGACGAAGGTGACGAGCGTAGTCTTCGATAAGACTAGCTATCCCCTCTTATTCGGCATTCTGCAGTTCAGTCCACCGATATGGCCCTTTACACATATATCCATGCATATGTAGTGTAGCTCCTTGCTTATGTAGTACTTTGGATGAGTACTCACGGTTGCCTTGTTCCCCTTTTCCCCTACCTCTACTCGATTGCTGCAACAGACGATGGAGCCCGGAGCGACGCCACCGTCGATGACGACTACTACTGGAGGTGCCTACTACTACGTGCAGCACGGCGGCGACCGGAGTAGCTAGGAGGATCCTGTGCAGGAGGCCTGCGCCTCTTCGATCAGATCCCGGTTTGTGCTAGCCTTCTTAAGGCAAACTTGCTTAACTTATGTCGTACTCAGATATTGCTGCTTCCGCCGACTCGCCTATGATTGAGCACTTGTATTCGAGCCCTCGAGGCCCCGGCTTGTATTATGATGCTTGTATGACTTATTTTTATTTGTAGAGTTGTGTTGTGATATCTTCCGTGAGTCCTCGATCTTGATCGTACACATTTACGTGCATGATTAGTGTACGATTAAATCGGGGCGTCCAAGTTGGTATCGAGCCATTGCTCAGTAGGAATCCCCTTCCAACTCCTTGGTCAAGTCGAGTCTAGACATTGCAAAACTTTTACTAACATGGCTGTGTGTCTTATGGGCTGCGTCGCCATTGGGTGGTAGTAGGATCTTTTACTCCTCGACCTATACTGGGACTCGATCTCTACTATTCGGGTTAAATGAATTTGCTAACTCTAAGATTAGGATCTCGTGATCGCATCCACCCAAGAGCCCCTTATCGCAGAGGATGCTTTGCTACATCGGAAGATTCGAAGATACTCTCGCTGTTCTCTCGAGACTTTGTACCCATCACTTTTGCTATTCCGACCACCGATAAATCCGTATGGATAACTACTTACACTTGCCATTCATATGATCATCCCCATTGATCTTGTTATTACAAGATACCTCAAGTTTTCTATTGTTCCGAGAATACTTTGTGCCTCTTGCCTAGCAGTTCTTTGCCACATGAATACCCCTTCAAATAAATCCTCGCACTTGTCGAGTATCCGCCATCCCGCTTGTTCATGTGTTTCACAAAAGTCTTCAAAATAATATTCGATCTTCCGAAAATCCTTTGGGGCCTTTGGCTCTTGAAATTCTTGCTTGCTTGCATTATGGTTAATCCCATAAGTCTCGTAGTCATATTGACATTCCTTGTGATTATCATTTTGAGTCTGTTGACTCAATATGTTTCTTGAATACACGCAATCATCATTGATCCTTATAAATTACTTTTTCGGCTGAGCTGCCATTCTTTTAAGCTCGAATTGGTTCTTGACCAATCTAATTGTCTTTGATTGTACCCTAAGGCTATTCAACTTATCCACCCCTAATCGAGCATTGCTTCGATCCCTTGATTTGGAAATCATAATTCCTTTGCATTTGACAATTGAGTTAGTCATTGTTTCTATAATCTGCTTCCTCTAGTTGAGTACCGATGCTCACGCCGATCCCTTGTGGACCACGGATCCTTTGTTGGATTTTATCCGCAACGCCCTTCATATTCAAGAACCTTGTGAGCCTTTTCTCGGATACATAATGCCTTTGGTAAATTGTATCGCTCGCTTTCTCAACCATGCTCGCCTTGAGCTTGAGTTAATTACTTCTAAAGATTCGGTATATGATTCTAAGATGCCCGATGGGTTGAACCTATGCCTTCCTTAATATGTGTGAACTCGAAAGTTTTCACGAGTCGTACTCTTACGGTATTTTGCGGATAAAATTTCAACGCTATAACTTCATCGAAAGTAGAAGTGAATGAAAGGGTATGCATTGGAGAAGTGGAGTCGACCTTGAACCTTGCGTTCATGCCCATGGACACGATGTAGATCTTATCATTAAAGCTTCTCTTAAATAATTATTCCTTTGGTATAAGTTCATCTTATATCGGGGATCGGCCTTTTGAAATCGTGGTTCCGACCATGTTCTCTTTTAAATACCATTTCTCGTGCAAGTTTTAGCACTTGTCTTACGTAGAGCAATACCCGGTCCAACCTCTACTTTGATCTGTCATCGAGTATTACCCCCCGGTATCTCGAGATTATCATGGAACGCATAACTTCTTATGAGTTCTTCATCAAGTGCTACATTCCCACCGATTCCAATTTTTCACGGGCTCGAGTTATTAAACACTCAAAGACACCAATAATCGAACCGAGTCCGCACTACGGTTCAACAACTCTTGGTAGCTTCTATAAGTGCGTGTTTGTACCGATCGATCATTCCTAGCCTGTTTGGCTATATCATTGTCGTGATGATTTTAAGCTGTGCTACCTAGTCCTTCTTCTCGTAGCACAATTTTCGACGATGAACTAACCTTACGTCGATCCTCATCGTCATATCATTTCGCCTTGAACAACAAGCTTGGTTTCGAGTTTGTGTCGCACCCTTGGTTCCAATAACCTTTCAATTCATCATTACTTTGACTTGATGTAAATCGCCGATCGATTACATCTTCATGAACTCTCGCGACAAAGGTGTCGTGATCATCGACATTCGAGCTCATCCGGGATATCAATTGAATTCATGATGAGAAATACCATCCTTGCCCTCGATGAATTGTATTATCATCGACCACTTTATTGCCTTCCCACCAACACAAGCTTGTTCATGTTTGGTGTTATACCTTGAGTTCCTTGCTATCCAGCAATTGTTCTTCGTTACCTTGGAGTATTAACCTCCTTTATGTCAAGAATGTTCGAGATTTGTTCCACCTCTTGAGAATTCTTGACATAGAAATACTTCTCACCATCACCATTCTTTCTTGGTCCCGTGTTAATTCCAACAAGTGAGCGGTGTTGTTTGGATTCTTTCCTTCTAGCAACCCTATTTCTTTGAAGTGAATGGGCGATAGTTCATTCTAAGTCCTTCGCTAATTGAATCACCATTCTAACATTGGCGTGCAACCCAACCCATATTTCGGTGCACCGTTCAACCAATGTTTAATTATGTATGTTTTCCTCGAGCATATCCCATTATATCATTTGATCGACAAATGTTATCTCCTTATCCACATAATTGTGGAGATCCATCTTTTGGATACCTCGATGAGTTATCGCTGAGTCCATCACCACCTCCTCATCCTCTCCTTGGTTTAATGATGAACTATTGTTTGAGAACCCGCTCCCATAGTTCATTTCCGAGAATCTTACAATGTCATTTAAATCGATATGTGCCGCAGCTTTCCTTCTCGGACATCCTGAGTCTGAGGTATCATGACACCAATCGGATCTGAATCTTGGTCGGATATGATGGTTGGGACATTTTTCTAGAGTCATAGCATTGGTCTTTATATGACCCGTAACATGATGTCATGCCTAGCACCCCCGGTGGAGGACCTATCATTATTATTTCTTTTGCAAGGATAACCATTCCTCCGGAGGAAATTATAGGACTTATTTTATAAGTTACTCGGATGGATCATTGGTGTATCCAAAGTCGGCCCTTGATTGAAACACCATATCATTGCTACCAAGCATGTCGTGGTACTCCGCTCATCACCAAGAACATTGGAAGCACAATGCTAAATTCTCTTTATCAATTATCCAAAACACCGTTGTATGGGTAATGTCATGAAAATTTTCTTCCCTTACCTAAAGGGTTTTCTACATTATATCCTGTCATGGGTATCATGCTCTGCTTGTCATTGGGAAGGATATACTCACAAATATGTGTTTAAACACATTTTCCTTTCAATTATTCTGTTTAATCTGATAATGATACTATCCTTTCCATTGTTTTGTTTAACCTTTCCAGTAACCAGACTTAACCGAGCAGTGATAATTCCCTGCTTAGGTAAGCACCTCGTTGTACCACTCTGTAAGTAAGACCCTGTTACTATTGTTGATGACATTCCGGTAACCATCGATGGACGAGAACTTTGCCTATTGGTCCGCCTCGTTCAACGAGCAGGAAAATGGTTCTCTTCGTCCCTCGCCCTTGGTACCTATGTTGTTGCCGACATGACCCTCAGACTCTCCTCTGACATGCCTTGCTTACATGATCGTGCAAGATGTCACCGACCTTCCTACTTTTAACCACATGGTGGGCCCATAACCCACAGTTTCACGTGGTGAAACCCGACTCTCCAGACACCCTGTTGCCCAAGTTATTCCTCGTGCTTGACTTCATATGTAATTCACGGGTCACCTTCCTAGTAATCTATTCTGTATCGACGCAAAACTTATTACCATTACTCTGGACCCCTTTTACACTTTGTTTCGGGCATCGAATGATTGCCTACCCGCTCGAAACTTCTCATGGTACCTTCTTACTTTGCTCTCGATATTTTCTTAAGTTCTAGTTTGAGAGTTACTTTCCGCCACCTTCCCCGATGTTAGCTACGGATAGTCAACCTTACAGAGGTTCGTTCGCGAATAACCCTTACCTATTCGTGAAATGCGTTGGAGTTCGAGAAAAGGCGGCATCACCATGATGACTGCAGCAGAGAAATGAAGATGTCAAGGTAATGGATCGACCTCTTCAAGAAGATCAACCAAGACGAGAAGATTCGTTAGGATTTCGTAACAGACCTTTCCCCTTACTCCCTCTTAAATCTCGGGACGAGATTTCTTGTAGTGGAGGAGAATTGTGACCTTGGATAATTAAGCCACAAGAACCCTCCGCTAATGATGCCATGTCACCTCGATTCTTGTTGCTAATCTCGCGTTAGTTCAAACCGATTCAATTCAAATTCAAAATCAAGCAAACAATAAAAGTGTTCAAATAATAAAACTAAAATGTTCTAAATGTGAAAATAAATGCAAAGGCTTATTGGCAAAGGAATCAACTTTTATAAAATATTTAAATGCCCTTATTTAAACAAAGCTGCAGCTTAGACAAATAAATAAATGCCTTCTTCAATTAATAAATTATTAATTAAGTTTTAATTGCCCAAAACTATTGGGGCAGTGGCATATTTATTAAAACTAAATTAGGAACAACTTTGGTATTTTACAAAACTATAGTAAAATATAAAGAAAAAAATACAGAAAAGAATAAATAACAACAAAATAAAAGTAAACAACAAGTAGAAAACCCCAGGCCACTTGGCCCAAATGGTCAAGTTGCTGAGCCGCCCACCTAACCCCCTCCTTCCTCTTCCTCTGTTCACCCCCACCCCCGTGGACACAGAGCGCCCGTCCACGGCGCCGATGGCCACGCGGCGGCCATCCGGTGCCCCCGGCTCCTTTAGGTCGACGGCGACCCCTCCCCCAAAACCCTAGAACCCCACTTCCCCTTCCCTTGCACGCTCTCTCCCTCGCTCTCCCATCTCGCCCCAAGCCCGCCGCCAAGATCCGTCATAGGCGCGGCCACCTTGCTCCCCGCGCCTCGCCGACGAGTCCAACAACTCTGCCTGCTTCCTCAACTCCCTCTCCGACCAAGGGTTCGAGCTCGGCGCCACCATAGCCCCGGGGATCGAGTTCTTCCTCGCCTACGGTCGCCGCCGCTCCTCCGCCAATTGCCGACGCCCTGCTGCTCCTACGCACTCACCGGGCCTACGTGAGCCTCCTCGGTGAGCACTGCGTCTTCCCCTCCGTTTTCCCCTTGCCGCGTAGCCTCTAGCCACGGCACCCGCCATGGCCGAGCCCACCTCCGCCGTTAGCTTCACCGCCGCACACGCTGCTACTGCCACTTGCGTTCGAGCCCACAGACGTGCTACTGGAGCTGCCAGGAGTCCAACGACGCACGCCGCAGCCCCTAGTGCCCCTAGCTTCGATTCGCTTTACGCGCCGCGTGGCGCCGCTCACATTCGACGCCGGCAACATCTCCGCCACATCGGGACGAATCACGACACCACTAGATGCGCCTCTTCGCTCTCGTTCGAACGAGCCCAAGCATGCCCGGATCCGTGCCCTGGGCATGTTTTCTGGTGAGCTCCGGCTGGTCAGCGCCGTGTATTTGGCCGCCGGCGGTGAGAGCCGATCATGCTGACCGGGCCACCCATTGGTCAGCACGGTGGGCGGCCCCCTTTGACCAGTTGACTAAGTCAACTATGATGACTAGGCGGGCCCTGTCTATGACATGTGGGTCCCGCCTGTTAAAATGATTTTTCATAATTAACTAAATCTGTTAATTAATTAAATTAATTAATTGAAACACTAATTACCCACTGATCAGTAGCCCCCCACTAATTAGACTAACTAGATTAAACTAACTCAGCTAATTAAACCACTATCAATGACATGTGGGTCCCACTGGACCCACAGGTCAGGTTCGGCTCTGGTCAGCGGACTTTTGACCGCTGACGTCACCTCTACGTCATGCTGACATCACCAGACACTGTTCTGGATAATGCTGATTTGAAATAAATAAAGAAATAAATTCCAGAAATGTTTAAAATCTTTAGAAAATCATAGAAAATGAACCGTAACTCGGATGAAAAAGTTTTATACATGAAAGTTGCTCAGAACGACGAGACGAATCCGGATACGCAGTCCGTTCGTCCGCCACACACCCCTAACCTATCGAACCCGCAACTTTCCCCCTCCGGCTCCTCTGCCCGAAAACGCGAAACACCGGGAATACTTTCCCGGATGTTCCCCCCCTTAACCGGCATCACCTCATACCACGTTAGGTCACGCCTAGCATCGTTACTTGACTTGTCATGCATCGATATGCATCTGTTTACATGGTATTCATTGTTTCTTCCCCCTTTTCTCTCCGGTAGACTACGAGACCGACGCTGCTGCTGCCCAGTTCGACTACGGAGTTGACGACCCCTCTCTCTTGCCAGAGCAACCAGGCAAGCCCCCCCTTTGATCACCAGATATCGCCTACTCTTCTCTATACTGCTTGCATTAGAGTAGTGTAGCATGTTCTTGCTTCATTATACCTATCCCGATGCATAGCTTTGTCCTTGTTACTATCATTGTTACCTTACCGCAATCCTATATGCTTAGTATAGGATGCTAGTACTTTCATCTGTGGCCCTACATTCTTGTCCGTCGCCGTGCTATACTATCGGGCCGTGATCACTCGGGAGGTGATCACGGTATATACTATATACTTTATACATGATACAATGGTGGAGACTAAAGTCGGAATTGGTGGTAGAGCACCATGAGTGGATCTTTGGCGGAGCGACAGGCAGGTTGAGACCGCCTAGGAGAGAGGTGGGCTGGCCTGTTTGGCGTTCGCGGATACTTAACACGCTTAACGAGATCTTGGTATTTGATCTGAGTTGGCTACGAGCTTATACGCACTAACCATCTACGCGGGAGTAGTTATGGGTATCACAGCGTCGTGGTATCAGCCGAAGCACTTCAGACGTCAGCGACGCAGCGGCGCGCGCCGGATTGGACTGGAACGCCTGCTAGGCTAGGTCTGCTTCCGGCCGCTCTCGCAACGTGCAGGTGTGCTATGGGCGATGGGCCCAGACCCCTGTGCGCTTAGGTTTAGACCGGCGTGCTGGCCTCTCTGTCGTGCCTAGGTGGGGCTGCGACGTGTTGATCTTCCGCGGCGGGCATGACCCAGAAAGTGTGTCCGCCAAATGGGATCAAGCGTCTTTGGGTAAGTTGGTGCACCCCTACGTGGAAGTTAATCTATTGAATAGCCGTGATCTTGATAACAGGACGACTTGGAGTTGTACCTTGAGCTTATGACAACTAGAACTGGTTACTTAATAAAACACACCCTTCCAAGTGCGGATACAACCGGTGGTCGCTCTCTCGTGGATATGAGGAGGGATGGCGGGTAGGATTATTGCTATGTGATGTTACTTGGAGGACTTCAACCTACCCTCTGCTACTGTTGCAAGGCGAAGGTGACCGAGCGTAGTCTTCGATAAGACTAGCTATCCCCTCTTATTACGGCATTCTGCAGTTCGGTCCATCGATATGGCCCTTTACACATATATCCATGCATATGTAGTGTAGCTCCTTGCTTGCAGTACTTTGGATGAGTACTCACGGTTGCCTTGTTCCCCTTTTCCCCTACCTCTACTCGATTGCTGCAACAGCACGATGGAGCCTGGAGCGACGCCACCGTCGATGGCGACTACTACTACTCGAGGTGCCTACTACTACGTGCAGCCACCGACGGCGACCAGGAGTAGCTAGGAGGATCCTGCAGGAGGCCCTGCGCCTCTTCGATCCAGATCCCAGTTTGTGCTAGCCTTCTTAAGGCAAACTTGCTTAACTTATGTCGTACTCAGATATTGCTGCTCGCTGACTCGTCTATGATCGAGCACTTGTATTCGAGCCCTCGAGGCCCCTGGCTTGTATTATGATGCTTGTATGACTTATTTTTATTTGTAGAGTTGTGTTGTGATATCTTCCGTGAGTCCTCGATCTTGATCATACACATTTGCGTGCATGAGTAGTGTACGATTAAATCGGGGCGATGTTTCTTGAATACGCAATCATCATTGATCCTTATAAATTACTTTTCCGCTGAGCTGCCATTCTTTTAAGCTGGAATTGGTTCTTGACCAATCTAATTGTCTTTGATTGTACCCTAAGGCTATTCAACTTATCCACCCCTAATCGAGCATTGCTTGATCCCTTGATTTAAATCATAATTCCTTTGCATTTGACAATTGAGTTAGTCAGTTGTTTCTATAATCTGCTTCCTCTAGTTGAGTACCGATGCTCACGTCGGATCCCTTGTGGACCACGGATCCTTTGTTGGATTTTATCCGCAGCGCCCTTCATATTCAAGAACCTTGTGAGCCTTTTCTCGGATACATAATGCCTTTGGTAAATTGTATCGTCGCTTTCTCAACCATGCTCGCCTTGAGCTTGAGTTAATTACTTCTAAAGATTCTCGGTATATGATTCTAAGATGCCCGATGGGTTGAACCTATGCCTTCCTTAATATGTGTGAACTCGAAAGTTTTCACGAGTCGTACTCTTCTGGTATTTTGCCAGATAAAATTTCAACGCTATAACTTCATCGAAAGCGAGAAGTGAATGAAAGGGTATGCATTGGAGAAGTGGGAGTCGACCTTGAACCTTGCGTTCATGCCCATGGACACGATGTAGATCTTATCATTAAAGCTTCTCTTAAATAATTATTCCTTTGGTATAAGTTCATCTTATATCAGGGATCTGGCCTTTTGAAATCGTGGTTCCGACCATGTTCTCTTTTAAATACCATTTCTCGTGCAAGTTTTAGCACTTGTCTTACAGAGAGCAATACCCGGTCCAACCTCTACTTTGATCTGTCATCGAGTATTACCCCCGGTATCTCGAGATTATCATGGAGCGCATAACTTCTTATGAGTTCTTCATCAAGTGCTACATTCCCACTGATTCCAATTTTTCACGGGCTCGAGTTATTAAACACTCAAAGACACCAATAAGCGAACCGAGTCCGCACTCACGGTTCAACAACTCTTGATAAGCTTCTATAAATGCGTGTTTGTACCGATCAGATCATTCCTAGCCTGTTTGGCTATATCATTGTCGTGATGATTTTAAGCTGTGCTACCTAGTCCTTCTTCTCGTAGCACAATTTTCGACGATGAACTAACCTTACGTCGATCCTCATCGTCATATCATTTCGCCTTGAACAACAAGCTTGGTTTGAGTTTGTGTCGTACCCTTGGTTCCAATAACCTTTCAATTCATCATTACTTTGACTTGATGTAAATGCCGATCGATTACATCTTCATGAACTCTCGCGACAAAGGTGTCGTGATCATCGACATTACGAGCTCATCGGGATATCAATTGAATTCATGATGAGAAATACCATCCTTGCCCTCGATGAATTGTATTATCATCGACCACTTTATTGCCTTCCCACCAACACAAGCTTGTTCATGTTTGGTGTTATACCTTGAGTTCCTTGCTATCCAGCAATTGTTCTTCGTTACCTTGGAGTATTAACCTCCTTTATGTCAAGAATGTTCGAGATTTGTTCCACCTCTTGAGAATTCTTGACATAGAAATACTTCTCACCATCACCATTCTTTCTTGGTCCCCGTGTTAATTCCAACAAGTGAACGGTGTTGTTTGGATTCTTTCCTTCTAGCAACCCTATTTCTTTGAAGTGAATGGGCGATAGTTCATTCTAAGTCCTTCGCTAATTGAATCACCATTCTAACATTGGCGTGCAACCCAACCCATATTTGGTGCACCGTTCAACCAATGTTTAATTATGTATGTTTTCCTCGAGCATATCCCATTATATCATTTGATCTGACAAATGTTATCTCCTTATCCACATAATTGTGGAGATCCATCTTTTGGATACCTCGATGAGTTATCGCTGAGTCCATCAGTCACCTCCTCATCCTCTCCTTGGTTTAATGATGAACTATTGTTTGAGGAACCCGCTCCCATAGTTCATTTCGAGAATCTTACAATGTCATTTAAATCGATATGTGCATAGCTTTCCTTCTCGGACATCCACGAGTGCGAGGTATCATGACACCAATCGGATCTGAATCTTGGTTGGATATGATGGTTGGGACATTTTCTAGAGTCATAGCATTGGTCTTTATATGACCCGGTAACATGATGTCATGCCTACACCCCGGTGGAGGACCTATCATTATTATTTCTTTTGCAAGGATAACCATTCCTCACGGAGGAAATTATAGGACTTATTTTATAAGTTACTCGGATGGATCATTGGTGTATCAAAAGTCGGCCCTTGATTGAAACACCATATCATTGCTACTGAAGCATGTACGTGGTACTCGTTCATCACCAAGAACATTGGAAGCACAATGCTAAATTCTCTTTATCAATTATCCAAAACACCGTTGTATGGGTAATGTCATGAAAATTTTCTTCCCTTACCTAAAGGGTTTTCTACATTATATCTGTCATGGGTATCATGCTCGCTTGTCATTGGGAAGGATATACTCACGAAATATGTGTTTAAACACATTTTCCTTTCAATTATTCTGTTTAATCGATAATGATACTATCCTTTCCATTGTTTTGTTTAACCTTTCCAATAACCAGACTTAACCGAGCGGTGATAATTCCTGCTTAGGTAATCACCTCGTTGTACCACTCTGTAAGTAAGACCTGTTACTATTGTTGATTACATTCCGGTAACCATCGATGGGCGAGAACTTTGCCTATTGGTCCGCCTCGTTCAACGAGCAGGAAAATAGTTCTCTTCGTCCCTCGCCCTTGGTACCTATGTTGTTGCCGACATGACCCTCAGACTCTCCTCGACATGCCTTGCTTACATGATCGTGCAAGATGTCACCGACCTTCCTACTTTTAACCACATGGTGGGCCCATAACCTGATTTCACGTGGTGAAACCTGACTCTCCTGTACACCCTGTTGCCCAAGTTATTCCTCGTGCTTGACTTCATATGTAATTCAGGGGTCACCTTCCTAGTAATCTATTCGGTATCGGACGCAAAACTTATTACCATTACTCTGGACCCTTTTACACTTTGTTTGGGCATCGAATGATTGCCTACCGCTCGAAACTTCTCATGGTACCTTCTTACTTTGCTCTCGATATTTTCTTAAGTTCTAGTTTGAGAGTTACTTTCCGCCACCTTCCCGATGTTAGCTACGGATAGTCAACCTTACAGAGGTTAGTTTCGCGAATAACCCTTACCTATTAAATGAAATGCGTTGGAGTTCGAGAAAAGGCGGCATCACCATGATGACTCTGTAGGAGAAATGAAGATGTCAAGGTAATGGATCGACCTCTTCAAGAAGATCAACCAAGGCGAGAAGATTCGTTAGGATTTCGAACAGACCTTTCCCCTTACTCCCCTCTTAAATCTCGGGACGAGATTTCTTGTAATGGAGGAGAATTGTGGCCTTGGGATAATTAAGCCACGGTAACCCTCCGCTAATGATGCCATGTCACCTCGATTCTTGTTGCTAATCTCGCGTTAGTTGAAACCGATTCAATTCAAATTCAAAATCAAGCAAACAATAAAAGTGTTCAAATAATAAAACTAAAATGTTCTAAATGTGAAAATAAATGCAAAGGCTTATTGGCAAAGGAATCAACTTTTATAAAATATTTAAATGCCCTTATTTAAACAAAGCTGCAGCTTAGACAAATAAATAAATGCCTTCTTCAATTAATAAATTATTAATTAAGTTTTAATTGCCCAAAACTATTGGGGCAGTTGGCATATTTATTAAAACTAAATTAGGAACAACTTTGGTATTTTACAAAACTATAGTAAAATATAAAGAAAAAATAGAGAAAAGAATAAATAACAACAAAATAAAAGTAAACAACAAGTAGAAAACCCCACAGGCCACTTGGCCCAAATGGTCAAGTTGCCGGGCAGGCCCACCTAACCCCCTCCTTCCTCTTCCTCTGTTCACCCCCACCCGTGGACACAGGCGCCCGATCCTGGCGCAGATAGCCTGTGGTGGCCATCCGGTGCCCCGGCTCCTTTAGGTCGGCGACCCTCCCCAAAACCCTAGAACCCCACTTCCCTTCCCTTGCACTCTCTCCCTCGCTCTCCCATCTACCCCAAGCCCCCGCCAAGATCCGTCATAGGCGCGGCCACCTTGCTCCCAGCCTGCCAGCCAGGTCCAACAACTCTGCACTGCTTCCTCAACTCCCTCTCCGACAAGGGTTCGAGCTCGGCGCCACCATAGCCGAGGATCGAGTTCTTCCTCGCCTCGGCCGCCGCTCCTCCGCCAATTGCCGGCGCCTGCTGCTCCTCGCACTCACCGGGCCTCGTGAGCCTCCTCGGTGAGCACTGCGTCTTCCTCCGTTTTCCCCTTGCCGCGTAGCCTCTAGCCACGGCACCCGCCATGGCCGAGCCCCCTCGCCGTTAGCTTCACCGCCGCGCACGCTGCTACGCCACTTGCGTTCGAGCCCACAGGCGTGCTCTTTGAGCTGCCAGAGTCCACGCGACGCACGCCGCAGCCCCTAGTGCCCCTAGCTTGATTCGCTTTACGCTGCCGCGTGGCGCCGCTCATTTCGGCGCCGGCCGCAACATCTCCGGCCACATCGGGACGAAGGCGACACCACTAGATCGCCTCTTCGCTCTCGTTGAGCGAGCCCAAGCATGCCGGATCCGTGCCACAGGCATGTTTTTGATGAGCTCCGTGGTCAGCGCCGTGTATTTAACGGCCGGCGGTGAGAGCGACCCGGCATGACCGGGCCACCCGGTCTGGGTCAGCGACGATGGGCGGCCCCCTGACCGATTGACTAAGTCACTATGATGACTAAGCGGGCCCTGTCTATGACATGTGGGTCCCTTTGTTAAAATGATTTTCATAATTAACTAAATCTGTTAATTAATTAAATTAATTAATTGAAACACTAATTACCCACTGATCAGTAGCCCCCACTAATTAGACTAACTAGATTAAACTAACTCAGCTAATTAAACCACTGTCAATGACATGTGGGTCCCACTGGACCCACAGGTCAGGTTCGGC
The DNA here is from genome assembly GCA_021605205.1 of Aegilops longissima. Lineage (NCBI taxonomy): Eukaryota > Viridiplantae > Streptophyta > Magnoliopsida > Poales > Poaceae > Aegilops > Aegilops longissima. Next base: position 561,320,280 of record CM038678.1, read on the forward strand.
TCTGGTCAGCGGACTTTTGACCGCTGACGTCACCTCTACGTCATGCTGACATCACCAGACACTGTTCTGGATAATGCTGATTTGAAATAAATAAAGAAATAAATTCGAAATGTTTAAAATCTTTAGAAAATCATAGAAAATGAACCGTAACTTTCGGATGAAAAAGTTTTATACATGAAAGTTGCTCGAGCGACGAGGCGAATCCGGATCGCAGTCCGTTCGTCCGCCACACACCCATAACCTATCGAACCCGCAACTTTCCCCCTCCGCTCCTCGCTGAAAAGCTAAAACCGGAATACTTTCCGGATGTTCCCCATAAGCATCACCTCATACCACGTTAGGTCACGCCTAGCATCGTTACTTGACTTGTCATGCATCGATATGCATCTGTTTACATGGTATTCATTGTTTCTTCCCCTTTTCTCTCCGTGAGACTACGAGACCGGCCTGCTGCTGCCGGTTCGACCACGGAGTGGCGACCCCTCTCTCTTGCGAGCAAGCAGGCAAGCCCCCTTTGATCACGGATATCGCCTACTCTTCTCTATACTGCTTGCATTAGAGTAGTGTAGCATATTCTTGCTACATTATACCTATCGATGCATAGCTTTGTCCTTGTTACTCTTTGTTACCCGCAATCCTATATGCTTAGTATAGGATGCTAGTACTTTCATCTGTGGCCCTACATTCTTGTCCGTCTGCCGTGCTATACTATCGGGCCGTGATCACTCGGGAGGTGATCACGGGTATATACTATATACTTTATACATGATACAATGGTGGAGACTAAAGTCGAATTGGCCGGTAGAGCACCATGAGTGGATCTTTGTGGCGGAGCGGCGGCAGGCGAGTTGAGACCGCCTAGGAGAGAGGTGGGCTGGCCTGTTGGCGTTCGCGGATACTTAACTGCTTAACGAGATCTTGGTATTTGATCTGAGTTGGCTCGAGCTTTTAAAAGCCCCGGGTACCCCCCCTTTCAACCCGGCCCGGGTTTCACCCCATTGGGTAACAAAAAGGGCCCCCTTTTTTCCATTTAAATTTTTTTAGGGGCCCCTTAAACCCCGTGGCCCCCAAAGCAAAAAACAAACCCTTTTAAAAATATAAAAGGCCCCCTTTAAATTCCCCCCGGGGCCCCAACCATTGCCCCCGTTTTTAATTAATTAAAAATAAAATTTAAAAAAAAATTTTTTACAATTTAAAACCCAAAAAAACCAAATAAAATTTTTCATGGAAGGGCCAAATGGGAAAAAAAAATTTTTAAAAAAAAATTTTAAATTTTTTTTTCCCAAGAAAAAACCGAAACTTTCAAAATTTTTGCCCAACAAACCCAACCAACCCCCGCCCTCGTTTAACCAAACACGAAATTTTAATTTCTTTTCCCCCCCTCACCCCCCCGTTTTCCCCCGGTTTTAACCTTTCCCAACACGGGCCCCTCAGGTTTTTTTTCCCCTTTCTTTTAATGGACGTTTTCCCCCTTTTTCCCTTCCCAGCAAAAGGCCGCCTTTTCCCTACTTTTTCCTTTTGCCCAAAAGGGTTGAATGTATTCCCTTTCTCCCCTTTGCCCTTTGTTAAATTGGGGTTTTTCCCGATTTTCCCTTTAAATTTTTTTACATGTTTATTTTTGGGGGCCAATCCTTTTTAAATAAATTTTAACCAAAAAGGGGGGCCCCCTTTCCCGGGTCTTTTAAATTTGGGCCGTTTGGTCAAAATAAACACGGGTTAAAATTTTTTACGTTTCAGGAACTAAAGGGGGGCCCGGGGGCCCCCGGGGAAACCCCTTTTGGGTAAGGGAAAGGGGTTAGGGCCCCGCCTTGGGGGTGGCTCCCGGGCCCGGGGTTTCAAAGGGGTAACCGGGGAAATTGTCCCCGGGGTAACTCGATTTTTCCGGGGAAGTTAACCCTTTTTAAAACCAACCCTTAAGTCCGATTGGGGCCTTTTTGGGAAAGAACGGTAAATTTTTTCCTTGGCCCAATTTGGCCCTTTCCTTGGGGATGGGGTAGTTTTTGCTTGGTTCCCCGGGGCCCTTTCCCTTATGGGGCTTTTGAGGGAAACCCCCCTCCCTTTCCCCCCTTTATTTGCTGCTTTTTGACCCAAAAATCTATGGTGTCTTTGGGACCTTTTGAGTTATTGCGCCCCCTTTCTTTCCTTAATTTTCCCCACCCCAAGGGACTAACCCGGGCCGCCCCTTTTGTTTTGGGGTCCCTTTAAAAATTTGATGGGGGGATTTAGGCAACTTTTTTTTTTAAGTTTGTGTTTGTTCTTGGAACTTCCCTTCTTATTCCCCATTTTTGCCATGTTATTTGGGTTAAAATCGGGCCCGGGCCCCTTTTTGTTTTAATTTTTTAATTTTAATTGGTTTTTTTTTTTCTTTGATTGGGAAATTTTTGATTTTTCCCCGCCAAAATTTAAAGGGTCTAATCCCCAACCCCGAAGGAGCCCAAATCCCAAAACTTTTTAAACGGTTTCAAACCAGCCCTTTTGGAAACCTTTTCTTTCCCCCCAAAACCCATATTGTCCGGCCAAAGGCTATAGTCCGGCTATCCGGACACCCCCTAATCCAGGACTCTCTCAGTAGCCCCTGAATCGGGCTTCAACGATGATGAGTCCGGCGCGCAGATTGTCTTCGGCATTGCAAGGCGGGTTCTTCTCCAAATTCTGTGTACTTGTTGAATAGTGTCCGGCTTCTCGTGAATATTTTGCTCCTTGGCTTCCACGCCCAATCATGGCCGTCTTCCACGTGTCAAACGAATGCGAAAAGCCAGGGTGTTTTTACATTTACCCCCCTAGCTGCGCAAATGAGTTGCCTATAAAAGAGACGAGGATTCAGATCCGAATCACACCATCTTCCCTTCGCGAGCGTTCATCGGAGCGCATCCAACAGAAATCCATTCCATCATGGCCAGTCGACGCAGCTCCTCCTCTCGCCCACCCATCCCTCAGCCTGGAGATTGGGAGAGATGTTCCGTCCCGCACAGCGAGCTAGTGACGCTCCAAACCAAGGGATTTCTTCCCCCAGCCTTCATGGTCCCGGTTCGAGCCGGACTCGCCACCTATAATGGTGGAAAGCAGGCGGAGAGCGTCCCCAATCCCTCCCAAGGAGAGCGGGTATGCCTTGTCCCTTATTTGATAAGAGGGCTCAGATTTCCAATTCATCCGTTTCTCGATGGCAACAATACAATACGTGCCCTTCAACCCTTTCTGTCACTGGGTAAGGACACCGCAAGATTGAACCCAAAGTTATGCACATTTTGCATTGCAAGAACTACCAATCTAGTTGGCCAAACCAAACGGATAATTCGAAGAGACTTGCAAAGATAACCAATCATACATAAAAGAATTCAGAGAAGATTCAAATATTATTCATATATAAGCTGGATCATAAACCCACAATTCATTGGTCTCAACAAACACACCGCAAAAAGAAGATTACATCGAATAGATCTCCACGAGAGAGGGGGACAACATTGTATTGAGATCCAAAAAGAGAGAAGAAGCCATCTAGCTACTAGCTATGGACACGAAGGTCTGAAGTAAACTACTCACACTTCATCGGTGGGGCTATGGTGATGATGTAGAAGCCCTCCGTGGTGGATGCCCCCTCCGGCGGAGCTCCGGAACAGGCCCCAAGATGGGATCTCGTGGATCTGAAGTTGCGGCGGTGGAATTAGGTTTTGGCTCCTGTTACGATCGTTTGAAGTGCGTAGGTATATATAGGAGGAAGGAGTACGTCGGTGGAGCAACAGGGGGCCCACGGGGTAGGGGGCGCGCCTTAGGGGGGGCGCCCCCACCCTCGTGACCGACTCTGTTGTTCCTTGGCGTAGGGTCCAAGTCTCCTGGATCACGTTCGGTGAGAAAATCACGTTTCCAAAGGTTTCATTCCGTTTGGACTCCGTTTGATATTCCGTTTCTTCGAAACACTGAAATAGGCAAAAAAAAAACAGCAATTCTGAGCTGGGCCTCCGGTTAATAGGTTAGTCCCAAAAATAATATAAAAGTGGAAAATAGTGCCCAATATAGTCCAAAACAATAGATAAAGTAGCATGGAGCAATAGAAATTTATAGATACGTTGGAGACGTATCAGGCATCCCCAAGCATAATTCCTGCTCGTCCTCGAGTAGGTAAATGATAAAAAGAGAATTTTTGACGCGCAGTGATACTTTGGCATAATTTCAATGTAAATCTTCTTAATCATGGTATGAATATTCAGATCCGAAAGATTCAAGACAAAAGTTCATATTGACATAAAAATAATAATACTTCAAGCATACTAACTAAGAAATTATGTCTTCTCAAAATAACATGGCCAAAGAAAGTTATCCCTACAAAATCATATAGTCTGGCTATGCTCCATCTTCCCCACACAAAATATTTAAATCATGCACAACCCCGATGACAAGCTAAGCAATTGTTTCATACTTTAACATTTTCAAAACTTTTTCAATCTTCACGCAATACATGAGTGTGAGCCATGGATATAGCACTATATGTGGAATAGAATGGTGGTTGTGGAGAAGACAAAAAGGGAGAAGATAGTCTCACATCAACTAGGCGTATCAACGGGCTATGGAGATGGCCATCAATAGATATCAATGTGAGTGAGTAGGGATTGCCATGCAACTGATGCACTAGAGCTATAATTATATGAAAGCTCAACAAAAGAAACTAAGTGGGTGTGCATCCAAGTCGCTTTCTCACGAAGACCTAGGGCATTTGAGGAAGCCCATCATTGGAATATACAAGCCAAGTTCTATAATGAAAAATTCCCACTAGTATATGAAAGTGACAAAATGAGAGACTCTCTATCATGAAGATCTTGGTGCTACTTTGAAGCACAAGTGTGGTAAAAGGATAGTAACATTGTCCCTTCTCTCTTTTTCTCTCATTTTTTTTTATTTGGGCCTTTTCTCTTTTTTTATGGCCTCTTTTTTTTATTTTTTTATTTTTCGTCTGGAGTCTCATCCCGACTTGTGGGGGAATCATAGTCTCCATCATCCTTTCCTCACTTGGGACAATGCTCTAATAATGATGATCATCACACTTTTATTTTTCTTACAACTCAACAATTACAACTCGATACTTAGAACAAAATATGACTCTATATGAATGCCTCCGTGTGTACGGGATATGCAATGAAACATGAGTGACATGTATGAAAGAATTATGAATGGTGGCTTTTCCACAAATACGATGTCAACTACATGATCATGCTAGCAATATGACAATGATGGAGCGTGTCATAATAAACGGAACGGTGGAAAGTTGCATGGCAATATATCTCGGAATGGCTATGGAAATGCCATAATAGGTAGGTATGGTGGCTGTTTTGAGGAAGATATATGGTGGGTGTATGATACCGGAGAAAAGTGTGCGGTATTAGAGAGGCTAGCAAATGTTTAAGGATGGGAAAAAGTGTGTATAATCCGTGGACTCAACATTAGTCATAAAGACGTCATATACTTATTGTAAAAATCTAGAAGTTCTCAAAGCAAAGTATTACGCGCATGCTCCTAGGGGGATAGATTGGTAGGAAAAGACCATTGCTCGTCCCCGACCGCCACTCATAAGGAAGACAATCAATAAATAAATCATGCTCCGAGTTCATCACATAACGGTTCACCATACGTGCATGCTACGGGAATCACAAACTTCAACACAAGTATTATTTAAATTCACAACTACTCAACTAGCATGACTCTAATATTACCATCTTCACATCTCAAAACAATTATCAAGCATCAAACTTTTCTTAGTATTCAACGCACTCAAAAGATAGTTTCACATATCTTGAATACCAAGTATATTAACATTAAGCAAATTACCATGCTATTAACGGCTCTCAAAATAATCTAAGTGAAGCATGAGAGATCAAGTTTCTTTAAAACAAATCCACCACCGTGCTCTAAAAGATATAAGTGAAGCACTAGAGCAAAAATTATCACGCTCAAAAGATATAAGTGAAGCACATAGAGTATTCTATCAAATTTCAATTTATGTATGGCTCTCTCAAAAGGTGTGTACAACAAGGATGATTGTGGTAAACTAACAAGCAAAGACGCAAATAATACAAGACGCTCCAAGCAAAACACTTATCATGTGGTGAATAAAAATATAGCTCCAAGTAAATTACCGATGGAAGTGGACGAAAGAGGGGATACCTTCCGGGGCATCCCCAAGCTTTGACTTTTTGGTGTCCTTGGATTATATTGGGGGTGCCATGGGCATCCCCAAGCTTAGGCTCTTGCCACTTCTTGTTCCATAATCCATCAGAGAATTCACCCAAAACTTGAAAACTTCACAACACAAAACTCAATAGAAATCTCGTGAGCTCCTTTAGAGAAAGAAAACAAAAGACTACTTTAAGGTACTGTAATGAATTCATTATTTATTTATATTGGTGTTAAACCTACTGTATTCCAACTTCTCTATGGATTATAAACTATTTTACTAGCCATAGATTCATCAAAATAAGCAAACAACACACGCAAAACAGAATCTGTCAAAAACAGAACAGTCTGTAGTAATCTGTAACTAATGCAAACTTCTGGAACTCCAAAAATTCTACCAAAATTAGAAGACCTAGACAATTTGTTTATTGATCAGCACCAATTTTAATAAGTATTTTATCACGTTCTGGTGAGTTTTAATAATTCGGGTACTGAGCGCAAAGTTTATGGAAATTACAGCAAGATCAAATAACTATCATCCAAGAAGATCCAATAGGTCTAGCTTGGCACAAACACTAATTAAAACATAAAACCACATGTAAACAGAGGCTAGATGGATTATTTATTCCTAAACAGAAGCAAAAACAAAAAAAACTAAGAATAAAATTGGGTTGCCTCCCAACAAGCGCTATCGTTTAACGCCCCTAGCTAGGCATAAAAGCAAGGATAGATCTAGGTATTGCCTTCTTTGGTAGGCAATTCTTCAATGAGGCATATATATTTCTTATAGATTTCTTTTTTTCTAATAATTATCAAACTTTTAGGCACAAGATCGAAAAATTCATTTGTAGCAAATGATTCCTTAATGATAGTAAAAAGATCGGGATGAATACTTATAGATTTAAGATCCGCAGTTTCCTTACTAGATGGTTCACCCTTATTTTTAGGAACATACATAAGCTTGGAAATTTTAGTGGGAGGACTAGGAGTATTCTTTACGGAAGAAAAAGCGGTTCCCAATTTGGTAATGATACCCTCAAGTTTATCGATTCGAGTGGAATCTAAATTTATTTTCTCATTAACCATAGGTTCCTTCTCCTTAATATTTTTCAAAGTCATTCCTACCTTAGATCCATATTGAGTAATTTGATTATGGATCTTTTTATCTAGATTTTCAATGGATTCAATGGTAGCAACTTTGTTTTCAATAATTTCAAGCCTTTGCATAACATGCTCCCAAGTTAACATAGTTCCATTAACCAAAAGAGGTGGTGAGCCAAATAAATCTATTAATGCATTATAAGAATCAAAAGTATGGCTACCCAAGAAATTCCCTCCGGTAATGGTATCAAAGATATATCTATACCAAGGATTAGCACCTATGTAAAAATTACGAAGAAGGACTGAAGTAGATTGCTTCCTGGTAGATCTATTTTGAGCATTGCAAATTCTATACCAAGCGTCTTTTAGATTTTCTCCCTCCCTTTGCTTAAAATTTAGAACTTCATTCTCGGGAGATAACGGAGAAGATATGAGACTAGTCATGACGGCAAGCAAGCAAACTAACACACGAGCAAACAAGCGGACGAGTAAAAGGCAACGGGAAAAAGAGGAGGAGATTGGGAAAGAGAGGGCGAATAAAACGGCAAGGGTGAAGTGGGGGAGAGGAAAACGAGAGGCAAATGGCAATTAATGTAATGCGAGAGATAGGGATTGAGATGGGTACTTGGTATGTTGACTTTTGCGTAGACTCCCCGGCAACGGCGCCATAAATCCTTCTTGCTACGTCTTGAGCTTGCGTTGGTTTTCCCCGAAGAGGAGAGGATGATGCAATAGAGTAGCGTAAGTATTTCCCTCAGTTTTTGAGAACCAAGGTATCAATCCAGTAGGAGGCCATGCACAAGTCCCTTGTACCTGCACAAAACGATAGCTACTCGCAACCAACGCGATTAGGGGTTGTCAATCCCTTCACGGTGACTTACGAGAGTGAGATCTGATAGAGATGATAGATAATATTTTTGGTATTTTTGGTATAGAGATGCAAAGAAAAAAGTAAAAGGAAAAGTAAAAACAAAGCAAGTATTAAAGTGATGGAGATTGATATGATGAGAATAGACCCGGGGGCCATAGGTTTCACTAGTGGCTTCTCTCAAGAGCTTAAGTATTCTACGGTGGGTGAACAAATTACTGTTGAGCAATTGATAGAATTGAGCATAGTTATGAGTATATCTAGGTATGATCATGTATATAGGCATCACGTCCAAGACAAGTAGATCGAAACGATTCTGCATCTACTAATATTACTCCACTCATCGACCGCTATCTAGCATGCATCTAGAGTATTAAGTTAAAAACAGAGTAATGCCTTAAGCAAGATGACATGATGTAGAGGAATAAATTCATGCAATATGATAAATACCCCATCTTGTTATCCTCGATGGCAACAATACAATATGTTCCTTGCAACCCTTTCTGTCACTTGGTAAGGACACCGCAAGATTGAACCCAAAGCTATGCACTTCTCCCATTGCAAGAACTACCAATCTAGTTGGCCAAACCAAACGGATAATTCGAAGAGACTTGCAAAGAAAACCAATCATACATAAAAGAATTCAGAGAAGATTCAAATATTATTAAGAGATAAGCTGGATCATAAACCCACAATTCATCGGTCTCAACAAACACATCGCAAAAATAAGATCACATCGAATAGATCTCCACGAGAGAGGGGGAGAACACTGGATTGAGATCCAAAAAGAGAGAAGAAGTCATCTAGCTACTAGCTATGGACCCGAAGGTCTGAAGTAAACTACTCACACTTCATTGGAGGGGCTATGGTGATGATGTAGAAGCCCTCCGTGGTGGATGCCCCCTCCGGCGGAGCTCCGGAACAGGCCCCAAGATGGGATCACGTGGATACAGGAAGTTGTGGCGGTGGAATTAGGTTTTTGGCTCATGTTCTGATTGTTTGGAGGTACATAGGTATATATAGGAGGAAGGAGTACGTTGGTGGAGCAACAGGGGGCCCACGAGGCAGGGGGGCGCGCCCTAGGGGGGGCGCTCCCCACCCTCGTGACCGCCTCTGTTGTTCCTTGTCGTAGGGTCCAATTCCCCTGGATCATGTTCGGTGAGAAAATCACGTTTCCGAAGGTTTCATTCCGTTTGGACTCCGTTTGATATTCTGTTTCTTCGAAACACTGAAATAGGCAAAAAAACAACAATTCTGGGCTGGGCCTCCGGTTAATAGGTTAGTCCCAAAAATAATATAAAGTGGAAAATAAAGCCCAATATAGTCCAAAACAATAGATAAAGTAGCATGGAGAAATATAAAATTATAGATACGTTGGAGACGTATCAGCCCTCCCGCAATTGGCAACGCCCTTGTTCTGTTTCGGGTCCGCTCAATAGCTCAAAGCGGCCGCGTCGAAAGTGGCGGGGTAGCCTTCAGCACTTGGCAACGCTCCCGACTCTGACTCGAGTCAAACTCGACAGTTCGGGCGGCGGCGCTAAGGGTGGTAAGGTGGTTCGCCGGCGGCAAGCACACCCGGCAGGCCACTGGGGACCCGTCCCCAAGATGCCGCCCTGGGTTTACGCGCCGGCGAACCTACCTAGTTAACGTAGGGTGGACATACAAAGGAAAATCAAACAGGAAAATAACATGCATGATACTAAAAGTGCTGCAGAGTCATATTACATCAAATTGTTGCTGCGGTTCTAACTAGAGATAGCAATTGTCTTGGTTGTGAACCTGAAGTGGCGATAAGGAACGGGGTGCCTAATCATGGCGCTGGCCCTCCACCCTCAGAATTCCGCCAACACGGCTGATGATGGGCTTGATGCGCTCCCTGGGCGGCGCGAGGTCAGTACCCTCCGGCAAGCTCTCCAGCGCGGCGTCGAAGTCAAGGTCGGGGTACCAGTGTGCCGCCTTGGTGAGAACCTTGGTCTTGGCGCCTTGGCAAAGCCTCCCGGCCTCGTCGGCCAGCGAGGCCGCCCGGTTGGCGTGAAGCTGCTCCAGGGCCCCGAGAACACACTCGAAGAACAAGGTCAGCTTGGCGTTGGTGGTCCCGCTGCGCTCTAGGGCGTACCTCACGCTTGGCATCCCCATGGTAGCCAGCTGCGCGGTAATCCTGCCGGCGACGTCTTCGAGGCGGCCGATCTAGCGGTTCACGCCCTCCTTGAAATCCTTATGCTCGGTGGCCTCGTCCCTCCGCAACTGCTTCTCGGTCTCCAGCTCCTTGGTCAGGGTCCCCTCCCGGGCTTTGGCCTCCGTGAGGATCCCCTCGAGGCCCTCCAGCTTCAGCATGAGGTCCTTGAGGGACTTGTTGGCCTCGAAGAGCTCCCCGGCCCTGGTGACGGTCGCGCCCTGCGCCTCCCCGACCTCCACGCCGCCCCGTGCCGCGCGCGGGTGGTGGGAAGCACAGCGCGCGAAAAGTTTTACTGCGGTAAAAGCCGCCCCGCCTGCCCGCGCACCGTTTTGGGCCTGGTCCAACAACATGTCGCGCTTATGTATGGCCCAGGCCCGGGGGCTCCTGTCGGTGTACGAAATAAGGGGCACACCTTTGGACCCCTTTACCTGTGCACGGGCAGCCGGAGCCGCGCCCACGACCACACCAAGCAGAGCAGGAGAGGTGAACCAAGGAAAAACCGAAGCCCAAGACAACTAGAGCAACGCCAAGGCCAAGACCACAAAGAGCAGAGGGACGAAGCAGGTTCCCCCGGCAAGACCCTTGCCGGGGCCGCCTCAACAGCCCCGGAAAGACCCTCGCCGGGGCAGCTCGCCCCACACCAACAGAGCGAGCCACCCCTTGAGCCCACGGTCTCCAACATCACGTTGGGCCAGGGCTCGGGAGGCACCTCCATGGTGGCATGCAGATCTTTGTGAAGACAAGGAACACTCAAGATCAGATGAGGATTAGAAGACGACGATCCTCGGCAGGATCCTTGCCGAGGAAGGCCACGAGACACCCGGCAAGGTCTTTGCCGGGGACGACAGCGCGCCACGGCGAGACCCTTGTCGGGCCACCCGGCAAGGCCCTCACCGAGGGCGCCGGCGGGGCCACAGCCAGGCCTGCACCAACCAAGTCACCACCGCCGTTCGCATGCAGCTGCCAGCCCAACAAGCTGGGCAGGCACCTGCGTGGCAACGTGCAGCTTCCAGACCAACTCAGCACATGCCTGCGTGGCGGCATGCAGATCTTCGTGGAGGCTCCACCACCGCGCCACCTCAGCTGCCTACCTACCTACGTGGCGCCACATGCGTTGCTAGCCAGGGCGCGTGTCGAAACAAGGAGGAGCGGTGACAGACGGGACGGGCCTCACCCCCGTCCCCAATAAAGCAAGGGGACACCTAAGCTATGCATTAAATGCGTCTTGTCCTGTAATACGAGCGATAAGCTCATAGCACTGTGCGCCTTTCCACCTCATGTGTGCCACTGTGGCAGCCCCTTTCGACTATAAAAGGAGGCCCATGGCATACTGGATAAGGATTCGGCTCTTTCGAACCACACGCTCACCACAGCTAGTTCGAGAGCTCAAGAACTCTTTGAAATACACCCACCAAAGCAGGAGTAGGGTTTACGCATCCTCGCGGCCCGAACCTGGGTAAATGATCCTCGTGCTGACTACTGAATCTGCTCTTCTTGCAACCCTGCACCCCGGCAACCTAGTAGGGATTCTTGTGATCCCATAGGTGTCGTTCCACCCCGACACCAGTTGCTACAGCCCGAATTCACTAGATGATGACCGACACGTTCATTGCTGGGTCATGTATGACTGTCCCTGTAAGTTAGTGCCACTTTGGGCTCACGACTAGTCATGTCGGCCCGGGTTCTCTATCATATGGATGCTAGCGACACTATCATATACGTGAGCCAAAAGGCGCAAACGGTCCCGGACCAGGTAAGGTGGCGCCCGTGGAAATACCGTGCGTGAGGCCGCAAAGTGATATGATGTGTTACATGCTAGATCAATGTGGCTTAGGATTGGGGTCCAGACAGCTTTGGTATCAGAGCCTGACTGCCTGTAGGATAACCAAGCCAAACTGGTTGAAGTTGAGTCTAGAAATTCTTTAGTTATGTGAGGGAATTGATTGTGGAAGGGAATGTAAGGGAATTGATTACTATATGGTTTATAGATACGTTGGAGATGTATCAAGCATCCCCAAGCTTAATTCCTATTTGTCCTCGAGTAGGTAAATGATAAAAATGGATTTTTTTGATGTGGAATGCTAGCAAGTGCACAAGTTTGATCAATGATAATTTCAATCACTTTTTGTAGCATCATTATATATCATAACAGTAGCTCATCTCATAAAACTTCTCATGATCAAGTAGCAAGCTATTCACATGTTAAAGCCTAGATCATAAACTTTCTTGAAAACTAACAAACTAGGTTCTCAGTCATCAAACAATTGCAATTCATCTTATTTTCAGGAAGCGTCTATGTAAGAGCTTTGATTTAGCAAATCCCACATACTTAACTATCATATAGTCTTCCATGATTGCTTCCACTCAAAGCACATTTCTAGAACAAATAGCATCCATTGAACACAGAGAAAGATAGGGGCTTAATATTTCACCTCCCAACTTATTTATCATATAGATAAGTGTCAACAATAATAGTTGATGATCAAATATATTTGAATGGCCATATATGCTTAGATCTTTCCCCATCACATTATGCTTCCCAACTAAAGAGTAGGTTGGAATGCGAAGGAATACTACTGACCCTTGCACAAAAGTAAAAGATATGCTTTCATTGTCAATATAACAACTTCGTAGAGGGAATTAGGGATTTGCAGAGGTGCCAGAGCTCGAAGCTTTTAAAACAGAGATGAAAATAATTTTGAGAGGTATGCTTTCATTGTCAACATAACAACCAAGAGTTCTCAATATCTTCCATACTAGATACATTATTGGCGGCTCCCAAACAAAATGGTAAAGTTTTTACTCTCTGATGACCCACAAGTATAGGGGATCAATTGTAGCTCTTTTCGATAAGTAGGAGTGTCGAACCCAACGAGGAGCAGAAGGAAATGACAAGTGGTTTTCAGCAAGGTAATATCTGCAAGTGCTGAAATTGTAAGTAGCAGAGTAGTTTGATAGCAAGATAATTTGTAACGGGCAAGTAACGATAGTAGTAAAAAAATGCAGCAAGGTAGCCCAATCCTTTTGAGGCAAAGGATAGGCCAAAAAGGTCTCTTACGATAAGCAAAGCGCTCTTGAGGGTACACGGGAATTTCATCTTGTCACTTTTATCATGTTGGTTTGATTTGTGTTCGCTACTTTGATAATTTGATATGTGGGTGGACCGGTGCTTAGGTGTTGTTCTTACTTGAACAAACCTCGCACAAGCATCCGCAACTACGAGAAAATTATTAAGAATAAATTCTAACCATAGCACAAAACTTTTGGATCCAATCGGCCCCTTACGCAATAGCGCATAAACTCGTGTTTAAGCTTCTGTCACTCTTGCAACCCATCATCTAATTGCTACTCCACAATGCATCCCCTTAGGCCCAAATATGGTGAAGTGTCATGTAGTCGACGTTCACATGACACCACTAAGGGAATCACAACATACATACTATCAAAATATCGAACACATATCAAGTTCACCTGATTACTTGCAACATAATTTCTCCCGTGACCTCCAGAACAAAAGTAACTACTCACAAATAATAATCATGCTCAAGACAGAGGGCTATTAAATAGCATATTGGATCTGAACATATAATCTTCCACCTAATAAACCATATAGTTATCAACTACAAGATTTAATCAACACTACTAGTCACCCACAAGCACCAATCTATAGTTCCGGTAAGAAGATTGAACACAAGAGATGAACTAGGGTTTGAGATGAGATGGTGCTGTTGAAAATGTTGATGGAGATTGCCCTCCCCAGGATGTGAGAGTTGTTGGTGATGATGATGATGACGATTTCCCCCTCCGGGAGGGAAATTCCCCTGGCGGAATCGCTCCACCGGAGGGCAAAAGTGCTCCTACCTAAGTTCCCCCTCGAGACGGCGGCGCTCCGTCCCGAAAGTCCTCCCCTCATTTTTTTTATAGTTCAAAATGATGTATATACCAGAAGATGGGCACCGGAGGTGGGCCTGGGTGAGCACAACCCAATAGGGCGCACCTAGGCTCCCTGGCATGCCCAGGTGGGTTGTGCCCACCTAGTGGGGCCCCTCTGGTAGTTATTTGCTCCAATATTCCTCAAATATTTCTTAAAAATTCCTCGTGAAGTTTCATCTTGTTTGGAGTTGCAGAATAGGTGGCCTGACGTAGCTTTTCCTGGTCCAGATTTCCACCTGCCGGAATTCTCCCTCTTTGTGTGTACCTTGTAAATTATGAGAGAAAAGACATTAGAATTACTCCGAAAAGCATTATTATGGATAAAAAGCATCATAACTAATAGTAAGAAAACATGATGCAAAATGGACATATCAACTCCCCCAAGCATAGACCTCGCTTGTCCTCAAGCGAAAACCGTAATCGAAAAACATGTCCACATGCTTTGAGAGAAAGAGGTGTCTATAAAAACAAAATATGGACATAGAAGCATCATGTTCATTATTATAACAGCAACAAATTTAAACATAAGACTTTTATCATAGAACTTTTATCATAGACTTCTCATGTATAAATAACAATTCATCACACAATCGAAGTATAAAGCAAAAACACTTTTAAAAACCAACAAACTATGTTCTCAGTTAACTTTGCAACTACAATTCATCATCTTTTCAGGAAGGGTCACGTATCGGAGTCTTTAGGCAAGTCCACATACTCAACCATAATATAGTCTTCTATTATTGCTAACACTCACCGCGTACACATGAGCAAAATGTTTCAACCGGACACATAGAAAGATAGGGGATTATAGTTTCGCCTCCCAACGTATTCACCTCAAGGGTGATGTCAACAATAATAACTCATGCTATCTATATTCAACTGGACATATGTGCCTAGATCTTTCCTCACCACATGATGCTTGCCAAAGGAGAAAAATAAAAAGGAATAGAAGGAAAACTTTGACTCTTTGCATAAAAGTAAATACATAAAAGTAAACGATATGCCCTTCGCAGAGGGAAGCAGAGGTCGCCATGCACTTATTTGTTTGTATGCTCAACCTCTTAGTGCAAAATAACGTCATGTTACATTGCCCATTGTCATAGCGACATTTATTATGTAGTCTGTCGCTTTTATTCTTCACCATGACAAGTTCGTGCAACGCTCAATTTTCTCTCACACTAAATGATCTCACACATTTAGAAGCAATGTTTATTAACTTTTTACACCGATGATAACTTACCTGAGGGATCTTGCTCAATCTCTATATAGGTATGGCAGACACTTGAAAATAAGATTTGGGTTTAAGGGTTTTTGGATGCACAAGTAGTATCTCTACTGAGTGCAAAAATTTTGGCTAGAAAAGATAAGGGGCAAGCACCACATGTTAAAAGATCTATGACAATATGACTTCTATGTGAATATAAACAAACATAAACCATTAAGTTGTCTTCCGTGTCCAACGTCAACAATTTTGGCATATAATATTTTGATGAGGGCTCACAATCACAAAAGATTCCTAGGATAGTATATTTATATGTGAATCTTCTTTTCCCTTATTAGTTCTTTCATGAGTTGCATCATTGACTAATGCTATGTTTGTCAATCTCTAATAAAATTTTTACTTATACTTCTCCTTATGTGGTGTCATCACCTACCATAAGATTAGTATATGATCTTCTTGATTTATTTCCTTTCTTTTATTTAATTCCTTTCTCTTTCTCTTTCTTATTTATTTTGATTTATTTGCAACATGAAAGTAAAGAAAACAAAAACTCAAACTAAACTTTGTTATATTTCTTGCACACGATTACAAGGATAGATCACTAAGCAAACTCTCAAAGAAGAAAGGATCGTACTAAACTGTTATTCATCTAAAGCAAAAGATCGAACTAAAGTAAGTAAAGGCAAAAAGATAGTGGGATGATACGATATCGGGGCACCTCCCCTAAGCTTGGCGGAAGCCAAAGGGAGTGCCCATACCCGATACTCAATTCTCCTTTGGTGGTGAAGAAGAAGGTGGTGGTGATGAAGCGATGATGTCCTTAAGGATCAAGAGATTCTCCAATCGATGGATGACGCTCCAGAGGTGGAAGATATGCTCTTGATGCAAAATATTTTCGCGAGTGAGATACTTATTTTGTATGCGAACTATTTCAATGATGCGAAAAGCTTCAATCTCAACAGGAGTAAGGTGAGTAAGGTGAGTAAGCTTAAGGATGTCTTCTTCTTCCTCCTCGGCCAACAGTGCTTGTTCTGCCATCGAGGGTGGATCTACGGTAGCCTCCTTGCCCTTGTCTCCTTTGACGGCGTCCATAGGCTCCTCCCTCTTCAGCTCGATCTTCATCAACCAAGCATCTTCTTCCATGTTGTTGGAGGAGGAGGAAGAGATGATGCCTGGCTTGATAGATCTAACCGGAAACAGCAAGAAAAGAGAACAGAGGCTTTTTCCGTGATATGGTGGCTAACAGGTACATGAAGTATATATAGATTTTTTTTATCTTGGAGGACAAGCATACGGAAGAAAAATGGAGTCCGGAAAGTGTCCCAGGTGGGCACAACCCACCTGGGCGTGCCTGGCGCACCCTGGTGTCTTGTGCCCACCAGGGTACGCTTCATGGAAGTTTCATATTTTCCTAATTTTCAAAAAATTCCAAAATTGATAAAAAATATTTTTGCGGATTTTTAGGAGTCTGTTTACTTACCGTATCACGTACCTCCTTATTTTCACGATTCTGGAGTGTTCCGGAAGGACTCTTTTATGTGTTCTTCCGGTGTCAAAGTTTGGATAATATTACTTTCAACATTAATGGGCGTACCTGAGATATAAGGTTTTATTCGCTGCCCATTGACAACCTTCGGGTTAGTACCTTCGGCATTATTTATTTTGATGTCTCGTGACCGATAAACCTCCTCGATAACATATGGGCCTTCCCGTTTTGAGAGGAGCTTTCCTGCAAAGAATCTGAAACAAGAGTTGTACAAAAGAACATATTTTCCGACTTTAAACTCACGCTTTTGGATTCTTTTGTCATGCCATCTTTTCAGTTTTTCTTTAAATAATTTTGCATTTTCATAAGCTTGGGTTCTCCATTCATCTAATGAACCAATATCAAATAACCTCTTTTCACCGGCAAGTTTGAAATCATAATTGAGTTCTTTGATTACCCAATGTGCTTCATGTTCTAACTCAAGAGGCAAATGACAAGCTTTTCCATAAACCATTTTATAAGGAGACATACCCATAGGATTTTTATATGCTGTTCTATAAGCCCAATGTGCCTCATCTAATTTCTTAGACCAATTCTTCCTGGAACTATTGACAATATTTTGCAAAATTAATTTATTTCTCTATTGCTAAGTTCAACTTGACCACTAGACTGCGGATGATAAGGTGATGCAATTCTATGGTTAACATCATACTTGGCAAGCATTTTACGGAAAGCACCATGAATAAAGTGTGAACCACCATCAGTCGTTAAATATCTAGGGATTCGAAACCTTGGGAAAATCAACTTCCTTAAGCCTTTTAATAGAGGTGTTGTGATCAACACTACTGGTTGGAATAACTTCTACCCATTTAGTAACATAATGAACATCAACCAAAATATGTGTATACCCATTAGAGGAAGGAAAAGGTCCCATGTAATCAAATCCCCAAACATCAAATGGTTCAATGGCAAGTGAATAATTCATAGGCATTTCTTGACGCTTTTCGATATTGCCTATTCTTTGGTATTCATCACAAGATAAGAGGAACTTACGGGCATGGTGCCCTCCATGAAGAGAGTAGGCCAATAAAATCCAGATTGCAATACCTTGTGAGTAGTTCTATCTCCAGCATGGTGCCCTCCATAAGCTTCGGAGTGAAATTTCCAGAGGATTTTTCCCTGTCCATGCTCAGGTACACAACGTCTAATAATACCATCTACTCCTTCTTTATAAAGATGTGGGTCATCCCAAAAGTAATGTCTTAAATCATCGAAGAATTTTTCTTTTGTTGGTATGTAAAGCTAGGTGGTAAATATTTACAACAATGTAATTAGCATAGTCAGCATACTGAGGAGTACTGTGAGCAACATCTATTGTAGCTAACTGCTCATCAGGAAAATTATTATCAATAGGTAGTGGGTCATGAGGCACATTTTCAAGCCTAGATAAATTATCAGCTACGGGGTTCTCAGCTCCTTTTCTATCAGTGATATGTAAATCAAATTCTTGTAACAAGAGAACCCATCGAATAAGTGTAGGTTTTGCATCTTTCTTTTCCATAAGATATTTAATAGCAGCATGGTCTGTGTGAACAACTACTTTGGAATCAACAATATAAGGTCTAAGTTTATCACAAGCAAACACCACTGCTAAGAATTCTTTTTCAGTAGTAGCATAGTCTCGTTGAGCACTGTCTAGAGTTTTACTAGCATAATGAATAACATTCAATTTCTTATCAACTCTTTGTCCTAGAACAACACCAACAGCATAATCACTAGCATCACACATAATTTCAAAAGGCAAGTTCCATCAGGTGGTTAAACAATAGGTGTAGAAATTAAGGCTTTCTTGAGTGCTTCAAAGGCTTCTAAACAATCATCATCAAAAACAAAAGGAATACTTTTGCAAAATATTCGTAAGAAGCCTAGAAATTTTAGAAAAGTCTTTGATAAATCTCCTATAGAAACCAGCATGACCTAAGAAACTATGAATACCTTTTATATCTTTAGGACATGGAATTTTCTCAATTACATCAACCTTAGCTTTGTCCACTTCAATACCTCTTTCAGAAATTTTATGACCCAAGGCAATGCCTTCATTAACCATAAAGTGGCACTTCTCCCAATTCAAGACAAGATTTGTTTGTTCACATCTCTGCAAAACTCGATGAAGATTGCTTAAACAAAAATGAAAATACTTCCCATAAACAGAGAAGTCATCCATGAAAACCTAAACAATCTTTTCACAAAAGTCAGAGAATATAGCATACATACATCTTTGGAAGGTAGCAGGTGCATTACATAAACCAAAAGGCATACGTCTATAAGCATAAGTTCCAAAGGGGCAAGTAAAAGTGGTCTTTTCTTGATTAGGTTGAGAAATAGGTATTTGTGAAAAACCAGAATATCCATCATGGAAGCAAAAATGTGTGTGCTTAGATAATCTTTCAAGCATTAGATCAATAAAAGGCAGAGGGTAATGATCTTTTCTAGTTGCTTTGTTTAATTTTCTAAAATCAATTACCATTCTATAGCCTGTAACAATTCTTTGTGGAATAAGTTCATTCTTATCATTAGGAACAACAGTTATACCTCCTTTCTTAGGGACACAATGAACGGGACTTACCCATCTACTATCAGCTATACGATAGATTATACCTGCTTCCAGAAGTTTTAATATTTCCGTTCTTACCACTTGTTTCATCTTCGGGTTTAACCGACGTTGGTGATCAACAACGGGTTTAGCATCAGGTTCCATATTAATTTTGTGCTGGCATAGAGTGGGACTAATGCCCTTTAAGTCAACAAGAGTATATCCAATAGCAGCTCGGTGCTTCCTTAAAACTTTCAATAATCTTTCTTCATGTTCTGAAAGGTTAGCACTAATAATAACAGGATATCTTCTTTTCGTCAAGATAAGCATATTTCAAAGTGTCTGGCAATTGTTTTAATTCAAACACAGGATCACCTTTAGGTGGAGGATGACCACACAGAGTTTCAATAGGCAAGTTGTGTTTAAGCAGAGGACGTTGTTCAAAAAAAATCTTATCTATTTCATTTTTTTCATGCATATGTAAATCATTTTCATGGTGTAGCAAATATTGTTCTAAAGGATCAGTAGGTGGCACAACAATTGAAGCAAGACCAATTAATTCATCTTTAATAGGAAATTCTTTTTCATGAAATTTTCTACTAAACTTGGAAATATTAAACTCATGAGACTCATCACCAAAACTAACACCAACAGTTTGTTTCTCGCAATTTATTTTAGCATTGACGGTGTTCAAGAAAGGTCTATCAAAGATAGTGGGACAAAAATCATCTTGTGGGGAACCAAGAACAAGAAATCAGTAGGGTATTTTATTTTCCCACACAAGACTTCAACATCTCTAACAATCCCAATTGGTGATATAGTGTCTCTATTAGCAAGTTTAATAGTGACATCGATGTCTTCTATTTCTGCAGGTGCTATGTCATTTATAATTTCTTGATATAAGGTGTAAGGAATAGCACTCACACTAGCACCTATGTCACATAAACCATGATAACAATGATCTCCTATTTTAACTGAAATGACGGGAATGCCAATAATAGGTCTATGTTTATCTTTTTTATCAAGTTTGGCAATTCTAGCAGCTTCTTCACAGAAGTAAATAATGTGCCCATCTATATCTTTTTCTAAGAGACCTTTAACCATAGCAATACTAGGTTCTACTTTGATTTGTTCATCCGGTTTAGGTGTTCTAATATAGCTTTTGTTAACCACGGTTGAAACTTTAGCATGTTCCTTTATCCTAACAGGGAAAGGTGGTTTCTCAATATAAGCAGAAGGAACAACTGGATCAACATTATAAAGTATAGTTTCTTCTTTAACTGGTACCGGTTCTTTGGTTTCTTCTTTAATAGGTGGGTGATATTTAAACCACTTCTCTTTAGGGAGATCAACATGAGTAACAAATAATTCACAGAAGGAAGCTACTATCTCAGAGTC
The DNA here is from genome assembly GCA_021605205.1 of Aegilops longissima. Lineage (NCBI taxonomy): Eukaryota > Viridiplantae > Streptophyta > Magnoliopsida > Poales > Poaceae > Aegilops > Aegilops longissima. The sequence continues at coordinate 561,341,219 of CM038678.1, forward strand.
AAGTCCATATTTAGAGCTAAACTTTTGAAAAGCATCGGTATCCATAAAAGATTTAACACAATCATACTTAAGCTTAATACCTGACTCTTTACCTTCTCGAGTTCCCAATCTTCAGAGTTGCGTTTAATTCTTTCCAAAAGATCCCACCGGAATTCAATAGTCTTCTTCATAAAAGAACCAGCACAAGAAGTATCAAGCATGGTTTGATCATTACGAGAAAGCGGAGCATAAAATTTCTGGATGATAATTTCTCTTGAGAGCTCATGATTGGGGCATAAATATAGCATTGACTTCAGCCTCCCCCAAGCTAGAGCAATACTTTCTCCTTCATGAGGCCAAAAATTATATATATAATTCCGATCATGATGAACTAGATGCATAGGATAATTGTTTTGATGGAACTCCAATTTCAAACGATTCCAATTCCAAGATCCAATATCACCGCATAGCCTATACCATGCCAATGCTTTTCCCTTCAAAGATAAAGGGGAAACCTTTTTCATAACTTCATCCCTGGGTAGACCTGCAAGCTTAAACAACCCACATATTTGTTCTACATATATCAAGTGCATATCAGGATGTTCAGTTCCATCACCTGCATAAGGATTAGCAAGCAGTTGTTCTATCATACCCAAAGGAATTTCATATTCAAGATTTAGTAGGTGCAGTAGGTTGAGGGGCAGCTAATTGTGGTTCCGGTTGAGATGAAGATACCCCGAACAAACCCCTCAAAGGATTGTTTTCCATAGTAACAAGTGACAATAAATTTCAGCACACTATATAAATATTTCCTTACCAAATTCCACTTACCAAAGGCGCTTCACTCCCCGGCAACGGCGCCAGAAAATAGCCTTGATGACCCACAAGTATAGGGGATCAATTGTAGATCTTTTCGATAAGTAAGAATGTCAAACCCAATGAGGAGCAGAAGGAAATGACAAGTGGTTTTCACCAAGGTGATGTCTGCAAGTGCTAAAATTGTAAGTAGCGGAGTAGTTTGATAGCAAGATAATTTGTAAGGGGCAAGTACCGATAGTAGTAACAAAAGTGCAGCAAGGTAGCCCAATCCTTTTGAGGCAAAGGACATGCCAAAACACTCTCTTATGATAATCAAAGCGTTCTTGAGGGTACACGGGAATTTCATCTAGTCAGTTTCATCATGTTGGTTCGATTTGTGTTTGCTACTTTGACAATTTGATATGTGGGTGGACCGGTGCTTAGGTGCTGTTCTTACTTGAACAAACCTCCTACTTATGATTAACCCTCCCACAAGCATCCACAACTACAAGAAAAGTATTAAGAATAAATTCTAACCATAGCATTAAACTTTTGGATCCAATCGGTCCCTTACGGAATAGCGCATAAACTGGGGTTTAAGCTTCTATCACTCTCGCAACCCATCATCTAATTGCTACTCCACAATGCATTCCCTTAGTCCCAAATATGGTGAAGTGTCATGTAGTCGACGTTCACATGACACCACTAAGGGAACCACAACATACATACTATCAAAATATTGAACACATATCAAGTTCACATGATTACTTGCAACATGATTTCTCCCATGACCTCAAGAACAAAAGTAACTACTCACAAATTATAATCATGTTCAAGATCAGAGGGGTATTAAATAGCATATTGGATCTGAACATATAATCTTCCACCAAATAAACCATATAGTAATCAACTACAAGATGTAATCAACACTGCTAGTCACCCACAAGCATCAATCTATAGTTACGGTAACAAGATTGAACACAAGAGATGAACTAGGGTTTGAGATGAGATGGTGCCGTTGAAGATGTTGATGGATATTACCCTCCCACTACTAGGGAAAAGCCTAGCAGCAGCGCGGGTTTTGGGCCTATTAGTAGCGCGGGGGCCGACGCTACTAATAAGGCGCTACTGACTAACGTATAGCGATGGCGGGTGCCACCAGCGCTACTACTATGTCCTTTACTAGTAGCGTGGGTAAAACCCGCTACTACTACCACCAGCTGGTTTTTTGAATTTTTTCAAAAAAATATTTCGATTTTTTCCCTAATTTTCAAATTTCTGAATTATTTTAACCTCAAATCTCTAATCACCCCTCATCGCTGCTCAATTTAATCTCATCGCTGCTCAATTTAATCTCTAATCACCCCTCATCATTCCAAATCATCTAACTTCCCGGACGGTCACCTATCCTCTCACTACTCCAGCCTGAGCACGCTTAACTTCCGGGTTCTATTCTCCCTCGTTTCCAAGTCTGCACGTGTTGTTTTCCTGACAATAGTAAGATGTCAATCCTATTAACCTCAGGAATTTAGCTTGAGCATGAAGTCACACATTTCACTATTTGAGTTTGAAACTATTTTTCTAAAAAATTAGTAACACTGATATTTCTTGAATAATTAGTTTGACCATAGTTTGGCCATAGTTTGACCAGATTTGACCAAAATTCAAAAAAACAAAAATAATTATTTAGTAACACTAATATTCTAGAATAATTAGTTTGACCATTGTTTGACCACAGTTTGACCACACAGTTTGAAGTTTTTTTGATTTTTTTCATTCTAGATCTTAAAAGCCCTGTAACTTTTTTCTGTTTGGTTTTTGAGGATTTTGAAAATGTTTAACGGGGTTCCCCATGTTAAATTTGGATGTAACTTTTCGAGTAGATGATTTTTCATATAAAAAACTTTTTCATCCGAGTTAGTATGCAAAAGTTATGCCCATTTTTACAAATTCTCGAGAGATTTTGCAAATAAAGTCGAAATTCATATTTGCAAATTTTCCCAACAACTAGACCACATATCACATGGGAAACTTCTTTTCTTTTATTTTTTGACATTTTCATCATTTTCTTTTATTTTTTTAAACTGAAAAGGCAATCCACGGGGTAGAGTTTGAAAATGGGACCTTTAGTAATAGCGGGTTTTACCCCTCGCTACTACTATGGCACCACTTAGTAGTAGCGAGGGCTAAAACCAACGCCATCTGCTATCAAACTTAGTAGTAGCGAGGTTTTAAAACCCGCTACTACTATGGCATGTCCCGGGGCACGGTAGAGACCGCTTAGTAGTAGGAGTGTTAAAACCCGCCTCTGCTATCAACAAGTAGTAGCGAGGTTTAAAACTTGCGCTCTTGGTAAGTAGCGAGAGCGAGGTTTTAACCCTCTCTACTAGTAAATTTCTGTGTATAGGATTTTCCCTAGTAGTGTCCCCAAGATGGGAGAGTTGTTGGTGATGATCATGATGATGATTTCCCCCGAGGAGAAGTTCCCGGCGGTGTCGGTCCATGGAGGGCAAAGTGCTCCTGCCCAAGTTCCACCTCGAGACGGCGGCGCTCCGTCTCGAATGTCCTTCCCTTATTTTTTTTCTAGGTCAAAATGACCATTATACCAGAAGATGGGCACCGACGGTGGGCCTAGGTGAGCACAACCCACCAGGGCGCGCCTGGGCTCCCTAGCAGACCCAGGTGGGTTGTGCCTGTTGGAGATATGCCCTAGAGGCAATCATGTGATAATGATATTTCCATATGTATTCATGAGTCCTTTGTATTGTCCTTGAACATCATCGATGATATGTATCAATAAGTATGTGGCTTGTTTGTGGAACTATGTATTGTATGATGATTGTTTTAATGGTCCCTAGTTGATAAGGTTATGCGGACACATATCCTTGACTAGTATACGACTCGGTTGATGACTATGTTTCACAAGTCATGTGCATGGAGATGCTAAACCGATAGTATGGGCTCGGGGATGGAGATCACCGAGCCGGGCAGACCCACTTTGAGACGCAGTGAGATATAGTCATATGTTAGTCTCAAGTGCAATGTCTATGCCATGTCCTAGACCTAAGGTCCTCGCATGTTCTCGGGATGAGGATTGACTCACTTAGGGTCTATCAAACGCTACTCCGTAATTGGGTAGTTATAAAGGTAGCTTTCGGGTGAGTCGTGAGACATGCCGCGAGACATGGTTGACCAAGATGGAATTTGCCCCTCCTATTTGGAGAGATATTCTCTGGGCCCTCTCGAGTGATCAGATTCGGAAAGCATGGCCATGCGACTTGGGTTAAGTGTTAACCCAATTCGGGAATCTGTATCATGGTTTCGAGAAGAGAGGTCGAGCTGACACAAGGGTGACAAGTACTCGCCTTGAGCTCGACAACAAATATCGTGAGGCAAAAGGAATGTTGCATATGACACATTGTTGAGGTTCATCAAATGACTTTACGCCCACATGGGAGGTGGCACGTTCTGCTAGGAGCTGCAACCAACTATCGACTCTGGTCATGTCCATGTGTACGTGAACCTATAGGGTTACACACTTAAGGGGCTGCAGCCCATTCGGATTGGATCTGAGTGGAAAATGGATGTGGACTCCTAGTGGGCTCAAGTGTTGAGCCCACCTCGGAGGTCTATATAAAGGGGAGTGGGCGCACCACTTGGGGTTGATCCAATTGAACCCTGGTTAGCCACCGCCACACCTCACGCCCATGTCGCGTGACCGGACCTAGCAGTCCGCCGCTTGACGCTGCTTCCCGTACGTGTGGATACCTTGGAGGCATCGCATCCGCGGTGCTTGGATGAACCGTTCGAGGAAACCGCGAGGTGCCGTTCGCGGGAGATCACCGTTCACGGGTCTTCGCTGTTCACGGAGATCATCAACACGAGGAGGAGACGGCCCGGGAGATCGGCTACACGCATCACCAACTCTACTTCCGTTGTGGTGACTGCGCGTCTAGTGGTAAACCCGATCACGTTATCTATTTCCAGCAGCATGATCTTGGGTGCGCGGTAGAAAATTTTATTTGGCGCTAGCGTAGCGTACCGCGTATTCCTACAGTGCCCACCTGGTGGGCCCCTCTGGTAGTTATTTTCTCCAATATTCCTCAAATATTTCATAAAAAATCCTCATGAAGTTTCAGCTTCTTTGGAATTGTGTAGAATAGGTGGCCTGACGTAGCTTTTCCAGGTCCAAATTTCCAGCAGCCGGAATTCTCCCTCTTTTTGTGTACCTTGTAAATTATGAAAGAAAAGGCATTAGAATTACTCCAAAAAGCATTATTATTGATAAAAACATCATAAATAAAAGTAAGAAAACATGATGCAAAATGGACGTATCACTCCCCCACCACCAACAAGCACATTCCACGGCAGGTCCGAAACAACGGATACCGTCCAACTATCAACAATCCTGGGGGGAGTTTTGTTTAATTATTTGCAAATTTGTTTTTGATCTTTTGATCATAGGACTAGGCATCCCAATTACCAGCAACTCTCTCGTGAATGATAAGTGAATAAACGCTCATCGTGAGAATAACCCACCTAGCATGGAAGACACTGACAGGCCCTAGTCGCTACATGAGCGATTCAGGCATACAAAACATATTATTATTTGAAGGTTTAGAGTTTGGCACCTACAAATTTACTTCGAACGGCAGGTAAATACCGCATATAGGTGTATGTGGTGGACACTCATGGAAGAAACTTGGTTCAAGGATTTTGGATGCACAAGCAGTATTTCCGCTTAGTACAGAAATATTGGCTAGCAAAAGATTCTAAATAGCAGGCACCACATGTTGGAGGATCCATAACAATATAACTTCTATACAAATATACCCAAACATAACTCATTATGTTGTCTTCCTTGTTCAACTTCAACTACTTTGCTTAAGTTTGAAAATATTTAATGGGGCTCACAATCATAGAACATGTACAAGATAGTATATTTATATGTGAAATCTCTCTTCCTTCGATATTCTTTCATGAATTGTTCAAGTGACCAATACTATGTTTGCTAACTTTCAATAAATTTACCACCTATACTTATTATATGTGAAGTCATTACTCCCCATGGTATAAGCATATGAAACATATATAATTTAAAACTTATGATATGCAATTCATTCAACCATTTACTCATAGGATATAAGTGAAGCACACGAGTAAATGACAAACTACTCCAAAAAGATATAAGTGAAGATCAATGAGTAGTCAGATAATTATTTATCTATGTGAAGACTCTCTCTCATTCAAAAATTTCAGATCTAATGTATTTTATCCAAATAACAAGCAAAAAAAATGACATTGCAAGGATATCACATATCATGTGAAGAAGCAAAAACTTAGGCTCAACCAAAACTGATCGATAGTTGTTGAAGAAGAGAGGTGGGCCGCCAACCGGGGCATCCCCAAGTTTAGATGCATGAGTCTTGAAATATTAATTAGGGATGCCTTGGGCATCCCCAAGCTTGAGCTTTTGTGTCTAATTAATTCCTCTCATATCACAATTTCCCTAAATCTTAAAAACTTCATCCACACAAAACTCAACAAGAACTCATGAGATAAGTTAGTATAAATCAATGCAAAACCTTATCATTCTCTACTGTAGAAAACCACTAAAATTATAATTTGATATTGCATACTAAATGCCTCTGCATATTTAAGACTCCTATCCTCAAATATAATCATTAAACAAGCAAAATTATGCAAACAATGCAAACATAACAGCAATCTGTCTAAACAGAACAGTCTGTAAAGAAAAATTACCGCACTGTAGAATTTTTTGTAAGAATTTCAAGATTTTATCATGTTCTCTCAATTCTCAAATATTCAGACAATGATAGAAAACTTTCTGTTTTCAAAACAACAACGTATGGACTTGTCAAATAAGCATGGTAAAGGCTATACTTGACCTTTTTATTGAACTAAAAGATAGAAAACATGTCTCTGAATAACAGCCAGCAAATATAAACAAAAGAAAATGAATCTCCTAGCAAAACACATATCGTGTGGCGAATAAAAATATAGCCTCAAGTAAGGTTACCGATGAACGCAGATGAAAGAGGGGATGCCATCCGGAGCATCCCCAAGCTTAGTTGCTTGGTTGTCCTTGAATATTGCCTTGGGGGTGCCTTGGGCATCCCCAAGCTTAGGCTCTTGCCACTCCTTGTTCCTTAGTCCATCGAAACTTCACCCAAAACTTGAAAACTTCACAACACAAAACTTAACAGAAAATCTTATGCGATCCGTTAGTATAAGAAAGCAAATCACCACTTAGATATTGTTGTGAACTCATTCTAAATTAATATTGGTGTTATATCTACTGTATTACAACTTCTCCATGGTTCATACCCTCCGATACTACTCATAGATTCATCAAAATAAGCAAACAAAACATGGAAAACAGAATCTATTTAAAACAAAACAGTCTGTAGCAATCTGGAAACTTTGTATACTTCTGTAACTCCACAAATTCTAAAAAATTAGGAAAACGTGGGCAATTTGTATATCAATCATGTGTAAAAAATTCAGATCAAAAGCACGTTCTAGTGAATTTTCAAAATTCCTGGACTCAGACAAAAAATTATGTTTGTGCACAGAATCAAGTCAACTATCATCCACACTATTCCAAAGGCTTTACTTGACAATTTATTGAAACAAAAGCTATAAAACATGATTACTACAGTAGCTTAATCATGTGGACACACAAAAACATTTGGGGTAAATGTTGCGTTCTCTCCTAACAAGCGCTTTTCTTTAATGCCTTTCTAGTTAGGCATGATGATTTCAATGATGCACTCATAAAAGATAAGAATTGAAACATAATGGGAGCATCATGAAGCATATGACTAGCACATTTAAGTCTAACCCACTTCCTATGCATAGGTATTTTGTGAGCAAACAATTTATGGGAACAAGAATCAACTAGCATAGGAAGGTAAAACAAGCAAAACTTCAAGATTTTCAACACATAGAGAGGAAACTTGATATTATTGCAACTCCTACAAGCATATATTCCTCCCTCATAAGAATTTTCAGTAGCATCATGAATGAATTCAACAATATAACCATCACATAAAGCATTCCATTCATGATCCACAAGCATAAATATTTTTACTCTCCACATAAGCAAATTTCTTCCCATGAATAGTAGTGGGAGCAAACTCGATAAAATAACTATCATGTGAGGCATAATCCAATTGAAAACTAAAATCATGATGACAAGTTTCATGGCTATCATTATTCTTTATAGCATGCATGTCTTCACAATAATCATCATAGATAGCAACTTTGTTCTCATAATCAACTGGAACCTCTTCCGAAATAGAGGAAGCATCACTAAATAAAGTCATGACCTCTACAAATCCACTTTCGTAATTATCACAATAAGTTTGAACACACTCCAAAATAGTGGTATCATTACTTCCTAAAGTTGACACTCTTCCAAACCCGCTTTCATCAATATAATCATCATAAATAGGAGGCATGCTATCATCAAAATAAATTTTCTCATCAAAACTTGGGGGTCTAAAAATATCATCTTCATGAAACATAACATCCCCAAGCTTGTAGCTTTGCCTCTCATTACCATCATGGATATTCAAAGAATTCACACTAACAACATTGCAATCATGCTCTCAAATATTTAGTCCGAACATTTTAATGCATTCTTCTTCTAACACTTGAGCACAATTTTCCTTTCCATCATTTTCATGAAAGGCATTAAAAAGATGAAGCACCTGAGGCAACCTCAAGTCCATTTTTTGTAGTTTTCTTTTATAGACAAAACTAGTGATAAAACAAGAAACTAAAGATTCGATTGCAAGATCTAAAGATATACCTTCAAGCACTCACCTCCCCGGCAACGGCGCCAGAAAAGAGCTTGATGTCTACTACGCAACCTTCTTCTTGTAGACTTGTGTTCGGCCTCCAAGTGTAGAGTTTTGTAGGACAGTAGCAAATTTCCCTCAAGTGGGTGACCTAAGGTTTATCAATCCGTGGGAGGCATAGGATGAAGATGGTCTCTCTCAAAAAACCCTGCAACCAAATAACAAAGAGTCTCTTGTATCCCCAACACACCCAATACAATGGTAAATTGTATAGGTGCACTAGTTCGGCGAAGAGATGGTGATACAAGCATAATATGGATAGTACTCTAAAAATATAAAAATAGCAAGGCAGCAAGTAACAAAAGTGAGCAACAACGGTATTGCTATGCTTGAAAACAAGGCCTAGGGTTCGTACTTTCACTAGTGCAAGTTCTCTCAACAATCATAACATAATTGTATCATATGACAATCCCTCAACGTGCGATAAAGTCACCCCAAAGTTCCTATCACGGAGAACATAAGATAAAATTGCTTGTAGGGTGCGAAACCACCTCAAAGTTATTCGTTCCGATTAATCCATTGAGCTATTCCTATAAGTGTCACAAACAACCCACACCATATGACACACATCAATCAAAATGACTTTGTTGATTGTTAATGTGTGCGCCTTCGCAAATCGGATAGAAAAATCACCACAGCATGTTGCTGCCATGTCATGACACCGTGCCAACTTTCATAATTTTCAGGCGTGTTTTGGATTTACAGGAATTAAAAAAAACCTCTGGCCGAGCCACGACGCCCAGATGTTTAAATTTCATTCCCATTTCTTGCATGGCACCTAGAAATTCACCCAAGGACACACATGTGATTTTTAAACCAACTGTGGTGCACTGGAGCATGTGCTTGTAGTTCAAATTTGAATTATACACATTAAATGTCCAGTAATTCAATTAATGTATAAAAAAGGCCAAACGAACCCGGAATAATTCCAAAATTTAGCACGATACTTCTATTTGGTCTAATCTGCCTGCGTAAAAGAATTTACCACGACATGTTGATGCCGCTCCATGATAGCATGCCAAGTTTCATGAATTTCAGACGAGTTTTGGATTTACTAGAATTTCAAAACAAGGCATCTCTATGTTTTGCTGGCAATCATCATTGCCATGGTGTTTGAAATTAATTCCCATTTCTTGCATGGGACCTAAGCATGCACCAAAGGACACATATTTTGTTTTTCAACCAATTTATATACAATGGAGCATGTGCATGTATTTCCAATTTGAATTATGCACATAAACTGCCTTAAAAACCCAGATAATGTATAAAAATATCTAACCGAACCCCGAAAAATTCCAAAACTTAACACAATACTCCTATTGTTCTATGCTGACACTAGAATTTTCTTTAAAGCAATAAGAGGCAACGGATATCGTTTCGTCTCCAAAAGTGGCATGTTCCCTACCGAAACCATCAGGCTTGTTGTGAGAAGCTCTGGTTTGTGAGAAGCTTATACCCAAACTTGCCCCAAATGGGAAAAAAAAATTATCACGACATGTTGATGCCGCTCCATGATACCATGCCAAGTTTCATGAATTTCGGACGAGTTTTGGATTTACTAGAATTTAAAAACCAGGCATCTCAACGTTTGCGGCCGAGTAACGGTGGCAGGGTGTTTGACATTCATTCCCATTTCTTGCATGGGACCTAAGCATGCAACCGAGGACACGGATTTGAATTTTCAACAGATTTATGTGCATTAGATCATGTGCATGTAGTTCAAATTTGAATATGCACATAAATGCATTGAAAACTCAATTAATGTATAAAATGTCCAAACGAACCCAAAAAAATTCCCAAAATTAACACAACACTCCTGTTGTTCTATGTTGACACTAGGAAAATAATTGAAATCCAGAATAGACAACGGATATTGTTTCGTCCAGAAAGGCGAAACGTTCCCTACCGAAACCATCACACTTGTTGTGAGAAGGTTTGGTTTGTGAGAAGCTTCTACCCAAACCTGCCCCAAATGGGACAAAACATTTACCACGACATGTCGACGCCGCTCCTTGATAGCATGCCCAATTTCATGAATTTTGGACGACTTTTGGATTTACTAGAATTACAAAAGCAAGTACGTCGACGTTTGCCGGAGAGCCACGGTGCCGTGGTGTTCAAAATTCATCCCCATTTCTTGCATGGGACATAAGCATAAAACCATGGACACATATATGATTTTACAACCATGTTGGTGCACCGGAGCGTGTGCATGTAGTTTAATCTTGAATTATGCACCTGAAATGGCTAGAAAACCAATTTAATTTATAAAATGTCCAAACGAACCCTAAATAATTCCTATTCTTTTACGACACACATATAGTTGCATGTTCACTGCAGATAAAAGTTCTAGCAATTCAAACACCGTCCATTGCCGCTGTGACCCCATTATGTAATTCAAATCAAGATGAAAAATTAAGTAGATCCCACATAGTTTATTATCACCAACCGTGTGAGATGCAGTACAAAATATCCCTGGAGCACCGTCGGTGTATAGTACGCCAATGGCTTACTCGAGAAGGTGCGTCGGCTACAGTCCAGAGCCGGCGTGTTAAGAACACTAGCTCGCTCCCCAAATACTCCCGCCTCTGCATCCCTCGCAATCTCGAAAATATTACTGCCTCGTAATCTCAAAAATATCTAACGCCTAGAAGGTTTTAATGTTTGATAGCACACGATTAGTATGTGCGGACCGTATGCGATGTTTGTTACTCCCGCTTTGCTTCAGTCCCTAGATTCAAATTTTCAGTAGCCCCGGCATTTTACTCCTGCCTCTGCATCCCTCGCAATCTCAAAAATATCTGCTCGCCCTTGATCCAAATTTTTTGTAGCCCCGCCTTGTTACTCCCACCTAGTAAAATTTTCAGTTGCCACATTATTTCCTCAAACACCACCTTGCCCCCCCCCCCACTCACACCACACACTCCCCAAAACCTCCGCTCACAACGATACACACCACCCTCGAAACCAGTGGTAGGTCGCCGCCGCCTCCATCCTCAACCTCTGCCTGTGTGCCGGGGAGCTCGAGGAGCCAATGGCCAAAAACAGGTTTATCGCGGCCTTTTTGCCCGACGCCGGTGAGGTGGCTCTGAGGTGTCCATGTCATCCTCCGCGGGCTCGATTCGCCATCGCCGGTCCCCCGATCCGCCCTCCACCGCGCCCCTACGCCGGTTCGAGGACTTCCCCGTCCTTCCTCGGACCCGGCAACCGACGAGGTCCTACCTCAGGGTCCGGCAGCGGCGGCGGGGGATGTGGGTCACTGAGATTACAGATCAGGAGACCCACACCCACCGGTGGCTCGGTAGCTTCCACACGGCCGAGCTCGCAGCCATGGAGTATGACCGCTGGCAGGCCCGCTACCACCACGCGATGGCTAGGCTCAATTTCCCCTTCGGCACATGTCCGGTCAACCTCGTTCCGCCGGAGCTAGGGGTGGTGAGCTCGGGGATGGTGCAGGAGGACCGCGAGGCGTGGGAGTGCCTCGAGGCCAAGGCCGCTGAGGAGGCCTACATGAAATAGCTCTGCTGGCAGCACCAGTAGCTCGTGGAGGTCGAGCAAGCAATCTTTGCCGGTGCGGAGGGCGACGAGGTTATCGCGCACTCCTACGATCACGAGGTCGATAGCGGCGAGGACGATGGGGCGTAGGGCGGCGAGGTTATCACGCTCTCCTCCGATGACGAGGTCGAAGATGGCGAGGACGGCGGCATAGAGGGCGTCGAGGTGGGCCCCGAGGACGAGGAGATCAACGTCGACGAGTGGAGGAGTGCCTTTCCCAACGACCCTGGTGACGGCACCGGCCCGGACCCGGCTCGCGGCACACCGTACATGACGAGGAAGAATTGGCTCGACCTCTACTTCGACCGAAAGTAGTTTAAGTTAGTTTAAGTTTATGTTTTATGTTCGGTTATGCAAAACTATCTATGTCTATGTTTGAATGCATGCTACTTTTGGTTGAACCTGCTTTGAACTTGATCAAATTGAAGCTTACAACGTTTTGTTTAGGGGATCGGCTAGAAAAGGCCAAAAATTGCTAGAGTATATATATATATATATATATATATATATATATATATATATATATATATATATATATATATATATATATATATATATATATATATATATATCCATAAGGGTTTTAGTCCTTTAACTTTTAATGCATCACTAGAGATGGCCTTATGACTTGTTTATTTCAGTTTTTCAGTTCTTCACAATGTGATCCTCTATATGTGCAACTATTTGCCGTGCAGTTCAATTTCATTAATAATAATTTCAACAATACCACTATGAATTATGATATTTTGTTAATGTTAAGGATATTGCAGTCAACACACCTTTCCACTTCTTGTTTTTCTTAACTAGTGTGCTTAAGCCTGCACACTGAAGCTACATAGCAACATGCATTGTACTGAATGACTAAATATGCAATCCCAGGCTACATAGCAACAAGGAAGAGTGTTACCTTAATGTTATGATGATGTCTAGATATACATGTAATAAAATCTTATATAATGGGATGGAGGGACTATTGTACTACATCATTTTGCAACTGTTGTTCAGCTTCTAATATTAACTTGGTGCTTTTAGGTACATATGTCATTGCCAAAGATCCACACTTTGACCCTTTCTGCGTATGGGGCAATGAGATATTCATGAATCAGTGATAATCCCCAAGTGCAAGGAATAATCGTAGCACTTTCCAAAGGTGGAAGTGATAAGTATGGAGTGTCGAACCCACAAGGAGCTAAAGGTAAGATCAATATTCTCTCAAGCCCTATCTGCCACTGATACGACTCTACGTGCACCGGACGTTTGCTTCCAACTAGCAACAAGAAATAAAACTTCGTTGTGGGTATGAAGAGGATAACTTTGTATGATATCGGAGAGCTAAAACATAAAAGTAGGTGCAGTTATCATAAAGTTAGAATGTAATACTAAATATTATAAATAGCGAGTGTGGAATAATGGTGGATCGGTGTGCGGAATTGTCCTAGGCAATTCTTAACAAGACCAGTAATCACTACTGCAGTTTCATATGAGGGAGAGGCATAAGCTAACATACTTCCTCTACTTGGATCATATGCACTTATGATTGGAACTCTAGCAAGCATCCGCAACTACTAAAGATCATTAAGGTAAAACCCAACCATAGCATTAAAGCATCAAGTCCTCTTTATTCCCATACGCAACAATCCCTCTTACTTGGGTTTGTGTTTCAGTCACTCACCAACCCACTATAAGCGAATCATGAACGTATTGCAACACCCTACTGCGGGAATCTCTCACGCTTGCGCGACACGGAGGGCACCATAGGATAGCACCAAAGTAAAACATACAACTCATACCAATCTAGACCGTCAATCAACCCAAAGACAAAAGATATCTACTCAAAACATCATAGGATGGCAACACATCATTGGATCATAATATGTGGCATAAAGCACCATGTTCAAGTAGGGGACTACAGCAGTTTGCGGGAGAGTGGACCGTGTAAAAGAGATGAGGATGGTGATGATGATGGTGATGTTGATGAAGACGATCACTGTGGCGATGATTCCCCTCCCGATGGCACTCCGGCGCCACCGACAGAGAGGAGGAGAGGTTCTCCCCCTTGTGCTTCCTCCTCCATGGCCTCCACCATCTGGTCCTTGGCCTTCATGATGATGAAGACCCCTCCGGGATACACCTATATGGCCACCGGTGATGATGGCCCCCCCCGTGAGGCGCCGGAGAGGGCCTAGATTGATTTCTCGTGGCTCTGAGAGGCTTGCGGGCGGAACTTGATCTAATCTCTGTTCGGAAGTTTTAGGTACGAGAGTATATATGGGTGCAGGAGGTGCGTCGGTGGACTTCGGGATGGCCACGAGGTAGGAGGCGCGCCCGTGGGGGTGGGCGTGCCCCCACCTCGTGGGCAGCCCGACTCCAGTGAGCTTCCGTACTCCATGGGCTTCTTCTGGTCCAAAAATAGGTTCCATGGAGTTTCAGGTCTTTTGGACTCCGTTTGATATTCCTTTTATTCGAAACACTGAAATAGGCTAAAAACATCAATTCTGGGTTGGGCCTCCGATTAATAGGTTAGTCCCAAAAATAATATAAAAGTGGAAAATAAAGCCCAATATTGCCCGAAACAGTAGATAATATAACATGGAGCAATCAAAAATTATAGATACGTTGGAGACATATCAACCAACATCAAGTGAGGAAACTGATAAAGATTGTTACTAAAATGGGTCAATCGAACTTTTTGTTTACACTTTATGCAAGACAACACTGAACTGCAGGATGGTAAGTAAGAACCCTGTAGCCTTCTTTTTACTGCCCGTAATGAGTTGTGTTAGATGACAATGTCTGAATCTTTTTTCCTTAGCAGTGGATCCTGAAGCAGTTTACTCAAGATTACCTCTCAAACTACATGATTGGTGGCCGACCATCACAAGGGGTTGGACTAGATTCGTGCGTGCCTTCTGCATCTAGGAGTGCACAATAGGGCCATTCCGCTTCACCTTGTTTAGCAACCAGAATGTGCGTCGCCTCTTTCTTTTCCATCTGTAATAGTACAAGTATAGAACCCTGGTTCATCATTCTTTATTTGGTGCTTATGGAAGTCTTAAAGAAATGACTTGTGAATCAAATAATGCATTTCTTGTTTCAACCTGATAGATATGAATAAAGTTATATATAGCCTACTTTCAAGTTTAAATTAGGTACAATTTTAAATAGCAGCAATTAAATCATGGCGAAATTACGGTGTGCAGGTCATTACGGCGCACACAGTTAATAAAGCACAGCGTGTGCGATATACATCATAATCCGACACGGTTCACCGAGAGGAAACGTGTGTAACAACGCACACAGTTGCCGTTTGCAAAGCGTGTGTGATGTCACACACTATCACATACGGTGCGGGAAAACTAAATGTGTGTTATTGTATACTTATCGTACATGGTTTATGTAAGTGCATCTAGTGCCACCCCTAGTTGGTTTTGGAGTATTGACGACAAACCTGGTTGAGGGACTAGTGTGTTTGTGAGAATTGTAGGATAACACAGGTAGTAGTCCCTCATTGATTCGGTTTACCTACCGGAGATGACCCCTAAAAATGTATGAAGACAATGGTGGTGTTTGAAGATATTCACATTGAAGACTATGACAGGGAAGACATCACGTGAAGACTATGGAGCGCGAAGACTTAGTTGTTTCGTTGTTTCCTTTTCTTCATTGTTGAGTCATAGGAACCACCATATTGTTAAGTGGGGTCCCGATGAACAAAGTCGAGTGGTCAAGTGATGCTCAACCAAATCCTATGTCTTGACGAAGACAAAGAGAGAAAATCTTATCCTGAGTTAGATGAGTCACCTTTACTTGTAGCCCAAGTCAAGCTGCCGCGTATGTTTGAAATCTGACCGTTGGAACACGTGTTGGGTTGCCTAGTGGAAATAAATAGCCCACCCCCTACACCATCAATTGGTGGCTGCTCAGAGTTAGTGCACGGCTTTTGTTGTTTCAGAGCAACCCGCCTTCGAAGCTTTTGAGAGAGAGAAATCCTTGCGAGTACAAAGCCCAAACACCCAGAGCCAAAGAGTGTTTGGCATCACTGAAGTCTTTCTGTTCGCATGACCTAAAGACTTGTTACACTTGAGGACTATGAATCCTCCAGCCGGTTAGGCATCGCGTTCTGAGCATCCAAGAGTCATTGTGGATCGCCGGTGAACGAAGTCTGTGAAGGTTTAGAAGTCTACCTTGAAGACTTACCAGAGTGATTGGGCGAGGACTGGGTGTCCATAGCTCAAGGGGAATAAGGTGAAGACACAGTCTTCTAAGTTAAATCTCAGCCTCCCTAACCAGACGTACAGTTGTCACAGCAACTGGAACTGGTCCAACAAATCCTTGTCCTCACCAAGCGACTGGTTCTATCTTCTCCCTCTCTTAATTTATATTTTGTCTTCGTGAAGTCATTGCCTGCCTATGTTACCTGTTTGACTTCACTATGTGACTTCTATTGTTGTTTGGCTTCATACTATCTTCCATCCTGATCTTTACTACCTAGTTGTTATTAGTCTTCGTCCTTTCACTTCACTGAATACTTGACTATGGCTTGCTTAGTGTAGTCTACCTTTTGTTGCATGTTAATAGGTTAATTTCTATCGTTTGTCTTTGAAACTTCCATGTTTTGAAGACTTTCATAAAAATCGCCAATTCACCCCCCCTCTAGTCGATAACTAGCACTTTCAATTGGTATCAGAGCAAGGTACTCCCTTGTTCTGCGTGATTCGGTTTAACCACCTAGAGTTTTAGCTATGTCGACTGCAGGGATAATCAAAGTCTCCGCTGCGTGTCCCGTCTTTGATGGAACTGAATATCCCTACTGGAAGAATAAGATGCGATGCATCTTGAAGCCATGATGTCGACCTCGGTATGTTGTCAAGAATGGTGTTCCCAAGATCGGTGAAGGTGTCACCCCGCTGATGTCAAGAAGTTCATTCAAGCTGGATTCTCTTGCCAAGAACATCATCTGTGGTCATCTGACCAAAGGACAGTATGGCCGTGTGAGTGCTCTGGAAACGTTGAAGCTAGTCTGGGACTGGCTCTCCAAGGTTAACAAAGGCGTCTCAACCAAGATAGATCAAAGGATCAGTGTTCTTCGCAACCTCTTCAACCGCTTCAAGAGAAACGACAATGAGAATGTCCAGCTCACGTTTGATCACCTCACTGACATCACAAATGAGCTTCGTGCTCTCGGCGCCACTGAGATCACCATGCATGAAATTGTCAAGACACTGCTGAGATCACTTGACAGCTCGTTTGACACCCTTGCCCTGATGATACAAGAACGCCCTGACTTCAAGACACTCGATCTGTCTGACATACTTTAGAGGCTCAACACACATGAGTTCCACCTATCTGAGAAAAGAGGTATCTATGGTCCCAACTATGGCCGTCTGACATGTCCTCATGTGAAGAAGAATCTGACTGCAATTCTGGTGATCCTGAAGACATTGGAAAGGAGCTTGTTATGCTTGTGAAGAAGTTCCAGAAGTTCACTAACAAGAAGGTCTTCAGAAAGTCTTCACGATCTAGCTCAAGGGATGATGAAGCTTCCACTCATGATTACAAGAAGAGAACATGTCACAAGTGCAAGAAACCTAGACACTACATCTTTGAGTGTCCATAGTGGGACAATGAGAACAACAAGAAGAAAAATAGCAAGGAATATGATTCTGATGAAAAGAAGAAGAAGAAATCATCAAAGTCTTCTTCCAAGTCTTCGTCCAAGTCTTCATCACATAAGAAGAGCTCATCTGGCAAGGCTCGTGCTTTTGTTGGCAAGGAGATGGATTCAGAGGAGGAGTCTACTTCTGAGGAGGCGGAGGTGGAGTCTGAGGAGGAGTCTGACCCTGGCGTTGCAAGTCTGGCTCTAGCTACAGCCTACGTTGCCAAGTCCATCTTCAACATTGAATACAATGGCCCCGTCACCAACGATGATGCTAATGACAAGGATGACTCTGCTCCCACCTACTGCTTCCTGGCACGTGGTGCCAAGGTAAAATCACGCGATGCTTACTTTCAAACATCAAGTGAAGATGACTCCGATTTTGAATCGAAACCCAGCTACAAAACACTTGCTAAAATTGCAACTGAACAACAGAAAGCTATGGAACATACTCAAAAACTGTTAGACAAAAGCGATGACCTGTTGGATGCGGAAATGACCCGATCTCAGTCCTTAATTTAAGACATAAAAAATCTTCATGTTAAGTACCAGGAACTTGAAATTCGTCATGAAATGCTCTCAACGACTCATGAAAAGCTTTCCTATGATTATCTTCAAAGGAAGCAAGATCTTGAGAAATTGAGAGCGACTCATGAAGACCGTCAAAAAGAGAATGAGTCACACTTCGCGCTCAACAGATCAGTACTGCTCAGGAAGGATTTGAACCACCATGTCTAAAATGCCTTGAGCGTGATAACGCTACTTCTGTTGCTGAATATTCTACTGCTGCTACTGTTGCAATATCTTCAATTGTTGATGTGGTAACTAACCCCTCTGCTGAGGATACCACTGCTATTGCTG
The DNA here is from genome assembly GCA_021605205.1 of Aegilops longissima. Lineage (NCBI taxonomy): Eukaryota > Viridiplantae > Streptophyta > Magnoliopsida > Poales > Poaceae > Aegilops > Aegilops longissima. The sequence goes on from CM038678.1 coordinate 561,359,954, forward strand.
ATGAAAATGCTAGGTTGAAGACATTGCTTGAAACAGGGACGTATAAAAGTCTCAAAGGGCATCAGACACTGTGCGATGTCTTCAAAAAGCAGATTCTGAACCGAAACCCTAGGAAAGAGGGTGTTGGGTTCGAGAGGAAAATGAATGTTGATGGTTCCTACTGGAAGCCTGAGCAGTACCCCAAAACCACATGGGTTGCTACAAAGGGACCTTCAGTGGATCCATCCACCTTATCTGGCTTCACTTGTGCTAACCCTATTATCATTGATGAATCCTTTGATGCAAACTATAAACTGTTTAAGAATCATAATGGTGAAGTGTTTGCCAGGTATATTGGTACTAACTGCAGGAATGGGCCACCTATGAAGAAGATCTGGGTTCCCAAAAGTTTTCTTGAGAATCTTCCTGTGAATGTCATCATGACACCGCCTGGGAAGAAGACAAATCCCAGACCAAAGGCTTCATATGGTCCAAAGGCTTCATACAGATACAGGACTCACTTGAGTCACCCTAACCCCAATGTTTTGCAGGGAAATCATGCTCAAACTTATGAATATGAGCGGGTTTCATCAAACCGCTATGTTCATAAAACCAAGAACTTTTCTGCTTATTCATATGAGTATCATTCATCTCCTGCAAGGCTATTTGCTAGGGCTCCAAAGCCGAAGTTCTCAGATGCTGCACTTAGACTCATTGCTTCTAAGCCACCCCTGAAGATGTGGGTGGTTAAGAAGAATTAACTTTCTAACCTAGACAAGTTGTCTGCAACGAGGTTCTCAGCTCCCTTTCTATCAACAATATGCAAATCAAATTCTTGTAGCAAGAGAACCCATCTAATAAGTTTAGGTTTAGCATCTTTCTTTCCCATCAGATATTTAATAGCAGCATGATCAGTGTGAATAGTTACTTTAGAATCAACAATATAAGGTCTGAACTTAGCACATGCAAATACAACTGCTAAGAATTCTTTTTCAGTAGTAGCATAGTTTCTTTGAGCATTGTCTAAAGTTTTACTAGCATAATGGATAAGATTTAATTTCTTATCAACTCTTTGCCCTAGAACAGCACCTACAGCATAATCACTAGCATCACACATAATTTCAAAGGGTAAATTCCAATCAGGTGGCTGATCAATAGGTGCAGGGATCAATGCTTTCTTAAGTATTTCAAATGCTTATACACAATCATCATCAAAGACAAATGGTATATCTTTTTGTAATAAATTAGTCAGAGGCCGAGAAATTTTTGAGAAGTCCTTAATGAACCTCCTATAAAATCCGGTGTGACCAAGGAAACTTCTTATACCTTTGATGTCCTTGGGACATGGCACATTTTCAATAGCAACAACCTTGGCTTTATCAACTTCAATACCTCTTTCAGAAACTTTATGCCCCAAGACAATACCTTCATTAACCATAAAGTGGCACTTTTCCCAATTCAAGACAAGATTAGTTTCTTCACATCTCTGCAAAACTCGATCATGATTGCTCAAGCAATCATCAAAAGAGGATCCATAGACGGAAAAGTAGTCCATGAAAACCTCACAAAACTTTTCACAAAAGTCAGAGAATATAGCCATCATGCATCTTTGAAAGGTAGCAGGTGCATTACATAAACCAAAAGGCATACATCTATAAGAAAAAGTACCAAAAGGGCATGTAAAAGTAGTCTTTGATTGATCTTTAGCCGACACAGGTATTTGAGAGAAACCGGAATAACCATCTAGAAAGCAATAATGTGTATGTTTGCATAATCTTTCTAGCATTTGATCAATAAAAGGTAAGGGGTAATGATCTTTCTTAGTAGCTTTATTTAATTTGCAGAAATCAATTACCATCCTATAACCTGTAATAATTCTTTGCGGAATCAATTCATCTTTATCATTAGGAACAACAGTAACACCTCCCTTCTTAGGGACACAATGAACATGACTTACCCACTGACTATCAGCAACGGGATAAATTAAACCTGCCTCCAAAAGCTTTAGTATTTCTTTTCTTACCACTTCTTTCATCTTAGGATTCAACCTTCGTTGATGATCACGAACCGGTTTGGCATATTCTTCCAAATTTATTTTGTGTTGACATAGAGTGGGACTAATGCCCTTAAGATCATCAAGAGTATATCCAATAGCAGCACGGTGCTTCTTCAGAGCTTTCAATAATCTCTCTTCTTCATGCTCTGAAAGGTCAGCACTAATAATAATAGGATATACTTTCTTTCATCAAGATAAGCATATTTAAGATTATCAGGCAACGGTTTAAGCTCAAACATGGGATCACCTTTGGGTGGAGGAGGACCCTCTAGGATTTCAACAGGCAAATTATGTTTCAGAATAGGTTCATGTTTAAAGAATACTTCATCTATTTCCCTTATTTCATTCATAAACATATCATTTTCATGGTCTAGCAAATAATGTTCTAGAGGATCACTAGGAGGTACGGGAATAGAAGCAAGACCAATAATTTCATCCTTACTCTTCACGGTGTTGTTTACTAAATTTAGAGAAATTAAACTCATGAACCATATCATCCAAGCCAATAGTAACAACATTCTTTTTGCAGTCTATCTTAGCATTAATAGTATCCAAGAAGGGTCTACCAAATATAATTGGACAAAAGCTATCTTGTGGGGAACCAAGAACAAGAAAATCAGTAGGATATTTAGTTTTCCCACACAAGACTTCAACATCTCTAACAATTCCCACTGGCGATATAGTATCTCTATTGGCAAGTTTAATTGTAACATCAATATCTTCTATCTCAGCGGGTGCAATTTCATGCTTAATTTCTTCATACAAGGTAATAGGTATAACACTAGCACTAGCACCCATATCACATAAGCCATGATAACAATGATCTCCTATTTTAACAAATAACAGGCACGCCTACCACAGGTCTATGTTTATCTTTAGCACAAGGTTTAGCAGTTCTAGCAGATTCACCGCAGAATTGAATAACATGCCCATAAATATTATCTGCTAAGAGATCTTTAACAATAGCAACATTAGGTTCAACTTTAATTTGCTCGGGAGGTGTATAAGTTCTAATATTGCTTTTACGAATCACAGTTGAAGCTTTAGCATGATCCTTTATTCTAACAGTGAAATGTGGTTTCTCAACATAAGAAGTAGGAACAACAGGATCATTATAAGTGACAATCTTTTCTTCAACTTTAATAGGTGCAGCTACTTTTACTTCTATGGGAGGATGATATTTAAACCACTTGTCCTTGGGGAGATCAACATAAGTAGCAAAAGATTCACAGAAAGAAGTTACTATCTCAGAGTCAAGTCCATATTTAGTGCTAAACCTACGGAAAATATCGGTATCCATAAAAGATTTAACACAATCAAACTTAGTTGTCATACCTGACTCCTTACCTTTGTCGAGATCCCAATCTTCAGAGTTGCATTTAATTCTATCCAATAAATCACATTTAAATTCAATAGTCTTCATCATAAAAGAGCCAGCACAAGAAGTATCGAGCAGGGTGCGATTGTTTTCAGAAAGCCGAGCATAAAGATTTTGAATAATTGTTTCTCTTGGGAGCTCAGGATTGGGGCATGAATACAACATTGATTTAAGCCTCCCCGAGCGATGCTTTCTCCTTCGCGAGGCCAGAAATTATATATATAATTGCGATCACGATGAACAAGATGCATAGGATAATACTTTTGATGAAATTCCAATTTCAATCTTCTATAGTTCCATGATCTCGTATCATCACATAGCCTATACCATGTCAATGCATCTCCCTTCAGAGATAAAGGGAAGACCTTCTTCTTAACAACATCATCGGGTATACCTGCAAGCTTAAATAGTCCACAAACTTCATCCACATGTATTAGCTGCTCATCAGGATGCTTTGTTCCATCTCCTACAAAAGGATTAGCTAGCAGTTTTTCCATCATACCCGAAGGAAATTCAAAGGGAATATTTTCATATTCATTTTCAGTAGGTTCATTAGGTTGAGGAGCAACTCTTTCCTCTCTTGGTCGGGGTGAAGATACCCGAACAAGCCCTCAGAGGATTACTTTCCATAGTAACAAGTGATAGTAAATTTCAGCACATTATATAAATTTTTCCTTACCAAATTCCACCTACCAAAGGCGCTTCACTCCCCGGCAATGGCGCCAGAAAAGAGTATTGATGACCCACAAGTATAGGGGATCTATCGTAGTCCTTTCGATAAGTAAGAGTGTCGAACCCAACGAGGAGCAGAAGTAAATGACAAGCGGTTTTCAGCAAGGTATTCTCTAGAAGCACTAAAATTACCGGTAACAGATAGTTTTGTGATAAGATAATTCATAATGGGTAACAAGTAACAAAAGTAACTAAGATGCAGCAAGGTGGCCCAATCCTTTTTGTAGAAAAGGACAAGCCTGGACGAACTCTTACATAAAGTAAAGCGCTCCCGAGGACACATGGGAATATCGTCAAGCTAATATTCATCATGTTCATATGATTCGCGTTTGGTACTTTGATAATTTGATATGTGGGTGGACCCGTGGTTGGGTGCTGTTCTTACTTGAACAAACATCCCACTTATGATTAACCTCTATTGCAAGCATCTGCAACTACAACAAAAGTATTAGGTAAACCTAACCATAACATGAAACATATGGATCCAAATCAGCCCCTTACGAAGCAACGCATAAACTAGGGTTTAAGCTTCTGTCACTCTAGCAACCCATCATCTACTTATTACTTCCCAATGCCTTCCTCTAGGCCCAAATAATGGTGAAGTGTTATGTAGTCGACGTTCACATAACACCACTAGAGGCTAGACAACATACATCTCATCAAAATATCGAACGAATACCAAATTCACATGACTACTAATACCAAGATTTCTCCCATGTCCTCAGGAACAAACATAACTACTCACAAAGCATATTCATGTTCATAATCAGAGGGGTATTAATATGCATATAGGATCTGAACATATGATCTTCCATCAAATAAACCAACTAACATCAACTACAAGGAGTAATCAACACTACTAGCAAACTACTAGTACCAATCCCGGACTTGGAGACAAGAATTGGATACAAGAGATGAACTAGGGTTTTGAGAGGAGATGGTGCTGGTGAAGATGTTGATGGAGATTGTCCTCTCCGATGAGAGGAGTGTTGGTGATGCGATGGCGATGATTTCCCCCTCCGGGGAAGTGTCCCTGGCGAACAGCTCTGCCGGAGCCCTAGAATGGTTCTGCCAAGGTTCCGCCTCGTGGCGGCGGAGTTTCGTCCCGAAAAGTTGCTTATGATTTTTTTCTTGACGAAAGACCTCATATAGCAGAAGATGGGCATCGGAGGGCCAACAGGGGGCCCACGAGGTAGGGGGCGCGCCCAGGGGAGTAGGGCGCGCCCCCACCCTCGTGGCCAGGTGGGGCCCCCTCTGGTGAACTTCCGCTGGATATTTTTTATTATTTCTTGAAATGACATTCGTGGAGTTTCAAGACTTTTGGAGTTGTGCAGAATAGGTCTCTAATATTTGCTCCTTTTCCAGCCCAGAATTCCAGCTGCCGCCTAAAATGGAGGGGTTGGGGCTTTGGCTCCAGGCTCAAACTCTATCTTGTGGTAGACTGCCCTCCTAGGGAGCGCTTGGGAAACTAACCTTGTAAAATAAGAGATTATAGGCATAGGTATTGTGACATAACGTGTAATAACAGCCCATAATGCAATAAATATCGATATAAAAGCATGATGCAAAATGGACGTATCAACTGCCAAACCCCAACAACGACCCTACAGCTTCACCTACTCCTTATGGGAACAAGTAGCAGCTCTATGTCTTCAAAACTTTTTGGTCCTTAATAACAAAAGGGGGAGAAGCATATGGGTTGATAGTCTTCAAGCGGGTCCATATGGGCGGTTGCTTTATATTTTGCCTAGTGTTTACAACTCTCGCTTTTGATACATTTGGTTCTTTGAGTTGTAACACTTAAACTTGATGGTCGTCTGCTACTTTTTCTGCTATTATGTGATGCGATGATAAATACCGCATGTGCGATTATAAATCCCGCACGAAGTCATACTGCAGACGTCCATTTTTCATTATGCATGTCATTATCGTCCTTATATCTAATCATGCATGATGAATTGTCTTCATAAGTTGAAAAGGATCTCCACAAGTACAACCTGCCATGTGCATTTGCATTCCAAAAGCAAATTACTTATATGCACATCTTCAGGGGGAGACTGTTGCTACTTATGAAGACAATACCTTAACCTTTACAATTTCACATACTTTCATCCCCGTTGAAAACATCAACCAGTTTGTCATCAATCACCAAAAAGGTGGAGATTGTAAGTGCATCAGTGCCACCCCTAGTTGGTTTTGGAGTACTGACGACAAACCTGGTTGAGGGACTAATGTGTTTGTGAGAATTGCAGGATAACACAGGTAGTAGTCCCTCATTGATTCGGTTTACCAACTGGAGATGACCCCTAAAAATGTATGAAGACAATGGTGGTCAGTGTGAAGATATTCACATTGAAGACTATGACAAGGAAGACATCACGTGAAGACTATGGAGCGCGAAGACTTAGTTGTTTCGTTGTTTCCTTTTCTTCTTTGTTGAGTCATAGGAAACACCATACTATTAAGTGGGGTCCCAGTGAACAAAGTCAGAGTGACTGAAGTGATGTTCAACCAAATCCTATGTCTTCGAGCGAAGACAATGAGAGCAAATGTTATCCAAAGTTCGATGAGTCAGCTTTACTTGTAGCCCAAGTCAAGCTGCCGTGTCTGTTTGAAATCTGACCGTTGGAACACGTGTCAGCTCCTTAGTGGCCCAGGGTCATTTCAGATAAATTAGGTCGGTTTGCCTGGTGGCTATAAATAGCCCACCCCCTACACCATAAATTGGTGGGTTCTCAGAGTTAGTGCACGACTTTTGTCGTTTGAGAGCAACCCACCTCCAAGCTTTGAGAGAGAAATCCTTGCGAGGACAAAGCCCAAACACCGAGCAAAAGAGTGTTAGGCATCCTTGAAGTCTTTACGTCGCGTGACCTGAATACTTGTTACAGTTGAGGACTGTCAATCCTCCAGACGGTTAGGCGTCTCGTTCTGAGCATCCAAGAGTCGTTGTGGATCGCCGGTGAATGAAGTCTGTGAAGGTTTGGAAGTCTACCTTGAAGACTTACCAAAGTGATTGGGCAAGGACTGGGTGTCCTTAGCTCAAGGGGAATAATGTGAAGACACGGTCTTCTGAGTTAAATCTCAGCCTCCCTAACCAGACGTACAGTTGTCATAGCAACTGGAACTGGTCCAACAAATCATTGTCCTCACCAAGCGACTGGTTCTATCTTCTCCCTCTCTTTATTTATAGTTTGTCTTCGTGAAGTCATTGTCTGCCTGTGTTACCTGTTTGACTTCACTGTTTGACTTCTATTGTTGTTTGGCTTCATACTATCTTCCATCCTGATCTTTACTACCAAGCTGTTATTAGTCTTCGTGCTTTCACTTCACTGAATACTTGACTATGGCTTGCTTAGTGTAGTCTACCTTCCGATGCATGTTGATAGGTACATTTCATTTGTTTGTCTTTGAAACTTCCATGTTTTGAAGACTTTCATAAAAATCGCCTATTCACCCCCCTCTAGTCGATAACTAGCACTTTCAGTTTATAATCATGAACTGTTTGTGATGTGCCAGGCATCGTAAATGTAGAGCCAGTTTGGTACGTGCCTGGAAAACTCCCGTGCCTGGAATCTGCCTGGTTTTAGGTAAAACCAAAAAACTCCGAGTGTGATGGCAATGCGAGCACAAACGAGTAGCAAGGATGAAGCGTTTGGGATATTCGAGATATCGAAAACGATTATATAGGGACAACTATATGCATCAAGGCTCCCTATCCCCAATGGTTTCTGGGTCGTGTGGGAATGACCCCCCTATCGCCCACACTCACTTGGCGTCGTTTCCAAATGCCATCGCGGAAAGGGGTTAGAAACCGTTTGTATAGCACCGACACGTACCAGTGCATCCCAATTACCAGCCACTCTCTCGGGAATGATAAGTGAATAAACACTCATCATGAGAATAACCCACCTAGCATGGAAGATACTGACAGGCCCTAGTCACTACATGAGCGATTCGGGCATATAAAACAGATTATTATTTGAAAGTTTAGAGTTTGGCACCTGCAAATTTACTTGGAACAGCAGGTAAATACCGCATATAGGTAGATATGGTGGACACTCACGGAAGAAACGTGGTTCAAGGATTTTGGATGCACAAGCAGTATTACCGCATAGTACAGAAATTTTGGCTAGCAAAAGATTCTAAAAAGAAAGCACCACATGTTGGAGGATCCATAACAATATAACTTCTATACAAATATACCGAAGCATAACTCATTATGTTGTCTTCCTTGTTCAACTTCAACTAATTTGCTTAAGTTTTAAAATATTTAATGGGGCTCACAATCATAGAAAATGTCCAGGATAAGTATATTTATATGTGAAATATCATCCTTCAATATTCTTTCATGAATTGTTCAAGTGGGCAATACTAGGTTTGCTAACTTTCAATAAATTTACCACATATACTTCTTATACGTGAAGTCGTTACTCCCCATGGGATAAGCATATGAAACATATATAATTTCAGATTTATGATATTCAATTCATTCAACCATTTACTCATAGATATAAGTGAAGCACACGAATAAATGACAAAATACTCCAAAAAGATATAAGTGAAGATCAATGAGTAGTGAAATAATTATTTAACTATGTGAAGACCCTCTCTCATTAAAAATTTCAGATCTAATGTATTTTATCCAAAAAGCAAGCAAAACAAAATAAAATGACATTGCAAGGATAGCACATATCATGTGGAGAAGCAAAAACTTAGGCTCAACCAAAACTGATCGATAGTTGTTGAAGAAAAAAAGTGGGATGCCAACCGGGGCATCCCCAAGCTTAGATGCTTGAGACTTCTTGAAATATTTATTAGGGATGCCTTGGGCATCCCCAAGCTTGAGCTTTTGTGTATCCTTAATTCCTCTCATATCACAGTTTCCCTAAATCTTAGAAACCTCATCCATTCAAAACATAAAAGAACTCGTGAGATAAGTTAGTATAAATCAATGCAAAACCTTAACATTCTTTGCTATAGAAAATCACTAAAATTATAATTTGATATTACATACTAAATGCCTCTACATATTTAAGACTCCTATCCTCAAATAGAATCATTAAACCAGCAAACATATGCGAACAATGCAAACATAACAACAATCTGTCTAAACAGAAGAGTCTGTAAAAAATGCAAGAGGAATCTTACTTCCCTAACTCCAAAAATTCTGAAAAATTACCACACAAAAATTTGTGTAAAAATTTCAAGATTTTATCATGTTCTGACTATTCACAAATAGTCAGACAATGATAGAAAACTTTCTATTTTCAAAGTAGCAACGTATAGACTTGTAAAATAAGCATGGTAAAGGCTATACTTGACCTTTTTATTGAACTAAAAGATAGAAAACATCACTACAAAAAAAGACACATCCGTGACATTTTGGGCCAAACGAAGAAATTTGTTGTCATACTTATGACACTTATATGACGATAATTGTGACAAAACCCGGTATCATCATAGATGTAGTGGGCTCCTACTTCTATGAAAAAACAATCATGATAGAAAATGGGCTTTTCATCCTGGGCGGGCTGGAGACGCAGTTGCATGACATTCTTTGGGCCGTCCATGATGGAAAAAACCATGGTAGAAGCGAGGGCTAGGAAAATATCGGGGTGTTCCCGGTTACGGTGGGTGGTCGGGGCCGAGCGATGCATGGAGGTTTGCGTGTTTCTCTCGTAACAACGCACGCGCGTGGGTGCGAGGCGTTGGGCTCTAACTGAACCCGAGCGAGGCGTTCGCCTAATGAACCCGAGCAATTGCACTGCAGGCTACGCGTTACTGAACCCGAGCGATCGATCGATGGCTGTTAACTGAACCCGATCGAGCGATTCCTTCGCTACTACTGCTAACTGAATCCCATTGATGCTGCCTCTGGATGAAGAGTGAGCGTTGCTGGGGGGGTTTGGATGAACAGTTCCCGGTGGGGTTGGATGAACAAGACCCCGTCGTGTTGCCTCTGGATCAACAGGACCCCGATTGATCGAGCCGGTTGGGGCTGGATGAACAAGATCACCCCGTGGAGGGCTGGATGAACAGTAGACGATGGAGGCCTGGATGAACAGTGGCCTGTGGTGGGGTGGTTGAACAGAAGCCCATGGAGAGGGCTAGTTGAATAGTAGCCGGTGGAGTAGCGCGCGGTGGAGGCTGGATGAGCAGGAGCCCGTGGATGAACAGTCGCAGGTGGAGGCTGGAGGAAGTCAACAGTGGATGAATAGTAGCCCGTGGAGGCTAGAGGGGGTCGATGGTGGAGATGAACAGTATCTCGTGGAGTCCCGTTTGGCGGTACGCCACACCCCTCCCGATGAACAGGACCCCCTTTTCGACCGTAGAGCTCCAACACAAGTCCGTTTCCTCCGTTTTGCGGTACGCCACACCCCTCCCGATCAACAGGACCCCGTTTCGACCGTAGGAGGTCAAACACAAGTTCGTTTCCTCCGTTCAGCGGTACGCCAGACCCCCCCCCCCCCCCCGCGATGAACAGGACCCCGTTTTAACTGTGGCTGGTCGAACACAAGGCCATTTCCTCCATTCTGCGGTACGCCAAGCCTTGCTTCCATCGACTGTTCTGTCCAAGCCGTTGGCTCCCACGCACTCTGTTGCCTCCCGATGAACATGATGCATTCCGTTGCCTCCCCATGAACATGACGATGACGCGGTTTCTCCGTTCTGACCCAGCCATGTACACGAGCCCTCGCCGTACGTTTGCGCGAGTAGGCATTCGAGACCCCGCCCGTATGTACGTACGTGGCCGTATTTTCTTTATTGCACACTGGCCGTTGTACATACGTGTACATGCTATGTGCACGCCTCTACTACAACACGTGTGCGCCTCTACATCGACCAGTATGTACGTACACGTTTGCGACCAGAATGACAATGCTACGTACACTTCGACCAGGTGGGTCCCGACTATCAGGCACTTCCTTCCGTGCGAAGATGTAGCTAGTGGGTCCCAGCAGTCAGGGGGTGAATCATTTTTTTGCCCGGACGCACTTCCTTGCGTGCGAAGATGTATCTGGTGGGTCCCAGCAGTCAGGGGGAACATTTTTTCGTGAAATACGGTGGCCCATCCGGTGGATCCCTACTGTCAGGTGGAGGAATAATTATTTTGCGCGTAATAAGGAGGCACTTCTTGCGGCCGTCGTGGACCCAGCTGTCAGCCTCTCCACGTACAGTACTCTTCCGATGGAATTCGTTCCTTGACCACGTTGACCACGCCGCACCGAGAGCACTAGGGCGATGGACGACTACAAGGCCTAGGAAGGGGACAACGCGGAGCCGGGGAAGATGCGGAAGTGGAAGCCCGCGCGGAGAGGAGTACGAGGGTTCACTGGTTCGGCTGCGGTGTGAGCCTGCCGTCGCCGCAGGGCCTGGCCAGCGGTGGGAATAGTAGGGGGCGGTGAGGCTTTCACAGTAGCACAACCAGCCACGGGAGGCAGGAGCATGCGGCACGACCGGCGCTGCTTTGGGCGGTTGGAGCAAGAAGACCAGAGGTTGAAGAAGCACTACGGCCGTTGGGTGGACATCGTACGGTCACTGGAGCTAGAATAATTCATATTGACTAAGTTGACAAAGCACTCCATCCCCGTGAACTTACTAGGCCCACAAGTCAGCCTCCCACCAAGGTGGGTCCCAACTAGCAGGGGGAGTATTCATTTTTTTTGTGCGTAATAAGGAGAAACTTCCGGTGGGTCCGAGCTGACAGCGGGGGGAACGTTTTTTTCACGAAATACGGTGGCCCGTCCAGTGGGTCCCAGCAGCCAGGGGGAAACATTTTTTCGCCAAATACGGTGGCCCGCCCGGTGGGTCCCTGCTGTCAGGTGGAGGAATAATTATTTTGTGTGTTAAAAGGAGCCAATTCCTTGCGGCTGCCGTGGACCCAGCTGTCAGCCTATCAACGTACAGTACTCCTCCGATGGAAGTCGTTCCTTGACCACGTTGACCACGCCACGCCGAGAGCACCAGGGCGGTGGACGACGGCGAGGCCTAGGAAGGGGACGAGGCGGAGCCGGGGAAGACGCGGCACTGGATGCACACGCGTAGATGAGTATGAGGGTTCACTGGTTCGGCTGTGGTGTGAGGCTGTCGTCCCCGCAGAATAACAGGGGGTGTGGGTGAGTAGAGGGATGGCCTGTCCAGCGGTGGGAGTAGTAGGGGGCGGTGAGGCCTCCGCGGCATCACAATCGGCCACGGGAGGCAGGAGCACATGGCATGACTGACACTGGTTTGGGCGGCTAGAGCAAGAAGACCAGAGGTTGAAGAAGCACTACGGCCGTTGGATGGACATCGTACGGTCACTGGAGCTAGAATCGTTCATATTTACTAAGTTGACAAAGCCCTCCATCCCCGTCAACTTAGTAGGCCCATAAGTCAGCCTCCCACCAAGGTGGGTCCCAGCTAGCAGGGGGAGTATTCATTTTTTCTGCGTAATAAGGAGGCACTTCCGGTGGGTCCGAGCTGACAGCGGGGGGAACGTTTTTTTCGCGAAATATGGTGTCCCGTCTGGTGGGTCCTAGCAGTCAGGGGGAAACATTTTTTTTCGCAAAATACGGTGGCCCGTCCGGTGGGTCCCTGCTGTCAGGGGGACGAATCATTATTTTCCGTGTAATACGGAGGCACTTCCTTGCTGCGGCCATGGACCTAGCTGTCAGCCTCTCCACGTAAGTACACTTCCAATGGAAGTCGTTCCTTGACCACATTGACCACGTCGCGTTCCGTTGCATGCATGCGTCCATGGGCGTGGTGCGTCCCCACTGTCAGCCTCTCACGTACAGTCATCTTCCGATGACTCTCGGTTGTTGACCACGATGACCACACCGTGCCGAGCGCACCAAGGCTGGTGGACGACGGTGAGGCCCCAGACTGGAACAACCTGGAGATGGGGAAGACGGGGCAGTGGAGTCGCAGATGGAGAGCAGTGGGAAACTTGACTTGTTCGGGTGCGCGACAGAACAGCCGCGGTGCCACCCATGGGAGACAGGAGCAAGAACAGAGATTGAAGAAGGAGCACAACTGTTGGATTAACATCCAACGGTCCAGCTACTAGAATAATTTGTTGATTAAGTTGACAAAGCCCTGCGTACACATCCGCTTAGTAGGCCCACAAGCCAGCCACGAAATCTGACGGGTCCCAGCTATCAACGGGAGGAATAATTTTTTTCGCATAACAAGGAGGCACTTCCTTCCATGCGAAGATACAGCTGGTGGGTCCCAGCTGTCAGGTGGAGGAAACATTTTTTCAGCTTAATAAGGAGGAACTTTCCTTGCGTGCGGCCATGGACCTCGTGGGTCCCAGCCGTCAGGCTCTCCACGTACAGTCCTCTTCCGATGACTCTCGTTTTTTGAACACACCGCACCGAGCGCAGCGAGGCGGTGGACGATGGCGAGGCCCCGGACAGGAACGACTCGTAGATGGGAAGACGTGGCAGTGGAGTCGTAGATTGAGAGGAGGAGAAGGGTTATAACTGGTTCTGGTGCGGCGTGGGGCTGCAGTCGGTGGAGAATAACAGGAGGTGTGGAGGGGTGGAGGGATAGCCTGGACGGCGGTGGGGTAGCGCTTCGCAGTGATGCGTGCTAAGCAGAGCCGCTAGCCGCTGGAGGCCAGATCAGGCGGTCCCGGCGACGCTGGAGGAAGAAGACAAGAGATTGAAGGTGCATGCCGTCCGTTGGATATAGATCCAATGGATGTGGATGTCATAATCATTTGTTCACCAAGTTGACAACGCCCTGCGTAGGCTTCGACATATTGGCCCACATGTCAGCCTGCAAAAATGTGGCATATATTTAACCCATGTTTTCTAGAATGTACAGTCCATTTGCTAGGCTGGGTGAACAAATAATTTCGCGTCAATGCGGCCCATTTATATTTTCTAAGAAGTCCCAGCTCATTTGCACTTCCTTCAAATACACGAATTAGCTGGGCTCGTTATATATATAATGTTATGTTAGAAGGAGCAATTCATATCAAAAAATAAACCGGAGAGGCACATATATATATATATATATATATATATATATATATATATATATATATATATATATATATATATATATATATATATATATATATATATAATTAACAAATTAGTGAGTTATTGCTCAAAATAAAAAATGAGCGTTATTATTACACTGGTCCTTAAAATCTTATAGCTTTTATGCATAATCACCAGGATTTTCCTTGCCTGTGAGTCAAAAACAACCAGGATTTTCCTTGCCAACTTCTGTTAAACATTTACTTTTATAAATTAATAAATGTGGGATGTTTTATAATGTATATATAAGTCTCTATAAAATATACGATAATAGTAATAATATAAATATATATAATGTGGTTAAAAAATACATTGGGCTGTCAATCTTTAAGAAAAAGCCCATAGGCCGGTATGGACCTCAAAAAAAATTTGAAACCTCTGTCACCGTAGGTTGTGGGCTACGCATGTTAAAATACAAAACCTAGGCCTAGCTGATACTTGTTCGCCCTCTGGAGAAAAATAATACCAGATCCTCGAGCAAACTGGATTAAAGAGGGGGCTGGCGGCACGACTGAAGAAGCACACCAGGAGCGATTTTTTTTCTTCATTCGATGGCTCTCGATGGCATTTTTATACTTGGCTCTGCACCATACAACTTGTATTTTTAGCCTTCCAGTCCGTGCTGGACCAGCAGCCCATTTGCTGGGCGGGCCAACCTACAGAAACCAGCACTCGATTTTTCATCAAGCCCCAAAAACAATGAAGTACGATGTTTATTTTGAGGCCGAAAACATTACGGCAGGGGTTGAGCGGGGGAGGGGGCAAGACAGAGCAAAAATATTAAAAAGAACTGATGCGCCGTTGCTACCCTAACGAAGTAGGTGCAATTCTTCTCGGGAAGAAGGTGTGCCGTTGACACCCACACGTCACATACCCGACAGTAGGCATACTAAAAAGTTCACACACAAGTACAACAGAAAAGGTAAACATTCATATCAAACTCAGGTTCACAGGACACGTTCATATTCATAGCCAACATTCACTATCAACAACTCAAAAGATTCATATATACACAAGTTCAGCATGTCTATGGATCCAAATGATTGATAGATCACACAACAATATTCCTCGCATGCGACGATGGACCTCGTGGGTCCCAGCCGTCAAGCTCTCCACGTCCAGTCCTCTTCCGATGACTCTCGTTTGTTGACCACACCGCGCCGAGCGTAGCGAGGCACTGGGCGACGGCGAGGCCCCGGACGGGAACGACCCAGAGATGGGAAGACGCAGCAGCGGAGTCGCAGATTGAGAGGAGTACAAGGATTATAACTAGTTCTGGTGCGGCATGGGGCTGTAGTCGGTGGAGAATAATAGGAGGTGTGGAGGTGTGGAGGGATAGCCTGGCCGGCGGTGGCGTAGTGCTTCGCAGCGATGCGGGCTAAATAGAGCCGCTAGCCGCAGGAGGCCGGAGCAGGCGGTCCCGGCGACACTGGAGGAAGAAGACGAGAGATTGAAGGTGCATGCTATCCGTTGGATATAAATCCAATGGCTGTGGATGTCAGAATCATTTGTTGACCAAGTTGACAACGCCTTGCGTAGGCTTCGATCTATTGGCCCACATGTCAGCCTGCAATATTGTGGCATATATTTAACCCTTGTTTTCTAGAATTTACAGTCCATTTCCTCGGCTGGGTGAACAAATAATTTTGCTACAATGCGGCCCATTTAATATTTTCTAAGAAAGCTTAGCCCATTTGCACTTTCTTAAAATACACGAATTAGCTGGGCTTGTCTATATGTAATGTTAGGTTAGAAGGAGCAATTAATATCAAAAAATAAACCGGAGCGACACATTTATATATATAAAATTAACAAATTAGCGAGTTATTTCTCAAAATAAAAATGAGCGTGTTATTATTACATTGGTCCTTAAAATCTTCGTAAGCTTTTGTACGCAATCTCCAGGATTTTCCTTGCCTGTGAGTCAAAAACAACCAGGATTTTCCTTGCCAACTTCTGTTAAACATTTACTTTTGTAAGTTAATAAGACATGGGGTGTTTTTATAATGTATATGTAAGTCTCTATTAAATATACGATAATAGTAATAATATAAATATATATAATGTGGTTAGAAGGGAAAACATAAATTGGACACAACATTATTATTCTTATATATAGATATATAGAACAGAGATCTGTGTTTTATTGAAAAAATACATTAGGTTGCTGATTTTTAAGAAAAGGTAAAACCTACACCGGGAGGCCCATAGGCCGGTACATACATGATGGACCTCAAAAAATAAGTTGAAACCACTGTCTCGATATGTCGTGGGCTACACATGTTGAAAAATAAAACCTAGTCCTAGCTGATACTTCTTCGCCCTTTGGAAAAAAATGATACCAGCTAGATTCCCTATACCCCTTTCCCGCAACAACAACAAAAATAAAATAAAAGATCCCCGATACACCTGAAAAAAGCTCCCCGAAGACAGTCATTGTTGGAAATTTATTTCGTTTATTGACAAGGTTGACAAATCCGTGGGCCCCAATGTCAGTATACAATTAGGAGGAAGCTTTTTTTTTCAATGAGGCACTTGCTTGCGTACGCCTTGGACCTGGTGGGTCCCCACTGTCAGTCTCTCGGCATTCAATCCTCTTTGGAATCCTCTCGTTTGTTGATCATGTTGACAACGGCATACGGCGGCGCCACGGCGAGCGCACATGGACGGGAAAGAATCGGAGCCGGGGAAGACGCCTTCATTCTTTCAAACATACGACACTAGCCCGGTGGCTGCAGCCCTCTCACCCAAAAGTTGTACTGCCCGGGTTTGATTCCAACTGGTGCAGTTGAAAAATATCTAACACTTGCCAAAATTTTGTCCCTAGTTTACCCAGTTTTTTGCACACTCAACATTGTCTTGCCATTTTGAAAATAGCATATCTTTTTGACTTTGCATCAAATGAAGATGTGCTATACATGAATGTTGATCAACATGATGTTAACCTGCTGTTAGTTCCATTTTTTACCATGAATAAAATTTCCAACATTTTATTATCCATGTTTGAAAAGTGCCTGTTGATTTAAATGCTCTGCCTCTGAAACATGCAGTTTCTTATCTGAAAATCACTTGGACACGCATCCATCACCGGTGTTGAATTCAATGCCGCGCTTCTTCAATCCCCCGGCAACGCGAGGGGGAAATAAACTTTCGTCCCGTGCTGCCAGTCGGGGAATGGAGCGAACTGGATTAAAGAGGGGGCCGGCGGCATGACTGAAAAAGCACATCAGACGCGATTTTTTTAGTGGATGGATCTCGATGGAGTTTCTTTTACTTGCCTCTGCACCATACAACTTGTATTTTTAGCCTCCCAGTCTATGGTGGACCAGCAATCCATTTGTTGGGCGGGCGAACCTATAGAAAGCAGCACTCGATTTTTCATCAAGCCCCAAAAACAACGCAGTACTATGTTTGTTTTGAGGACGAAAACATTATGACATGGGTTGAGCGGTGGAGGGGGAAGACAAAGCAAAAAGATAAAAAAAAGTGATGATGCACCATTACTACCCTAACAAGCAGGTGCAATTCTTCTCGGGAAGAAGGTGTGCCGTTGACACCCACACATCACAAATCCCACAGTAGACATGCTAACAAGTTCACACACAAGTACAACAGAAAAGGTAAACATTCGTATCAAACTCAGGTTCACAGGACACATTCATATTCATAGCCAACATTCACAATCAACAACTCAAAACATTCATATGTACACAAGTTCAACATGTCTATGCATCCAAATGATTGATAGATTACAAGAAAATATTCATAGATAATTCACAAAAAGATTCAGATATACACCTGTTCAGTATGTTTATGCATCCAAATGATAGCCAATATCATCAATGGACAAACTTTAATTACCTAGGGTACATACTGGTAAATGGTGTTCAGTCGGAGGTACTTCTTGCTAAAATTAATGCTTGTACGAGTAAACTTTCGAGTACATAAGAGGCAGCACAGACAATCTGAACTTTGCTTGTAGGTTTATCCTCAAATAGTGGCCTCGTGCTGAGGGAGGTTTGAGCAACTTGGCCACTACTTTCATCCAACTAGTTTACTAGCTCATCTTGGTCCTGTAGCTTGCCAAAATTCTACATTGCAGACGAGAAAGGAGGCGGTTGAGAAAATGAACCACCCAATTTTTTGTGCAGTTCAACTGAAATGGAGCATCCACGGCGTGCGGACTGATTAAGTGCCGAGATAAATATCGCGTCGACCAACTTGCGGAATCTTTAGACTCCATGCCATACGATTCGCTACCATATGCATCGATAACCAAAAGGCACAAGTTGGGACCAAAGACTGGACTGTGTTTTTCTGGGCTATGCGCCAAGCAATATTTTTAGCGTTCACTCTCCTAATACTTGGAGTTTGACAACTGGTTGTCGCCGGTTGATACTCGAATGAATATAGGCACTTCTTGTCAACATCGATGCTTGTCTGAGTGAACTTTGGAGTACATAGTAGCAGCATAAGTATCTGTCCATCTGATCTTTTTGTGCAGTTCTACTGAAATCACCCAATGCAATGATTTTCCTGCGAGTTCTGGCTCCAAGTTACTCCTTTATAAAATTGGCAAACAGTAGAAACAATACCAAATTACGAATACATGACAAGCACAATAATCAGGATAAAGACCAGTACCAACATGTGTGAGGTAGCATATTAATTACTATTTCGTTTGACTGGAAGCCAAGATAAGCGAAGCGACTGACAACAAAGGAAGAAAGCAGGCCCAGATTAGCGACTGACAGGAAAGGACGGAAGCTGTCGAGGCAATGAAGCACCCAAAGTTTTTGTGCAGTTGCACCAAAATCTAGCATCCTTGTTGGCACATATATTGAGAGAGTGAGATTACTGTAATAGTGGGACTAGTTGATGAAACATACACTAACAAATATAAGCACCCTCATTATCTTAATGGGTAAAGTTAGCAACATAGTAGTCTTGCTTAAAGAGAGGTATTAGTTTATTTAATCAGTGCCAATTAGCTCAACACTCAAAGCATTGCCATGTATCATAGGTTGCAAAACTTTAACGTGCAAAGATAAAGGAATTTCTCATGACAGTAGCACGATACAAATCGAGATGACAGCAAACTAATATGGATGAAAGCCATAGGCCCGTACCAACGTGAGGAAAAAAGCTTATTCGTGTAGTCCCATAAGAGATGATAAAGCACTCACTGGAATCACTCAATAGTATATATTTTTGTGCACTTCAAATGTACGGTTGAAATCACTCTTGTTTACGAGTGCTGAGATTATATCAAAAGATTATCAAGAACTTCCAGCAGAGTTAAAGCACTGGCTAGGATACAGTTCATTGTATTGTCTTGTGTAGTTCCGCTAAAATGTATGATTGGCACAACATGATCCCTGTTTGCACAAGTAGGAACAAGGTGAAACCTTCATTAGCTTAGTGAGAAAGGATAGAAAGACACTAGCATATTACTCTAAGAGTAGCATCAAATTCATGATGGACAATACGCAAAACATTGCCTCATTGAACCAATGGCAATAAATTGACATGCAAAACAATAGCACTATTATGTCATGACACTAATAATATTCCCTCCTGATCCACCACATGATTCACCTACATAGACAAACATACACACGTACATGATTCGGCATAGGGTGCTACTAAAGATTTGTTTAACTCCGACAGGAAAATTAGGCAGCAATAAATTAGTGGTACTTAAGTACTCCTAATTAATTAAGTGAGACAACAGAAGTGGAAGGGCTCCCTGGAGGATCGTCTCACATGTTAGGTAGTCGTTGCTGGAGCCCTTGAATGGCCTCGACTGAGGCCTCTCGCTTCATCAAGATCGCCTTGGTATTATTTATTCTTCTTCTTCCTCCTCTTCATGCTATGTTTCTCATTCTCCTCACCAGTTGGTGAAACCAAGTACATGATTGGCCTTCTATTTCAGAATTGGTTTTGTCAGTGAGGGAGTACAAGTGTACTAGTAAAAAATAGCATTATTTTCTCATGGGAGTAGCAAAATAGAGATGAACACATGCATTAAATATCATTCTTACCTAAAGGAAGGTTATGGTGCCAATATGGATGATGAGGATTGGAACACAGATCTCCCTTTGTGTAGTTCCACCGAAATGAACCAACTGTTCCATTCTGACATTCCAGTTAAACAACACAAAAGTCACTTCTGTTAAGAAGAGTTTTGTGCAGTGCACCAAAAGGTCACAACAGCAACAAGGTGAAATGGATATCCCTGTTTGCACAAAAAGCTACAGAGGAAAGAATCAGAGTCTCAAACAATTATAGGCAAAAACATTTGGCTAAACTTGTCATGGCTTATAACAGTGGCATGGCTTTATTTTTACCAGGGGCATTAGATTAAGAACAAGTAAATATTTGGTATAAGGGCATGGGACAGTGGGTGCACCAGCAGTCCAGCACCATGTACCTAAACAAGGGCATAAAGTGGTGATTCATAGTTTGTTTCCCCGAGAAACAAACATCCAAGAAACATATCTGGGTTGGTCCCATTTTTATTCACTCTAGCAACCTACTCCTATGTGTGGATAGCAAATCTAGTCCTGGTCATACCACTTTGTACAGGGTTACCCCTATATTTCCCTTTTTGACCAAGAGACCGGTTGGATGACAAGTCTGTACTACTTTCACCCCCTTTCCTTCCTGTTTGTACCAAGTCCGATGCACATACTAATTTCCCCCACCCCCACTTTATTTCTTGTTTGAACCAAGTACAATATTTGACTCCATGAAGTAGCTTTACCTATAACAATAGAATAAAAAATAGGTGACATTGGACCATCCGATCGAGAGGGGTTGAGAGGTAGAAAATGATGCACATGCAGTGACATAGCAAGCTGGGGAAGTAGAGCTAAGGCGGTTTCGAAGGAAGATATACCTGAAGATCGTCGGGATGTGGATAGGTGGGCGGCAGGAGGCCGGATCTGCCCACACTAGGGCAACGAGTAAGGGATCGGAGGACCTCCCACGCCGGCGCTCGGCCAGAGATAACGGTGCGGCCGGCAGTGGGTCTCCTCCCTCGTTGTCGTTGACGGACTAAACGCTGCCCCTCATCCCCTTCACCGGCGGAGGGGCATACGTCCAGATCTATAACCAGCAGTGAGGATAGAAAGACAGTGTTTTTTGAAGGGAGAAAGACAGTGTTACCACCCCTATCTTGTTTAGATCTGGAGAGGATGAGAGTGTGTGAATAGAGCAACCCTAGCAAGCAAGTGCGGAGGCTCCGGCCTATATATGCATAGTGGGGTAGTTTTCCTTTTTCACTCCATCAAAACAATCGTTTAAAATTGTGTACTACGTGCCAGGTTGCCATTTTTTTAGTTGTTGATTGTTTATTGAGATAGCTACCCTCTAGTTCCAAGTGGTGTTACGGTGTGCCAGGTCGCATTTTGTATTGTTCAAGTCTGGTACAAGTCCCTCCATTAAATGAACAACCGCCCCCTCATAAAAATTGTGAACAAGCCCACGGCTTAAATTATCCGAAATGTGGGTTGCCCCAACATGCATTATTATTTATATTTTCTACTCCCTTCGTTCCTAAATATAAGTCTTTTTTATTAGCCACACCTAAGACAAGAATTTTTTATTAGCAGTGAACCCCACATGTCATAGACACAAAAAGTGTGGCAAGATTCCCTTAGGCAAGCCAAAGCGTGTCTAACAATTTGAGCAACTCAAGTTAGACAAGTGTGGCAAGTGTGGGAAAAATAATGTGGCAACATAAAAAAACGTAGTCATAATCCAAACAGCCCCGTAATTTTTTGTGACATGCATGAAAATTTGGTTAGTTAAATTTATAGTCAAAATTTGGCAAGGTGCATCAAATCAACACATGCAAGTATCAAAAGGGAAGTCACGACATGCATGCATGCATTGTACTCCCTCCGTTTCCAAATATAAGTCTTTTTAGAGATTGCAACAAGTGACTACATACGAAGCAAAATATGTCTACATACATCCGTATGTTGTAGTCCATTTGAAATGTGTAAATAGACTTATATCGAGTGCAGTGCTTTGATGTGTCGCGTCAACTCGTACGAGACCGAGAAGTTTGATTACTACAACACCCTCTCCCTCATGGATGAGCTCGGTGCCTTACTTTGCACTTGCCTTTGGCTGCATGGCAGGTGGGCCAACCACCTGTTCGGCCCACCTGTCATAGACGCAAAGGCAGGAGCAGTAAGTCAATGAAGCTGCGTCCCACCCTCGCGCATGAGCGTGGTGGCTGGCGGGACTAGTAGGAGCTTTCGCTACACGCTATCCCTCCCGGACGAGGTGGACGGATATGCAGCAGTGGATTCGATACTGTAGAAGTAGGAGTAACATCATTGTTCGTCTTCTCGAAGAGGCGAAGGGCCAAGCGCAACCCGAACGTGGTAGTTGCGAATGCTCGCGTGGTGCGGTGCCTTGGAGCATGCATATAGCTAGGCTCTTGCATGAGATAAAATTGCTATTTGAGCCCACTATTGTAGTACTAGTACTTGCTAGTATAGCACTGTAAACTGGAAAGGAGTATTTGCCTTTCTAGAGATTTCAACAAGTGACTAGACTACACCGCGTGCAGTACTCCCTCCCTTCCGATTTATAGGGCTCAAATCTCAAATATCATCAACCAAGGCATTTTGCGATTGGAGGAATGTATCTCGTACTTTACAAAACTACCCTAATTAAAATCATGCATTAATTACGTAGTTCTCTCGTTTTCCTCTCCGCCTTGGTCGCGGTGCACAATATTGAGCACTCCTATATGACTACCCGCTCTATCTACATGTGGGACATCAAAGCATCCGGGCCCGCATGCCATCCACCAAATCACAGCGAGGTGCTACAGTCAAAACTCACCGGTCACCCCGGTGTGGCTGTCATGACCCGTCATATCACAAAACCCACACCTTTACCAGCAGTGGTAAGGTGGCCTCGAAGTTGGACTGGACGAAGCAACCATCATTTCACTGGAACGCTCGTTGAAGCCCTTTCTCCCGTTTCTTGAAGAAAACCTCACCGCAGCTACTCACTTACGCCATTTTGTTACATGCCGATGAAGGAAAGGTGGGCGAATCAGTGATGCTCCTATATTTTCATTCCAAGAATATTCTTTTTGCGAAGCACCAACCGATTCTCACAGTCTATTCTTTTCCTGTTTTCATTGCGATTGTGGTTTCCTTTCGATTGCTTTTTGTTTGTCAGTCCATTGATGGATCCTGGAGCAGCACTAGGCAAAGAGTTGTCGGCGGACAACCCACTTGAGACATCGATCTCCAGGAAGCGAGCACCGACCAACGAGTTGACCATTTTGGCGGGCCAACCCATGGAGACGAAGAACTCCAAGAAACAAGCACTGGCCAAAGAGTTGATGACGTTGCCGGACGAACTCCTCAAAGAAAGTTGGAAGAATAGCAAGGGCCCCACCGTGCCTACCCCAGAAATTCTGATGGCCACCAATGCAAGGCTAAAGGCCGAGTTTGAGGAGATAGTCGCCGTTTAGAAGCGGTATTCCCCTGGCAAGGTGATGGCCCCCATCGAGGATGAGGAGATGGCCCCCGGAGGGATGGGATCCCCCGGTGAGCTGCACAAGGTAAAAAATAATGGCTTATTACCATAGTTGTGGTTTTTGATTATTTGCAATGTGCTTGCTAATATGTTAGGGTTGTGCAGCTGCCGGTGGACGTCCTTGATGATTCCGATGTCGCGGCCCGTCCCGTGGACAACGCCCCAGAGATCATTTTCGATGTCGCGGTCCGTCCTGTTGGCATCGCCCGGAGATCGATTCCGATGCCACTGTCCATTCTGTGGACATCGCCCCAGAGATCGATTCTGATGTCGCGGTTAGTCCTGTGGACATCGCCCCAGAGATCGATTCCCATGCCGCTGTCCGTGTTGTGGTCATTGCCCGAGAGATCGATGACAAGAAATAGTTGGTCACGCTAATCCTTCAGGGTAGTTTGCATTGCCCTGTGTTTAATTACCAGAATGATGCGTGTTATCAAACCATCTTCGGGCTAGTGCACTGTCTTGTGTGGGTGGTACTTGCTACTTTTGTCTGATAGTGAATCATGCGAACCCTCTCCGAGTTATGGAAACATATGTATCCTCGCCAGCTTTTGATGTAATATATGGCATGCTTAGATATAAGTTTGAACTGTTTATCATATCAGCAGGGCTTGTTTTATGATTCTTGGTGTTAGTAGGCTAGCTACTGTGCGAACTATAGTACTTGCAACACACTCACCGAAGAGAAATGTCGGGGCTGATGAGCTCGTGGTACGCTTATACTTATCCGTCGTCGATCGACCAATAGCCCAAGCACCTAAAATTGTAGGCTTAGTCGACACAGATACATTCAGGCCTCATTTGGTTCATAGGGTAGGAAAATTGTAGGAAAAGTACAGAGACGTACAACAGAAAATCATACACTACAAGAAATATGTCAACTTCTGACCCTCACTATTGGCCACAAAAAGGTCATAGTTTTTTATTGACCTTTTTGTGACCAAAAACAGAAGGTCAAAAGCTGGCGGTCGTAAACTGAAATTAGCGACCTTTAACAGAAGGTCGTTGAACCCATGACCTTTTGTTTCGGTCACTAGCTGTCTGCCCAGGACACGTCGGATCCGACGTGGCAATCTGACGCGGCAAAATTGTGACCAATTGAGAAGGTCGTTGATAAGATTCAGCCCGGTCCAACTCGGTGTCTATATCGGCTGAGCCCATTAATTCAGCCAATTTAGTGTATTTTTCTGTCAATTATGGACACGTACATAGGCCTGGACCAACAATTCGATTCTCTAGACTGATGTCTTTTGTTGTACATTTCTTATTTGGGCCTAGACCATATTTTCTAGGCCTCGGCCTTTTAACGGTCCATTTGTTTTCAAATTTTGGCCTTTGTTCCAACCAATATATTTTAGGCCTTTTTACAAAGCCCGAATAGATTTGGTCCAATAGGCATTTCGGCCATTTTTCTTTTGGGCTATATATTTATTTTCTGGCCACTTTTAGTCAAGGAATGAATTTCAAGTGAATAAAAAATAATAATCTGAGTTCAGCGAGCAAGTATACATCACGTTCAGCGAGCAAATATACATCAAATTCCCAGCATGTTCGTGAAGACGTCAAATTTCTCAAGAATATTAGCATTACAAATTCAGTAATAAATAAAGCAAGTTGTTGGTGGGGCTTGAGCTTCTTGAATGTCTTCACCCAGAACTCCTGTAAATGAGAGGAATAGTCACATGTTTATAGTCTTAATATAAGCAATATTTTCTAACAACAAAACAGAACAATTAATCTAAGAACCATGCAAGAACCTAGGTGTCCAAATTAGATTATGCAACATCGATTGACACTAAAGACATAAATAGTCACCAGATGGGCATCAAATCATCACAATAGTTTCTCGACAGATGATAATCTCATCTAGCATCTGAATCTAAACTCAAGCAGCATGCATCGATTGTAGGAGGGGGCAATCAATTAAAAGCTACAGAGAGAACACAAGTTCTATGTACGTAGATAACAAAAGTAAGAAAGAAATTGATGAAATGTACAATGGAAATTTACTACTATTACAGAGCAAACATTAAAAATCCATGCTTAGTTATAAACCAATTATTGCAACTGATGCTGCTGCACCATTCATAGGAAATCAGAGATGAAGGAAACAAAGCAAAGAAATGATCGTCACCTTAAGCTCCTCAAGGGTAAAGCCTCTGCCAGCCCTCGCCTTAATGTTGTACTTGCGGGTCTGGCATTGCACGATGGGGCGAAGAGGTCCAGAGGTAGGGTAGGGGAAGATCTTCACAGCCTTCTTCTAGCGAGCTGTATACAATAAAGAACAGAATGTAAGATGGCAGTGAGTTAAGCAAGCACCACAATAACAGAAACATGTTGTCAGTGGATTGGATGGTAACACAAACATCTACTCTACCCTGCTGTAACAAACATGTACTTAACTCCTTACATACACCAGTGCAAGTGTTGTTCACATGTTACTACTTGATTCGACTTTATACATATAAATAGACATGACAATAAACTTGCATAAAGAGACGTCTAGTCTAGCATCAGACTAACTTACTGGTATAAAGAGACATGGTTATTCATGGTAGTTGTACTAGAAAAAACTAACTGAACCAATGTCTCCACAGATATCATAGAATCAGAACAGATGAAGCTGACAACATAATATAACCAGAAGTCAATTGTATCTACTCATATTTTGTGTGTCCAAGTAGGTACCGATGAAAGTGAAAATATCCTGTAATTGTTGAATGACTCGTGGTACAGCTTGCATTGTTAAAATGCAATGAACCAGGATTTTAGTTACACATATGGTTAAAGAAACAAACTTAAGGAATTAGTTAGAATCTCATATCACCCATGATCCACTGATTTAGACTGGTATTATATCTCATAAATCGAACTGAAGAAGTTCAATTCCAGCCCAACTATAATCTCAGGCCAACTACTGTAAGATGCAGGGGCGAGAGAGCTCACCATGGCTGTCATGTAGCGACATGGAAGAGGCAACATGTCCGTCCAAGCAGGATCAGCAGCATCGCCGGACGGGTCCGGGGTTGTCGCCGCTCCTCCTTGTGGATGCCGAGGTCGGAGACCTTTGGATCCGTCTGGGCATCCACCTCCCATCCTTGCAATTAAAACTTTATATGTGAGAATTCAATTTTATCAATCTCGAACTCTAGTCTAGTCGATTCACGAAAGGGATATGAATCGACAAAAAGAAAATCAAGGGCCCTGCCCTCCCACTTTGCTAGAACAAAATGAGTACATGAGCAGCAGCTATATAGGACTGATGATGCATGTACTACACGGGAAAGAGCCACCAGCAGTATGATCTCTCGGAA